>NW_019167849.1:6391562-6880264 GCF_002303985.1 Durio zibethinus | reverse complement strand
CCTTAATATTAAAATTTTTAAAAATTCTCTTATATGTTGGTAAATTTTGGAAAGAATTTCTCACCTAATAATTAATATAAAAATTGCTATTTACAATGTTTTTAGTAATTTCATCATCGAAAATTCAAAATCAAATTTTATTTTTAAAAAATATCTTACAATATATTTGTAAAATTTTTTATCCTAAAAAAATTCTCCAATATGTTAATAGGATCTCAAAAAAATTATTTTTTTTTCCAAAACCAATTATTTTTTAAAATTAATAAGACTTTTTAATATGTTAGTAAAATATTATTTTTATACTTTTAAAATCATAAGACACTTGGTTATATTTTTATCTATTTTTAAAATTTTAAATCTTCTAGTATATTAATAAGATTTTATTTTTTGCTATTTCAAAAAATTTTTCAAAATTTAAATCTGTCAGGTTTTCATAAAATTAAAATTTTAATATTTTTATTTGAAAACATACCTTTTATTTTAAATAATTATATATAATATATGAAAATATCAAAAATATCAAAAAAATTATTTGAGCTCGACTCAAGAAGCAGTTCGACTTAGCTCAAGACTAGATCAACTCACAACTCGGCTCGATTTGCAATTCGACTCAATTTAGAAACTGTTAGATCAAACAGATCGTATGGCAACTGGACACAAGTAAAAAATCTCCTGTATGAAACGTAGGGTTTTGGCCTAGCTTAAAAGCCAAAAAAATTATTTGAGTCTAGTTTTGCCCTTTTCACTCCCTCTGCAGGATTGATTTCTCTCTCTCCTCTCTAAATTTCATATGAACATGGTCGGAAGCTTAAAGCTTCCCAGAATCCGACATCATCGCACCACTGCTGTTGCTGCACACTGTCGTTCTCCGTCACCGAAATTGTTCCAAAAAATCACTCCAAACTCTTCTCGGCGTCCCGTTCAGATCTAAACTTGGATTTTTTGTAAAATCGTTCTTTAATGGCCTAGATCTAAAGTCGAAGTCGCTTCCTTCCACCACTATTTCAGCTTCTTTCATCATCCGATAAGGCTGATCTTTGGTTATGTTATGCACCTTCCTTTTCTCTGCACTTCTATCGTTCCAGATCTCCAAAAGCTCAGGTCATTGTTGCCGACGTTATTGTTGCTGGTGTTGGTGTTGACCGACCATCTGACTTTTTTGCTTTCTTTACCTTCTTCCTATCCTTACGTCTCAACCTCCTTAAAAGAAAACCCCAACAATCTGCCAAAATCTCCAAACTGAAGCCTCCAACTAAAACTGACAAACTGAAAAATATATAAAAAAAAAAAGGCCAAATGCTTCCTTTTGCTATTTATTATTTTTGTCAAAAGTCATTGATTCTGGGATTGTGGTTGGATTGTGGTCCCCTACGTTGGTGTTTATGGGCTGTTAAATTGGGTTTATTATGGATTTGGAATATTGGTGGGTTATAGTTTCCTTGATTGCTTGATGGTTGGCTACTGGGTTCATGCGTGTCTGGGTTTGGTAGTTGACGTTGGTGGGGTGATGATGGCAGTGCTGGTAATGGTAAATTGGTGTTAATGTGGAGATGGCATTGGTGGAGTTATGGTTGTAATGACTAGACTCGGTTGAATTTGTGTTTATTAAGAACTACTATGAACTGCTGTGATTGACTTCTATAATATTGGTTGTTTTCTAGTAGTGGTTCGAAGATGGTTGGAGGAGCGATAACTGGCAGTTGTGTAAGGGATGGCAGTCTCGTCTCTGTGTTTTCTGTTGTTATTGACTCGGGCCGTTTTGAGGCTAATTGTCAACTCCTTGCCGCCACCCCCCCTAGTACGTATTACCGGGTTTGCTCAAATAAGGAATAAATCCAATCCGATAAGGGTCCTGGGTCAAACAAAGATTTCATGATTTTAAGTTATCTGCTATGAACCTTATGGGTTTAATCGTAAGAACGATTCTATCACCATATCACTAAATGAACTCAATCTAAATCTCTTAGGATTATCTCAGGATTTTTCCCCTTTTCTATTTTTTTGAATTAGATGAGAAGTAAAAAAGAAATGAAAATAAAAGTAAAATAAAAAATTTAAATTCATGTTTAAACTTGATAGTCAAACTGATTTTAAGACTAAAAATAAACTTAAAACGAAAAACTCGAAATAATCCCAAATAGCAACTCAACTAAAGCTTAAAAGTTTGGATTTCATGAATGATCGAAATGAATACTTCAAAGGTTTGAGAATAGTTCAGAACCTCGGATAAAATAAAATGGTCTATGTATAATAAGACATAAGGAATATTGGCCATGGAAATTTGCAAACAGCAGAAGGAAATATGCAAATAAAAAAAAATGTCATTGTAGGCAAGTAAAATTTTCTAGAATTAAACACAAATATTACCAATCTGGATGATTTAAAACCTGTGCTTAGATAATGCCAGGCAATCAGGAGAAAGAGCAGGGCTTTTGGAATTACCTGTGATGGTTTATAGTAGATGAAATTGTGGGAAGAGATTCCTATACTAATTAACACGCTTCTTTATCTACAGTAGAAGTATATTACTGTTTAGACAATAATGGGATTAAATCATTCCCATTTCACTAAAATAAACAAAACCTATAATTAATCTCATGGTGCACCACATCACAACTGCAATTTTATTCAAACAAACCACATGATCCACAAAAAAAAAAAAAAAAAAAAAAGCAATAATAAAAATGCAGGAGGGAAACTGGTTGGGTGCCTCTAATATAATGCTGTCACTATCCGCTTCGGTCATCTCCCATCTAACCGCAATATTAATATTCTGACCTATTGGTTAAATGTCAATGCCTAATCTGTATGTAGGGACTCCATGATCAATTAATTGGTAACTGTGGAAAGATTGCAGTATTTTTTTTTTATAAAAAGATTATCTAATAAGCAGCATAAAGTATACTGCTTAGTTATGCATGATAAACGTGTTTGGGAAGTAGCAGTTGAGAAAAATGGAAAACAAAATGCTCCCCTTTTATTCAAATCTCAAGTGTAATAGCTTCATCTTCTCTCTTTCATCAGTTTAGTGGTGCCCTGTATTCATTGGATCTTTAATTAAGAGAAATTATTTCATGTAAAGTTTTTAGATTTTACAAATGAGATTAATTAAATGATGTATATCTTTTAAGGTATATTTAAAAAAAAAATTTAAAATTTTTAATTAAAAATAAAACATATATCAATCTCTTAAAACACTTAATGAAATTAAAAATTATATTATCAGATAGTAAATCCTTTAATTAATAACTTAAACTTCAAAATCAACTTGGGAAAAGGCAGGAGAGAGGTTATTCTGTTTTTGAAATATTGGTAGTTTTTTTTTTTTTTAAACTGGAGAGCATGTCTTTTCATCAAAAATATATTCTGTTTCTTTGACTTTAGCACCCAATTCGCTGAGAACAAATGAAAAAATAGACGTTTTTCCTTTTATCCTCTCCTTCATGCCACAATCACCGGAAAGATGTTACAAACATTACGTTTTCCTTTGCTGATTGCTGTCATCCCTTTCCCTAATTAGTCAAAATGTCATCAAAGTTGTGCCCTTGATAACTTTTTTCCTTTTATGATGATTGTTTAACCATATGCTAATTCCAGGCTTGAAATGGGCTAATTCCCTGTGCATGCTTGGTGTTGGATCCATTCGTATGGATGGATCCATTCGTATGCTTAACCAGAAGGAGGATTTTGAAGTTTGGACCCAATCTTAGAAAAATTTAAATGAAATTTTTTTAAGATTATTTCGTAAAGTTTTTAATATAAATAATTTAATTAAAACTTAAATCAAAATGTAGAGTTTAATGAAAAAATTAATAATATATAAAAAATTTAAAATTTTCATTTATATTTTAAATTTGATAGATATTTATTAAACAATAAAAATTATATCATAATTTTTATTAAAAATAATTATTTAAAAAGTATATTAAAATTTTTTTTAACATTTACATAATTTATATAACAAATTTTTTTAATTTATCAATTTTAATTTTTAATTTTTATTTTTATTTAACTATCCTTAATTACGAATTTCACCTTAAAAATTTTCATATCTGATTTCTCATCTTATTGAGATGTTGAAAGGTGACTGACCAGTGAGCACCCATAAAACAACTTCACAAATTCATACAAGTTTCTGGTTCTCATGTTCTGCCTGTTTAGTGTTACCACCTTAAAGCTAAGTGCTTAATATATACATGTTTAAAAATTTTTGAAGTTAAAACTTTGGAAGCAACGAACAACTTTTGATGATCAAAACAGAAAAAAGGGTTAACTGAAATCTACTTTGTTCCTCGTCAAATTACCTGATGCGGCTTAAGCATTTTTCTTCTTCAATGCCGAGATTTTAATAATGATATCGATAAACTGATAATCCAAAAGATAGTTGACATATAGTTCCTAACAACATATGTAGTAATTTATAACAATCATAAGAAAGACTTACCATTAAATCGGAACTTTCCCTTCCTATGATTCATGTCGTAACAGTTGCTGCGATCATTTAATAAAAATTTTTAAAATCTCAAAAAAAGAAAAGTTATTTTTTTTATTAGGTGTAATTTATTACCTAAAAAATTTATCTTTTTAACAAAATCTTAAAGTTAATTAAACTTATTAAAAAATAATTTTTGATCTACAAAAAATAAAACCAAATCCCAAGTACGATTACACGTAAAAAAATATTAGTATCCCGACAACTCCTACTTTAAAAACAATATTTATTAATCATGTATTATTCTTTAACCATGACAAAATTAGTTTTATTCTTGATATTTAAAAATAATTTTCTTAATTTCTTATTGCGAAAAAAAGAATTTTTTTTATCTTTTTTTAATCTTTTCCTTGAAAAATAAATAAGAACATTTTGTATTGAAAATTTTCAAAAAAATATTTTAATACTTTGATAATATTTAGAGGTACTTTCTCAATTAAGTATCTTTTAAGAATCACTACTCAAATTTTTCAATAATTTCATCCTTGGTGGCTCATTTTTATCTTTAAAATCAATATGTATAAGATATATAACAAAATGATATTTATAATCTATCTCAACTAATATTTTCTTGTTATAAAAACTTATTTCTTTTTTTTTTTCTTAAGTTTCTTTCTTTTATTAAAAAGAAAAAAAAATTTATCAAAAATTATTTTAAATGCTCCAATATTTTGGTGGTATTTTAAAAAAATCTTTTTACCTAGAAATTTCTAAATATTCACTACTCAAACTTCTTTAGTATCTTATCCTTGAAGATTTTCATTTTTGCTTTTTTTATTTATTTTAAATACTAATTACTACCAATAATATTCATGCATTATTATATATAATTCTATTACTATTAAAAATGATTCAACTTTTTTTTCTTTCATTATTCTTTATTTATCTTTCTATTATTTTATTTTTATTTATTTTATTTATAAAATTTTTTTTTATTAAATATTTTTTTAAATACTTCATTATTTTAGCAGTGTATCAGAAAAATAACATTACCTAGAAATTTTAAGGACTCGCTACTCGAACTTCTTTAATATTTTATCCTCAAAGATTTTCAATCTTATTATTACTTATTTTGTAGTTTTATATGGTGAAATAAATATAATTATACAAGGTAAAATAAAAAATATAATCTTAACTAGACAACATTTAAAAAAAATTTTAAAATATATTTTTTACTATCTTAAATAAATATATAATAAATGAACCAATAAAACAAAATAAATAAATGAAATTGAAATGTACCTATAAGATTAGGCTAAACCCAATTTAAAGAAAGACCATTGGGCTGACTAGGTTGAAGTTGGGACGAGTCTAAAGCATGGAATAAAGGCAAGTTGATTCGACAGGTCATAGGTTCGATCAGCTAATTTCTTACACATGGGTCGAGTTGGCTAAGTTTGACTCACTCAACTCGTTTTTTGTTTAACCATAAAAACTAAACCTTTTTTTTTTATTTCATTTCTTCCTTTCATTCCACAAAATAAAATTTAAAAAATTCCTTTTACTTTCAAATAAGTAACCGACCTTTTTTCAAACCAATTTTTGGCCAAAAACTGTCCCTGCACCTTGCTACCTACCATTGCCCATTGGTATCGTTTGTCCTCCAAAAAACATCGAAAGTTTTTTTTTAGTCCTTTTCATAGATCCAACCCCTGCTTTTCACAAATCTTCTCAAATTAGCTTAGATCTACCCTTAAAGCTTTGGCATAAACACTCAAAAATCTTATTTTACCACTATTTGGTCTTCTTACCCTTTAAGTATGTTGTTACCTTGCCTTTCTCCTCTCCTTTCACCATTTGGATCCTTGAAAATCTCCTTTGAAACTGTGAATCGCCACTATCAACACCGTTCATGTTATCGTTTAGGCCGCCATGGCCTACCTTATTTCCTTACCCTTCACCAAGGCCTAAAGCCCACCCAAATCCCTCAACCAAAACCTCTAAAGAACCTTTATTTGGGTTTTTTTTTATTTAACTTTTTTTTCTACTTTACTTGCTTTTGGTTTGACTAAGATTCATCCCCTCTAGAAGACTATGTTTTTATTTTTTTGGTATTTTGTATCTTGTTTTAGGTGATATGAAAAAGAAGTAAGGTTTTTTTTTTTAAGGTTTTCAATTTTAAAGAACAAAAGTTTTTTTTTTTTTAAGGTTTGGGTGGTTAGGGTGAATAGTTTGGTTGTGTGTGGGGATTTAGGCTCGGCTAGATGATAAGGATTTGGATTGGGTGTTTCATGGGTGACTATAAGGAGGTCGAATGGGCAGTGACAATTTTAGGCTGTAAAGGTTTTGGTTACTGACTATGGGCTGTAATGAGTTGGTGTTTTTCCGAATTGATAGGGTTTAATTTGGTAGTGTGAGATAGAACATGAATGAAGGGTGATGAAAAGGAGTTTTTCAATTTAGAGGTTTTAGGATATTGGTTTTGCCTTCTCTTTTTCATTATGAATTGCCCCCCTCTTATGCTGTGTATTGTTTTGATGAAAATTCAAAAATTTAACTTGATATGGCCAGTAGTGGAGCTTCTTGCTCTTGAAAATTTTAGCTTGTTATGGCAAGCTACCCTTTGGTATAATGGGTTGCCGGCCATACCATTATATCTTTTACTCTTTTTGTTGTTTTGCTTTTTTTATTTTGATTTTTTAATTTTGAATTAAAAAATAAATGAAATGGTAAATAATTGGTTTCCATTGATTTTGGGCCTTTAAGATGGATTATGAGCTTTGATTATTAGATTTGGACTTCTTAAATTAGGCTTTCCAACCATAGTTTAAAATTGACCCAATAAAGAAATGGAATTAAGTTCGAGTCCATGTAAAAATAATCCAAAAAAATTTAATCCGAAACAAAGCCTAATTGTCGTGTAGGCCTAAAGAACTCAACTATCGAACTTGGTGAATGAAAAATGAGCGAGGGGCTAAAAAGCATTTTCAATAAAACCAAAAATGAGAAGTCACTTCCAATCTTTTTAGGGTGTGTTAGCCACCCAAAATTTTTATCCCTTTTAGAAAGCATTTAAAACAGGTTTAAAGTTTTATAAAATAACATTTTTATAGACTACAAAAATAAAGTTGGGTCCGAAAGTCAATTATGCGTGGGGAAGAATTAATATCCTTACAACGCCTGTAAAAAATGGTATCAATTAATTACATGTTATTTTTAGATTTTGATAAAATTTGTCATATTTTTAATGTTTAAAAATTAATTCCTTTGTATATTGCAAAACTAGACTTTTATTTTTTAAAGCAAATCAATTTTTGTTTGGAAACAAAGTATTTTATTTTTGGATCAAGATGAAAACATTTAAGTATTGAGACACCTCTTTCACTCTCATATATTTAGGTAAAGCTTTAAAAACATCTATAACTTAAGGGATTTTCAAATTGCCTTACAAAACCAAGATGACACATTGCATAAATAATAATTATTAAGAGTTCTTATATTTAGGCTAGCTCCCAAATACTATATTTATTTATTTATGATGTTATTTATTTTTTAAAATGTTATTCTTATGAAAGCTTATTTTTGAAAACTATATGCATGATATCCATGAACATAATAACAATTGTTGGCCTTGAATTGATTAGAAGTTTTGATTTGACAAAACAAAAATTTGCCTAACTTGAATCAATCTCTCATAGTATTAAATCGAACATTTTTTCAACCTTCTATTTTGCCAAAATCCATTTAGGAACTTAAACAAGACAATTTATTGGATTAAAGCATGCTTTGATAAAAAGGGATCGATCCCCTAAGAGAAGGGATCGATCCCTTCCCTTACCAGATCGATCCCCTAGCAAAGGGATCGCTCCATTTTTCATCCAGAAGCAAATTTCGTGAAGTTTTGGCAAGAATCAATCAATCCTCTACCTGTAGGGATCGATTGGTTGAGGTTTCAAGCTTACCCAATCGATCTTTTCTTAAAGGGATTGATCACTTTTTATACAGAATGTTTTTCTCGCTCAAAATTCTAAAAAAAGGATCGATCCCCCCACATAGGGGATCAATCACCTAGGCATGGGATCGATCCCTTTCTTAAAAGGGATTGATCAGTTGCTCAAACAGAATGCTCTATCATTTGAAAATCCAAAAAAGGGATCGATCACCCTACATAAGGGATCGATCACGTAATGGATGGATCGATCAAGTGCATTACCTGATCAATCGGGTAGAGCATTTAACGTACAATTTTGGGCCTTCTCTTAACTAATGCAATCAATCCCCTAAAGGAGGGGATCGATCCCTTGATACCCAGAAAGCCCCAACAGCTATATTTTATCTGATATTTTTATAGGTTTTGAAGTCATTAAATACAAGGTAACGGCTCTTAACTTTTTTTTACCTATAAATGAAGCCTTTCACTACAGAACAAGAGTAAGAATAGCTAAAAAACTTATTGCAGTTAAGAATAGCTAAAAAAACTTATTACTTTTTACCTATCATCTTGTTCAAGCATTTCAAAGCTGTTTAAAAAGAGAAAAGTGTAAAAAAATCCCACTTATATCAGTTTTTCTCTAAATTTTCTTGTCAAATCCATTGTGTACTTCAAGTTAGCAAATACCTAACCTTAGAAAGGTTCTTTAAGTTTGCAACACATTTTCAAAATTTTTGTATTATGAGTTTATGAGCTTAAGAGGGAGAATAACCCTTAAGAGTTTGTGGTGTTGATTGTGTAAAGCTTTGAGAAGCTAGGTTGTATCTTTCAACACATAGTGAATTGAACTTATTGGCAAGAAAGACTAAGGAAAGAGGACGTAGGTGCTTAAAAAAAAGGTCGAACCTTTATAAATCTTGGTGTCCAATTCTCTATCTCTATCTCTTGTTTACTCTCATTTATTGTGTTTATTTGCTTGGATAAATTGTTTGCTGAATTTGTGATTTTTAAGTAATTATTTTAAAAATTTTATTATAACCAATTCACCCCCCTCTTGGTTTATTTCAAGTCTTTGAGCTAACAACAATGGTGAATGCCAGGTGGTTAAACATGAATGACAAGATATGAATGTATAGTAATTTAAAAATGTATGTAACAATAAAGTAAAATGAGATGCAAAAGCATGAATAAGGTCAAAGTTTGGTTTCAAGGTTTGGGAAATAAGATAGTTTTTGTGTTTAGTTTAGGGTTTCAGGTTTGGTTTAGGGTTTGGGTTGGTTTAGGCTCTAAGTTAAGGTTTGAGGTTTGGCTTAGTTTTATGATTTAGTTTAGAGTTTAGGGTTAATTTAGGGTATAGGTTAGGGTTTGGGATTTAGTCTAGGCTTTAGGGCTTGGAGTTTACAATTTAGGGGGTTTAGAGTTTGGTTTTGGGGTTTAATTTTAATTTTGGGGTTTAGGATTTTATGGGAAATGCATGTGATAGAAATAAATAACAAGAATGCCATTCGTAAAAATGTAAAAATTGATGCATGGTGCAATGTGACAAAAATTACTAAAATGCTATTAATGAAAATACAAACTTTAATGCATTTATTAAAACAAACATATTACAAAATAATGCATATTTATAAATATATTACAACCTTAGCATGCATGTAACAATACGGTAAAAATGGATCAAAAACCAAAGGTTTTAAAAATTTAAAGACATGTTCCATCATTTTTTCTTTTATTTTGAAATTCATACAAACAAACTAAAATCACCAAAAAGTCTATGAATCTAACATTTTATTTCTTGGAAAATTGATCAAACACATGGAAAACTTGAAGAATAAAGCAAAAGCACAAGCAAACCAAGATGAATCAACCAATATTTAGCTAACCAAGCAAGCTAGGAGGTTCGGCCAAGCATGGGAATGGCTTGGCCGAATGCCTCCATCGTAAATCCCCAATCGTACATACTTTAATTTGATCAAAACATGCATCAATCATTTATAAAATCATCATATAAAGGCAATTTTGTCATGAGAGAAATTTTATCAAACATATGAATTAAATAGTAAGGAAACCATGGAACCAAACATATATAGCTGAACAACACATACAAACCACTAAACTAACCAACATTCATGCATCAAACATATGAAATAACATTCAAATCATTCACAAATATTATTACAAACAAGAAAGACAATCAAGAAGGACTAAAAAGAGATTTAGCCAAGGAGGATGAGAGCTTGATCGAACCATCCCAATGACTTTTAATGGTGGATTTATTTTTTGTTGCTTGATTTTTTTGGTTTAATCCAAACTATTGTTTAGTTAGATGAAATCTTAATTCAAGTTTGGATTTAAAGAGATGAAAAACTATGAATTTTCTTAAGAAAAAAAAGGCTAAATGATATGAAAAATATGGACAATGTCATGGAATGCTATGAAAAAGAAAATGAAAGAAAGTAGTAGAGATTATACCTCCTTCAATCTTCTCCAAAAATTTCTCTATTTTTTTTCTTTTTCCCTACTATTTTCACCAATTTCCTACAGCCTCTCCCTTATTTCCAACTCTAAATGGTTAAAAAAAATCCCATGCAAGTGAATAATAGCCTTTGGATTGATTTTTCATCTAATGGCCATCCGTTCTCCCTTATTTTCTCATGCAAAAGGCAACCTTTCACCATTAGATTTAGCCTCTCAACATCATCCTACAGTTTAGCATGCTTATGGCCAAATGTTGTATTTTTAATGTTACTGGAACCTAATAAAAAGACCATTTTATCCTATATTAGAAAGTTATATGTTTTTATGCATTTTTCTTAGAGAAATATGATCTTTTCTTCATTTTTATGATTTTTAAAGCACCAAAAATTCTCAAATAGTATGGAAGTATGATTTGAAGTTTTTGCAAAAAAGACCTCGAGAATGTCAAATTATGAAATTACCTTTTAAGAGTATTTTAATAATTTCACACCTTCTGAGGTGCGATCAAAGTTTTTAATATATAAAAAATCATCAAATAATATGAAAACATGATCTAGATCATTTCACAAAAAACCAACTTCGAAAAGGTCAAATTAAAAAAATATCCCTAAGGATTTTTTAATAATTTCACACATCCCGAGAGGTGACCAAGGTTTTTAATGCACTAAAAATCACAAAATAATATAAAACTATGATCTAGTGCATTTTGAACAAAACTAACCTTGAGAAGGTCAAATTATGAAAGTAGCCCTAAAAGTATTTTGTTGATTTCATGCCTCCTGAAATACGATCAAGGTTTATGGTGCACCAAAAATTATAAAATACTATTTTAGTGTGATGAAAGTTTTCATGAAAATTCAACTCCGCGAAGTTTAAATTAAAAAAGACCCCTAAACGGCTTTTTAGTAATTTTACCCTTCCCAAAGTGCAATCAATGTTTTTAGTGCTTTAAAATCATTTTCAAGCCCTATTAGTCCCATTTGGTTCCAATTTTGAAAAAATTGACCCAAATTCAATCTAATTTGACTAATTTTGATCAAATTTGACTTTATTTAATCAGGTTTGACCCAAAGGCATTGCACCAAAAATTATAAAATACTATTTTAGTGTGATGAAAGTTTTCATGAAAATTCAACTTCGAGAAGTTCAAATTAAAAAAGACCCATAAACGGTCTTTTAGTAATTTTATCTTTCCCAAAGTGCAATCAAAGTTTTTAGTGCTTTAAAATCATTTTCAAGCCTTATTAGTCCCATTTGGTTCCAAAATTTGAAAAATTGACCCAAATTCAATCTAATTTGACTAATTTTGATCAAATTTGACTTTATTTAATCAGGATTAACCTAAGGGCATTTTGGGTCAAATTGATCCTAATCGATTTTAAGAACTTGCCAAAATTCAAGAAATATTAGATTTAAACTGGGTCGAGTTTAAAAGCTTCATAATTGATTAAAATCTACCCAAACAAAATTAGGCGTCTACACTAATCGAGTTCAATCCAATTAGAATGCATAATTTGGCACGAATCAAAACGTAAAAATCAAACATACTTGAATTAACGCAAACAAAATTAGATGTCTACAACTATCCATCCTTGCACATTATTGAGAATTAAAAATACGGCAAAGATATAGACAACAATTTTGTCTGAAATTAATGATTCAAAGGTTTTCCAAAAAAAAATTCTGAAACTTTTTGATTGATTTTTTTTTATTTTTAAATTTCTTGAACACTAATTGATGTTTTTCATCTTTTTTTTATTACATATTCTAGATTTTCTTTTTGGAATTTTTTTCTTTCTTTTTGTTGCTATTTTTTAGTCTCTTTTTTTTTTTTTTTGGTTTTTTTAGATGCCTCACAAATTTTGAAAGCTTTACAAACTTTTGAAAATAAATTTAAAAACTCATTTAGGTAAAGGTTCAATGACTTTTGAAAATAAATTTAAAAGCTCTTTTATGTAAAGGTTTAACAACTTTGGAAAATAACTTTAAAAGCTCCTTTAGGTAAATGCTCAACAACTTTTAAAAATAAATTTAAATGAAAACTTGGATGCTACCATCAAAAAATGAAATGATTTTGGCTATCACTACCGAAGAAAACTCAATTTATCATCACAAAATGAATGCAAACAACTTGGATACTCAAATATCACTACCGAATAAGTGCAAATTTCTTTGGATATCACCATCAAAGAGATCTTAGATATCATCACCGAAAAATATATAAAAAATTTAGACTTTGATATTGGGATATCACCATCAAGTGAATGCAAATATCTTCAGATATCACCATTGAAAAGATCTCGGATATCACCACTGAGAAAATATGTAAATTTATACTTAGATACTCAAATATCACCACCGAGTGAATGCAAATGTCTTCAAATATCACCATTGAAGAAAATATACAAATTCAAACATGGATACTCGGATATCACCACCAAGTGATTTAGACGAAATTCAAATTTGGGTACTAGGTTGTCACCATCGAGTGAAACCTTTTTCTTAATTAGAGCCAAGTTTATTAGGCTTAATGATCTCATCTTGTTGTCAACTAAACTGAGCTTAAATCTCATCGATGCTAGCTAGACTAGGCTTAAATCTTATCTGAGTGCTAGTTAAATTAGGCTTTAATCTCATCTAGGTGCTAGCTAAACTGGGCTTAAATTGTGAATAAGTTTGAAATGGGAAAGAAACAATAACATTATGGACATGAAAGGTGTTGATCATTGTTGATCTTCGATCTCTCTATTGTTGTACATAATTTTGTTTTTGAAATCTTTGACAGTGGACTATGGTTTCCTTAAAAAGGGATGATTTTTAATTTTTGGACTATGTAAATGATAACATATTGATTGGTCATATTGTATTTGTAAATATTATTCTTTTTATATATTTTCTAACTCTTGTATGAACAAATTCAAAAAAAATGAAAATAAAAATTGATTTGCAATTATTTTGAGAATAAAGTCCCATATCAACAGTTTTCAAGATCATAACGAAAAATCAAGATAAAAGAAAGCAAAAATTTTGGAAAAATTGGCCTTTTCAAAAAGAAATTCATGTTTTTATATAAAAAGTAATGAGAATCTCAAAGAAATTGGCAACTACTATTAGAAATAAACTCTCCAAATACTTTCTTACCTTTTTCAAATACTCTTATATCCCAAATCATTCGAGTACTTTCACTCGTCAGCCATAACCCTTTAAAAGGCATGAACTTGAATTCGTGAGCCTTGTCTTCGCTTGATCATACTATGATATATAAGGGTAATAATCTTTTCCTAGGCAACAAACAATGAGACAATAAATTTTAAAAAAAAAAGAACAAAAAGACTTTTTTTAAATTTCTAAAAGTTCAAGCAAAAAAAATGTTTTTTTTTTAATTCAAATGTGGGTAATTTAATGTGTCAAGACCATGCCATAATATTAAATGTGTTAAATAAAAAATCACCTAAATTTTATCAAATGACCTTAAGCACATAAAGGCCTCAATTCTCACCCTACCTTGTTCCATGTGTTAAGACACATAGACCCAAAGAGTAAGTTAACTTATTGCCTTTACTTGATTGATTTATGCCATAACCTTTCATTTTGATTGAATGACATCAACAATTTGAGACCCCAATTGAGTTCATCAATGTGATTGTCATTATCATACAAGTTTTCATGTGAAATGGCACGTTAAAAAGGGACATCTTCCATGCATTGTGTTTTTGGTGGAGTGGATTAATGTTTTGGTTATGAAGTATGTATAAAAAAAAAAAGAAAAAGAAAAGGAAAAAAAGAGAAAAAAAAATAAAAAATAAGAAATGATTATGACATCATACACTTGAAAAATTCAAATAAATCCAAGCAAAGACTTAAAAAACCTAAAAAAAATAACAAAATTCTTTGAAACAAACCAAAAATAATAAAAAAAAGCATAAAATGAAAAGAAAAAATTAAAAAAATTAAAAAGCCTTTCTTGTAAACTTATTTTCCTAAAAAAATTGCTCTTTGATTTAAGTGATTATGTTTAAATTAAATATGGCCATTTTTCGTCCTTTCACAAATATGAAAGCTATCTACTTGCTTATTCTTTGAAATTGATGAATTCTTTCCAAATGAACCCTAATTAAATATCACCTTATACATTGGGGGCAAAGAAGGGACATATTCAAGAATCACTCATGGTGAGATCCTATTCCAGGTATAAGGAAATAACCTTACATGTCAATAGGCAAATGTCCAATAAAATAAGTTCCAAAAAAATTTTAAACTCATAAAATCAAAAGTGGATATGTGCAAAAAAAAGTAAAAAAAGAAAAAGAAAAAAAAAGGTAAGAAAAAAACAAAGCAAAATAAATAAAAGAAAAAACAAAAAGGTGATAAAAAATGAATGGCAAGAAGTCCCAAAGAGAATCTTGTATATAATGTGAAATGATCCTTGGTTTGATCACCCTTAAACACATTTTTGGCCTATTTATCCTTTTCCTCTAAACTTTGAACCTGGCTTATGTTACATGTTCTGAAATTTTTAATCAAGCATGGATGCTTAAATTGAATAACTTTCCTTCATGGAATAACCATTTAACCTATAAGCCATTTTTCTTCTTTTATTATCCAACTACCTGTTTGAATCAATAACCCATTTTGGATGAAACTCAGATTATTAAGTGCATGAAGAAATAATCAAGAAAAAACCAAAAAAAAACAATGAAAGAAGAATGTGGCTCTAGGGTGAAAACTCTATAAAGGGCAGTATAAGACAAATTTGGAAATCATGAAACCAATCTTGAGCATAAGAAGTAAGAAAAGCTAGTATGAAGCCACTTAAAATTTTTAAAGATCCAAAAATGTTGATGCCCTTAAAGTATGAAATCCATAAAAAGGGATTAATCTTGAAATTTTGAGGATTTTTTCCTCATCCCTAAATGACTTTTCAATTTTTAAGCCCGTTACAGCTTACCTTGACATCTATCAAAATGCCACATTTCGATACTAAACAAAGTGATAAGCAAGTTTGGTTTTCAAGGATTCATGCTTTTTTAAAAAAAATTTATGTTTCATTTATGAGCTTGCATAGAAAATTATACACCTCTTATCCCCTTTAAGTAGTGAAGCTCTTTTGATTAAACTAAAACATTGATATGCTGAACCATTCAATTCATTTGAAAATAAAATTGTTATCTTATTAATTTCTAATAAGTGAACACCAATTCTTGAGAAACTTGAAGGTCACTTTTTGAAATATTTCATTTCCTTAGATCACAATATTTAGCTGTAAGGGGCAATGTTTTTTAAAAATTTTGAATGATCAATCCCACATTTTTGTGTAAATAAAAGAAACATGTTTGGTATAAAAAAAATTATTAAATTGTGAAAACTTTAAAACTGGTTTAAATTTAAGAAAAAAAATTACTTTTCAGTAAAGAAATAAGAAAAACGAAAAAGATTTTTAGGAGAAATATAATAATTTGTGTTCTTAATTTTGCAATGAGTCCAAAATGCATGTGTACGTCGTATGTTGAAAATAGAAACAAAAAGAAAAGCATGTTGAAAATAAAAGGAAATAGAAATATGGAGTAAAAAATGCATAAGGAAAATAACATGCTTTTATATGGAGTAGAAAATTTGCATTTCCATAATCATTTCAACAATCCTTTACGTCATGGTTATATTTATCAAATTTTGGTGATAAAACAAAGAAAAGGAAATTTGAAATTTAAAATACTAAAGAAATGGTATGGAGCACTTCTAGAAGGGAAAAGGGGTTGTAACAAAAATAAAATGTTGAGCGTTTTCAAATTTAAAGGATAAAATGCCTTGAAATAAATAATGAAAAACTTTTGAGACGAAAGGTGAAAATTGAGAAATGAAAAATTTTCAAACTCAAGGGAGATGGTGATTAGAAGGAGTAAATGATTCCCAAGACCTCTAGGCAAAACTTTAGATTTTTTATTGAATTCCAAGGCCTTCAGGCAAAACCTTAAATTTTTTATTTTTTGAATTTTTGAATGATTCCTAAAACTATTGAGCAAAACCTTAGATTTTTAAATGAATTCCAAGACCTTTAGGCAATATTTTGAATTTTTGAATGATTCCCAAGACTTTTGCACAAATCCCTAGATTTTTTAGTGAAGTCTAAAACCTTCATGCAAAATCTTAAATTTTTAAATAATTTTTAAGACCTTTGAGCAAAATCTCAAACTTTTGAGTGAATTTCAAATCTTTCAAGCAAGATTCGTAAATTTTCTAAGTTGAATCTGTTTGAATATCGAGATTTGTAAATCTTTCGATCATAGTCTCTAAATCCTCCTAGCAAGATTCATAAATCTTTCAATTTGAATCTGTTTAAGTATTGAAACTTATAAGACCTTCAGTCATAGTCTCAAAATCCTCTAGGCTAGATTCATAAATCTTTCGAGCTAAATTTTAAGTGTTAAGACTTATAATACCTTCAGTCATAGTCTCAAAATCCTCTAGGCAAGATTCATAAATCTTTCAAGCTGAATCTATTCAAATGTAGATATTTCTAAGTCTTCTAGGTAAAATTCATAAGTCTTCTGAGCTGAAACTATTTTTAGTGTCATGATTCGTAAGTTTTCTAAGTAGAATGTTTTAAATTTCAAAGTAAAGATTTTAAAATTTTCAAATCCTCTAATGGCAAAAAAAAAAAGATAAAAAAATCCAAAAAAAATCTCCCAATTCAGGAGACAAGAAAAGTAGAGTCTACCAAAAAAAAGGATAAAGGGAAAAATTTGAAGAAAGAGAAATAAAAATAGGGAAAAACAAAATAGACAAAACAGGTATGTCATAGGAAAAAAGAGAAATAAGAAAAATAAAAAATAGTTTGATGAAAGGCAAAAGTGACAAAAGAGTTCAAAAAGTCAAAAAGGAATTTGCAAAAGAGGAAGGGCTACTTAAAAAATGAATGAAAAAGATGAGATACAATAACAAATTAAGTTTTTTTTTTCAAAAAAGTAAATGTCAAGAAATTTTGAAAAAAATAGTGAGATTTAAGCTCAGTTTAACTAGCATCGATGAGATTTAAGCCGAATCTAGATGGCACCAATGCTTTTACCAAACTCAGATGAAAAGAAAGTAAACTAGAAAACAATTTCGATTTTATCAAATTTTCCATAATCATGTTCTTTTCTAACAAGAACTTTAGGAATTTTTCATTTTCGCCTATGAGGAGACTCATTATTCATCAAATGATGAGACGTCATGAGAGAACAGTTAAATAAAGTGCACAAATGATATGAATTTCCATAATAAATTTGTGAATAAGTGTGCAATAAATATGATGCATATATGCTCCTCCAAAATGCAATGCATGTAACATTCAAGTTCAATGAGAATGATATTATTTATCCATGTATACACCAAATAATAAGGCATATTTACATGAAATGAAATGTATCTACAATACAAGTGTGATGGTAATTATGTCACTTCTAAATATAGCACAAGAAATATAATGCCCCAATATATGAGTGATGACACATTTACATGAAATGTAGTATATGTACAATAAAAACCATGTGAATTTATTTAGGCATAAAATGCAATACCTTATTTCATAAGAGATTATGTGTTTATATAAAATGCAATGTGTATATAATGTAAGTCTGGAATCATATCATTTGTCAATGTATATGCATGAAACACAATGACATACTATATGAGTAATTATATGTAAATGAATGATAAAACATACTTATATCAAATGCACTATAATATATGTATGATAATATATGTTTACCAGACATGCAATGCATGTACTATGCATATTTAATGAAATTGACATTACCATTTAGATGTGCACATAATGAAATATATGTACTATATTATTATTTTTAAATGGATGCAAAAACGATCAAATGAAATCCAAAATGTTAAATAACATTCAAAATCAAAATATTCCTTCTTTCTTTTTTCTCTTTTTTTTTTGAAAGAAATATGAATTTAAGAAAATATTTACTATGAAAAATAAAAATACATAAAAAAAACCAAAAATCAAAGATTTATTCGTACTTATGTTTTTATTATTCAGCCAAATAAACAAAAAAAATAAAATAATTCCTTTTTAGAAAATTTCATCTTTTTTTTGGAAAACTTTTAGTTTTTTGTTGTATTTATTATTTTGATTATTAGAAAGTGCAAAAAAAAATTTTGAAATTTTTTTAAAGATATAAATCTTGGGCAAACAACAAATGAATTGAACAATATATCAAAAGAAAATTTATTAAAAAAATATTTTTGTTTTATTTTTTATTTTTTCTAAATTTTAATTTTATTTACACTATTATTACCCCTAAATGCAGATTGTATAAGAATGTCTCTCACATATCCTTATTTGGGTAGTTTCTACAAAAAGGTCGACATGGTTCTACTTAAAGCTAGTCCCTTAAAGTTCACTATATGCTGAGTGAGGATTTATTTTCAAATTATTCCTCATTGAAGTCCATGTAGGGCTAGTAAGGCACCATGATCCTCTCCATAATAGGCTACAAATGGAAAAGACCTATGATGGGCTACAAATGGAAAATATTTAAGCTAAGTGGGAGTATTTCACTTGCTATTTCGAAAATTATTACCTCACGAAAGCATAAGCACTGTACTCTTTACTAAAAAAGACAGAGCTTAGGCTAGAGCTTACGCATGAGATTAATGTGCCGTGTGTGAATAAGGGAATATAACATCACAAACTTTATCCTAAATGCCTTGCAATTGATCAAGAATAATATATACAAAACATAAAATAATAAATAAATAAATAACATTATTAAAATGAAACGCAAGTGATTTTTTTATTATTATTATTATTTTTAAAAGCAACAAAAAAATTAAAGTTAAATGCCAAGTAAGACCATTAAATCAAAATTAAGGATAACACATAATTAATTTTGATCTGATTCTCAACAAAATTATGTCCCCAGTAAAATCACAAAGCTATTGTAACGGTTTTTGGGACCGTAAACGAAAATTTTAAAAATCTCAAAGCAGAGGGAGTTACCACCAATATTTTTTAGCTATGTGCAATTGACCACCTAAAAAGTTTATCTTTTTAATAAAATCTTAAAGTTAATTAAAACTTATTGAAAAATTTTTTACCTACAAAAAATAAAATTAAATTTATAAGTACAATTACGAGTGGAAAAAGATTAATACCCCTATAGTGTCCGTTTTAAAAATGGCATATATCAGTCACGTGTTATCCTTTAACCATGATAAAGTGGTCTTACTCTTGATATTTAAAAAATATTATAATATTTTGAAAATATTTAAAAAAACTTTCTTATCGAGGTATCTCTTAAAAATCACTACTTGAACTTCTTAACAATTCCATCCTTGGCAGCTCATATGTATCTTTAAAATCAATAGTTATAACATAAATAACCAAATGATATTTATAATATATCTCAAATAATATTTTCTTTTTATAAAAACATGTTTTTTTATCCTTTTATTAAGTCTCTTTTTTTATTAAAAAAAAGAGAAAAAAATCTTTATAAAAAATTATTCTAAATACTCAAATACTTTGGTGACATTTTAAAAAAATCTTTTCACCCAAATATTCATTACTCAAACTTATTTAGTATCTCATATTCAAAATTTTATTTTTGCTTTTTTTATTTATTTTAAATATTGATTACTGTAAATAATATTTATGCATTATTATATATGATTATATTATTATTAAAAAAGATTCATTTTTTACTTTCATTAATTTTTATTTATCTTTTTATTATTTTATTTTTATTTATTTTCTTTTTTCATGAAAATATTTTGTATTGAATATTTTTCTAAATACTCCATTACTTTGGTAATATGTTAAAAAAATATGCCTATTTAGAGATTTTAAGAACTCGTTATTTGAACTTCCTTAATATTTTATCTTCAAATATTTTTGTTCTTATTATTACTTATTTTGTTAATTTTATAAGTTGAAATAAAATAATTATACAAGGTAAAATTAGAAATATAATTTTAACCATACAATATTTAAACTTTTTTTAAGATATATTTTTACTATCATATACTACATGAACCAATAAAACAAAATAAATAAATGAGATTGAAAAGTACCTATAAATTGGGCTATACCCAATTCAAAGCAAGACCATTGGGCTAAGTGGGCCGAAGTTGGGATGGGTTTGAAACATGGAATAAAGGCGAGTCAGTTCGGTGGGTCACGAGTTAGGTCGGCTGGTTCCCTATGCACAAGCTGGGTCGAGTAAGTTTGACCTGCTTAACTTTTTTTTTTGTTTAACTATAAAAAGTAAACTTTTTTTTTTTTCATTTCATTTCGTCCTCCCATTCCATAAAAAAAAAAAAAAAATTCTTTCTCTCTCAAACAACAAGCAATTGAACCCTTTTCAAACCAGTTTTCGACCAAAAATTGTTGCCACTGCCACATCTTGTCATCGACCACCGCCTATCACCTATCGACATCGTTTGTCCTCTAGAAAACACCGAAAGCTTCCTGTTTTAGTCCTTTTCTTATATCCAACCCTTTTTTTTTTTTGCAAATCTCCTCAAAACAACCTACATCTACCCTTAAAATTTTGGCACAAACACCCCAAAATCTCCTCTTCCCACCATCGAGTCCTCCTGCTTTTTTAGTATGTTGTTACCTCCCCTTCTCCTTTCCTTTCATCGTTTGGATCCTCGAAAATCTCCCTTGAAGCCATGAACCACCACTATCAGTGCTACTCGTGCTGCCATTATGCCTCCGTGGCCTACCTTGTTTCCTTCCCTTCACCAAGGGACAAAGCCCACTCAAATCCCCCCAATCAAAACCTCCAAAGATCTTCTATTCGAGTGTTTTTTTGTTTTTGATTTGAATTTTTTTTTTTTTTTTGCTTTTGTTTACTTTTTGCATGACTGGGATTCTTCCACTTGCGAGGATTGTGGTTTTTTTTTTTTTTTGGCATATTTGTATCTTGTTCTGGTGTTATGAAAGAGAAGCAAGGTTTTTTTTTAGGTATGGTTTTCAGTTTTAAGATAACAATTTTTTTTTTTTTTTGGTTTGGGTGGTCAGGGATGAAGTAGATTGGTTACTAATGTGGGGATTGGCTCGGCTAGATGATGGGGGTTTAGATTGGTGTTTCGTGGTTGGCTACGGGGAGGCCAAATGGGTAGCGGCAATTTCGGGGCTTTGAGGATGTTAGTTATTGAGAAGGGCTTTAATGAGTTGGAGTTTTTGCTGCGTGACGGGGTTTAGTTCAGTGGTGAGAGGTAGAACGGGAATAGAGGGTGATGGACTGATGGGGAACAGTTCTTCGATCTAGATCTTTCAGGATTTTGGTCTGTCTACTTATTTTCACTGTAGATTACCCTTTGCTTATGTTGTGTATTATTATGATAAAAATTCAAAATTTCGGCTTGATGTGGCTAGTAGTGGACTTTACTACTATTGTTCAAAGGTCCAGTCATTGCATTTTAGCCTTAGGAATCGAGCCGCTCTCCAGGAGAGGATAACAACTAACGATTTTCCCTGGAGGCTAGAGCATCAAAAGAAAAGGTGTGGGCTTTGGTCATCCTTAATTAAAATGCAAGCCCATTCTATGTACTTATACAGAGAATAGCCTTTCTCTTTTTGTTTTGATAATAAAGAAAAGTTTTGTTGATCAAATATTTTTCTAATACTGACTTGGAAATTGACATTCGGCACTCATGAATAAAATAGTAGTGGATTCAAATCCAATAACCAACCCAAGAATCGAAAATCAACATGAAAACGTAGGATACAAAAATTGTGACAATTCACACCTAAATGTGTCTATCTCAGTAATTGCAATACAGCACACAAACTTTTAACAAAGAAACAGTTATATAAGTGCTTCTTAACTTAATTGCTGTTAAGTTATATAAGTGCATGCATGTTCATCAGTATCGTTTGCTTTTGTAAATTTTTTGCCAATATTGAACCAAAATGCAGTAACTTTGCCATTGTATAAATTTATAGTTCCATATATATATATATATATATTTGAATATTCCACATTTACGAATCTTATTCCTGAATATTGGTTGTTTCATCATGTTATTCAATCCAAATCATGGCTAAGACTTTACTTGCACCCTAAAAGCAGGGGAAATATCAGCCACGATGATAAAAACTCACCTCTGATGGCATAGCACTTATATAATCTATTATATATACCAAATTCTTAAACCCCTTTAAAACCTAAAGTTTGAACAAAACGTGAAGTTCGTCTCTATGAAATCCAACTTTTAGAGAAGTTTTTTCATTTAATCATTTTAGCCCTACATGAACAGCAACCTCAAATGGTCGAAGACCAAAATAAAAGGAAAGCAGCATTTGAATTTAGTTTGACATCCACAAAATCCGGTTTAGGTTACAGCAAAGCCAATACTTCTCAATTTCTCCACATCCACCCATATGCAACAATGTCCTAAATGAAGGGAGCGAACCCAACGAAATTCCCCCATCTCCTTCTCCTCCATCTTTTTTCCAGATTTCGCTGTAGAAGGAGAAGACCCTCTTTTTCTTCTTCTCTTTCTCTATGGACTATGCCCAACAAAGGGCTGATCAGTAGGATAGTCAACCGCACAACATGGACTCTGGACCCCCTTATCCACCACAATATGTCATGCTCAATGGCCAAGGGAACCTTAGGCCCCCTAACCATAGACGCCACATTCCCCGCTACCATTCTCATGATCATGGTTCAGGAGCGAAATGTTGCTTAAAGTGTATATGTTGTTTTTATTGCTTCCTTTTTATCTTGATTGTTGTTCTTTTTGGCACAGCCTTCTATCTTTTTACAGTTTATAAACCCCAAAAGCCTTCCTATAACGTCAATCAGGTTGAGGTCAAGTCTTTCAATATCCAGACAGATCTTAGCCTCTATGCAGAAATCTCTGTTTCTGTAAAGGCTGATAATCCCAATCATTTTATAGGCTTCATTTATGGGAAGGAAAGCTCTGTTGCTGTTTTATACACAGGAAACACTCTTTGTTCAGGCAAGCTCCCAGCTTTTCATCAACCTGGGAACAACATTACCTTCTTGAATATTCTGTTGAAAGGAAAGAATGAGTTTGGTTCAGGTCTTCAAGAGACTCTCCTTCAAAACCAAAAGAACGGAAAAATTCCTTTAATCATAACCGTAAAGGCGCCAGTAAGCGTTGTGATTGCAGGTTTCCCGTTAACACAGGTTGTTGTTCATGTTAACTGCTCTTTAGTTGTTGACAATTTATCGCCAAACCAACAAATTGGGATTTTGTCAAGTAACTATGCTTATGACATTGGCCTCTGAATGCCATATCTCCTCAGCCAGATTTTCTTTCTCTTCTGTATTTATCTGACTCTTTCAGGCTGAATGGGCGAAGAAAAATAGCAATTTCATAAGCTTGATTCATGCAATATTCCAATTAACCTATTCCCAGGATGCGTATGCTTCCAAGATAACATATATACAGAATTACAGACAGATGTAGATATCTTTTGTTACACATAGGGTTTTTATAGTTGGTTTTGAAAGTGTGATGAGGCTTTTTATCCTCCATTCTCAACTTCTTGTAATCTGAATTTAGCCGATGTACTTTGGAAATTGTTATATTAATGTAATGTTCATGTGGAGAAGCGCTCTAATAAACTTGGCTTTGTTTGTTAGATTTTAGAGATGCTTGAGCCATGTAAACTCAACCCAGTACCATTGGGTGTAAGCCCACTTCTCAAGCTGCTTATTCGTTTTTCAAAATTGTTACTTTTCTTAAAACCCTTTTTCTTGTGTTGTGGCACACCTCCCTCTGAGCTTGTTCCACCCCCTGTTCCTCAGACGTACTCTCGCAGCGAAGATGGAGATTTGCCTCTCCCTGTTCTTGATAGATAGGCTAGTGACTCCACTGCTACCCACCCTCCAACAAGAGATTTCTTGTTCCAATCATTTGCAGCGTCTGCTGATGCATGGAATTGTATGAACGAAAACAACTTTTATATAGCATCGTGAATTTTACTCGACTTAATCCTTGATTGCAAGCCAGCTTTCTCTTTATTTCTTTCATAGACAAGTATCCAGTTAGTAATTTTGCTGAATTTTATTTGTATTAATCCCTAATCAAACTATTTATCTATTCTCTTCATAATACTTGGAATTGCATAATTCCGTCAGTCATTCGACGCTAGTCAAGTTAGAGATCTATATATTGCTAAAGAGTGGTAGTCATTGCTGACTTTGTACCAAGTTGAGAATAAAGAAAAATGATTCTTGGTAACCATTGCTGATATTAGCCAAATGTTAAAACCAAGCGCATGGCAATGGCAGTGTGCAGCCAAAACATTTGCATGCCTTGTTTGCACATGCAACTATCAGAAACTGCCTACTTGCACAACTTTTTGACCTCTTTTTCATACACACAAAAAATTGATTTGACATTAGTCTAACCATGTAAAGAAATAAGGAGGCTGATTCCACAATGAACTAAGTATCACACGTTCCTTTTTGCATTTTGGTGCCCAAGAAAAAGCAATTTTATTAAAATGATAGTAAGTATCAGTGAGTCACCTTTGGGCCTTAAGCACCATCATTTGCATCTAATCTTTACTACGCGTTAGAGCAATGACCCCAACTCCCTTCTGCTGAACATTTGCATGCCTTGCCAGCATCGGTTCGTCACCAGCTCCAATATAAGTTTATCGTACGCTAGTATATCATTTTTAATATGTTGGGTTTGATTACCTATTCCTTTGACTGCGGTGTCTGCAGCTAACAACCTCAACAACGCAGTCATTCGGGTTCTTGAATCAATTGCTTTTTGTTATTTTTTTTTTGTTAGGGTACTTTCAACTTTATCCGGCAAGAATGAGAAATGGGTAAGTGGGGGTGCAGATTAAGTTTTCAGTTTTATCCCATGTTTAACCAGAATGACGTGAGCTTCCAGGACCAAATTTGTTTTCCTGCCTATTGGTATTTTTACTCTTCTTATTATCCTCACTTCTTGTTTGGACCAATCAGATCAGAAGCTTGAGGATTAGGCTTACTTTTTCCTCAAAATGGTTAACTAATTCTAGCCACTTAAAGGAGAGTAGGTCACCATCTTAAGTCATCAATTATAGGCCTATATATACTGAAGTAAATATATCAAGTTCACCTTCTTTTTTTTTACTCATAATAGATGTTAAACTTTTAATTCTAATAATCAAATTCAATTTTTATCAATCTCAAATATGAAAAATATTGATATAATTTTTACAATTTAATAAATATCGATCAAATTTAAATTATAAACAATATTTTTAATAATTTTTACATATTGTTGATGTAAATTTACATTAAATTTTATCAATATATCAATTTAAATTTTTATTAAAATTTTCATTAAATTACTTATAAAAAAGAACTTCGCAAATTCTATCTTAAAAACCTTTTTCGAGTTTTGTTTTTATTTACATATGAGTGGTCATCTTACATTGTCTATGATTTATTGAAACAAGTAAGAAGACAATTACTAGAAGGTAACATGTCTCAATTAAAATTATTTTCAAAGGTGAAATTTAAGACAAAATTTAATGATTAAATTGTGAATAATTTTTCATTAGAATTGACTTAATGATTATTAAAGCTAGAACCAAATTGTCTGCATTAGATCTCTTTGGTTTTACATGAAAAAGTCAAGATTATTTGCGTGTTCTTTTGAAAAAACACGGCCTCAAAGTAATATTCAAAGCTTTAACATAAGAATCTCTTTTAGTTGGAGGAAAACATTCTGGATGTCAATGTCATTGATTGATGGCTACACCCAACTACTGAATTTCCAATTTTCAATTTTTCCCACTCAAAGCTTAAGGAGGATCGAATTCAGTATCAATAAAACAGCAGAATGTAAATCAGTGATCAAATAACTGAATGCTAATAACAATGGCATTTAGTAAAATATATGAGCCAAAAGCCGAGGGACAACTAGATTCTTAGTTTCAATGATAAAATTTTATTATCAAATAAAAAATTTTTTTGTCAAATATATGAGGCTTAACAATGTCTTACCAAGTGTCCAGATCAAGGGAGAGTGGTGGGAGCAGTTTTTCCAGGAGACTAGAACTGTCTGGTGCACTTTCTTCATTTTTCAAACCCACTCCTCCTAAATACAACACCAACCAAAATGAAGCCCAACTGTCATGCTGCCCTCTTCGTTCAGTTGCTCTCGACACTTATTCCCCACTTCCTCTTTCCTCACAATTTTGACAACTAGAATATAAAAGATGATAACATTTTTAAATTCTATCTAATCCTGGTAAATCATGAATCTGAAACTCAAGCTTTCATTTTAGAGGCTGCACTCTCACTCCTGAAAGAACCAGACAAACTTTGAAGCATGTTTGACATCTTTTTCGGGTGGCGAAAAGCTTCAAAATGGTACAAGTCTAGGGTCTTAAGGAAAGCTTATTGGATATGCTGTTTATATTTTTATTCTTACGAGGTTTGTATGTGTTCTTATGTTGCAGTAAAAAGCTGCTCAAGAGTGTTCAGCGCCGTCTGAAGCTGCTAAAGAACAAAAGGTATACAATTGTGAAACAGCTGAGGGAGGACGTGGCTCAGCTCATCAAGCTTGGCTATGAAGAAACTGCCTTTAACCGGGTAAGAAAGAGATTGAAATTCTCTTCATTGAATTCTACACTCTGTAATTAACTTTAAAGTCTCCCCTGCTGCTTGCCCTGCTTTCTGTGGTTCTTCTATTTGTCACAGAAAGCAAAGAGGGATTTGAGTAATTAATTGATACTGTTGATTGTTCTTCTTCTGTTTGCATAGCCTTGGATGTTAAATATTGTATTGGCTTAAAAGAAAAGCTCTTGTAGGACATCGAATTCATTGAGATACTGTTTTCTTGGCAATGTTATTCTTTCTAGTATTTTCCCCAGCTCAAGATTTCTGAATTCAGCGTCAGGAGCTCGAAGAGTTGAAGTAACATTTTCAGCTATCCATTAACTACTGAAGGATGAAACATTACAGCTAGTATCAGATATTAAATGGGGACCTTTCCGGTTATGAAAATTACTTGCAAGTAGTCTAATTTGATCTGTATATAAGCTTCATTAGGAAGGTAACAATGCAGCCTTTAGCATCAGGAGTATTACAATTTAGGATAATGTCTAGAATGACTTTGAACTAGAGTAAAATATTTAATGTAGTATTTGAACTTTAAAATCTCTAATATAGTATCTGAATTATGAATCTGTTAACTAATATAATACTTGGAATATTGTTTGCTAGATATGTGTCATCATTTGGAGCTAACGATGTTAGGAGTAAGTATCACATTAGTTAACAGATTTATAATTCAAGTACCACATTAGAGATTTTTAAAATTGAGTACAACATTGAACATTTCATTATAATTCAGGGACCATTTGTGACATTATCTCTATAATTTATAATCAATAATCTCTGTTCCCGTTCTACTAACTAAGGCCATGCAAACTCTCTAGCTAAATCTTTTAGAAACATACCTTTGAAATAGGTGGTGAGAATTAGGTATACTAAAGAACATTAATTATCAATTTGGGACATCTTCTTCAGGATCTTATCACTTTGGTTAATGTTTCACGTAATTTATAGGTTTCCTCATTTGATTAAATTTTGTACTAGCCATTTCACAGTTCTGGTCGGTGATTAGAATGTCTTGTGCATATTACAAGCATTGCCAAACTATGAATCAGCTTTCTTGGCTCTCATTTAGCTCTGACCATTAACTCTCAATTTTCAGGCCGAGCAGCTGTTTAAAGATGAGAACATAATGGCAGTCTATGACATGCTGGACCATTTCTGTGAATTTGTCAACATTCAACTGCCATATATCCGCAGACACAAGTTTTTTCCTCCTAACAACAATTTTTCTTCTTTTCTTCATTTTAAGTTTCTGACTATGAGCTGAAAATATCTGTCTTGTAATTATGCTGTTTTAGGGACTTCCCTAACGATATCAACGAAGCAGTTTCAAGTCTGATATTTGCCTCTGCAAGATGTGCTAATCTTCCTGAGCTTCCTGCAATTCGGCAGCTCTTTGGGGAGCGTTATGGTGAGAGGTTTGCAACAGCTGCAGTTGAATTACTTCCTGGGAATCTTGTGAACCGTGAGGTTGTCTATTGTAGTACTAATTGTTTTGATTTTTCTTCATTGTAATAAGGTTTTTATCATCAATTAACACGAAGCATTTGATAAATATTCATCTACAGATAAAAGAAAAGCTCTCCCTTAATTCAGTTTCAGATGATGTGAAGTACAGATTGATGGATGAAATAGCTCGAGATTACTGCCCACAGCCAGAAATTTTGGCACTTGAATACATTCCTCAAATGAAACATCAGGTAACTAGATATATTCTTTTAATTAATATCTTGTAATCATATTTTAATGTTTTATTGCCAACTTAGTGAAGTCCTATCGGCTAATGTAACCATAGGTAAAGGAAATTAGTGGACATCAAGAAATGGACAGAAATAATAGTAAAAAAACTGAAGGATCCCCCCAAATGCAGACTTCAGATACTAATGAGATCGAAGGAAAATCTATACAAGTTGATCCATTGGCAATAAGTGCTAGTCTTTTGATCAGCCATTGTCAGTCTTACTCCTATCCTAATTCTGGTGTAGTTGGCACTTCCCTTTGTTCTTTTCAACAACCTTCACCTGATAAAATGGAGATAGAGTCACCAGTTCAGATAAAAGCAGAGCAAGTAGGTAGTATTCCTCAATTGGATTCTCCATTTCAATTGACAGCTGATGCTCCGGCAGCTGATACTCCGGATGGTGGACAAGGCCGGAGCATCAGCTGGATTTGTACGACCACTTTGAAACATAAGGGTGAAAGAATAAAAGCACCATCTTCCTCAGAAAGTTTGCCTCAGTTTTCCGAGGAAGTAATCGTTTATCTTGATGACATAGAGGAGTTACAATCTTCCATGACAAAAGGAGGCTGCCAGGATCTGAGTCTATTCAAGTTCAAGTCACGCATCCTGCCAAAGGCAGCTGCGGTTGTAGATGGCAATGACGATTACGATGAAAGTTATATGGATCATGAAGTACAGGAGGAGAAGTCAAGCTCAAGGACCTTTAGTAGGAGTAGGAATGCAATTGGAAAAAGATCAAGGCGGAGGTTATTCTCTCTTGAAAGTTCAAGCATGAAGGATACTGACCACGAGATTTATTATGAGAAGCCGTGCAAGAGATCTCCAAATCACAAGCACAAATCTCATCACTATAGAAAGCTTCAGAAGAATTCAACAGTACCAGAGAGTAAAGAATCAACTTATGTGCTGAAGAGACTGGAGCAACCTTATTGCATTGCATTGCGGGGTAACATTCAGCCAAATAATTTCAAATATAATACTACGAGATCATGCTGCAATTGCCGCTTCAACAGTGTAGTAAACACCTGCAGCTTGGAATGTCCATGTTACATTTGTAATATTAATGACGGGGGAAAACAGTTTCCTCCGAGGAATCAGAAGAGAGGGCTAAGATACTCCGGGCAGTTTCCAATTTGTGATGCAGAAGAAAATTTGGATGACAAGTTTTGCCATTTCCAATGTTCTTCTAATGGAGACGAACCTGGATGTATTAACATGGATGAGTCTACTCTTAATCAGAATCTGAGGAGAAGCTACGACAATGATGCAAGCGTATATGAAGTTTTCACCTTGCCGAAAATGCAAAAGGAGAAAACCATAGGGAAAGTGAAGGGTTCTGATTCGGCTGGAAGCCATGTTTCTTCTAACAGTTTCCTCCCTCTTATGGCTAGTTCCCAGACAAGAAACGAAACAGTTCCTCCTTATTTGAGGGCAATGACAATGCCCCAAGAAAGGCATAGAGAAGTTCACAGGCACAGCATTCTGCGATCCAATTCATTGTCCTTTAAAAAACCAAATCACGTCCACCCTAAGCTGCCAGAGTATGACGACATAGCAGCTAAATTCGTGGCTCTCAAGAAGGAGCATCTGCTGCAGAAGCTGTGATGAAGAAACCAAAAAAAAAATCGGCATGCACAGTTCCAGGACTTTTGTTTTCATTCTCCACTAAGGGTTCTCTTGTATTCTTTTCTTCTCCTGTTATAGCATATGATCGTATACGGAGAATTATTTGTTTCAATTAGAACCAGGAAATAGTCGTTTGTTCTTAGATTGGCATGCAATTGCTGAGAATGAAGCTAATAATTTGTCAAATTTTAGTCGGCTTTTCAGGCTTCTAGTACACCATCTTATAAATTGGCGGTGGCTCAAGGGGGCCATGGCATGCACATTTCTGAAATCTTGTATTTAGATATTTTTTAATCTACAAGATTCCTCAAATAGATAAAGATGGCCCCTTAAAAAAAATTCTTTGTGATTTAAAAAACTTAAATTTTAAGATAAAAAAATTCAAGTCTCAAATCCTAATCAATTTGCAAAATATATTAATATTTAACAGTTTAATCCTCTTTTAAAAACTAAAAAATAAATAGCTTTATTGTTTCATATAATGAAATAAATTATTTGATTTTAGTTTTCTTTAAATTATTTTGTATATATTATTGATTTAAATTTTACCATTAGATAATGTTAAAAAAACTAGTTAAACATTTATTTGATTATTACAATCTTATAAAAATATCATAACTTCTCTTCATTGTTGTCTGATTCCTTAAATAAATATTATTGTACAAAATATTACTTAAAATTTAAAATAAATAAATAATTAATAAAATTCATTTTTTTATTATTTTAGATTAACTTGTGAAAAAAAAATTAAATTAAGGTATGTTTTTTGTTTTATGTTGATTAATTTTTGGTTCCTCTTTTGATTTTTACGTCACTTAAAAAATATTTTTTAGTGATAAAAATTGTTAAAACAAAATTTCGTAACAAATGTAAGAAAAATTCCTTAAAAAATAATCTAATTTTATACAATAAAAAAATTGACAGAAATTTCAACTCAAATAATTTTTTCATGAAATACTTAAATAAACAAATTTAAATTTTCTTCAGTTTTAGTAATTATTTTTTTAATACTTAAATTTTTACATATAATTTTTATAGTTACGTATATGAAATGTCACATTATATATATATATATATATATTTTAATTACTTTTGATAAAATAATAATATATTACAATTTAAATAAAAAAAAATTTTAATTACAGATTTTATTTTATTTTGGTCTCCTTTAACTTGAAATCTTGGATCGATTTTATATTTTCATAGCAATTGTCAGTTGGCACTAGACTTGGATCTCATGGACTGAGTCCAACTCGCCGTAACTTACGTAGAGAGAGTCAAATCCAATACATAGATGGTAGTAGGGATGTTAATTTTATTTATATTCAATAAAAATTTTAATTTTTATTTTAATGAGGATGTGAATAAGTATTACATAATACTCTATTAGTATAGAGGTGAAAATAGTTATAATTTTAAATTTTTATTAAGTAACGGAATGAGGATAGGATGAAAAGTATAATATCCGTTTCATATTTGTATCTTTTATATATTTATATATTCAATGAATAAATTTTTTATTAAATAATATAAATATTATTGTTTTAAATTAACTCAAATTAATATATTTTTATTTAAAAATATATTAATATATATCTATAAAAAATATCTAAATATATAAGATAAAATAAAAAAGCTAAAAAATAAGTTTAGGTTTTAGTTTTTAAAAAATCTATGAGTATACCGATTACTTAATCCATTAAATATTTACAAAAATAAAAATGAAAATAAATTTAAATATTCGTTAGATATTAATATAAAAATATATATAATATAAAAGTTTAGATATTAAAATAGAAAATATTTTGCTCTACCCATGAATATCGCTAATTGATAATGCAAAATGTTTGGAAAATATATATACCAGTACTCAATCGACAGCTACGATCCAATTTCCAGTTCTCAAGTCCAAGGATAATAACACATAATTGCACTCTGTATCCCTAACATATCAATGAACAGAAAAATCATGTTCTACAACCTGTTCTTTTTCGAAAAGAAAGAAAAAATTTTGGACAATTGGTCACATCAAAACAAAACCCTATAAAACCTGAAGTTGTGCATTGCTCCCATCAACAAAATACTAATTACGGATCAAACTGGTATGTAATTCCAAGTCAGATACCAAATCACTATTCCATTACCTCTCTTTCATCAAGGAGAGCTTTCTATATATTTTTATATTTTTTATTCAAGATCCATTTGAATTTAAATATGGTGAAATTAAAAATAATAATAATGATAAAATTAGTTATTATGATGATAAAATTATAAGTTGTAACGATAAAATTAAAATTGGTTATCGAATATGTGTTCAAATAACAAAATATGAGCATAAATGAGAAAAAAATAATAATTAAAAATAAATTTTGCATAAAATGAAATATAATATATATTAGATTACATGATACGTCATATATGCATATCTGATAAAATTGATCTGCCACATAAATCACTATGTAGATAACTTATATTTTCATTAAGAGGATCTTATAAATAATTCTTAAATTTACATTATTTTCAAGTAATTCTATCTAATCAATTTTTAATGTTTCAAAATTATAAAAATTAAATTTATCTAAATTTTTTAACTCATATATGTTTGCTCCTATTTAAATAAAACGAAGTTTATCTCACAATTCACCATTTTCAAATATGTACAACATTTAAAATTTATAGAGGTTTTTCAATTATATGTAATATTTAAAATTCAAATAATTTTAAATTTTAAATAGTTAAAAATTATCTATTCATTATAATTGTCATTCAAGAATTACTCTATGCTTTCAAGTCTATAAATGATATATATTACATCATTCTTTTTATTTTTATTTGTAAATGTTGTTCAAAGGTATATTACTTCTCGTTTTTTCTCTATGACTCTTTTTTTTTCCATTCACTTTTTTCTTTTGACACACATCTCTTAAACTTTTTTTTATATTTTATTTAATAATTGATCTAGATCACATAAGTGAAGGTATATCAATACTTTTTTTAATTATTTAATTGATTATTTAACAATCTATTAGGAACTATGATGAGTGCTATATCCATGCTATCAAACACAATTTCATGTTGCATAATTTTATTTTTATTTTTTGCTTTATTCTTCAAAAAGTTGTAATTGTTAATTAGATTTGAAAAGAAATATATTATTTCCAATTTAGTTCACTTTTTCTCCTTTTGATTTTTCTTTTAAAGTCTTTTTTTTCAAAGCTCAGTTCTTGGACTATTGTGGCTATACCTATTGTCATAATGTATAAATCATCAGACCTACCGCTAGACATAACACACGAAATTACCACTAATATTTTTTGTTTAGGTATAAATGATCACGTAACTGAATTTATCTTTTTTTAAAGAGAAGTTTCAAGCTTGATTTAGATATTTTTAAAAGGTAAATTCTAGGTCATGAAACCAAAATGTAGGTTCAGGGTTACGATTATGTGTAAGAAAAGTTATAGTACCCCTACAATGTCAATCTAAAAGATAGTACCAGTTTCATTTTATATTGTTTAAGCCTTAATATTTGTTTGTAATTTTATCAAGTAAATTTAATATTGGAAGTTGGTATAAAATTACTCCAATCGTTTGGTAGTAATTTATAATAATTTTCTTATCTCATGAGTATTCATTGAGACTTGTGTCACACTTTAAAAAAACTTTGTCATTGGATTCATTAACATATTTTTTAAGAAATTATTATTTAAAAATAATCAATAAAATCCTCGCTTCGTTTGGTAGGATTTTATATTGATGCATATCCCTCAATCATTTGGTGGGATTTTTATTTGAAAAGTTTTTTATGAAAATTTTTAAGAAAGGGTTATTAAATCTTTCAATAGTTTAGTAAGATTTAACTTAGAAATTTAAATCCTCCAATCGTTTGATAAGATTGAAAAATTATTTTTCAAAAATTCATTATGAAATTCTCTAATTGGTTTGGTAAAATTAATAATTCAATATTCAAATCATCCAATCATTTGGTAAGATTGAAAATTTATTTAAAAAAGAAATTCATTAAGTCTTCCAATTGTTTTGTAAGACTTAATTTAAAAATTAAATCCTTTAATAATTTGGTATGACTAAAAAATATTTTTAATTAATAAAATCTTCAATTTTTATCCAATTACAATATTATGTACTCATGAAATAAATAAATATACAAATAAATCTAAATATAGAAATTACCTAAATAAACCGATCTTAACTCAAAATGAAACTCAAGACTAGTCTTGAGCTTAATGCCAACGTAGGCTCGTGAACAATTAAAAAAATTGGGCTTGATCAATTCCAACCTTGATTTAATTAATAATGAGCTTGGATTAAAATTTGTTAGGCCCAAACTAAAATTCACCATAGTCTAGCAGGCAAGTTCAAAGATTGGGCCAGGCTATAAAATGGGCTGAAATACGGGTTGAACAACATTGATTGCTTATGTCTAAAACTATGTTGTTTTTACCACATCATATAGCCTCAGTCATACTTTTCTTTCATTTCCCAATTTTCTGCTTCTTTCTTCCTCCCTTAAATCTTTCTTTTTTTCTCTCTAAAATAAAACCCAAAATAGAAAAAAAAAAAAAAACTCAAAAGCACAGCCACTAGATCTTTATGTTTTTTAGAAACCAGTGGTTCAACTCCATGCCTACCACCACTATTAGTCATTATGATGTCGCCATCAACCATCCATCGATGACCGAGAAACTCTCAAATTTCACCAGGAACCCCTTTCAGTCTCTATGTCATAGATCTGGGTCTAGATTCTCAAAAATCATCTTTTAATGTCCCAAATCTGAAGCTAAGGTCATGACTTTTCAAGTGCCATTTCAGCCTTTTCCACCGTTCGATTCTTTTAAATTTTCACTATGCTGGTTGTCCCCCATATTGTTCTTCTTTACAAGTTTTGATCACCAAAATTCACATCGGTCGCCATCAACCTCAGTCCCCGTCACCTTTTGACCATGAGCCCATGTATTCTTATAGCTTAGTATAAAACATTAAACTAATAAGTTTCATTAAAATTTTAAAAAATATTTATTTAATATATGTTATTAAATTTTATTATTTTTTTATACTAAATGAATAATGTATTCAAAGTGTAAAGAAATTTTTTTTTATTTTTATATTTCTCAAATCAAATCTATCTTTAAATATAATTTATTTGATGCAATTAAGATAAAGTATCAAACAAATTAATTAATAATCATACAAAAATAAATATCACAAATAAAATGATATATAATCATGCAATTGAACATAATCACACAAATAAATGTATTGATAATCATGCAATTAAATATAGTCATCCAAATAAATATACAAACATATCATGCAAAATATCTTACGCAAAAATTAAATATGAAAAATAGGATAATAGAAAACAAAAATGAAAAAGGGAAAACAATCAAAATAATAAAATCAAAATAAAATCAAAATAAGAAAACAAAAAAAGAATAAAAACCTGTAATTAGATTGAGTTTGGAGCGGGATCTTCACGTGGGTCATTGGGTTACACGTGGGTCAAGGAGTTTTGAAAACAACATCATTTTGACATAGTATAAAAGTTCGTTTCTCAACATTTTCCTCACTTTTCCATTTTCCTCTCTCTCTAGCCTTTTATTACTTTGCTTTCTCTCTTCAACCCAAGCCAGAAACTTCGAGCAATTCCAAAAACTGGCGTTGAAAAATTCAAATGGTGTTGGAAACTTCAAACTTTTCCTACAAACAACCTTAACTTCCTAGAATCTAGTCACCACATTCCTTCTGGCCATCATAATTTTGGGTGAAAAATTCAACCACCAATCAAAAAATTCAACTAGAAACCCAAAAATTTGAATATTCAAACATAAAAACCAGAAATTCCCAAAAAATCTGTAAAAAAAAAATCCAAACCTAGTAAATTTCAGAAAATCAAACCTAGTAAATTTCAGAAAGTACCCTCAAGCCATAAATTAATCTAAACCCAAAACCTCAAATTAAATGCCTAAAAAATTCTCAAAAGTTTCAAAGAATCCCAGAAATCATCCAAGAATCCTGGAATTGAAATGCAACCCTTCAAAAATTTCAAAGGTCAAAACCCAAAAAACAAAAGATCAAAAGCCTAAAAACTTCCCTATAATCCCAGAAAAACGTAATTAAAAACACAAACTCAGAAAACTCAGAACGAATCCAAAGCTTTTAATTTTTTTGTATACTTTCTTCTTATCATTTTTTTTGAATTGTATGTGCTTGTTGTTGGTTTATAGAGAATTTTGGATAATAATTTTAGGGATTTTCCTTGAATGATGGAGATTGGATTCTACAGATCAAATCTTGTTCTTGATTTTTAGTTCTTAATTCACTCTGATTTAGGTCAATAATTCATGTGATATAGTTTGTAATTTTACTCAAGCTTGATTTTTGGGATTGAATCCTAAATCCCTATTTTTTTTTTTTTATTTTTTTTTTTTTACTTTTGACCTTTTGTTTACTTTTTGATTTTTTGAATAAAAACATTAAATCAAAAATAAAATGGATTTAAATCAAATTACACTTAAAATTTTACAAAGAATCCTATTAGGCCTAAAGCTTTACAATTGGGCTCATCTTCTGGTCTAAGACTGTTTTCGATCTTAAAAAATTTTGAACAAAATGAGGTGTCTATAGTTGACCCTATTTGCACAATTTCTTTGAAATAGGAATTGCACAAAGACAAAACACATCCATTTTCTTTAGGTTCAAAAAAATTGAAATTTTTTTTTTAATTTTGAAATCCAAATTTTCGCAATTTGGAAATTTAAAGGTTCACAAAATTTCAAAGATTTGCAAAGCTCTATAAGAAGAATTGAAAGATTCCAAGGCTTCAAGATTCAAAAATTTGTAATGATTCTAAAACTCACAAAATTCAAGATTCGCAAGAATTCTAAGATTTGAAATGTTTCCAAAAGTTCGTAAATAATTCAAGATTGTCAAAAATTTCAAGATTCATAAAGGTTTCAAGATTCACAAAGGTTCCAAGATTCAAAAAAAAAATTGAAGATTTGAAAAGTTTCAAGATTTTCAAAGGTTCCAAGTTTCACAGAGGTTCTAGGTTCACAAGCTTTCAAGTTTCACAAAGATTTCAGATTCGCAAAGGTTCCAAATTCCCAAGAATTTTCATATTTGGAAGAATGGAAGATTCGTAAGAATTTAGATTCCCAAGAATTTTATATTTATAAGAACTTTAGATTCGTAAGAACTTTAGAATCACGGGAGTGTAAGGTTCTCAAGAATTTCAAGTTTACAAGAATTTCATATCCGTAATACTTTTAGATTCGTAAGAATTTCAGTTTTTAAAATTTTCAGATTAAAGATTCACATTTAAAAGATTTTTGTTAGTGATTTACATCAAATTTAAAGCTTTATATTTGAAAAATTTAGGGATTCACATCAAGGATTTTAAGGTTCACAGCCAAAATTCAAAAAGTCAGATTTAAAAAATTTCAGAGATTCATACCCAAAAGTTAAAGGTTTTTGTTCAAAAAATTTAAAGATTCATATCCAAAATTTCAAGAATTCACATTCGAAAAATTAGAGATTCACATCCAAAGTTTCAAACATTCTTTTTTAAACACTTTATGGCTTCACGTCTAAAATTTTAAAGATTCTCATTCATGTAAAATTTTAAAGATTCTTATTAGAAAAAAATTTTAGGGTTTCACATCCAAATTTTCAAAGATTCTCATTCAAAAATCTCCTTTAAATATAGGCTTTATAGCTTTAAAAGTTTGGAATGTTTTCCTTGTAAAAAAGAAAAAACTCATCATGAAAGATCTTTCTCATTTGAGGATTTAAAAGCCAAATTTTCTCCAATCAAAGTGAAATTTTGGTATGTAATAAATGTGAATGCAAATGTCTTCTACATGTTGCAAATGTAATAATCCAAATTCTCACTAAATGATGCAAATGCATGTCATACAATGATTCAAATGTTCTCTATATGATGAAAATACATGCCCCAACCATGTTGCAAATGCAATTATCAAGGATTTAAATACAATGTAAACACAATGTATGTAATGCGATGTCAATGTCATGAAATTCTAATAATGAAAACAAGGTTCTCAAGACTCCACCATTCTTTCTTAGCTTCTTAGTATTAACAATTTCAAAACAAATTTTGTCAACCAATCCATGTTATTTTCTTCATGAGGTTCTAACTCACAGGTTATATCGACCAATCCATCATTGGTTCATCATTGGGTCACCTTATTTGTCCTTTCATTTCATCTTCTTAGGCTTCTTTCATTTTGGTCATCTTAGATTTCTTTCAAAATAATGAAAAAATCTTTTACGAATATTGTCATTCACTTATTTAGCACCATTCTAATTCATGAAAAATATGATAGATTTCCTTAATTCATTAAGGGGATGCAAACTTGGTAAAGAATAAAAAAAAAAAGAGTCTTCATTATCGAAAGGTAATCTGGTCAAGAACAAATCAAAGATGAATAAAAGCAAAATATTGTGACAATTTAAATAAGATATCAACATCCAGAATATTGACTATTTTCTCTAAAAAACACATTCAATGGACATTCTTGATTTTTGAACTAAACAAAATCCATATCCCAAGGATATTCAAATGAAGCTATTTTCTTGAGTCTATTTTTTTTTACTTAAATCGCCTTTTCGGGTTTTAATTTAAGTCTTCATTTTCTTATTTTTTTCATTTTTTTCCTTTTTCATTTTTTTGCACATTTTTTTCATATTTTCTTCTCATTTCTTCTTTCCTTAAATCCATCAGTGACATTTTAATCAAAACCTCAAACAATCCAATGGCAAATCTGCCTTAGTCAATTTATGATTCTCTAATTCGAGTATTTACATTCGATTAAAATGAACTTTTAAGGGATGTAAAGTAGGCTAAGGTGAAGGGTTATGAAAGAAATGGATAAAATAGGCCCATACTATATTTGAAGGGTAATCAAATCAATGATCATTTTTTCCTTGTATAGCACCTTGATATTTTGTCCCATTAATTTCTTCTTCTTTTTCCTTATTATTTTTTTTGCACTTTTCATTATTTTTGAAGAAAAATTTGAACAAAAAAGGGCTTTGCCTCTAAAATTACAAAGGATTTTCACTTTCCTAAACTTTTCAAACTTTTCCCCTAGTATAGGGATGATCCTTGGTTAGAGTTTCTTAAAAAAATTTCAACAAGCCAAATAGGGTAACAAAGGATAATTTTACTCTTTTTGTGAAAGGTAAAAGAAAAATGGTCATTTCTTATTTCAAACATGAATACTTTAAGAAAGGACATTTATTGACTAAAAGTAAACTTGTATATGAACCATTACAAAGATCATATATTGCATCACTTTCCTCTTTCAAGGAGTAAAATTCTTTGCCAGATTTATCTTTTTTTATTCAATAATCCCAATGAATAAACAATCTCAACATGAATGATGTTTTCAAAATTGAATCTAAATTATTGTCATGACTATCTGAACATTCATTTTCTAGAATTTGGAAATAGATATAGGAAAAGGTGTAAGAAGGTAAAAGCATATGATGGTGATTCATACAAAAAAAGAGGTGTCATGAAAATGCATCATATTTGTTGTTTTATTAAAATGATGAAAAATAAAATGAAATTTAAGTATATAAAAAAAGTCCATTATTCCAAAAAAATCCTAAAATGACAAGCAATTTCAATTAGCCTTTTCATATCCTTCCCAAAATTATGCCTCTGGGTGATCAGGCAAAGGGCCATTACGGACATGCAACTCCTTGCTTCGTTGAAGCTCACCAAACCTGCTCGGATCAAATTTTACACCATATGCTTGAAAACAAGGTAGGTTTTTATAAATAGACCCATATTCCCATTATGATAATCACATGTGGCATTAGTATTGTATTATTTGGAATATGGTAGCTTTAATGGTTCTAAAAGAACTAGGGATACGAAGTCATTCTTGACCAATTCTGGGAATAGCTCAGTAAAGGTTATTGGGATAAGATCAATGCGAGCTCTCTTTTGGTTACCCTTGGATCTTTCCAAACCACTTGTTTAATTGTTAGACCTTAAAACTGGTGTAGTAATAGGATTAGGCCCATATACAGGTGCTTGAAAATCTAGTTGATAATGGCCAGGATAGATGTTATTCATGATTGGGTAATGAGGTTGGTAAGGGAGTTATGTATTATTATTGATTACAGGGTAAGTACAGGATGAATAGGTGGTGGATATGGAGATTCACCTTTAAATTATTACTTTTCAAAACTTACAGTTTGCGTTTTGATATTTTTTTTCTTTTTAGACATCCCATCTTTCTTGGTACTGTTGGCCTCTCTTTCCTCAAGCTTACCACTATTGATAGCATTTTCAATAATCTCCCATGAGATCACCATATTAGTAAAGTTATTTGTTGTGTTCCCTATCATATTCTTATAATAAAGTGCCTTTAGGGTACTTATGAATAAGACAGTGTTTCCTTCTTAGTGAAAGGAAGTTGAACTTAAATAGCTTTATCCCTTCATTGTTGGGCATATTCTTTGAAAGACTTTGTTGCCTACTTCTCCATACTTTATAAAGAAAAATGATTAAAGGCCAAGTTAATAATGTGACAGTATTAATTAATAAATGCTCAAGCAATCTCATTCCAAGAGTGAATATGGGTTTGATTTAACTAAACATACCACCTTGTAGCTGAGTCAGTAAGGCCGTCTTGGAATACATGCATCAATAGTTTTTCATCATTGGTGTCAGCAACCATCTTTCGACAGTATATAGTGACATGTGTAATCAGATATTTAATACCATTGTACTTTTTAAACTCAAAGACTTTGAACTTTTGAGGAATTACAACATCTGGGACCAAGCAGATGTCGACTGTGTCCATGTAGCCATAAAAGTCTATTCCCTCAATGGCTCGTAGTTTTTTCTCCAACATATTCATCTTGTAATCAACTTTAGAGTCCTCTAAACTTTCAACTGCTTTTAATTTTAGCTTTTCATTCTCTTTGAAGTCATCTAAGCTGGGAATCGATATTTGCTCTATTGTCTTTTTAGTGAAGATAGGATTAGCAAAACTTTGAAATTGCCCCTAAGTTGGTATAGATGGCATTCTTGTGTAAGTATACCTTGTAAAGAATGTGAATTGTTATGATGAAGTGCCTTAAGTGGACTGGGCCTGAAGTGGGCCATGACTAGAAGGATACAAATGATCAACAATATCTTATAATGGATGGTCATTAGGTCTAGCATCTTTTTATACAGTCGTTTTTTTATTCAACTTGCCTAATGCTTCAAGGATTTTGTTCAACTCATTTTGGACTTCTTCTTGAACCTTCTCTAACTTCTTAACATGGCTTGTATTTTCTTGCTCCATTTGCCTTACTCGAGCTCAAGTGTTATACTAGTGGTGAATTGGTCAAGCTAACATAGAACCTTGATTTACCCCAATTAGGGTGCATAGTTAGAGTGATGTTTATGGAACAATTCATGTGATTTTATTTTTTTTATTTCCCCTCCTTTTTTTTTTACTTTTTGACTTTTTGAAAAAAAAATTAAAGCAAAAATTAAATCAAATTATACAAAATTAAACTTAAAATTTAAAAAAAAATCCTATTGCACCCAAAGCTTCACAAATTGGTCCCAATTTACGGTTGAAACCCATTTTTGATCTTGGAAAAATCTTGAACAAAATGGGGTTTCTACAAGCTCCTTCTAGGAGTGGATACATGTTTTATCTAATTGAACATACCACGTCGTAGTCGAGTCAATATGATTGTCTTGGAACACATACATCAACAAGTTTTCATCACTTTTATAAATAGCCATTTTTCCTCAGTACATATTATATGAGTTATCGAACACTTTGTATTGTCATTCTTTTCAAACTCTTAGACCTTGAATTTTGTTGGGATTACAACATTTGGGACTAAGCAAAGGTCAACTACATCCATGGAGTCATAAAAGTCAATTTCTTCCAATTTGTAACCTTTCATCCAATAGGTTCATTTTTTTTTTAGCTTTCAATTCCTTTGAACTTTCAACTTCCTTCAACTTTAGGTTATCTTTCTTCTTTAGGTCATTTAGGTTAGGGATTGGTTCAATTTCCTTTTCTATGAAAATAAGATTTATGAAGCTTTGAAATTGTTCCTGAGGTGATACAGTAGGTACCCCAAGATAAATATATCTAGTAGTGAATGTAAATTGTTGTGGATGAGTTCCTTGGTAAGACTATGCCTAGTATGGGCATACTCAGGATGCATAAGGGATCAACAACATCATATGATGGAAGGTCTTGTGGGCTGTCCTTTTCTTTTATGACATTCTTTTTGTTCAGCTTATTTAGAGCCTTCAGGATTTTATTCAAGTCTTTCTTAAGCTCTTTTTGGGCCTATTCTAGCTTGTCAAAATGATTAACATTTTCTTGTTCCATCTGTCTGGCTTAAGTGTGTGTATGGTACTAATGGAGAGTGGGTTGAACCAGATTCTTAGATGATCGATCTATCTTCGAATCTTGTATACCACAATTAGAATGTTTATGTTATTAAGTGTGAATGAATGCATTGAATGCTTGACAACAAATTATGATGCATAAACACATGAATATATGCACAACAATGTATGAATGGATAAATAAATGCATGTATGAATTATGATGCATGGATGAATGCATATGTTAATAATACCAGATTAAAATATAACATACAATAGACAACAACTTAACAATAAATAAGAAATCAAATAAAATAAAGCTAAAAAAGTTCATTCATATGTTCTAACTAGGGTTATATTTTAATGATGGGTAGATATGGCTCTAACCTAAGTTTGGCTTTTTTATGTTTTACTACATGTGGTCTGGGTTAAATCTAAAGATTCTTAAATTGTTTCTCACATTATTCTCCATCACAGACTTGTAAAGCACCTCAATCCTCGCCCATCATAGGTTACAAGCGGAAATGATTCAATTTGAGTAAAAGTATTTCGTTAGACTATGTAGAGGCACTACAAAAGAATTTTTCATATACTAACACTTGGTTATACTGACGGTCAAATTGTGTCAGTAAAAGAGACTTTTACTGATAGATTTTTAATACTGTTAGAATATACCATAACTTTACCAACACTTTATACAACCATCAATATAGATAAACTTTTTTTGATGGTACATAACTATTTGTCAGTATAAGTCTGCTATATACTGATGCTTATCTATACTGACAATCAAATTATGTAAGTAAAAAATATCTATACTAACAGATTTTTTCAGTATAGATAGTGCCAATACCAACACTTTGTAAATCCGTCGGTAAAGGTAAACTTTTTCTGACAGTATATAAATATTTGTTAATATAAATATGTTATATACTGACGGTTATAATAACCATCAGTATAAGCTAAAAAAATATTTATTCTTAATTTTTTTTAAAAATATTAATTCATAATATTTCCTTCTAATAAAATTTTTTAAAAACTATAATTATCAATAAATAAATTTGTAACTTAATTAATTTTAAATGATAATAAGTTTTAAATAAAATTTGTAAATATTATATTAATTAATAAATTTTTAATTAAATATTAGACTAAAATTTTTTTAAATTTAAATATTATATTAATTTGGTTTAATTAATATTTCAGTTTTAAGATGGTTTCATAAAATTTTAAAATCATTCTAGATTGAAAGTTAAATTATAAATAATCTACATATATAGTAGTATTTATATTCATATAAATATTTTTCTATGTTATTTGTAAAAGTTTTTTTTATAAAATAATATTTATCGTTCACTGTATTAGCAGTTAGGGATTATAAAGTTTAAGGAAGGGGAATGAATTTTAAAAATGATTACAAGGCATTTAACTAAAAAAAGGCCTTCAATTTTTTGTAAGAGAATATTTAAGGCATTTTCTGGGCAAAAATGCATTGAATATTTCCAAAAAAAAAAAAACCGCTGGGATTATTGAAAGTGTTTTTAACAGAAAACGCCTTGAATAATCCCATCTAAATGAATAATTTGTGCATTATTGAAGGCGTTTTTTATCAAAATGCTTTCAAGGTATTTTTACCCAGCAACACCTTCAATAATCCCATTAAATATTTTGTAAAGGATTATTCGAGGTTTTTTTAGCTAAAAATACCTTCAATAATCCCATTATAAAAATTGAATGGGATTATTCAAGGTGTTTTTGGCTATAAATGCTTTGATTAACCCCATTCAATTTTTTCTAAAGGATTAATCAAGGCATTTTCTCACAAAAATGCCTTGTATAATCTAAAAAAAAAAAAACTTTAATAATCCCATCTAAAACATTAGAGGGGATTATTAAAGGCATTTTTGGTAAAAAAATGACTCAATAATCCACTTAAAAAAATTTAAGAGGATTATTCAAGATATTTCTGGCCAGAAACACCTTCAATTTAAGCCATTTGACCTAACTAAAAAAATAGGGAAATAGCCATTATCATTTTGAAAAACATGTCTAGAAATGAATGCAAGTCAGTTGTAGGTTTATGCCCATAAAACATTTAGTTTATATGTGTGATACTACGAATTACATTTTGAAATTTACATTACAAACATTGTAGTATTTCAATAAATTGACCACACATCTAAATTTATAACTGATAACATTGCTAGATAAATATAATTTTTTCAAATAATCATACTCAATATATGTGTATTCATATAAGCTAACAATTGATATAAAATAAATATATACCAATAATTTTAAACCAATACCCAATCTAGAAACTTAAATTATCCATTCGACATGGCATGTTAAAAACATTATAAAAAATGAAATGCATATATTGACACCTAACCAACAATCTCCAACCTCATGGTGTAGCGAATGATAATACATACTCAGACCACTCTTTATGGACTTCATCAACTTCGTCTATCATGAAGCTTCCTTTACTCTCCCATTATAAAAAAAAATCAGAAGTAAATGTTAATAAATGAAAACATAACTTAGCTTATTTTTTTGGAAAATATTACGATTGTATGAAATTAATACTAACCTTGAATGGTGTGGTCATAAAATCATATAAAACTATCTCCTTCATAAAACAAAGGACATAATATCAACATTTAGTATATCCTAGTTGACGGGGTACCTAAAAAATAAATTTAGTGGGTTTAGGAAATATTTATCTAAATAAACTCAGCATAAAAGAATAAATTTCACATTTATTGATAATGACACCTAATTTATCTTTGCTTTTTTATCAACTGCAGATATTCCCCTAAATTGAAAAGAAAAATGGTACTTAATGCAAAAATAAAAGTACTTATGAAGAAACAGAAGATAATATAATAAGATGTAATACCTCTTTATAAAATTTTGACTATCGAGGTTAGGCTTCGTCATTGGTTGAGCATAATTAAATATGTATGATGTAAAGGAATTGGTATCAATCATAATAAGCTACCAATGATGACTATAAAATAATAGGAATTATACACTCAAATTAGGCATTATCTCAGATTCAGGTAAGGTTGGAATAATTATTTATATGAATATAACTTACGCAGTATTATAAAGGACCAAAAATAATCAGCTTATTTTTTCATGCATTCACTTACATGATGACCATAAAAAACAACAGTGCCACTTTGCTCACTAATGAAATTCGGGTCAATGAATCTGAATCTATGGGTTATTTGTCTCACCTTGATCTTTTTATACAGGAAGCTGCATGATAACAATCAATACTAGTTACTAATACACTGTAATATAAATTAATACATATTGACTTTGAATATTTAAATTTATAAGCTAACCTTATATAGGCAAGAATATCACAAGTTGATATTTCATCTAGGGTACATATTCCTTAATCTCAGGCTCCCCAATGTAAGAAACTGATGGATAAGCAAATACCTCTTCCTCGGATTCAATGGTAATGCAATTTTCTTCGGATAAATGATTAAGTGCATAATTAGATAGCACATCAATGGCAGCCTAACCAAAGGTCATCCTCTGAGTCCCAACATCCTACTACAATATATAATGAAATATAAGTATTAAAACCAAATCAATAAATATCATAAACAAATAAATATTAAGTGAATAAACAAAATCATACTTCATGGCTAGTACTAGAGGTTGGGTTTCCTACTTGACTTGCAACGGAAGCTTGTCCTAGCTGGATGATGCTATCCGATTGGCTACAGGCATGTTAGGCTGTATTTTTGCCAACATCACCTCTAAAGCTGTGAGTCATTGTTGTTGATCATTCAGGTGTTGTTCTTGGTCATCAAGTCTTTGCTGTTGTTGCTTAATGATTGCTTTATATTGTTCATTCGTCATTTGAGGGGTTTTCGATTGATTACTAAAGAACTTTGATGGCAACACAAATTTACCAACCCTATGAACTTAACCATGTCTTTCTTTTGCTTCTAACACTAAAGACTAGAGATCTTCGCCATAGTGGGTTGCCAGTTCATCGGATTTAATTTTAAAATCATCCTGAAAGACAATAATAAGATAGGCTGTAACAACAAATCTATGTAAGTATAGAGTCATGCATACAAGCACAAAGCCAATCATATGTGATATAATGAGCAGTTATACAAACAATCTTTTTAGCCATTTTTTTGGTTGCTTCATTTGTAAATGATCTATCCTTCTGCATATGTTCTTGTTTCCACACATCCCATCTAGAAACTTTGGTGCCAGAGCTAAATAACTTCTAATAAATTAACGCTATATAAGAATTAGAATCTATTAAATGAATGTTCATAAATATTCATTTATGAGTATAAAACAAGTATGTGAATACTTACAAGCTCATACTTGACATTTGCATAACCTTTTCTTGATGTTCGATGGTGATATATTTGTTTGGCTCGAATGTTCTGTTAGCCTTAAATTGATCCTTTATTTTGAAATGAAAAAACATTAAAGATAAATAAACTTGATCAAAATTTTGAAAAAGATTTATTTAGTACATGTTCTTAAGTTTTATATTTTGGTACTAAATAAATAATATGATTTTCAAAGTTTAAATAAACCTTTCTTGGTTTCATATTTCTCAAACCAAATCTATCTTTAAAGATTATTTATTTGAGCTTAAATGAAAGTCCAATTGTTGTTTTTAAAGTGAATTTATTTATTTTAGACTTAATACAATTATGATAATATTGGTTTTGAGAAAAAGATTAAATTAAGAAAGCTATTTTACAATAACAAAGTTTTCCAACATTGATTTATTTTATTTTTCTATATTAATTCACAAAGTTTTAATATTTGAATTTTAAATGTTGGAAAGCTCTTTGAGTCTACTTTCTAATGGATAAACAAAATTAAAATCCAAATTTTCTAAGAAAAGATTTTGAATTTTTACTAGACATTCTATAGTTGTCAGAAAAACTACACAAGGGGTAACTTTGAAAATTCACTATAATTCGTAATCAATGAATTAGGTGATGAATTTTAAATGATAGAAAGCTCTTTAAGTCTAGTTTCTAAATCTTCAAACGGTTTGTGATTTGGATTTATATACCTTAAGATATGATCAAATTAGTGAGTTGAGTATAAAACAGGAGACAACCACCCAACCATTGACAAGATCGATCCCCTCATGGAAGGGGTCGATCTGATCGTGTTTTTTTAAGCATGAAATGGTATAAAAATTGAACCAATCAATCCCTTCAAGGAAAGGATCGATCGGTTCTGGGTGCAAGCACACCAACGACTACTTTTTCATGATTCCAATGAGCATTTCTTCACTCCAAGCTTTCCTAACAGCTACTTTTTCAATTTCTCTATAAATTAGGCACTCTAACATACCAATAGGATTGATAAATCAAGAGAGCAAGAGCCAATAAGCCATATTTTCATTCTCTCAAAGAATCAAGAGTTTTAGAGCTTTAAAGTCTATATCTTTGTATTTATTGTATCCAAATTATATTTGTTGTTCATTCATCATTTTCTTGTACTTAAACTTAGCAAACACTTAGCCTTAGAGAGGTTGTTCTATTGTTTGCAAAATTGCCTTTGATATACAAGGGTGAAAGAGAACAAGAGGTGAAGTATCCTCTTAAGAGCTTTGTAGTGAGATTGGGTAAAATACTACAAAGGGTAGAGGTTTTTATCTTAAGCCTTATAAAGAAAAAGATAGGTTGTATTTTCATTTCAAGAATAGTGGATTGAAGCCTTGGTGTGGACAACCAAGAAGAGAGGACGTAGGTGCCTTGTGAAGAAGGATCGAACCTCTATAAATCATTGTGTTTGATTTTTTTATCCCTATCTCCTTATAATTTATTATTATTTATATTTGATTTTAGGTTCATTAATTGTTATTGTTTGCATTATATTTCCATCAAAAGCGCTTATTGTTTTAATTTCCATTCAACTATATTGAAATCATTGTTTAGGAAGAATTTGGAGAAATCCAATTCACCCCCCTCTTGGATCACCATCTCACCTTAAAAGCTAACATGTTCTTTTGTTGTTCTTTAATTTTCTAGAAAAGAAAGAAATTACGTAAATAACATATTAAGATATTGAATATATTACATAAAATCTTATAAACAATTTTTGTAATGGGTATGCATATCAAGAATTCTTTTGATAGCTGATCTAAAAAAAAATTCATCCACTCTTGATAACTTATAACATCTACATATGACGAAGGTGGAACAGTTAAGATATCACTATGATCAACAAATGTTAAAATATATTGGGTTGTCAATTTGCTTTTAAAGTCTCTGAATGCTTTCCCAATCGATTGCAATACAAGCCTTTTACACTCAATTGAGATGTCAAACCATTCCTAATAAATTTAACACAATTAGTATGAACACATTGAATTTCAATTAAATGATCATTTAACAAATTTTATGAAATAGTTGAATAAACATACCATAATCAACTCCCATATATGATCCTTTAGATAATTAGGAACTCATCGCCAATTATGGTATGTAATAGAAATGATACTATGGATGATCGCTCCAATATGACTAGCTAACTTGGTAGCTTCATCAAACACAGGCTGCCTACTTTGATTGAAGTTTACATGAATTTTTGTGTCAGTAACTTGAATTTGTTTATTTTGTCCCCTTACTTTTTTTTTTCACTACAGGTGTGTCTTTTTCATGTTTAGTAGTAGGAGAAGTATGTTATTTGGATTCCATAATACCTATGATTTTGATCATAATTATACGAAATAATCTAAATCGTCTCTCTAAATTTCACACAGTACGTAATAATCATACTATAGTTACTACACCAATATACGTAAAACATCTTTAAACTAATAATATTTTATGAGTACAAGCCAGACTATAATTCTTACCTTAAATAAGAGTTCCATGCAAAACAAATTATGAATAAAAAACACAATTTCCACAATACCATTCAGCAAACCACAATATTTAAACCAAACTACAAAGAAACACCATACATGCAATGAAGGGAGATTGGATGACTAAAGTGATTGTGGAATGAATAAAAAATATATATAGTAAAGAATGAAAAAAAAACCTATATCAAAGAATATAAATAATACAAAAAACAAATAAAATAAGGACATACAGATAAAAAGAGAAGTGCGATGGCATTCAGTTGTTGAAAGTTGGTGGCAACGAGAGAGATGAAGAAATCAAAAGGCAAACTAAATGGGTTTAGGGGTTTTAGTTTGGTTACAATGCAACTTTTAATCATTCTCTGTAATAATAGTTTGGGATTCCAAAGTTCAAGATAGGGGAATTAATTTTAAAATTGACCAGTAAAGGCATTTTACCAAAAAAATAACTTCAATTTTTTATAAAGAAATATTCAAGGCATTATATTCAAGGCGTTTTCTGGGAAAACACACCTTGAATAATCCCAATAAAAAAACTATAGATTATTAAAGGCATTTTTGGTAGAAAACACCTAGAATAATCCTTCTAAAACTTTGAAGGTGATTTTGGCTAAAAATGCCTTGAATAATCCAGGAATTATTCAAGGTGTTTTTAGCCAGAAATACCTTCAATAACACCATTCAATATTTTGTTAGGGATTATTTAAGGAGTTTTTTGGGCAAAAACGCCTTCAATAATCTACTCATAAATGCTTGAAGGGGATTATTCAAGGTGTTTTTGGCTATAAACGCCTTGACTAACCTCAAGGGATTATTCAAGGTGTTTTATAACAAAAACACCTTGACTGATCCTAAAAAAAATGAGAAGGAATTATTGAAGGCATTTTTCGACAGAAAAATGCCTCAAATAATCTCCTCTAAAAAATTGGAGGGGATTATTGAAGGTATTTTTGGCCAAAAACGCCTTCAATAACCCCATTTAATATTTTGTTAGGGATTATTCAAGGCATTTTCTAGGTAAAAATGCCTTCAATAATCTACTCATAAATGCTTGAAAGGGATTATTCATGGTGTTTTATCATAAAAATACCTTGAATGGTCTAAAAAAAGGGAGGGAATTATTGAAGGCATTTTTGGCAGAAAACACCTTGAATAATCTCATCTAAAAAATTAAAGGGCATTATTAAAGGCATTTTTGGCCAAAAATGTCTTCACTAGTCCAAGAATTATTCAAGGCGTTTTTGGCTAGAAACGCCTTCAATAACCCCATTCAATATTTTGTTAAGGATTATTCAAGGTATTTTTTGGGCAAAAACATCTTCAATAATCTCTTTATAAATGCCTAAAAGGGATTATTTAAAGTGTTTTATCACAAAAATACCTTGAATGATCCTAAAAAAAATGGGAGAGGGTTATTAAAGGTGATTTTGATAAAAAATGCCTTGAATAATCTCCTCTAAAAAATTGAAAGGGATTATTAAATGCATTTTTGGCCAAAAACGCCTTTACACTAATTCAGGAATTATTCAAGGCATTTTTGGCCAAAAATGTCTTTAATAACCCCTATTCAATATTTTGTTAGGAATTATTCAAGGTATTTTCTAAGCAAAAACACCTTCAAGAATCTCTTTATAAATGCCTGAAGGAGATTATTCGAGGTATTTTATCACAAAAATACCTTGAATGATCCTAAAACAAATAGGAGAGGATTATTGAAGGCTTTTTTGGCAAAAAATGCCTTGAATAATCCATTCATAAAAAATATAAAGGGATTCCTTTAATAACCCTATTCTATTATTTTTGTAAGAGATTATTGAAGGCGTTTTCAGGCTAAAATGCATTGATTAATCCCCTTATAAAAAAATGAAGGGGATTATTACAAACATTTTTGGTAAAAAAATGCCTTCAATAATCTCTTATAAAAATTTTTAGGGATTATTCAAGACATTTTTTTTGAAAAAAACACATTCAATAATCCCTTCATAAAAATTAAAGAGGATTATTTAAGGCATTTTTAGCCACAAACGCCTTGAATAACCAAATGCCAAGATTTTTTTGAGCTTATTCAAGGTGTTTTTTTTTGCAAAAAATGCCTTTAATAATCTACCATCCTTACCTTATGCTCTCATATCTTGAGAATGAAAACCTTTTAAAAATAATCTAAACTTATTAAAACAAAAGTACTAAAAATTTTGTTCCCACTGTCCTTGCCTTGCCTTTCAGTCCTTATATCGCTTGAAGCTTATCTCGTCTCACTCTCCCTTGCCTTTGATCTTTTTAACTTTGTAGCTAAAATCCTTATTTAAATTTTCAAGCTTTAAAACTTTGTTTTCCTTGCAAATATCCCTCATTTCTACATAATTTTTACAAGTAGCCCAGATCTTATCCTTTTGTAGTTGTGAGTTATTTCAAATATTCTTGTTTTTGTTTTGATATACTTTCTTTCTGTTTTTGCCTCTCTCTTGCTTATTCAACCAAAACTGATCTTGGTTGTGCTTTTCCTGAAAATACATAAGTTTAATTATAAAAGTATATATGAAATATTATTCTTAATGAAAATGTGACATTATACTTACATAGTCAAATTTATTTAGTGTTTAAATTAAATGCTATTGTTTTAATTTAAGTTTTTAAATTAAATATAATTTTATTACTAAGGCAAATCATCTTACATTCTATAGATGGCGTGGATAAATTTCACGTCAAGAGCCACTGAAGAATACATAAAAGAGGTCACTAGTTTTTTAGACTTTGCCTTTGCAATATCATCTGAAGATGAAAACTTTTGGTGTCCTTATATTAAATGTGTCAACACATTTAGAGTTTGGAGGAGAGATATATTTGATCACATAATATGTGACGGTTTCTCAAAGGATATGTTCGATGGGTATTTCTCATGGAGGTCTTGGATGCATTTTTACCTACTGAAACAACTAATTACGAAAAAGAGGGCTTGGTCCTAACATTCATGATTTATTACATGATATGATGGTTGAATGAGCTTTGAATGTTGATGTGGATAACATACAAGCTGGAGATACTAGTGGAGAACAACACCATGGTCATAGAATTGATAGTGACAAATTTTATGGTTTACTTAAAGATGCAGAGGATAAACTATATCCAAATTACAAAAACTTCCCAAAGTTTTTCCTTTGTAATCTATTTGTTCCACATTAAGTGTTTTAATGGTTGGATAAATAAATCTTTCAATATATTGTTAGAGGTTTTGAAGCTTGCTTTGTCGGAGGGTAATACATTACCAGGGTCTTATAAAAAATTAAAAAAGATGACTTCTGCCTTAAGTTTGGGATATGAAAAAAATCTATGCTTATCCCAATGATTGCATGTTGTTTTGGAAGGATAAGGCAAATGAAGAAATATGTTCAAAATGTGACGCTTCTAGGTGAAAAGAGAGCTAGAATGATGTAGAAAGTGATCCTCAAGATATAGTGTCAGAAAAAGAAAAGTTGTTAAGACTTTCGGTTGGTTTCCTTTAATTTTCAAAACTACAAAGGTTATTTATGTCTTTAAAAATTGCTCTTTTGATGACTTGGCATGAATATGAGCGTACTAAGGATAGGCATATAAGACATCCTGCAGATTCTCTAGCTTGGAAAGAATTAGATTTTCAATATCCTATGGTTTTTTTTTACCCTCGTAATATTCACTTGGGATTGGTTTCTTATGGCTTTAACCTTTTCAAAACTATAAGTGTGACACATAGCGCTTGGCCTATTATATTGATACCTTATAACTTACCCCTATAGATATACATGAAATAGCCAAACTTTATTCTTTTTGTACTTGTTCTTGGTTTAAAAGGTCCTAGAAATAATAAAGATTTATACCTACAACCTTTGGTAGAAAAGTTGTAAGAACTTTGGGAAGTTGGTGTTCAGACTTTTGATACCTTAAAAAATTGAAACTTTCAACTATGTGCAACATTAATTTGGACCATTAACGACTTTCTTGTATATGCCAATTTTTTTGGGTGGAGTACACGGGGAGAGTATACATGTCCTTGCTATGGATTTGATACTTCATCTAAGTGGTTACAACATGGTAGAAAATATTGTTACATGTGCCATTGTAGGTGGTTGCAACCTAATCATAAGTTTCAAAATGATAAAAGCTCATTTGATGGGACTTAACAATTTAGAAGTTTTCCTTCACCACCATTCATGAGTGAAGTCTTGAGATAGTTGGAATAATAGAATGATAATGAAGATGGGCCATGTAAGAACAAGAGTATTTTGTTCACATTACCTTATTGGGAACATCTTCTATTGCGTCACAAACTTGATGTGATGCACATCAAAAAAAATATTTGTGATAACATTGTACATTGATTGGGCAAGAAAGGAAGTTAAAGGATAACTACAAAGTGTGACTTGACCTTGTAGAAATGGGTATAAGTAGTGTTCTTCATTAAAAGACTCGTCTTGGCACTAACACCCAGTACTTGCCTCAAGCTTCATATCAAATGAGCTTAGTTGACAAAAATTCTTATCTAAAGATTCTCAAGAAAATGAAAACTCTAGATGAATACTCTTCAAATATCTCACGTTGTGTGCAACTTAAATAATGAAAGCTAATAGGGCTCAAAAGTTATGATTGTCATCTCTTAATGTGAGAGTTTCTTTCTATTGCAATACGATGGTCTTTACTTGATAAGGTGTGTTTGGTTCTTATTGATTTGTGTACCTTTTTTAAAGAACCTTGTTCTAAAGTTCTCGAAGAACACAAGCTTGAATTATTTGAGTTGGGCTACATCAATTTTATGTGAAATGGAGAAGATTTTTTTTTTATTTTTTTCTCACAATAATGGTACATTTAGTTATCCATTTGGCAAATAAAGCAAAAATTGTTAGTCTAGTCATTTAACGTTGGATGTATCCTATTGAGAGGTATATCTTAAAGTGTTATAGATTTTTTTACTTAAATTTCAACTAGGATGTTTGCTAATGATCTTTTCTATTGAACTTCCATTTATATAGGTTTTTCCTTACTCTTAAATCATATGTGCATAATAAAGCTTATCCTGAAGGTTCATTGCATAAGGGTAATTAGTAAATGAATGCATAACTTTTTGTTCAAGATACTTTAATGGGATGAAAACTATTTTTAATTGACCTATCTGAAATGAAGACAAGAATCCCTTTATAGAGGAAAAAATATCCATTATTTCTACTATAGGAAGACCATTGGAAACATTAAAACATAAAGGTTTTAATGTTAACAAGTGTAAAAAGGTCTCACAAATTGTACTTGATGCTATAACTTTGGTTCAAGCACATCGATATATGCTATTTTAATTTTATTAAGGTTGCTTCTTTTATAAAACAAGATCATTTATCTACATGCATATTAGACTTGATAATTTTCTTTTATAGTATATTGTATAGTCTTCTATGAATTTTTTTCATGTAAAAAACATGAGCAGTTTATTAAGAGGCATAATTGGTCTCCTCAGCTTACACCATATGAGATACAAAAGTTGCAAAGTGAAACTTTTCATGATTGGTTTCATGATCATGTAAGTCACATATCATGGTTTGGAATATGTAATTAAAGTTTTTATAGTTAGATTATTATTTTAACCAAATATGAAATTGGATAAGTTGCCAATTTGGATTAACAAAGAGATGCAAACATCACAGATCAACTTAGATGGCTTGCTCTCATGGTCCAAATGATATTGTTAAGAAATACACTGGTTATATCATTAATGGTTTTAGATTTCATACCAAGGCACGTGAAAGATACTTGAAAACTCAAAATAGTGGGGTTGTTGTAACAACGAAGATGATGAGTTATGCAAGTACAATAGATGCACAACCTATTGAAGGGGAAGTTAACTATTATGGGGTTTTAAAAGGCATCATTCAATTAAATTATATTAGTAGAATGAAAGTTGTGTTATTTAAATATGTTTGGACTAATATAAATAGAGGTTGTAAGAAGGATAAATTTGGTTTCACTCTTGTGAATTTTCACATCTAGCTCATAGAGGAACTAATTTGGTTCATGATCCTTTTATCTTGGCATCACAATCTAAGAAAGTTTTTTTATGTGAAGGATGAAAGACATAATGGTTGGGTTCTTGTTAAGCATGCAAAACTTAGAGATGTATTTGATATGGGTGATGAATCATCCTTATATAGAGAGCAAGAAAATGGAGAAATCCATGTTGAATTTGATGACACACATGGTACTTTAAATTGGGTTAGAAGTGAAGTTGATGATGAAGGAATGAAGGTCGCACCAGACATGGAAAATGAGTGTGTAGAAGAAGATCCCATAGATGAACATAATGGGGAGGACATTTTTTAATTCTATGTAATAGTTTAAATTGTTATAGTTCACTAATATTTTGTTTTTATGTTACTAGCTTGAATTACTTAATTTTGTATGATCATGTAATATATTAAATTATACTTAGTGTTTTATATGGTTTGAAACTATCAAGTTCTCTGTTATATTGTACTTAGTAATTTTGTGTATTATTAGACTTAAGATGGTAAAGCATAGATGATTGAATATCACTAGGGCAAATCTGCCTCTTGTTTTCAATTGCAAACATAATCTAAAGAACATGTGCAGGTAAATCCAAAAGCTTCATAACATGAGTCTCTACAAGAATCTCAAGAACCAATTTCTCAATCTATATATAATGATGATCAAGATGAACAAGTTGAACACAATTCAGGTATAAACACTATATTCTATTAGTATAATTCTTTATGTGTTATAATGTTATAAAATTACAAATTTTACTGAATTTAATTACTTTCTTTACATGTAATTTTTCTATGTAGGAAATGTTCAACATAAAAAAGCTCGAGGTCCTACATGTATGGTTGATATTTGGGATTTGGAAGAAGGGGAGCATATTATTGTTAAGGTCAATGATGATGCTATACCTATCGATGATAAATCTTGCTCTTTAACTCGATTCATTGGTAGCATGGTGAGAATGCCTAGCATTGTACCAATTAATTATACAAATTGGCATGAAATGTTGGATGATAAGAATGAAGAAATGTGGAAAACATTAGAGGTATCAATACGATAATGTTTTAGTTGCTAGCTAATGCCATGATGATAATCTTTTAGTTTTTAGTCAATAGTAGCAATTCATATAATATATATTGACATTTTCTTTCCAATTACTTTTTTCAAATTGTAGTCAAAGTTTGAATTTCACAAATCTGATTCTGATGAGCTCATTGATGAAGAAATATTTCAAAAAATTAAGTCTTGGGCACTAAGAAACATGGGTACTAATTGGAGGTAACTGAAGAACGAATTGAAGTCTAAATTTTATGATGAACTAATGACACGAATGAAATGGCTGCAAAGGTTGATGATTTTTAAGTAGATAAAAGTCAACTCCTGTTTCTTACTGCACATTGGTTGAGTAATAAAGCAAAGGTAAATGTTTATAAAATACACTATTTACTTTGTTTTAACATTATTATAATAATTACAAAGTTATTATAATATATTTTTTCTTATTCATTTATTTAAATGAACAAAGTGATACAAACAAAACAAACCGGTCAAAATTAGATGAGCATCATTGCACAAAAACAAAATCATTCTCGAGGATCATTCAAACCTTGGTACATAGATGAAGTTTACTTTTTATATTTACGATTTTGTCATTACAATAATTAACGTTGTACCTTTGTGTAAAAACAAGAAGCTAATGGAATTCCACCATCACATGTTGAGGTATATATTATTTTTTATACATGTAAAGATGGAAGTGTTGTGAATGATAATGCAGTTGAAATTGTGGTATTTAATTTAGTTATTACTTGCTTTTACTTATGTTTAGATTTTTTATACTAAAATGTTTGTTTACAATTTTAGGAAGTCATGAAACAAGGTTTGAGCAAAACTAGTGCTCAAAATTCTGAAGGGAGTTCATAGAAAGATGATGTTTATTCAAAAGTTAAAAGACCAGAGAGAAAAGGCATGTTTGTTGTATGGGTATAGTATCTATTTCATCTAAACAATATGGTCTTTGATCTTCTGAATTGGTTCAACATAAGAAAAAGGTACAAGAGTTGAAGGCTAAAATTAAAAACTTGAAAGAAACTTTAAGTACTGTCTTATCGATATTTAAAAGATAATTTCCTGATGAGAATATGGATATCTTGAATACTGTTACTCACATGGTGAATAGAGAGGTATATATGACATCTATTTTAGTTATATATATATAAATTGTTATCTTGCTCATGAATCTTAAACCTTATTGAAATTTTTTTGAATAAATTTTAGGTTCTTGATCTTGGTAGTGCTCTAGAAATCACATGTCAAAACTATTGTTCTTCAAATTCAATTCATCAACCTAATGAAAATGAAATTGGTAAACTCGTCATCACATGATATATATATATGTGGAAATGCTTTGCTTGATACTTGTTTCTTAGATAGAATGCCAAAATCAATTTTGAATCAAGGTTTTGAATCATGTAATTGTGATTTTGAAACATTACCCATCATCTTTACCATAATCATTAAATTACACTATGATTTAAAGCTTACTCTTTTTCCCTTGAGAAGGCTTTCTTGCCTTTTATTTTTCCTTTAAAAAGGCTTCCTTATGACATAAGCATGCTTTGTAGTTGTAGACCTAAATGTTATAGTGAAAATATTTGTTTAATGATAGTTCTGTTGACTAAAATAATCTTATGTTGGTTTCATTAAGTTATTATTTGGAATTAAACTAAAAGAATGAGAAGATTATACAAGCAAATTAGGTTATTTCTTGTTCATTCAATCATTCTGCTAATGAATAGGATGTTTATAAAATTATTTTTGCTGGTATATAAATGGATGATTACCTTTTGTATATATGAATGAACAAGATGTTTATAAAATTATTTCTACTGGTATATGAATAGATGATTACCTTCTTACCTTCTGTATATATAAGATAATTTACAAGAATTCAAATTTGATTTTTTTATGCTATACAGATACTTTTCTGTAAGAATCTATGATGGCATCATTTATTTTAGGAAGTCGTTTATTTACTCGGACCATTATGTTTATAGGGGGATTTGGTTTTATTTTAGATGTTATACACTTTATTGAAATAAGGCTGTTGTGTTTTGTGATGCTTAATTGGTATATCGAATACTATTAGTGAGCTGGGTTCATTGAGATTATGGATTATAAATAATTTACTTGTAGTTTTAATGTTATTAAATATCTTTTACTTTATTGTGTTTTTTTTATTCATATGAAAACATATTATATTATGATTATAAATAAATTAATATTAATAATTGAGAATACAATTTTTAAAAAATTTTCTAACGTGTTAACATTTATACTGATGCACTTGATTGTTGGAATATTTTAGGTGTTACTAACAGTCACCAAAATATGATAAAAAATTAAAACATATAAGTTTGTACTGACAATCTCTAACCGTCGGTAAATGTAAAAAAATTAAAGTAGACACTTATATATAATGACAGTTTCTAACAGCTGATATATGTAAGAAAATTAAAAAATACAAGTCTATAATAACATATGCTAAGCATTGGTATAGGTAAGATAAATTACAAGTCTATACTGATAGGCGTTAATCATTGGTATAGGTAAGAAAAATTAAAACATATAAGTCTATACTAATGGGCGCTAGCCGTCAGTATAGGTAAGAAAATTAAAACATACAAATCTATAAGCGTCAGTATAGGTAAAAAAAATTACAAGTCTATACTGATGACCATTAACTGTCGGTATAGGTAAGAAAAATTAAAATATACAAGTTTATATTGACGAGTGTTAACCGTTGGTAAAAAGGATAATAGAGGAACACACAACAGATGCTATACTAATAGATATACATTTACTGATTGTCTTAAACTGTAGGTATATCTTTATAAGCTATTCCGACACCTTAAAAACCACCAGTATAGGTTTATACCGACAAAAGATATATTGATGGCTAAAAATTTATCAAAATACACATTTTGATTGTCGGTATAGGGTTTATGGTGCTATACTAACGAATTTTAGGGTTTTATTGATGTTTTTTTTAGCGTCATTATCTGTCAGATTTCTTGTAATGAGACATGAAATCTCATGAAAGCGTAGGTATTTTACTCCCTTTTAAGGGATAAGCCCAGATATAGAGCTCATATTATGCATATGTAAGTGAATGATAAAATATTAAAAGCTTAAAAAAATTAAATTAAGAGAGGAAAAAAAATCTTTTTAAGCAAACATTAGGCTTGGACAACACAAATTCATTTATAAGCTTAACTCTCGAGTTGCCAAACTATCATAACATATAGATCAGTAGACCTACTGTTGGACATAACATATGTAATTGCCATCAATATTTTTTTGTTTAGGTGCAAATGACCATTTAACTGAATCTGTCATTTTTTAAAAGAGAAATTTCAAGCCTGACTTAATATCTTTAAAAGGTAGATTCTAATCTATGAAACCAAATCTAAGTTTAGAAGTATACTTTTATGTTAGAAGGTTATAACATCCTTATAATGCCCATCCAAAGGATAGTACCAATTTGATTTCATATTGCCCAAGCCTTAAAATGTGTTTGTAATTTGACCAAGTAAATTTAATATTGGAAGTTGGTCTAAAATTACTACAATCCATTGGTAGCAATTTAAGACAATTTTTTCATCTCAAAAGTATTCATGGAGACTCACGTTCCACTCTGAAGAGGCTTCATTTTCTGATTCATTAACATATTTTCTAAGAAATTATTATTTGAAAATAATCAATAAAATCCTTCAATCGTTTGATATGATTTTATATTGATGCATATCCCCTAATCATTTGGTGAGATTTTTATTTGAAAACTTTTTTATGAAAATTTTTAAAAAAGAGTTATTAAATCTTTCAATAGTTTTATAAGATTTAACTCAAAAATTTAAATCCTCCAATTATTTGATAGGATTGAAAAATTATATTTTAAAAATTTATTATGAAATTCTCTAATCATTTGGTAAATTTAATAATTCAATATTTAAATCCTTTAATCATTTAATAGGATAGAAAAATTAATATATTTTTTTAAAATTTATTAAGTCCTCTAATCATTTGGAAAGATTTAATTTAGAAATTTAAATACTTCAATTTTTTGGTAGGATTAAAAATATTTTTAATTCATAAAATCTTCTAATTTTTATCCAATTACAATATTATGTACGCATGAAATAAATAAATAAATATACAAATAAAACCAAATATAGAAATTACCTAAACAAAACTGGACTCAACTCAAAATGAAACTTAAGACCAATGTGGGGCTTATTGCCAGCTTGGGCTCGTGAACAATTTAAAAAACTGGGCTTGATCAATTCCAACCTTGATTTGGTTAATACTGAGCCGGGATTAAAATTTGCCAAGCCCAAATAGAAAATTCACCACAGTCTAGCAGGCAAGTTTAGAAACTGGGCGAAGCTGCCAAACGAACTGAAATACGGGTTGAACGGTGTCGTTTGCTTATGTCCAAAACTACGTTGTTTTTACAGCAGCATACAGCCCTACTCAGACTTCTTCTCTTTCAATTCCCCATTTTTTGCTTCTCTCTTTTTCTTCCTTAAATCCTCTAATTTTCTCTCCAAAATAAAACCCATAATTTAATAAAAAAAAAACTCAAAAGCACAGCCACCGGTTCTTTATATTTTCCAAAATCTTGTTGTTCATCTCCACGCCTTCCACCACTGTCAGCCATTATGCCGTCGTCGTTAGCCATCTATTGATGATTAGGAAACTCTTAAATTTCACTAGGAACCCCCTTTCAGTCTCCACGTCACAGATTTGGGGCTAGATTCTAAAAAATTATCCGTTAATGTCCCAAGTCTGAAGCCAAAGTTGTGATTTTTTAAGCGCCATCTTAGCCTTTTCCACTGTCCGATTCCTTTAAATTTTTAGTATGTTGGTGGCCTCTCATATTCTTTTTGCAGGTTCTGATCTCCAAAAATACCACCGGCCGCTATCAACCTCAGTCCCCATCACCTATTGACTGTGAGCCCTCATTTCTTATAGCTATTCGAGCTTCATTCGCAACCCCATATAAAGAAATCCTTTCATGCCCGAGATTGAAACCTCAAGGCTACTGCCATAAATTTTGTTTCAATTTTTTTGCTTGCTGTTGTGGTCTTTGTTGTTGTAAAAAAAAAAAACTTTGGGTTGATTATTGAAAACCTTGGGACGAATGTGATTCTTGCACTTTGATTGCCTACTGGGTTTGGGATATTATGGGTTTTAATTGCAGATGGATTTGATGATTGGAAGCTGATTGATGAAAAATATGGTGTTGGAATTTTAGCTGGTTGATCGACGATGGCAATAGCAGAGGTGTTTTAGTGATGTAGAGCTAAGCTATTGGCTAAAGTGGAGAAATGGATAGAGATGGTTGTTGAATAAGGGCTGCCATTGTTGCTTTCTCTATGTGTTTTGCTTGATTGTTGCCGTGTTTCTCTATTAAATGCAACACTATTTATAAAGGAAAAGCAAAATAATTCTAGTTAGTTCGATTTAGTCCTTTTTAAAGATTAAGGATCATCACCAAAGCTAATCCCTATCTCTAAATTTTCCTGATAAGAAGCATCCCAGCCAAATTTCAAACTTCAAGTCTTTTATTTTTTTTCTCTTGAAATAATTAGATAAATAGAATAGAGCTAAATGAGCAGATAATTGAAGATAATAATAAAAAATAAAAGAATAAATAAGATTTAAAATAAATATATACATACACAATAAGTAAAAAAAAAGGATAAAATAAAACTAAAACTAAAACTAAAACTAAAAAATAAAAATAAAAAGGATTCAATAATTGGGCTTGAATAGGGTTTGAGCTTAATTAGTTTGGAATCGGATGAAATAGGATGTCTACACTTATCTATGTCTACCACCGTAATTGCAACATTCTTATTAGACTTTTACATTATGTTTGGATCGAGAGAAGGGGAAAGAAAAGAAAAGAAAATAAAGAAAAGTAATGAAAATAGAAAAGCTTTTCTTTGTTTAGATAAACTTTTAATTTAAAGGAAAAGAAAGAGGTAAAAATTCAATAACTTTTGGTTTTCTTTATAATTCTCATTTTTTTCAATACTTCAATTTGGGGAAAAGCTAAGGAAAGGAAAGTTGAAAAAATTTTATATTTATAAAAACACTATTATATCTATATATTTATTATGACATTAGATTTGATTATATAATTGACATTCCTATAAAAATAATTTTTTTTTTAGTATTTTCTATAACATCACAATTTATAAATATTTTATGATTTTTTAAGTTTTAACAACAAAACAAGTTAAATTATTGTAGAATAAATTAAGAGTTTGAATTAAATATAAAATTAAGAATAAATCAATAACTAACTAGTACATATTACCGTATTAAACATGCTCAATTTTGTTTAGAAAGATTTGTTTATATAAGCTAGTTAGTATAAAGATATATTTGTATATTATATATTTATAAAAAAAGGTTATAACTGAACAAAAAATATTATAATGAATTATTTCCATTGCTTTTCACTATTTATCTAAATAATAGTTGTTAGAATTCATTTTCTTTTTTTTTTTTATTAATTTTAGCTATCCAAACAAAAAGTACATATACCCTTCCTTTCCTTTAAAAATTTTTATTTTCTTTCATTCCTTTCCTTTCCTCTATTTATATCTATCCAAATATAGCATTAATTAACGTTTGTTTGTTTAAGAATTCAATTTTATCTTATTATAAATAAATAAATATAATATTTACATAAAAAAATTTCATGGTTTCGAACTTAAAAATTCTAATTGAAAATTGTAACATAATATGTTATAAATTTTGAAAACTTGAATATAATTTTGGAAAAAAATGTTAATTTGTGTGTATCCATATGTATTTAAATAGAAAAAACTAATCCGTGCATCGCATGAATTACAAGTTAGTTATACTATATTTGACATTTATGAAAATAGTAAATTACTAAAATTATTTTTATATCAAATTGTATTTTTGTTAATAAATGATTGAAAGTCATTAAAATCATAAAAAAAATATAATAATACATCAAATAATACTTTTTAAAAAAATTGATAACAATATATTAACACATATTGAAACTTAATAGCGAAATACTTGTTCATTTCATTACTTAAGATACATATATTTTATATGATTAATTATGTATGTATTTTTCATTTATATAATTCTATTATGTAATAAATAAATTGATTATAAGTTTTATAATTATATATCCAAATATTTATTAATTTTTCAATGCATTCATTTATATGATTATTTTTATATCAAAATAATAATTATTTTGTAAAAAGATACTAATACATTTGCTCATATTGAAAATAGAAATTACTAATGTTTATGTAATTTATTATTTAATTATGTAAATATCTATTTTAGTTAATTACTTAATTATGAAAATGTTTAATTTTTTGATCATTTAACAATAATTTATATTTAGGAGAAAAAATGATATTGAGGATAATATTCTTAAATTCACTAGTGCATTTGACCTCAATATATTAAATACCTTTTTTTTAGGAAAATAGATTCACATTTGGTGACTTTTAGGAGTGGATTAGATGCTATCAAATTGATTTCTTTTTTATAAGGCAAGAGGATAGAAGTAGTTGTAAAGATTGCAAAATTATACCGAGTGAGATGTGACAACACAACATGAACTACTAGTTCTAGATATCTTTCATCTTCAGGGTCAAAGAGGATATATCATGGTAATAAACTACGTATTAAGTGGTGGAACTTGAAGGGGGATAATATATTAGTTTTTAGAGACAGATTAGTAAAAGAAGTTGACTGAAAGCCTAATAAGGATGTAGAAGTAATGTTTGGAAAAAAATTTTACTAGAATTCAAAGGGTTGTTAAAGTGACACTTGACGAATCTGGGGGTCGTGCACCATTAGAAAAGGAATCTTGGTGGTGGAATGAGAATGTACAAATGACAATTAAAGCTAAGCAGTAATGTTATAGGAATTTAAAGAGTAATAAGAATGATCGAGTTTTCTAAAGTATAGGACAACAAAAAAGGAAGCTAAAAAGGTTATTTGATATTCAAATACTAGGATTAATGAGGAATTATATAGAAAACTAGAGGCAAGAGATAAGGAAAAAATTGTTCAAAATTGCTAAAATGAAGGATAAAAAGAGTAGGGATCTTAATGACGTAAAATGCATCAAAAGTGGTGATGAAAGAGTTTTAGTAAAGGATAAGGAGATTAAGAAGTGATAAAGAGATTATTTTGATAATTTCTTTAATGACAATTTGGCGCATGATAGAGGTGAGCTTAACATACTTTTTAAATATATAAATCATGTGTTTAAACTTAGTATTGAAATGTATGAGGTTAAAAAGGCTTTGAGAATGATGAAAATAGAAAAAGTTGTAGGACCATATGGAATTCCAATTAAAAAAATGCTTGGGTGAAATAGGGATAGGCTGGTTGGTAGTTATTTTCAACAAAATTTGACGTACTTAAAAAGAAGCTAGAAGAATAGAGGAAGAGTACTCTAGTACCTTTATACAAGAATAAATGTGATATATGAAATTGTTCGAACTATCGAGGAATAAAGGTTATAAGTCATATTATGAAACTTTAGGAAAAAGTAATTGAATGTAGGTTGAGACATGAGGTCACAATTTTTGAAAACCAATTTAGGTTTATGTGAAGATGTTCCATAACAAAAGCAATTCACTTATTGAGGCTTTTGTTAGAGGGCTTTTGAGGAAGAAAGAATGATCTACATATGGTATTTATCAACTTGGAGAAAGCATATGATAAATTTCCTTGATAGGTGTTTTGCTAGGCATTAATAATGAAAGGAGTTCCTTTAAAGTACATTAATATAGTTAAAGATATGTATGAAAGAGTTGAAATAAATGTGTAGATATTTGGGAGCTTGACTGATAGCTTTCCCATTACCTTAGGATTGCATTAAGACTTAGCATTAAGTCCACTTCTTTTTGCATTAGTTATAGACGAGTTCACCAGATATATGAAAGATAAGGTGATATGATGTATGTTATTTACTGATGAAACTAGTGTGCTTAATACAAAATTAGAACTATGAAGGCACATATTGGATTCTAAATGATTTAAATTGAATAGATCTAAAACTAAATATATGGAATGTAAGTTTAGTAGTCATAGGGAAACAAGTGCTAATGTGGTTAAGTTGGATGGTGAGGTAGTACCAAAGAGTAGTCATTTTCAATTTTTAGGATCAATTATTTAGACTGATGCTAAGATAGAAAAAGATGTAAATCATGGGATTCAAGTAGGATGGGTGAGGTGGCAAAATGCATCGACTATATTGTGTGATCGTAACATCGACTATATTGTGTAATCGTAACATGCCATTAAAGTTAAAGGTGAAGTTGTATAAAACAATTGTAAGGCATGCATTGTTATACAAAACTGACTGTTGCATTGTTATATGAAACTGACTGTTGGACAGTTAAGAAACAACATGAGAAGAAATTAAGCATAGTTAAGATGAAAATGTTTAAATGAATGTGTGATAAGATTAAAAGAGACAAAATCAAAATGAAAAGATTCAAGGAAAATTAAGAGTAGTTTGAATTCAAAAAATAATTACATCAGACCCTTTTATTGTTAAAATTAGCTATTTTCTGTTGATAGGCTGCTATTCTAGTTAAAGCTATATCTCTTTATTTTTTAACCAAATATAAATTGGCTCTAAGGGCCTTTTCATTCCTCTTTTCAGATCCGAGCTCAACTCGTAGGCTCAAAAGGTAGATTTTTACAAGCATCATGGCTTTTATTCGAAATGCTAGATGAAATCGCATCTCTTCCATAGTGACTATGGTGGCAGTTTTGAGAGTTCACAATACAGCGAGTAGTTCGTTGGCCTATTTACCTTTGGCTTTATCTAGCCTTTTTTTAAGGGCTTTCAGTATAGTTTTGTTGGCTACTTCAGCCTACCCATTAGATTGGAGATAGATGATTGAAGTGAATCTTAGGTCAATGTGGAGATTGGCACACCATTCCTTGTTCTTTAGGATGTCAAACTATTTTTCACTTCCATTATTATGGACCAAGGTAAACCAATTCTCATACTATGTTTTTTTAGACAAACTTTTCAACTTAAGCTTCTATAGGAATGGCTAGGGCCTCACTTCAAGTTATTTTGTGAAGTAGTCAATTGTTGCTATTGCAAACCTTCTTTGCCCTAAAGGTCAGGGTGGACGGGCCAAGAATGACTATTCCCTATTACATGAAAGGCCAAAAGCTAATGATGGGGTCTAGTTCAGTGGATAGGTTGTGTTGTATATGTGCAAACCTCTAGCATTTGTCATATTTCTTCACCAAGTCAGTCGCATCCTTTTTGATAGTTGGCTAGTAGTTGACCAATAGTAGCACTATTTGAGTACCTTATAAATGAGTGGCTGAAGTTTGAAATGGTTCATAGATTCCCTTGTATATTTCTCTAAGTACGTAGTTTGCCTCTTATCATCGACACATCTCAGGTAGTATAAACTAAAAGATCTCCTATATAGTTTCCTATTGATCATGGTGTACTAAGGAGTTTCTCTCATTAGAGCTTTAGCTTGGATCTTGTCTTTGGGTCATTCCCTTTTTATCATGTATGATTTAATTGAAGTCATCCATTATTCTTTCTCTTCAATTTGGCCTACTAGTTTTTCCTTGATGCTCTTCTCTACTAGCTCTTCCACTAAAATATTACTTGAGCTTTTCAATGTCATCCTTGAAGCTAGTTTAGATAATGAGTCACCCAATGTGTTTTCTGACCTTGGTATTTTCTTAACCTCAGCCTTAGAAAATATGGCCAAGTGGGTTAATACTTTATCTAGTCACTTCCTTATTCCTTCTTTTTAGCTTAAAACTCTTCATTTATTTAGTCGATCACTAGTTGTGAGTCGTTGTATACAACAATGGTTTTCATGTTTAGCTCGCCTACCAATCTCAGGCCAATGATTAGGGCCTCATATTCGACCTCATTATTTGAGGTTATGAACTAGAACTTTAGGACATACTAAAACTATAGGTTTTTTGAGCTAATAAGAATTAGGCCGACTTGACTTCTTTAGCTAGTAGATGACTTATCAACAAAAAGTTTCCACATTTCTTCCTTTTTGATTTCACCAACCTCTTTGGGCTGTCCAACAGTTTGAGTCGAGGTGTATTCATTGACAAAATCACTAGCACTTGTGATTTTAGGACTAACCTAGAGAGTATGTACAGGTTGTATTCACTGAGTTCAATCGTCCACTTAATTAGTCTACTAGATAATTTTAGTTTTTGCAAAATTTACCAAAGTGGTTGTTCAGTTAAGACATTAATTGTGTGGGCCTAAAAGTATGGCCTAATTTACTTGTCGATGTGACAACTCCATAGGCCAATTTTTCTAGTTTGGCATAGTTCATTTCAGATCCTATCGATACTTTACTTAAAAATACATTGGTCTCTATCTTTATTCTTCTTTTCTAACTAAAATTGAGCTGATGGCTTGGTCAATCATAATGAGGCACAAGTGGAACATTTCATTAGGCCTCAACTTTAATAAGAAAGGTAGAAATGAAATAAATTGTTTAAGCTCTTTAAAAGCTTTTTGACATTGTGGTTTCCATTTAAAGTCTAAAATAATCTTGAAGATTTTAAAGAATAGTAAACAATGTTTCATTGACCTAAACATAAATATGCTCAAAGCAACAATTTTCCATATTAGTTTTTGCAGCTCCTTCACTAAGATTGGTATTTTTACGTCTGAAATAGCTTAGGCTTTTTTAAGGTTTGCCTTTATCCCTCTCTTGTTGATCATATAGTTGAAGAAATTTCTTGAAGTGATGTCAAAGCATATTTGTTTAAGTTGAGTCTCATGTTATATTTTTCAAGATATTGAAGGTCTCCTTCAGATAATTCAAGTGTTCAATCAAGCTCTTACTCTTCACAATCATGTCATCCACATATATGTCCTTATTTCGACTAATTTGGTCCTTTAAGATGTTTTTAATTAGCCTCTAGTAGGTTGCTCTTACATTTTTTTGACCAAAAGGTATTGACTTTGTAACAATAAGACCTTTTCTATTATGGAGGCTATTTTTTTCTCAATTTTTAAAGCATTTTGATATGATTCTAGTTTGAATAAACATCCATGAAATTAAGTAAGTCATGTTGGGCACTGTTATCTACTAATTGATCTATTCTGGGAAAGAAAAACTATATTTTAGATAGACTCTATTGAGATCAATAAAGTCCATACATATTTTTCATTTCTCACTTTGCTATTTTATCATGACCACATCAGCAATCCAATCAGGGTAGTATGCGTCTCTTATAAAGCCTACTTTTAATAATTTGTCGACCTTTTCCTCTATTGCCTTTTGCCTCTCTAGGGAAAAAGTCTTTTTCTTTTGTTGAATTGGTTTTACGTTCGAATTAATGGCAGTCAATGGGCCTTCACCTTGGGATCTAGACCCGGCATGTCGGATGGACTCTATGCAAATTGGTCAACATTGTTTCTTAATAGTCGAATTAGTTGTTCTTTATGGTGAAGCTTTGCCCCAATTTGAATACATTTTTCAAAATTATTTTCCCAGAATAGTATAGAGACAAGGTTTTCTACCAATTCTGGTTGGTCATCATTAATTTTTGGTCTTTGATCAATGATTTCTTTTGATTGGTTAGGACAAGATTATTTCCTACGAGAAGGATAAATCCCGACATGACAATTAGTTGATTGTAAGTAAAGTAATTAGCAAAAAAGTAGAATTTGATCAAAATGTAGAATTTCATTTGAAATTTTTTTAATCAACTTAAGAGCTCGATTTTGTTTCACAAGTATGAATATTTGTAGGCTTAATAGCTTGGCTACTATTGATCGCCAACTTAAAAGTTCAATCTTGTTTGTCATGTATGTATATATCCTGACTTAAGAACTCAACTTTTATAAGTTTGCTTAAAAATTGCAAAAGTATGAAATATATACAATTGTGGAGCTTAAGAGCTTAGAGAAACTTAAGAGTGCACATCTTTTCTTTTCTCTGTTTCATGTTGCTTCTTACCAAGGTTGTTTTGCTTTACTTCTTCCAATTTCTAGATCTTCATAGTGGTTACATCTTTCTTATCTGGTTTTTTAGTTTTGGTTGAGCTATCAGTTAGCTTCTTAGTCCTACTTTTCATCATCATCACATAACATTGTTGTGCCATAGACTGGTCTCCCCTGACATCTCTAACCCCATTCGAGGTCATTAAGTTAATCTTTAAATTAGAAGCTAAGCCAATTAGCCATATAATAGGCTAGCTAGGTTAGTCTAAATTCATTTTGAAAGTTGAGGATACGTCTACTACCATGAACATAATAATCGAAGTGATGCTCCTTTATTTAGTGCCTAGTGTGATTGGTGGCCTAATAGTTCATGGGTACTTGCTCATTCCCAAAACTGATCCAAGTGATGGTGAATGACTTCAACATTTGTTCCCTTATACCTATTCTCAACATGGTGGCATCGTACAGCATATCAATTAAACTGTTGCTATCAAACAGAATCCTCCTCACCACATCATTTTACATCACAATAATGACCACTATTGCATCATCGTAAATGAAATGAATCATTTCCAAATCCTTTGAGTTGAAAGATATTGGCTCATCTTTTCAGCTTTTTTCTTTTTTAGCCAAGGACCCAATGGCCATGATTATTGTTAATCAAACTTTCTTTTAGCTGAAGTGGAGCTACCACCAGTTATCACATTAATGATCCTCTCAATGGGCTAGTTGTCTATAATTTGACCTTCATTCTCTCATTCATTTCTCTAATTTACACCATCTTGGTTCACTCTAGTCTTTTACCCTGATTTGTTTCTAGCTTTTCTCTTCAATTTGCCTTTTTGTAGTCTTACTTACCTTGACCGTTTCTTGGTCAGTTCAAAAATCTATCCAGTCAACCTCTTCTTATTAAACTTTTTATCTCATTTTTTAGGTTGACACAGTCTTTGGTATTATGGTTGAAGTCATTGTGTATTGTGCATTTTTTGTTAAGGTATTGTCAAATGTTTTGCCTCGATGGTTTTGGCCATCTGAGCTTAAAGGCCTTTTTTATTTGTATCAGAATCATCTCTGAAGCTATTTAGTGCTATGTAGCTCTATTGTCTGCTCAAGCTCTTAGCCTAAGGGTATCTTTGTTATCTTTCTTTTGAGGGAGGATCTTAGATTTTCTTACCATTTTTTTAGCTGAGGAAGAGGGATAAGCCTCTATCAATTGAGCCACTGAAGAGGAGGGATAAGCCTCTTTCACCTTATTTTTTCATTGTAACTTTAGCATTTATATATTTTTCTATAACAAGTAGCACATCAATAAAGTCTTTGGCAATTCAAGGGAAAATGCAAGCTTTAAGTAGTACTTTCTATCACTAAGTTCACTGGTTATAGTGGCAACTGCAGCGGTTTGTTCTAAGTCTTTTACTTAGAGGTTTTCTGCGTTAAAATGCATTACATAGTCTTTTGAAGACTTATTTCTACCTTGGTATATGGATATCAGATTAAGTATTATTTTTTTAGTTCTCTTGTAGCTGACAAAATGAAAAAGGAAGGCATGTCTAAGCTTTTTAAATGTGGTAATAAACCTCAATTTTAAAAGATAGTACCAGGACCAAGCTATTGTTTTGAGTGTCATTGCTAGACCTTTACATGTGAAGGTCTTATTTGTTCCCTGCATCATCATGTTAATTCTATAAATTTCAAATGATCAAAGGGTCAATTGTATCATCATAACTTTCCAAGGTTGTCATCTTGAACCTTTTAGGAAGCATGGTCCAGTCTATTTCTCTAGGGAAAGGCTAGGTTTCCAAGAACCTTAGCTTGTCCTCAAATGTAATGGCCTTTCTTTTCAATTCTTTTTTCCATGGCTTGCATCTTGGTTTCTAGGTCTCTGTTCGACTGGGGTTCCAGCTCTGTTTATTTGGGTTTATGGGTAATGGCATGAATAGAGTTATGGCTGGGGTAATGGTGATAGGTGGATGGAGTGGTATGTTCTTTTTCTGAGGTCGAAGAGGCTTCATCGTCCTTGTAGCTCAACTGTCTCTCTATTGGTTGTCTACTGGGATTGAGTTTGTTGGATACTTTAGAGGTGTATGGTGTGTTATACTTCAAATCAACTGTTTAAAGAACTAGATTTCATTATTTAAGGCTTGGAATTATTCCATGATCGATCTCGCTTGCACAAGCGTAGGTCGATCTATAGGTTAGTTGGCATAGGTCTTAATTTTAATGAGAACAATTGTCTCATTTTCCATAGGAACTCTCTTTCTAGGTGGCATATTTTTAGCTCAGCTAAAAAATGTATATCCCCTTACCTAGTGCGCCAAAGGTTTATGCTGAGCTCCGAGCCAAAAGGTAAAACCTTAAAATCACAAAAGAGAAAAAAAAATAATTAAAGGCAAAGGCAAGGAGTTTTCTTGTGCTTACACTCTGACACTCAAACTAAAGTTTGGCTATAAAAGGTCAAAAGGAGAGTAAAATAGAGAGAAAGTAGAATGATTAGATAGTACCAGGATGATCTTATTAATAGATGAAAGGTTAAGGGTCTATAGGGTAAATTGGTGACATGGTCGAGTTGATGTGGCACTGTATATATTAAGTCGATCTGACATGTTGGTCGGCCGAAAAGTTGAAAATACCCTTGGTTGTTTATTGATAGTTTCTAATAAGATAAAATACCATTTTACCTTTTGGACCCAAAAATACCCCTAACAATGAGGTGGCTTGATCATAAAAGATATTTACATCTACCATTATCTATTTTTGTCAAAAAATAAAAGAACATCTTATATATATTTTCCTTTGTAGACATCTAATTTTGTCCAAAATAGTTTATTATTTTAAATCGGGCTTGGTTTTGCAATTAAGCCTTGACCATAATTTTTTAGGCCTATTACATGATCCATTTTTAAATGCTCGAAGATGAGGGACAAGATTAGGCCCATAGTGAGGCCCATTGCATTGGTCTTTTTGAATGCCCAAAATGTTTCGTTGCATTGGCCTAATAAAGATCTATCCTTAAAAGACCATTAATGGCCCATTGTTGGCCATTAAGCAAAAAAAAAATAAAATAATAGTAATAATAATACTAATAAATAATAAAAAGTTAAAAAGGCTTGGCTAAAAAATCAAAAAATAAATAATAATAATAATAATAATAATAATAATAAGTAAAAAAAATGATGAAGTACAAATCAAATAAAGGCCTTTTTGGTCTTGTTAAAACTTATTTAAAATGGTAAAGCCCACGTGAAAAAAGAGACAAAGAAAAGCCTATGTATTTTGGCTTAACTTTGCATACATGAAGCCAAAAAACCAAATAAATTGGCTGACGTGAATGGAAAATGGTTTTGAAGAGGATACTGAGTTAGTTACGTGAAGAAAAACTGAATAAAGAAACTGCTGCAAGCCACATGAGTTATGGGTAGTGGTGGTTGCGTGGAGAAAGTGGTATAAAAGAAACTGCAAACACAAAATAAAAGAAAATAAAAGAAGGAATTCGGGCATGGGCAATAGCTAGCGAACGAATAACAAAAGGAAAGCGGGGAAAACTAGACCAAAAAAAGGCTGAAAATGGAGAGCTTTCTGGCACCAAAGAGAGAGAGGAAGCACCGGAGCAAGGGGAAGAAGAAAAAAATATAAAAAACTAACCTGAACCAAAAAGAAGAGAAGAATTGCGAAGAGGCATGATCCAGTAAAGACAAGAGAAAAGCAAAACAGCAGCGCAAAAGCGAAGAAGAAAAAAGCAATAACGGAGAAACAAAACAAGGCTGGGCGAAATGCTAGCAGTAAGCAGAGAAAAATAAAAAACAAAAAAAGAAGAGAGTAACATTGTGCATTCGGGGAAGAGCATCAGACTAGAAAATTGAACGTGCAGCAATGACGGCAACAAGGGAGAAATGGAAGCGAAAAAAAAGAAGAGAGGTGGCTGAACAAAAGGGCAAAACGAGAGAAAAGGAAGGCATGCGCAGGGAGAAACACAGCCAGCATTATAAAACCAGAGAAAAGGAAAGGAAAAAGAAAGTAGAAAAGGAAAGGCAACAAGCTGGAAGGGCAGAAAAAAAGCAAGTAGAAAAGAGGACGACGCAAGGAAAACCAGTAAAAAAACTGGCAGCAGAAAACGCAAGGAATTGGCAGAAGAAAAAGAATGAGAAGGCAGTGGTGAATGAAAGAGGAAAGAAGAGGTTTAGGCAACCAAAAAAAAAAAAAGATAAGAGTCTTTCAAAAAAAAAAAAAAAGAAAGTGGCAGGAAACGAAAGGTAATTTTCTTCTTTCCATATCTTTTTAACTGTATAAATTTGTTTGACTGCATGTAGTTAAAGTTTTCTTTCTTAGGTTTTAAGATATGTATGAAGGTTTTCTGATATGTATGAGAAGAATATGAGAAGAAAATCATCTTTTTTGTTTAAACCCTTTTCAAATACTATTTATGGAATAAACAAGATTGACATCCTTTAAAGCTCAATTGTTCTTCTTTCTATTGATTGTTTGTTTGTTTACACGGAATTTGATTGCTAAGGCTTATATGTTTTCAAATTCCATGCAAATTTAATTGCTAAGGCTCATATGTCTTTCAAACTCCATGGCTATGTGTATTGGTGTATTGGTTTACATGGAGTTCATTCCCACATACTCTATAAAAAATATGATGATATTTTTGCCCAAAAAAAAGTGATAAATAAAATGCTAATAATTTTCTAATGAAATAATAAATAATAAAACAAAACTTTATATAGATATTGAACAGGAAGAAGGGATTTTAGGCTTGTTGGTCTCATGCATATTTTTTACTTTTAACAAGGGTGGCTTAGCTTAGGTATTTGGTTTTACATTTATTGGTTTGTTACTATTAATTTTTGACTACTTTTAACCCCCCTTGATTACTTAGTCCATTTACAATTTAATTATCAAGTAATGATAAGTAGTAAACAAATATTAATAAAATAAAAATGAAAATGCAATGAAAATGAAGATGATGAAATCCCTACCTAGATGTTGGAGGGAATAAGAAATCATCTTTTAAAGATTTAATTTTGCCTAACTGTTGGGAAATTAAAACTCAGTAAAGAAAATTTGATTTTAAAAATACTTTGGATTATTAAAAGTATATAATTAAAAATAAAGAAATGATAAACAATAATAAAGGTAAATAAGTAATAATAATTAAAATTTTAATGAAAGAGGAAAATATATAAAAAATTTAAAAGTTAACTTTTGGAAATCATAAAAAGTGAGCTTACTTTAAAAGTTTGCATAAATATTGAAGATTTTTAGAAAGGTTCGTAAACAAGTGAAACCCTAAAATTAAAACCCTAAATAAAACCCTAAACTCTAGGTGAAACTACAAACCATAAATTCTAGGTGTAACCCAAAATCTTAGATGAAACCCAAAACCCTAAAATGAATCCTTAGGTAAAACTTTAAACCTTAGGCGAATCCATAGACCCTAAACAAAACCCTGAAATCTTAGTTCAAACCCCTAAATGAAAACCTAAGCTCTAAAATCCCGAAGCTTCAAATCATTTTATTTTTTTTAAAGAATTTGTATGAAAACCTTTTGTGAAATAATTTATTGCGAATGCTCCCTAGGTAATAGGATATTTATGAAATTTTATTTCATTAAAATTTTCATACAATTTCTTAATCCTAAAATAATAAAATTAAATAAAAATAAAAACTAGATTTTAAGATCTTAAATTCACCTGCTTATATCTTTTAATTGTTATTATTGTTCCTTGTTTAATTGTGGCATCATTTTTTTCTGCATAAATATCTTTTTTATGAAAAATATTATTTAAAAATGAATTTTAAATAAATTTAAAATAATATTTTGGGGAATATAATTTTTGGTACTCTGTTTAGGTATTGAAAAGTGACAAATAATTATCATTTTCAAAGAATATTAATTTTGTTTTCAAGGAAATGTTATGGGAAATTTTAAATGAAAAGAATTATTTTCAAATTCAGCCATTATATTAGAGAATTTTAAGATATTTGTTTAATTTAAAGATTTTTACAGCATTTCTAAATAAATATTTTTAATTGATTTTATTTCTTAAAAATGAAGAGAATTATAATTAAATTTCATATAAAAACCATTTTTGTCCTAAATTATAAATTGTGAATGATTAAGTGGTGTGGGAAAACATTTAGTTACAATTGGTTATAATCTGTGTAGCTAATTATAATCTGTATGTATTTGTATCCCTAAAATTGAGAATTTGTATCTCTAGAATTAAGGATAAAATATCAAGATAAACAATCCCTTAATTATAGGGATCAGTTTTTAGGAAAATTTAGTTTTCTAGTTTAACCCTTAGTTAGTTGTATATAAACCTTAAAGTGCTTGTATAATTCTTAATGAATGGTTTTTCAATATACATTCAGTTTTCATACAATTTTATTTTTTAGTTTTTTCATATGATATCAGAGCTTTACGCTATTCTTGGGAAGCAAAATTTTCAGCCTTTATTGCTAACTTTTATTTTAAGCCTTCATTGCCGAACCCTGTTAAGGCCTTCATAGCCACTTTATTTTTCCTTTCTTTAGCCTTTATTGCTAAGAGTTTTTTTTGGTTATATTTTAATACTTGTTTCAATTCAAAGAAAGATATCACTACCACTCAATTTGAGGAAGTGTCAACTGGAAAAATCATCGGAGTACTACAAATGTCTCAAAAACAATGAAAGTTGGATAGAAAAGAGATTGAGAAACTAAGAAGCCTATTGAAAACCTTTGAAAAGCCTATTGGGGTATGTTCCTTGGGTAAGGTCTCTAGTTCAGGTAAAACTTTTCGTTCTCATGGATTAAATGTCTCGGTTAAACCTATTACAAGTTCTCGGGTCATTAATTTAAGAGCCACAGATCATATGACACATTCTTCACAAAAGTTTAGTACATATACCTTATGTCCTAGTAATAAGAAAATTGTTGTTGCAGATGGTTCACTTACTATAATGGCAGGATTAGGAGATGTTCAAATTAATCCCTTATATGTTCTTAAAAATGTTCTTTATGTTCTTGGATTGTCTACGAATCTGATATCTATACAAAAACTTACCAGAGATATGAACTGCAAAGTGACTTTTTATCCTTCTTATTGTGAATTTCAGAATCAGAGTTCAGGAAAGAGGATTGAACTTACTAAAGAGAAGGATGGACTATACTATCTTAAAACATCAAACAACGTAAGTAATATCAAGAATCGTTTACCTTTGTGATTTCTTTCTGAAAAATCTCCCAATAAAGACAAAATTTGGCTTTATCATTTTTATCTTAGACATTCTTCTTTTAGAATTTTGAAAAACAAGTTTTCTTCTTTGTTCAAAGGATTAACTGCCAAAAATTTTCATTGTGATGTTTGTGAACTTGCAAAGCATAGACATGTGTCTTTTCTAATTAGCAATAAAAGAAGTTCTACTCCTTTTTACTTGATTTATAGTGACATATGTGGTCCTTCTACAATTTTTAATAGTTTGGGTACAAGGTGGTTTCTTTCTTTCATAGATGATTATACTAAAATCTTTTGGATATTTTTACTTAAATCTAAACCAAATGTGAATAGTATATTTTTAAGCTTTCAAACATGATCCAAAATCAATTTGAAGTGAAAATCGAGAGATTTAGGTCTGATAATGCAAGAGACTATTTCAATCAGAGTTTATCTATCTGTTTCCAAAAGGAGAGGATTATCCATGAATGATCCTGTGTTAATACTCCATAACAAAATGGAGTGGCAAAGAGGAAAAGCAATCATTTATGAGCCACAACCTAACCTTTACTTTTTCAAGCAAACGTACCTAAATCCTACTAGGGGAAAGCTATTCTCACTACTAAACATATTATAAATAGGTTACTTTCAAGGGTTTTGGGATTGAAAACTCCTATGAAACTACTCTCACAATTTTATCCTAACTTTAATACCACAAACAATCTAACACCTTCAATATTTGGTTGCACATCATTTGTTCATATTTATAGTCACAATAGGGGAAATTGGATCCTAGAGCAATTAAGTGCATTTTTATGGGATATTCATAAACTTAAAAAAGGTATAAGTGTTATTATCCTCCAACCAAAACATTCTATGTGTCTGTAGATGTCACTTTAGAAAAAAGTAAACCATTTTTTACTCAACCTTATCTTTAGAGGGAGACTTCATTCATGGAAGATAAGGATAAAAACTTCTTTTTGCTTGATTTGTCATTTTCTTAAACATTTTCACCCATTAATTCTTCTAAGTCAAAACCTGTTTCTACTGAGCCCAAGTCAAACACTGAATTTGAGTTTGAACCCATTTCAAACACAGAAGATGTGACAAAGGATAATATTGTTCTTGATTCTATGAAGGAATTATAGGTGTACTCAAGAAAAAAAGTTTCAGATCCTGAACTAGTGCAGTTTAAGATCCTGATCCTAACTTTGGAAATGAGGTAATTACAGTCTCTAACTCTATTTCTCAAAATGAGCATGAATCTCCTAAAATTAATGATTATGATCTGCCTATTGCCATTAGGAAAGGAACCAGAGAATGTATTAAATATCCACTATACCCAATCTCTAATTTTGTATCATTTGAAAATTTCTCACCATCCCATAAAATCTTTTTTGTGAGCCTAAACATTATTTCTATTCTAACTACATTATCAGAGGCATTATCCAATGAGAAATTGAGGTAGGCCATGAAAATAAAAATGAAGGCCTTAGAGAAAAATAAAACATGAGAATTGGTAGAATTGCCTACAGGAAAAAATTTAGCTAGGTGTAAATGAGTTTTCACTGTAAAATACAAGGCATATGGTATTGTTGAAAGGTATAAGGCTAGGCTGGTGGCTAAGGGGTACACTTAAACTTATGGAGTGGATTATCAGGAAACTTTTGCTTTAGTTGCCAAGATGAATACAGTTAGGATTTTGTTATCTTTGGTTGCAAATCACAATTGGCAGCTTTAACAATTTGATGTAAAGAATGCCTTTTTACATGATGATTTGGAAGAATAAATATATATGAAAGTTTCCACCAGGATTTGGAGGTCATCTAGAAGCAAACAAAGTATGCAAGCTGAAAAAGGCTTTATATGGCCTTAAACAGTCTATTAGGGCTTGGTTCGGGAGATTTGCCAAGGTGATGCTAGTAATGGGATATAAATAGAGTCAAGGGAATCACACACTATTTATCAAACACTTAGATTCAGGAAAAGTCACAGTTCTGTTAGTATATGTTGATGATATAATTGTAACAAAAAATGATGAAAAAGAGAGAAACTCTAAAACAATGTTTGGTTAGAGAATTTGGGATAAAAGAGCTAAGTAGATTGAAGTACTTCCTAAGAATTAAAGTAGCTCACTCACAGTATGGTATTTTTATCTCATAATAAAAATATGTAATGGATCTTTTGAAGGAAACTAGAAAGCTCGCATGTAAACCTACAAGTACCTCTATAGATCCTAATTATAAACTTGGAAAAGCTAATGAAGATGCTGTTGTAGATAAGGAGATATACCAGAGATTAGTTAGAAGACTTATTTATCTCTTTCATACTAGACTTGGCATAGCATATGCTGTGAGTGTGATAAATCAATTTATGCATAGTCCTAAAGAAGTGCACCTACAGGCAATCTTCCGTGTACTACACTATTTAAAGGTTAATCCTATGAGAGGTATCCTGTTCGAAAAAAAATTGGGGCTATTATTAGAGGCATATATAGATGCTGATTATGTAAATTCGATAACTGATAGAAGATTTACCTCAGGCTACTGCACATTTTTAGGTGGTAATCTTGTAACTTGGAGGAGTAAAAAACAAAATATGGTGGCATGACCAAGTGCTGAAGTAGAGTTTAAAGTAATAGCTCAAGGAATTTATGAACTATTATGGTTAAAGATTATCCTAGAAGACTTGAGGATCAAATATGATGGACCAATGAGACTTTACTATGATAACAAGTTTGCAATAAACATTGCACACAATTCTTTTCAACATGATAGAACAAAACATATTGAAGTAGACCAGCACTTCATAAAGGAGATATTAGATAATGGGTTGATTTGCACACCATATGTATCAACCAAGGGTCAACTTGCAGATGTGTTAACTAAAGGTCTCAGCAGTGCAATATTTCAAGAAATTATTTCCAAGCTAGGAATGAAAAACACCTATTCACGAGCTTGAAGGGGAGTGTGGGAAAACATTTAGTTACAACTAGTTATAATATGTGTAGCTGATTATAATCTATATATATTTGTATCCCTAAAATTGAGAATTTACATCTCTAGAATTAAGGACAGAATACCAGGATAGACAATCCCTTAATTATAGGGATCAATTTTTAGGAAGATTTAGTTTCCTAGTTTAACTCTTAGTTAGTTGTATATAAACCTAAGGTGCTTGTATAATTCTTAATGAGTAGTTTTTCAATATACATTTAGTTTCAACATAGTTTTATTTCTTAGTTTCCATAATTGGTACTAATTTTATGCGCACTATGGGAGTGCTAATCCTTCTCCATGCATAACCAACTCCCGAACCCAATCATGTTTTGTAAACCAAAACTATCTTTTCAATAAACTTTAAATCCATTTTATTGTTTTATTAAAAAGATAAAAATTTGGGTGGCCAATTACACCTTTAGAAAGACTAGTGGCAACTCTACATGTTTTCATAAATTTAAAAGTTTACATCTAGCGATCAAGTCTCCAAACCAATATGTTATAGTAAGTTGATGACTCCATTGGAAACTTCGAGAGGTAAGCCAAAAAGTTTTAATTATGCGTTATCAAAAATTTTGGATTTAATTGGTTTTATTTGATATTTAATTTAATTCCCTTTATTTTAATTTTTCAAAAAAATAATATAAATAAATCTCACGCTAATTATCATTTTGTTTTGATTCTATTATTAGTAATTCATTTATTTTGTTTTGATTTATATATTGCTATGCACATTTTTGCACACTTTTGCATATTCACTTACATGCATAAGCTCTTAACTTCGGCTTTGTTTTTATTAGGAGGAAGTTAAGTGGCTACACTATTTTAAGGTGATAACCTTCGTATATGCTAGTGAAACACTTCTATTCAAATTGAACCCTTTTTGTTTGTAGTCTGTAATGGGTTAGGATTGGTGTGCCTTATTTGTCTGTAATAGACAATGATGTAAGGTTTGATTTAAGAACCCTTAGATGAATAAATCCCTACCCAGCATATTGTGAGCCATAAGAATCTTACCTAGGATAGAGCCATGCCACCTTTTAGAAAATCATCAAAGTTAGGACATTGTATATATTTTGTTTTATTATATGGTTATTATGTTGGTTATATTATTTATTTGTTTTGAAGTATTGATTCATTTTTATTGTATAGTCTTTCATTTTGTTGCATATATTATATAAGCATTATCTTTTAAAAGAGGATATTTTAGGTTAGTCATTAGCAAAAAAAGTTCTCATTAAGCCGTCAGTAGTCTCAACCTTTTGTAGAAATTATTTAGAAGTTAAAAGTCAAGGCAATCCCTTTTGTAAAAATTCCCCAAAAAGTAGGATATGCAGGCATTCTTATGCAATTTATGTTTAAGGTAATAGTGTAAATAAATTTAGGATAAAAAAGTCAAAATAAAAAAAGGAGATATTTAAGAGAGGTAAGGAGTTTGTCATCTTTTTAGAATTCAATCAATGAATTCTACATTCATCGTTAAGGTGATTTATATATTTTAGGCTGTTCCATTTTTGTATTTATATAATCCATGTAACACATAAATTAAGAGTTGTTTTGTGTCATTCATTCAACAAGAATAATAGTATAAGTATTTAGGTTTAAACCCTTAAAATAAAACATTGGTTTTAGTGGGTATAAGAAGTTAGAAGTATGAAAGATCAATTGAAGGCCTGCATTAGTGTGTTAGAATGCAATCGATAGGAGTTTGGTCATGACATTTGAGAGATGACAAAACAGCTCACTGAGTTAACAAAAATGGTTGATGGAATCAAGAAATTTATTTTGGTGCATTCTCAATGGTCCTTACCAGTTTTAGCCCAAGTAAGTCTAATGAACTCATAAAGTCACGATCAACTGATTCCTATTAAGCCCAATGCATTTTCTAAGCATGTAGAAGCATTCAATGGTTTGAGCAATAATTGAAGCTTTGGACATGATCAGCAAAAGGATGAGTGATCTAACCATGCAAATGTCTGAGCTTTAGAATTTGATTTTTGAGACAAAGTCATTAGGTTCCATACAACCCTCACAGATTGCTTTGAACTTCAACCTGTATCCAAATCTTTCTCATGTCTATCTTCAACCTCTTTTTCAAGCATCTAGGATTAGGTCCTAAAACTTCATACAGTCTTTGAAAAGTCCACATCTGTAACCTACCATTCCCCAACTGCCTATTCAGCCAATTTCTTAACTCTGAACCTTTGCTCAATCACCAAATTCTTGGATTCATAGTCAATATATTGCCAAAAAATTACCTAAGAAAAAGAAATAGTTAGAACCTATTCCCATATCACATGGAAAACTCTTTCTATCTGTTTGGGAGACACCTTGTTGTCCTTATGCCCTCAAGCCTATAAAGCCTCTATACCCAAAATATTTCGACCCAAATGCAAGATGTTTATACCATGGTGGGAATATGGGGCACTTTATCAAGAATTGTAAGGTTTTCAAATGAAAGGTGCAATCATTCATAGATGAAAAATGGTTTGATCCAACTACAATAGAAGGTTAAGGATTTAGGAACAATGAGAAGGGGATGGCATGATGATGAACATGGATGAGATTTTTTATTAAAGAGGATATTCAAGTGTTGGGAAAATGAAATGCTTTGCAAATTTCTTTTGTTTGTGAAATGTTTTTTTATGTTAATGTGATGTTGTCTTTTTTAACCTAAATATGTGAATTATGGTTTGTTTTTAATTCTTGTCCCTTTTCCAATTTTCACACTTTTCACCAAAGAGCTTTATTAAGGGACATTTTGCTTAAGGAAATGATCAACTCAAAGGACCTAGCTTAGGACCCTTAAGGGAGGAATCATGGAACCTAGATGAATAGAGGACGTATAGTCTCTTAGAAGAAAGGATTCAAGCTATTGAAGCTAAAGATAAATCTTGTGATGCAAAGGAATCCCAACTAGTTTCAGATGTGGTTATTCCGCCCAAGTTCAAGGTTCCAATGTTTGAAAAGTATAATGAAACTAGATGTCTTGAGATACATTTGGCTCAATATTATCACAAAATGGTTGGGTATGCTGGTGATGAAAAGCTACTTATTCATGTCTTTCAAGAAAGTTTGACTGTGGTAGTAGCTTATTGGTGTTATAGTTTGGAAAGCAACCAAATTTATACTTAAAGAGATTTATCTCAACAATTTTTTAAGTGGTACCAGCACAGGTTAGAGATAGCTCTATACCTAATAACCCTTCAAAACATGAGAAAGAGCCCTAATGAGAGCTACAAAGAATATGTTGCTAGATGGAAAGAGGTTGCATTGCAAGTTTGACTATTTTAAACTAATCGGGAGCTAAATTCTTTATTTATGGATACCTTTCCATCTTCTTATTATGATAAGTTGATTGGTAATACATCATCATATTGGTAATAAATCATTAAAATTTGTCGATTTGCTATTTGCTTTGGGCAAAATTAAGGATGGGAGAGAAAAAGGGAAGAATTATGAATGCCAATGTGAAAATTTCTAATGAAAGGCAGATGGATAATTTTTCTGAATATGCTTAAAAGATAATTGTTGAAGAGCGAAATAAGAGAAACCTCACCATGATATAGGAATATTTGGTGAATGACTATTCCTAATGATCACCGTATTGTTCCCAACTGACACTTCAAGCTAGTAGTTTTGCTCAATTATCTCATATACGTGTTCCAATTTCTTCACCATAAATATTCATAGAATAAAGGATCAGCTTAAGCCATTCACAAAGCCATAAGAAAAAAAAGAATCAAGATGTATCATTCACTTCCAATGTTTTACATTGAGCTTTTCACCTCATTTGTCACAAATCATATGATTTCCATTATCCCTACAAAACTCAAAAGACTTCTTTACCGCAAGTGGTATGATTCCCATCCTAAATGTGAATTCTATGATGGGATCTATGTGCATTCCATAGAAGATTGTACTACTTTTAAAGATACAGTTTAGGCTTTAATCGACATAGATCTTGTAAAGTTTAAAGAACTGGTTAGCAGTTATGATGATTGATAGCAGTGGAATTAAGGGTTAATGATGCTAAAGCTGAAGTGCCAAGTGAGGAACTTTTTTTTGTTTTGAATGTCATTTTAAGAGCACTATTAGGAGTGTGAATTTTTGGGTCTGACTATTTCCATTGAACGAATGAATATTGTGCATCATAGCATTTTATGGATTTCATTACCATTTGAGGATTTTTTATTTCCTTTTGAATTTTGGACTGTAGGTTTTCTTTGAAAGAAAAATTATATAAAAGGGAAAAAATGTTAGATTTGAATAAAAGCCTCACATAGTTATATACCAAAGCTATAGAAAGAGAAATGCCTTAAAGAAAACAGAGAAAAAAAGTAGAAAAAAAGGAAAAAAAATGAAAGTTTTGTGATAAAAAAAGAGTCTTCGATGAGTTGGTAATCATTATTAGGAATTTCTCAAATACCCAAACACTATGTTTTAAATCATTCAGTTGATTCTATTGATCAATCATGACCCTTCAAAAGCCATGAATTTGAATTTGTGGACCTTGTCTTTTCTTAAAATCATTATGTTATCAAAGAATGATATTCTTGTCCAAGGCACTGAACAACGAAATAGCTAATTGAAAAAGAAAAATTAAGATTCTTAAAATATTAGGCATATATGGCATTTTTAGTAATTCAGATGTGATAATTTGATGTGTCAATGTTACACTGTAGATCTAAAAATTTCCAAAATCAAAGCTTCCCCAAGTCTTGTAAAATGACCTTAAACATACCAACTTTTTAGCTATTTACCCTAAAATTTACCTGGTCAGTGTTTTGGGGGCACGTTGATTAGAAAAAAAAGACCTTATTGCTCTTAAGATAACTTTAGTTATGATCAACCCATTTATTCTCTTTTGTGGAGTGATATGAGTTATTTGACACTTTAAACCGGTTCATTCCACATGACCCTTTTCTTGTAAAAACTTTATTTAAAGATGGGTTGTTAAAATATGTCATCTTTATTTCTAGCAAGCGGATTTATGTATGAGTTATGGGGGGCATATCAAAAAGAAAAAAAAATGAAAAAATGAAAAAAAAAAGGGAAAAAAGGATAAAAAAATTGGTTTTGACATTATGCACTTAAGAAATTCGAATAAATCCAAATGAAGTCCTGGCAAACCCAAAATTTTGGAAAAGAAACAAGAAAAAAATAAAAGCCCAAAATGATAAAGCCAAATTAAAAGTAAAAAAAGATAAAAGAAAAAAAAAGAGACGAAAACTTTTGAAATGAAAAAACTTTTCAGAAATTCACTTTTCCTAAAAGGAATTGCTTTTCAGTTTAAATGATGATGCTTGAAATGATAAATGGTTAATTTTCATCATCCCTTCAAATATAAAAATTTATCCCTTGCTACCCCTTCAAGCCTAACAAGATTCTTTCAAAAATAAACTCTAGCTAAAGAACACCCTCTACACTGGGAGACAAAAAGGGATGCATTTAGAGATTAAGAACGGTGATGTCTAAATGGAATCCTATATATTAGGGCAAAGGCCCAATATAAATATTCCTAAAGTTTTAAATCAACTTAGAGAAAAAGGAAAAGGAAAATCAAAAAGAAAAAATGAAGAAAATAAGAAATAAAAAAAAAAAAGAAGAACAGAGGGAAAGAAGGCAAAGAAAGATAAGAAGAGAAATGAATGGGTGGAAAGCAAAAGAAAATGATAGGAAATATACCCCATAGTGAATCCTTCAAATAAAAGAATGATCCTTGGTTTTAATTACCCTTAATCACTTGTTTTAGGCCTATTTATCTATTTCTTTGAAAATTCGGAACCTTGACCTATGTTGCATCCTATAAAAAGTCCAAATTGGGTCAAACATGGATACTTAAAAATTGAGGAGCTTCTCTTGAAAAAATGGCCACGAAATCCATGAAACCCATAAAACTTTTGGTCTTTTTTTATTACCTAATTTCCTGTTTGGACTATTAATTTTTTTTTAATAAGTTTGAATTCTTAAGTGTATGGTGTAATAATAAAAAAAAATGAAAACAAAAAATGAATGTAGCTCTAGGGTGAAAAGCTTGCAAGAGGGTAGTCTAGAGCAAACCTTGAAAGCCACTTCTAATACTAAATGAGATGGATGCTGAACAAAGGTAAGCCAAACCTTTTTAAGAGATTTGAACTATCAAAGTCCCAAAAGTTTGAAAAGGGTTGACTTAAAAAATCTCTACATTTTTATCCATTCCCAAATAACCTTTCAAAATCTTAAGCCTTTACAGCTAATCTTGACATATATCAAAATGTCACATTTGAAGGCTAAAGAAAGTGTTTAAAATGTTTGATTTTGAAGGATTCATGTTTTTGGAAAAACTTATGTTTCATATGTAAGCTTGCATGGAAAATGTATTTGCCTCTTTTATCCCCTTCAAGTGGAGAAACTCTTTTAAATAAATAGAAACCCCTATATATTGAACCATTCAATCTATTTGGAATGAAAATTTCACCTCCTTCATTTTTGGTAGGGATTGCCAATTTTCAAGAAAAAATTAGAACCAATTTTTTTGGTTTTAATGAAATTTTAAGCCCAGTTTAGCTTATTCAAGTTTTAAACCTAGGTTATCTACCACAAATGAAATTTGAAGTCCAATTTTAGCTGGTAACCAAGTTTTAAATTAGCTAGCACCTAAGCCTAGATTAGCTGGCATGTAAGCCCAAATTAGCAAAAAAGTGGACACCCCTTTTGTCTTTTTCATATGGTGAATTCCTTTTGATTCAACAGAAACTTAATCCATTGGGAAAGAAAATTTTCACTTTTTTCATTTTTTATAGGAATCACCAATTCTTAAGGAAAATTTAAGTGTACCTAAGTTTTAAGCCTAATCTAGGTGGCACCCAAGTTTTAAACCCAAATTATCTGGCACTAAAGAAAATTTAAGCCTAGTTTGGCTGGCATCCTATGAAAATTTAAGTCCAATCTAGCTAGTACTCAAGTTTTAAGCCCAATTTATCTGGCACTAATGAAAATTTAAGCTAAGTTCATTGAGAAGTCTTAAGCCTAGATTAGCGAGCACGTAAACCCAGATTATTTGGCATTTATGAGGCTTTAAGCCTAGTTTAACTAGCACTCAATGAAAATTTAAGCCCAGTCTAGCTAGCACTTAATGAAAAATTTAAGTCTAGATTATCTGGCACCTAATGAAAATGTAAGCCTAGTTTAGCAAGCATCCATGAAAAAATTTAAACCCAGTTTAGCTGACACCTAATGCAAATTTAAGCTCAATTTAGCTAGCACCAATGAAAATTTAAGCTCAGATTATTTAATACCAATGAAAAGATTTAAGCCCAATTTAGCTGACACCCAATGAAAATTTAAATCCAGTTTAGCTAGCATCAATGAAAATTTAAGCCCAGATTATATGGTACCAATAAAAATTTAAGTCTAGATTCTATAGCACTAATGCAAATTTAAGCCTAGACTAGCTGGTACCCAATGCAAAGTTAAGCCCAGATTAGCTGACATATAAGCCTAGGTTATCTGGCACTTATGAGGTTTTAAGCTTAGTTTAGATGGCATTCAGGTCCAAATTAGTGACCACCTTACTCAATTTGCAATTCAAGCTTGGTCACCTCATTCAATCTATAGTTCAATCCCCGATCATCCTTATCTTTCGACTCAAGGTTTAATCCTGATCATCTTAAAAAAAAAAAAAAATCAAAATCAAAATCAAAAAATCAAAAATCAAAATAATAAAATAATAAAAAATAATGAAAAGGCTAAAAAAATTTTAAAATTTAAAATAAAAATTTCCTTCAGAAATAGCATTCGGACAAAATTATTGTTTATGTATTTGCATTATTCATGATTTTTAGAAATATATAAAGAAGGGCAGCTATATACACTTAATTTTGTCCAAAATATTTTATTGTTATAACTTGAGCTCGATTTTGCAATTGAGCATTAACTATAATTGTTTGGATCCATTACACGATCTATTTTTAAATACTCAAAGATGAGGTCCAATGTCGATCTCATAGTGAGGCTCATTACATTAGTCTAATTAAATGCCCAAAATGACTCGTTGTATTGGTTTGATAAAGGTCTATCCTTAAAAACCCATTAATGACCCATTGTTGACCATTAAAGAAAAAATCAAATAAAATAATAATGATAATACTAATAAATAATAAAAACATTAAAAAGGATTAGCCAAAAAAATTCAAGAAAATTCAAAAAATAAAAAATAATAATAATAAGCCAAAAAAAAATGACGAAGTCAAAATAAAAAATAAAAGGCCTGTTTGGCCTTGTTAAAAGTTGTTTAAAATGGTAAGGCCCACGTGAGAAAAAGAGACAAAGAAAAGCCCATGCATTTAGGCCTAACTTTGCATGCGTAAAGCCGAAAAACCAAAAAATTGGCTGACGTGAATGGAAAACGGTTTTGAAAAGGAAACTGAGTTAGTTACGTGATGAAAAACTGAACAAGAAACTGTTGCAAATCGCATGATTTATGGGTAATGGTGGTTGCATAAAGACAGCGGCATGAAAGAAATTGCAAACATAAAACAAAGTGAAGAAGGCATTCAGGCAAGGGTAGTAGCGAGAGAATACCAGAGGAAAGCGGGGAAAACTGGATCAGAAAAAAGGCAGAAAAGGGAGAGCTTTCGAGCACCAAAGGGAGAGGGGAAGCAACAGCAGTAAGGGGAAGAAGAAAAAAGTATAAAAGAAAAAAAACGACTTACCTGAACCAAAAAAAAAGGGGGGATGGTAGCAAAAGCGAAAAAACCGAAACGAAGAAAAGAGCTGAGAAAAGGCGTGATCCAGTAAAGACAAGAAAAAGGCAAAACGGCAACGCAAAAGCAGAGAAGAAAAAGGCAGCAACGGTGAAGCAAACAAGGCTAGGTGGAACGCCAGTAGCAAGCAGAGAAAAAATAAAAAACAAAAGAAGAAGGGAGAAGCATTGTGCATTCGGGGAAGAGCAGCAGACTAGGAAACTGAACATGCAGTTGTGGTGGCAAAAAGGAAAAAATGAAGCAAAAGAGGAGAAGAAAGGTGGCTGACCAAAAGAGTGAAACGGGAGAGAAGGAAGGCATGCGCAGGAAGAAACACAGCCAACAGTAAAAAACCAAAAAACAAGAGAGTAGGAAAAAGAAAGCAGAAAAGGAAAGGCAACAAGCAGGAAGGGCAACAAAAAAAAAAAAAAAAGGAAGCAGAAAAGAAGTCGGCGCGAGGAAAACCAGTAAAAAAACTGGCAGCAGAAAACGCAAGGAAATTGGCAAAAGAAAAAGAATCAGCAGGCAGTGGCGAATGAAAGAGGAAGGAAGAGGTTCGGGCAACCAAAAAAAAAAAGAAAGTGGCATGAAACGGTAGGTACTTTTCTTCTTTCCTTACCTTCTTAACTGTATAAATTTGTTTGGCCGAATGCAGTTAAAGTTTTCTTTCTTGGGTTTTCAGATATGTATGAAGGTTTTCTGGCATTTATGAGAAGAAAATCAACTTTTTTGTTAAAAACTTTTTCAAATTATATTTATCGAATAAACTAGATTGACATCCTTTAAAGCTCTATTGTTCTTCTTCTTTCCGGTGATCGTTTGTTTGTTTACATGGAATTTGATTGCTAAGGCTTATAGGCTTTCAAATTCCATGCAAAGTTGATTGCTAAGGCTTATATGTGTTAGGAAAATGGGGTCCAGCCCCATGTAAGTGGTTTTGGACCAAGTAAAGGCCATGGGCTTTGATCTTTCATTTTACATAGAGCCAGAAAAAATAGAGAGAAAAAGGAGAAGGGAGAGTTGGTTGAACGGAAGTCGATCCGTAGTCCGATTGAGTTGGAACCTTGTCAGAAGGTTTATGATTCAGAGTTCTACATTCTGAATGGTGAAGATCGGGTTTGAAGCTCTATAGGAACAAATCCAGAGTGTATTTGTTGAGTCACTTATTTGGTGAGATTTCTCCAATTGTTTCTTTAGTTGTTGATTAGCTCTAGTTTTAGCTAGAGAAGAACTTTGTATACCTATTATTTGATAGTGAAGATTTTTCTGGTGGTCCATGGTTTTTTCCCTCTACACTGAAGGGTTTTTCACGTAAATCTTGGTGTGCTTTGTTTTTCCTGTTTTTTTTTTTATTGATTGTTGTCTATTGCTTCTGTATTGTTGTAATTATTGCTTCAGGCGCAACAAGTGGTATCAGAGCGAGGGTTATTTTGAGACATCGATATAGAGATAGAAGTAAATTCTATTTGAGATCATGGAGGGTGATATAGGTTCCATGATAAAATTGACAGCGTCAAATTATTCAATTTGGAAGCCTATGATGGAGGATCATCTATATTGCAAAGATTTGTATGAGCCAGTATTGGGTGATTCGGCTAAACCAACGGATATGAAAGATGAAAGCTGGAAGAAGCTAGGTAGAAAAACGCTGGCTACAATCAAAAAATAGGTTGATATCAGCGTGTTCTATCATGTAGCGTAGGAGTCAGATGCTCACATTGTTTGGGAAAAATTGGCAACATTGTATGAGAGAAAAACAAGTATGAATAAAGTTATGCTTGTTAAAAAGCTTGCAACTTTACAGTACAGGGATGGACGATCTGTTTCAGAGCACTTGAGTTATTTTCAAGATATATTTAATCGAATGACTACTATGGAGCTTAAGATGGATGATGAAATGAAAGTGTTATTTCTTTTGGGTTCATTGTCAGACAGTTGGAATACTCTAGTTGTGACTATTCTTAATTCAGCTCCTAATTATAAGGTGATATAAGAGATGGTAAAGGACAATATGCTTAATGAAGAAGCAAGGCAAAAAGATGTAGACCCTGGGAATCAAGCTTTGGTCACAGAGAATAAGGATAGAAACATCGACAGAGGTCAAGACTTAAAAGGTCATGGTAAGTCTAAACATAGATCCAAGTCTAGAGGTAAAGTGAAGTGTTTCTATTGTGGTAAGGCAGGTCATATAAAATAAAACTATAAAATCTTGAAGCAAGAGCGAAAAGATGAGAAAAGTAAGAGTTCAGATGATGGCAATGTTGCAGCAGTGAATTCAGATAGTGATTCAGTTACTTTGATTTGTACATATGATGATTGTAATCATGTTGGTGATCCCGACATTGAGTGGATAGTTGACACAGGAGCGGCATATCATTGTGTTCCTAAGAGAGAGTTGTTTACTACTTACAAAGCAGGAGACTTTGGTTATACCAAGATGGAAAACAAGAGTGTGTCGCAGATTGTTGGGATTGGTGATATTGTTGTACAAACTAGTACAGGCTACATGTTGACTTGAAGGATGTCAGACACATTCCAGATATGAGAATGAACTTGCTTGCTATTAATGTCCTTGATAAGAAGGGATATGAAAGCCGACAAAAGAATGGACAGTGGAAGCTTCTCAAAGGATCTATGGTAGTTGCAAAGGAAAAACTATGTTGTACAATGTATAAGACATGGATGCAATTGAATGGTAACCAGGTAAATACCGTTGAAAATGATGCTTCAGCAAACTTGTGGAACAGGAGGTTGGCACACATGAGTGGAAAGGGTTACAGGTTTTGGCAAGATAGTCTTTCATTCCCTTGACCAAAGGTATGTCTCTAGATTCATGTGATTATTGTTTGTTTGGTAAGCATCATAGAGTTTCTTTTTGTAAAAGTTCTTAGAGAAAAGAAAATAGATTGGAATTAATTTATTCTGACGTCTGTGGTCTCATTGAGGTTGAGTCATTAGGTGGTAGCAGATATTTATTACTTTTATTGATGATGCTTCACGTAAGACTTGGGTGTATATGTTGAAATACAAAAGTTAGGTACTGTAGTATTTTCAAAAATTTTATGCCATGGTTGAAAGGATGACAGGGTTACCCTTGAGGAGTATTCGAACTAATAATGGTAGGGAATACACATCTAAAGGCTTTGAAGAGTATTGCTCAAAGCATGGGATCAGGCATGAAAGGACAAAACCTGGAACACCGTAGCATAATGGAATAGCTGAAAGAATAAATCGCACCATTGTGGAAAAAGTCATATGTATGTTAAGGATGGCAAAATTACTAAAGCCATTCTGGGGTGAAGCAGTCAACACAGCTTGTTATTTACTTAACAGGTCACCATCAGTTCCTTTGGGCTTTGACATTCCAGAAAGAGTGTGGACAGGGAAAGATCCTTCATATTTTCACTTGAAAGTTTTTGGGTGTAAAGCATTCTGCACGTGTCGAAAGAGCAGAGATCAAAGCGTGACAGTAAAGCTACACAGTATGTGTTTGTAGGATATGGTGATGAGGAATTTGGCTACTGGGTATAGGATCCAATAAAGAGAAACACAGTCAGAAGTAGAGATGTGGTCTTTCATGAAAAGGAAACCATAACAGACTTTGAGAAAAATGAGAAGACTACATGGGTTACTATTGAGTGTGATGTTTTAACACCGACAGGGATTCCATAGGAAAGAGCCACAGATGGTGAAAATGAGCAAGAAATAGAACTTGAGGATATGAATGAGCCAGGCACAGTTGGTGATAAGCCAGATGCTATTAGTTTTAAGCAGGGGGAGCAATCCTCTCTACCTGAAAGTGTTAAGTAGGGGGAGCTACCTTCGGCATCAAGTGATGTAGAGTCTCAGCCCAGGAGATCTACTAGAGAGCACAAGCCATCTACCAGGTATCAAAGTTCAGATTTTATTTTAGTTACTAGTGAAAGGGAGCCAGAATACTTTCAAGATGTGCAGGCTACTCCGGATAGAGAGCACTGGTTCAAAGTAATGAAAGAAGAGATGGAGTCATTGCGAAAGAATGGTACTTATGATCTTGTTAAACTTCCAACAGGGAAGAGGCCATTAAAGAATAAATGGGTGTTCAAGTTGAAAAAAGATGGTGACAAACTAGTGAGGTACAAAGCTCGATTAGTAGTAAAAAGTTTTTCTCAAAAATCAGGCATCGATTTTGATGAGATTTTTGCTCCAGTTGTAAAGATGAGTTCTATTCGAGTGGTACTAGGATTGACAGCTAGTTTGAATCTTGAGCTTGAGCAACTTGATGTTAAAACTGCATTTTTGCATGGTGATTTACAGGAGGACATTTATATGATCAACTTGAAGGTTTTGAAGTGAAAAGGAAAGAGCACTTAGTTTGCAAATTGAAGAAAAGCTTGTATGGCTTGAACAAGCTCCGCGACAGTGGTACAAGAAGTTTGATTCTTTTATGATGAGTCTTAGCTATAAAAGAACAGAAGGGGATTCTTGTGGTATGTTAAACAATTCCCTAATGGTAACTTCATTATCCTATTATTATATGTTGATGATATGTTGATTATAGGACAAGATGCTAGTATGGTTTGCAGGTTGAAAGAACAATTGTCTAAGTCCTTTGATATGAAGGATTTAGGGGCAGCTAAGCAGATTCTTAGTATGGACAATATCCTGGATAGAAAAGCTGAAAAGCTGTGGTTGTCACAAGAAAAGTATGTTGAACGAGTGCTTGGTAGATTCAACATGCAACATGCTAAATCAGTTAGCAGTTCACTTGCCAACCATTTTCATCTAAGTAAGAAATCTTATCCAGTGTCTAAAAAAGAACAACTAGCTATGTCTAGTATTTCTTATTCTTCTACAATCCGTTCTTTAATGTATCTTATGGTTTGTACAAGGCCTGACATTGCTCATGCAGTTGGTATAGTGAGTAGATTTCTTTCTAATCCAGGGAAGGTTCACTGAGAAGTAATGAAATGGATTTTTAGATATTTGAGGGGTAGCTCAAAAATGTGCTTGACTTATGGAGTTTCACAACTAGTTCTAGAAGGGTTTACGGATGCTAACATGACATGCGATCTTGATGGTAGGAAATCTACTTCAGGGTATTTGTTCACTTTTGCAGGAGGAGCTGTTTCTTGGCAATCTAAGTTGCAGAAGTGTGTTGCTTTGTCAACTACAGAGGCTGAGTATATTGCAGCAATTGTAGCATGTAAAGAAATGCTTTGGATGAAACGTTTTCTTCTTGAATTGAGGTTGAATCAGAAAGAGTATGTGGTATTTTGTGATAGCCAGAGTGCTTTAGATTTTAGTAAGAATACCATGTACCATGCTAGAACAAAGCACATTGATGTTAGATATCATTGGTTACGTTCAGTGATTGAAGAACAGTAGATGTTGTTGAAGAAAGTTCATACTGATAAGAATGTAACAGATATGTTAACTAAGATACTTCCCAAGGAAAAGCTTGAACTTTGCAATAACTTGTCCGGAATGAGTTCCCTGGTCAAGGTAACTTCCAAATGAAATTGCTATAGTGATGAATCTCCTCCTAATGGGGCTGGAGGGGGAGATTGTTAGGAAAATGGGGTCCAGCCCCATGTAAGTGGTTTTGGACCAAGTAAAGGCCATGAACCTTGATCTTTCATTTTACATAGAGCCCTAGCTACTTAATAAAAAAGAGGTGGGTTGTTTTAAGTGTGTGTCAAAAACCAAGTAGAGAAAGAAGAAAAGCCAGAAAAAATAAAGAGAAAAAAGAGAAAGGAGAGTTGGTTGAACAGAAGTCGATCAGTGGTCCGATTGAGTTGAAACCTTGTCAAAAGGTTTATGATTCAGAGTTCTACATTCTGAATGGTGAAGATCGGGTTCGATGCTCTCTAGGCACAAATCCAGAGTGTATTTGTTGAGTCACTTATTTGGTGAGATTTCTCCAATTGTTTCTCTAGTTGTTGATTAGTTCTAGTTTTAGCTAGAGAAGAACTTTGTATACCTATTATTTGATAGTGAAGATTTTTCTAGTGGTCCGTGGTTTTTTCCCTCTACACTGGAGGGTTTTCCACGTAAATCTTGGTGTGCTTTGTTTTTCTTGTGTTTTTTATTATTGATTGTTGTCTATTGCTTTTGTATTATTGTGATTATTGCTTCAGGCGCAACAATATGTCTATCAAACTCCATGGCCATGTGTATTGGTGTACTGGTTTACATGAAGTTCATTCTCACATAATCTGTAAAATATATGATGATGATTTTCCTCCAAAAAAAGTGATAAATAAATTCTAAAGAAATAATAAATAATAATAAATAATAAAACAAAACTTTATATAAAAATTGAAAAAGAAGAGATTTTAGGCTTGTTAGTCTGATGCATATTTTCTACTTTTAACAAAGGTGGCTTAGCTTAGGTCTTTGGTTTGTTACTATTAATTTTTGACTGCTCTTAACTCCCTTGATTACTTAGTCCATTTACTTTAATTGTCAAGTAATGATATGTAACAAACAAATATTAATAAAATGAAAATGAAAATGCAATGAAAATAAAGATGTTGAAATCCCTGATTAGAAGATGGAGGGAATAAGAAATCATCTTTTAAAAATTTAATTTTGTCTAACTATTGGGAAATTAAATTTTGGTGAAGAAAATTTGACTTTAAAAAGACTTTAGAATATTAAAAATATATAATTAAAAATAAAGAAATAATAAATAATAATAGAGGTAAATAAGTAATAATAATTAAAATTTTAATGAAAGAAGAAAATATATACAAAATATAAAAATTAACTTTTGGAAATCATAAAAAGTGAGATTGCTTCAAAAGTCCACTTAGATATTTGATATTTTTAGAAAGGTTTGTAAACAAATGTAACTCTAAACTTAAAACCCTAAATAAAACCTTAAACCCTAGGTGAAACTCCAAAATCCTAAATTTTGAATGAAACCTGAAACCTTAGGTGAAATCAAAAACCTTAAAATGAAACCCTAAGTTAAACTCTAAACCTTAGGTGAATCCTTAAACCCTAAACAAAACCTCCAAACCTTAGTTCAAAGCCTAAATGAAAACCTATACACTAAAATCCTAAAGCTCTATATCATCTTAATTTATTTTTTAAGAATTTGTATGAAAACCTTTTGTGAAATAATTTGTTTCCGAATGCTGTCTAGACGATGAAATATTTAGAAAATTTTATTTCATTAAAATTTTCATATAATTTCTTAACCTTAAAATAATAAAATTAAATAAAGAATAAAAAATAAAAATAGGATTTTAAGATCCCAAATTCACATGCTCATATCTTTTAATTGTTCTTATTGTTCCTTGTTTAATTGTGGCACCATCCTTTTTCTACATAAATATCTTTTTATGTAAAATATTATTTAAAAATAAATTTAAAATAATATTTCAAAAAATATAATTTTTGATACTCCACGTTGGAGAGTCACTAGTAATTATCATTTTTAAATAATATTATTTTTATTTTCGAGGAAACGTTATGTTAAATCTTAGATGGAAAGAATTATCTTTTAAGATATTTCTTTAATTTAGAGATTTTCACAACATTTCTAAATAAATATTTTTAATTGATTTTATTTTTTAAAAATGAAGAAAATTATAATTAAATTTCATATAAAAACCTTTTTTGTTGAAAATTATAAATAATCCATGATTAATTGATACCAATTTTATGGGTGCTGTAGTATTGCTAATCCTTCCTCTTGAACTTAATCTTATTTTGTAAACCAAAATTATCTTTTTAATAAACTTTAAATCTATTTTTTTGTTTTATTAAAAATGTAAAATTTTTGAGTGGCCAATCACACTCTTAAAAAGATTAGTGTCGACTTCTCATATGTTTATAATTTTAAATTTTTATATCTAGCGATCAAGTCTTCAAACCAATACGTTATGATATCCTTATTGAGAAAGGACTCTTAAAAGTTGAAACTTAAATTAAAAATGAAAATTCATCTAATGAGAGTGTTTGCATGACATTAGGTCTATCAAGTTGAGCGATTCCAAAATTTCTCCTGCCTTGGATTAGCTCAGGTCTATCTTACTTAAATTGATGCAATCCAATTCTCTGATGACAGCGATACAACACAGGAAAAATCATATAACAAAACTATCATTTAATTTTTTGAGACCACATACTCCACTACTTCCATTTCTAACGGTTCTCTACTTTATTTGTTTTCCCAATTTTTTTCCAATAAATCATGACAAATTTTAATTTGAAAGCAATTTTAGAATTCTCATAACTGTTGTTTCATCTGAAACTAAAATTTTCTTGCCCTATATTATGAAACGTTGAAATTTTTTAGAGAATCTTCTATATATTTCATACATGTGGATCAACTTACATTTTCCCTTTTTCTGGCTTAATCCATAACAAAGTCATATAATGGAATAGCCTTTCATTTTCTCAATCCATCCAAATCCAAGTATTGTATACATTACTATTTTCAAGAGTCTGATACCAATGAGGTAGACTAGTCAAAATCTCTAAGTTATGCGTGTACACCATATTTCCTTAGCGATCCCCACCTATAAAATTTTGCATTTGATAGAGAAACTGAAGTCAAGGAAAGGGATTCCTTTCATTGGATTCTTGTATATTACTAATTTTTCCAATATATATATATAAATCGGTGGATCTGCCGAAAATCCCTTAAACCATTTTTCCCATGCCTTAAAACAAGATGGAAATTAATCAAAAGAGACACAGCTACTTCCCTTTCAAATCAATTATGATTCAAAATATTCTGAATCAAAAGATGTGAAAAGAGCCTTTCAATATTTGGACACACTTATGCATGTCTCCAAAAACTTGTGTCGAAAGAGCAAAGAAAGATGTTGGTGGTAGATTGCTTGTTTGGGGTTAAAGGGAAAAAAGATGTTCCCAACAGCTTTGTCGTCATGCCCTATATGTGTAGTTGAAATTGAATGAATACCTTAAAGAAAGATTTTTTTTCATCTTTCGAGATAGACATCGAATAGAAACTCATGATTGGATGAAACGTGTCAACCAAATTGGAACACCACGTTTAAAGGAAACTTCATTGACATTTTATGGTTAGCATATTGTTCTCAATCTTAAATTTGTGTTTTATGCTTTGAAAATTTTTGTTTTGTTTTATTTTTAGTTTATTGAAATTGGAAAACATGTTTTCTAGATTACCTTTGCTGCAAAATGTTACCAATAAGGTCCACAAAGACAAGTTGCTAAGGTTTTAAATTTTGCAACGGTAAAGGTTCGAACATGGAATCCACAATTTCCTTCTCAAATTTTAATGAAACTTTTGATTTTCAGGCTATAAATTTAGCAAGGTGAGCTATACCCATACATTAAAATTGTTAAAAACATTTCTAAAATTATGAAACATCATTTTTGTGTATTTTAACAATTTTTGAAACACATTCACTGAACTTGTTTTTTGTCTAAAAAAAAAGTGAAAAGAAAACCAAACTCAAATAGACCTTTAGCATTTGGGTTGTTGATATTTCTCCTGCTAACTAAGTTTTTAGCTACTATTGTGAAAGGAGAAAAATTGGTTAGGAAATGCTTTAAATAATTTTCTTTAAATTCCAACCAGAAATGTCTTAAATAATCCCTAATATATTTTTATCGACAATATTTATTTTCTTTTGCTACTAAAGGCATCATTTGTCATTTGGGTATTTATTATTAATAAAAGCTAATGAAAAATTACCATCATATATGCCAAGAAAATTATGGTAATTATTCAGGAATAAATATACGTAGATTCTTCCCAACCAAACGAGTGAATCTGAATATAAAATGCCCTAAAAATGGAAGAAAATCCAGGGTATGACACTTTTTCAGAGATCACACTTTCTCTCAAAATCTACGATTTCACGAACCAAATGCCCTTTTAGGGGTATTTTCGTAATTGATCTTTTCAAGATTAAATTTTGGTGAAACACTCTAGATCATGGTTTTATATTATTCCATGATGTTTAGTTCATTAAAAAACCTTGGTCCCACCTTTAAAGGTGTGAAATTACTAAAATACCTTTAAAGATATTTTTATAATTTGACCTTTCTAAGGTGAATTTTTCATAAAATACTCCAGATCATGTTTTCATGCTATTTGATGATTTTTAATGCATCAAAAACATTGATCACTCCTCGAAAGGTGTGAACTTACTAAAATGACTTTAAGGGGTAATTTCATAATTTGACTTTTCCAAGGTTAGTTTTTCACGAAAACTTTTAAATCATAATATTATATATTGTTTAGGATTTTTTATGCTTTAAAATCACAAAAATGAAGAAAGGATCATATTTCTTCAACAAAATTGCATAAAAATTGAAAACTTTTTAATGGGGGTAAAATGGTCTTTTCATTAAGTTCAAGCAGTATTAAAAATGCAACCTTTGGCTACAAGCATGCCGAACCATGGAATGATCATGAGGGGGTGGATCCAATGGTGAAAGGTGGCTCGTTGCAAAGGAAACAAGAGAGAAAGAATGTCCATTAGATGGAAATTTGATCCAAGGGCTTGTATGGCTTGTGCATGAGATATTTATTCTTCCTTAAAGACTAGGAGGAAGAGGTTTTTTTAGGAGCAGGTAGTTGGGAATTCAAGTTAAAAATAGTGGAGAAAAAGGAGAAAATAGAAAGAAATTATTGGAGAGATTTGTGGAGGTATATTTCTTACTAATATTTTCCTTTGCATTTAATTACATTCCATTGCATTTCAATTTTTTTTTTAATATTGTTTACCTTTCCTTTTTCTTTTTGTTTTTTGTAAAAAAATCCATAGTTTTCATCTCTTTTAATCCAAGCTTGACTCAAGTTCTCATCCAACTAAACAATAGTTTGGATTGAAGCCATAAAGGTTAAGCAACAACAACCAAAAATTGATCATTTGTAACCATTAAAGGTTTAGCCGAACGTCATCCCACCATAGTCGAACCTCCTCTTGATCTTCCTTTGATGATTTTTTGCTTCCAATAATGATTATAATGATTAGATTGTTATTTTACTTGTATTTTCATGAATTTTGATTAGTTTAATGGTGTATGTTTGGTGTTTGGCAATATGTCTTTGTTTTCATGGTTTCTTCATTTGTTTGTTTGTTACATATTTGAGAAAATTTCTCTATAATGAAATAAAAGCCTTCATATGATGATTTTGTAAATAATTGATGTATGTTTTGATCAAATAGATGGTTGTGAAATTGTGGATATGTCATGAGGTGGTTCGGCCAAGCCATTCCCATGCTTGGTCGAAACCTCCTAGGTTGTTGGTGGTCAAATATCTGTTTATTCTTCTTTGCTTACTTGTGTTTTTGCATGATTCTTCAAGTTTTCAATGTGTTAGCTTAAATTTTTCATTAATAAAATGTTAATTTAGTAGATTTTTAGTGATTTTTGTGCTTATTTGCATGAATTTCACAACAAAAAAATGGTGGAACATGTCTTCAAAATTTTAAAAATTTTAGTATTTGATCAATTTTCATCATGTTTTTGCATACACATTTAGTTTACATTTGGTTTACTTGATCCATTTTAAAGAATTCCTAAATTTGTAATAAGCTTGTCCCATAGTCAATCATTTTTCATACATCAATATTTACATTTTTATCAATGGCATTCTTGTAATTTATTTTCTCACATGCATTTTTCATGAAACCCCTAAACCAGACCCTAAACAAACCCTACACCCTAATCGAGACCCTAAACAAACCCAAAACCCTAAATCAAACCTTAAACCCTAAACCCCAAACTTAACCTTAAACCCTAAACCCCTAAACCAAACCTTAAATCCTAAACTAAACCCTAAAGCCCAACCTAGACCCTAAACTAACCCTAAGCCCTAAACCTAACCCCAAACCCTAACCTAGACCCCAAACCTGAACCTAGATCCTAAATCTACTCCAAACCCTAAAAACATAAACCAACCCTTAATCACATTCATGCATTTACATTTCATTTTACCTTGTTACATGCATTCTTAAATTGTCATGCATTCATACTTTGCTATTTATGTTTAATTATCATGCATTCATCATGTCATCATTATGTTTATGCATATCATGCATAGGTTTTCAAAATGAGTTTTCAAAGAAAAATATATATTTTTTTAAATAAGATGATTTTTTTTTAAATAAGATGATCTCTCAAATAAAAATAGCTTTCGAGATCTAGCCTAAATATAGGGGCACTCTCAACGGTTATCATTTATGCAAGGTGTCATCTCAGTTTTATGGGACAATTTGAAAACCTTTAAGTTAGAGATATTTTTAAAGCTTTACCTAAATAAAAGATAGTGAAAAAAGTGTCTTGATACTTAAAATGTTTTCATCTTGATCCAAAAAAAATAAAATGTTTTGCTTTCATAAAATATAAATTGATTTGCTTTCAAAGAAAAAATTCAGTTTTTAAAATAAACACGTGAAAGAAAAAGTATTAACATCTAAACACTAAAGTGGGATCATTTTTACCAAAATATAAAGATAACATGTAATCAATTAGTACCATTTTTGATGAGTGCTGTAGGGGTGTTAATCCTTCCTTATACGTAATTGACTCGCAAAACCAACTCTGATTTTCACAAACCGTAAATTGTTCTTTTATAAAATTTTAAACCCATTTTAAACATTTTATAAAAAGATAAAATTTTGGGTGACCAAACACACTCTAAAAAAGATTGGTGGCAACTCCTAGCTTTTCAGTTCTATTCAGAATGTTTTAAGCACCCCATTTTCCTTATTCCCCAAGTTCGAAGATGGGCTTCTTCAAGTCCACACTTTACAATAGCTTAGCAACTCCATTGGGATACATTTTTTTAGTGAGTCAAGGAAAAGATTGATTGCATGTTATCCTAAATTTTGATTTAATGGTCCTAATTAGTGTTTAATCCTAATTCATTGATTTTAATTTTCTTGTTTTCTTAAAAAGTGAAAATTTTGGAAAAAAAAGTTTGAAAATTTTGAAAAAAGTAAAAAAAAAAATTGTTTTGATTTTTATTTCCCCATTTCCAAAGAATTTAAAAAACAAAAAAGTGTGTGTTTTACATTTTTATGCATATTTTAAATGTCACTTAATTTAAATTGTTGCTATTAATCTTATTTTTAATAATTATGGGGCATTTAGGATAAAGGTATTTTAAGAAACTATGAAAGGTTTGTATGTTCCTTCACACATACCCAAATTGCATTCCATACATAACCTCTATACCCAAGCTCTAACGTTTTTTAGGAGGAAGTAAAGTAGCTCAGCTCTCATGTGGTGTAAACCTCCGCAATGGCTAATGAAATACTCCTACCCAAATTGAACCTTTTTCACTCGTATCGTATAAAAGGTAAGGATCAGGGTACCTCATTAGTCTGTGATGGATGATGATGTGAGGAACAATTTGAGAACCTTTAGATGCTCAATTTTCAACCCAGCATATAATGAACCTTAGGGAGCCAGCCTTAAGTAGAGCCTTGCCAACCTTTTTTATAGAAATTACCTAAAGTAGGACATGTAAAGAACACTCTGATATAATCTGTATATAAGGGTAATAATGGTGCGAATGAGGCTAAACTTTTGAAAAAAAAGAATAATAAAAAAGGCATTCTTTAAAAAAAATTTTCTTATGACATATAGTTTGATTCCTTGATAAAATGTGTTAAAATAAATTTTGGTTTTTATTATCCAACAAAACTAATAAAAGGAAGAAAAAAACAACAAAAGCAAATTTTTCAAAAAACCAGAAAAAAAAAGAAGAATAAAAAGAAAGAAAAAGAGAACGTTTATCTTAAATTCTTTGTTGGCCAATAAAAAATAGAAATGAAGAGAAAAAAAAAGGAAAAAACTTTGAATTTTAGTCATTTTATGTGGAATAAAAATATTGTGTGTTCTTGAATTTTTTTCCTTCTAGAAAAAGAAAAAAAGAAAGAGTCAATGTTATTTCATTCCTTACATTTCATTTGATCTTGTTTGCATACATTCTCATTTTTTAAAGTTGGAAATAATAAAATAGTGCATGCATTCCATTTCATGCACATATTAATAGATAGTACACGCATTCCATTTGATGCATATTTTAATAAATAGCACTGCATTCCATTTCATGCACATTTTAATAGGTGGTAAATGTATTCCATCTCATGCATATTTTAATAGGTAGTACATGCATTTCATGCCATTTACATTTTAATAGATAGTATATACATTTCATCTTATGCGTCTTTTAATGGTAATGTCAACCTCATTAGATTTGCATAATACAAGCATTGTATTTCATATAGACATATCTCATGCATATAACATGTTAGTGCATCTCATATAAATATGTTACATCAATCATAGGAATACATCTCATTACTCATACAATATATTATTTCATTTCAGGTATGTGGATTCATGACTGGTAGGATTCTATAAAACATGCATTGTACAAATTGCACTTCATATGAAAATATCTCACTACCATTGCAATAAGACATTGTATTTCTTGCATATTTCTTAGTGATGTAATTTTTTAGGCCTTGTACATATAAAAATCCATTGTCTTAGACATCTTTGTATTTCATAACATTCTTTTACATTATATTCATTCACACATAAACATGTTTAGTGTGTCATGCAGATTAGAAATTGTTTTATGGCATTCATTCAAGAGAATAATACCATAGATTTTTTGTTTAAACCCCTAAAATAAAATATTTGTCTTAGTGGGTATCAGAAGCGCAAAAATAAGAGATAAATTGGAGGTAAGAATGAGTGCATTCGAATTAAATCAAGAGAAATTTGGGCACGAGTTTTGAAAGATGAAACAACAGATTGCTCAATTGATAGAAATGATTTAAGGTGGTGGTGGGGTTAAGTTTGTTTCTCTTTGAGGTCGTCTCCACTTCTAATTCAATCAAATTAATATCAACCTATCCTTACTAGGTCCAACATCATTCAAAAAGATTTCGATACATACGATGTTTCAAGTGAATATTAGAGTTTGAATAAGCTCGAGAAAGGAATTGATGAATTGGCCATATAAATGACTTAAGTCAAAAGTCTAATTTCCAAAATGGAGTTACCAGGCTTCAAACAACCCGTACCAATTATCTCAAATCTAAACTTGCACTTAAACTCTCCCTATGTCTACTTTCAACCCTTTTTTCAAACACCTAAAATTAGCCCCCCAAGCTTTATATAGCCCATGAGAATCCCACATTTGAATCTATATTCTCAAAAACCTACTTCACCTTTCATTCCACAACCATTTGTTTAGCTTACTATTCTTCAACCACCTATTCAGCCAATGTCCCAAGTTCCTACTTCTACACCTCTAGGTCAATCCCTCAAATAAAAAATAAGAAAAGGAAAAACTCAACTTGATCCCATTTCTATGACATTATTGACATGTAACCACAACTCTTGTAAGGCCACTTTATCATCCTTATTCCCATTGAGCCTCTCAAACCACCATATCCCAAATAATACAACCTCAATGCCTGATGTGAATAGCATTTTGGTGTTGTTGGCCATTCTTTGGAAGATTGTACTGAAAGGAATTATACATCATTATACATAGTTAATTAGCAATTTTTTTTAAGATTTTAATTACCTAAGGCCAAGATTAATCGACAAGTTTATACAAACACACAACTTCACAACCATGCATGGGTTTCGATTTAAGTGGTTCTTTGGAAGCCAACATTCCTTTGGTTGAATTTAGTGACCTTCCAAAAAGTCTCCCAAGCCAAAAAGCTACCTAAGTGTTCAGCCTCAAATGGTAATCCATACGAATTCTTGTGAAAGAACTATCTTTAATGTTTGGTAGAACTTAAAGCCACACTCTAGTTTATAAGTCTTTACAAGTCCTCTTATAATTTCTTGAGTGAAACTTCTTTCTCTTAGCTTGTTACTTGTTTTTTCCTCTTAGTAACAAGAAGGGGTGGCTTGATATTCCTTTTATAGGGGATGCATTTACCACATTAGGTTTTATACAAAGAATGCAAATTTCCATAATTAACTCTATGCTAACCAAATGTTCCAAACAAAGTAAACTATTTCTATTGTTTTTATTTCCTTTATTTTTGGTCATACCAAAATCAAATTAAGTTCAACATAATTTGTCCTAATTTTAATCATTCACAATTATCCTATTGTGTGTGACTCATTAGGTTCATTAGCATGTTGACAATAAATACAAGCATTGTAAACCTTAGTAATTGGCTATAGATGAAACAAACTTTTTGTCTTCATCACTAATTCTCCAATTAGCAAATCCTATGTTTATAAATCATGATCAATGCTAGCTTCATTGCCATGACACCTAATTGCTAAAGAAAAATCAATATGACTTGACAACCTATTTGTGAATGGTCTTAGTGTATAATTAATATCCTTTCATCACATAATTTCTCAGTTTGAACATTGAGTATGGTTTAGTATCTACTTAATCTTGCTCAACCAAGCTAAGTCTTATCCTTAACATTAACTCACAAATAAGTTTTAGAACAATTCTAAACTCTTATTTCACTTTGGCCTAAGATTTCTCAAGTTAATTTAATAACACTAGTTGAGATACTCTTTTGATTACACAAGGTGATGAATCGCATCTTGATTACTTCATGCATCTTCATATGCCTCACGTTATACCAAACAATACTCGATTGAAGCATCCTTGATTAGAACCATAAGTCAAAGGATAACATTCATCATATAAGATTATAAGTAATCTAAAGCCAAAAGAGCATTTATACAACCATCACATGAGAATGTAGCAATAAATAATATGTAAACTACCATATAGCATTCTCATATCGGGTCATGTTTAATGAACTTGTTCTTATAACAAGCACCCATGTTCAATGAACTTGTTCTTGTAACGAGCACCCATATGTTAGCTCAGGTTTATACAAACTTCAACTTATGAGATTGGTTACTTGCTTCATAAGCAAGAGCATAACCATGTGCTAGTCTTAATAGCTTTTGTCAATGTAATGATGATCTCATAATGGTCATGTTCGGCTTTTGCGTAGGAAAAAGTTTGGAACATATAGTTTTTATGGAGTGATTATCTCATAATTACAACCTTATTGTAATTCCCTTGCAAAGCTTTATTTTTATTTTGAGAACTTTATCAAATAAGCATCAACATTGAGATATTTATACAAGCTCAATGATAAAGAATAAGAACTTTATAAGATATCAAATATCAAAGTACTACAAATATAATAATTTCTTAGCCAAAATATAATTCAACTTGAAGGACAAATACCAACAGTCTTTCACTTGCACTAAAGCCAATCATTCATGTATCTAATACCATATTTGACTACATGTTTTATCATGTTTCTGCTAGGACATAACTTTAGTAAAAGGATAAAAATGTTATCCTAAGTGGGTACTCGTTCAATTTTAACATCACCTTTAGAAATAAAGTCTGTAATGAGATGATAGCGCCTCAATACATGTTTGGATCTTTGATGAGACCTTGGTTCCTTGGCTTGAGTAAAAGCTCCATTATTGTCACAATAGATTGTTATTAGATCAACAACACTAGGAAGAACACTTAATTTACTTAAACTTCTTAATCCAAATAACCTCTTTTGTAGCCTTAGATGTAGAGATGTATTCGGCTTTGGTTGCAAAGTCTACAATTGTACTATGTTTCAAACTTTTTCAACTCACTGCTTTATCGTTCAGAGTCAAAACATAGCCAATTTGAGACTTGCTATCATCTTTGTTGGATTGAAAGCTTGCATCATAATAACCTTCAACAAGGAGTTCAACTCCATCATAGACAAGAAACACATCTTTAGTTCTTCTCAAGTGCGTAAGGATTGTTTTCACAACCTTCTAGTGACATTCACTTGGATTTGCTTGATATCGACTTGTTATGCTTAAAGCATACAAGATATGAAGCCTTATGTATAGCATTGCAAACATAACAGATCTAATTGCTGAAGTATATGGAACCTTATTCTTGCTATCTTTCTTAATTTCTCAATTTATGTCTTAGGACATATGTCCTTGGAAAGATTTATGCCATGCGACATTGGCAATAATCCCTTTTTGGATTCTTTCACACTAAACCTTTTTAGCACTTTATCTATGTATCTAGATTGTGAAAGACCAAGCAACCAATTTGATTTATCTCTATAGATTCTTATGCCTAACACATATGTTACTTCTCTTAAATCTTTCATGGAAAACTTCTTTGATAACCAAATCTTGGTAGACTATAAGATGGGTATACCATTTCCTATAAGCAATATGTCATCCACATATAGCACTATAAAAATGATTGGACACTTACTTGTCTTATTGTATACACAAGGTTCATTTACATTTTTTATGAATCTGAATTCTTTAAATACTTTATCAAAACATATATTCCAACTCCTTGATGCTTACTTAGGTCCTTAGATAGACCTTTGAAGCTTACTACCATGTTAGCATTCTTTTTGGATTCAAAACCTTAGGGTTGTGTCATGTACCCATCCTTTTGCAAATCCCATTAAGGAATGCCATTTTGACATCCATCTGCAATATCTCATAGTCATGGTATGCAACAATAATAAGCAAAATTCTAATGGATTTTAACATGGCTACTAGTAAAAAATTTTAATTGAAATCAACTCTTTGTTTTTTATTGTAATCTTTTGTAACTAACCTACCTTTGCATGTTTGTACCTTGCCATCCTTGTCAATTTTCTTCTTGAAAATCCACTTTCACCTTATGGGTTTTATCCCTTTGGATGGTTCCACCAAAGTCCATACTTGGTTTGCATACATGGATTCAATTTTAATTTTATGGCTTTATGCCATTTCTCATAATCTATGTCCAACATTGCTTTTTGATAGGTAGTAGGATCATCATCAATGATAAACTCATCCTTGTCCATAAAAAATCCATATCTTTTAGGAGCTTTACGAGTCCTACTTGACCTATGAAGTTCTTGTATACTTTGAGCTTTCAGCTGTACATCTGATGCCTTAGCGATTAGCTCAAGTTCCATCCTTATGTCAATTTGTGTTTCTTAAACTTCTTCAAGTTCTACTTTACTCCCATTATTTTTTTCAAGGATTAACTTTTTTCCAAGAAGACAACATGTCTAGAAACAAACATTTTTTTTTCCTTAGAGTTGTAGAAATAATATCTAATAGTTTCCTTTAGATAACCCACAAATTTACATTAACCAATCTAGCTCTAAGCTTGTTGGCTTATGCATGCTTCACATAAGCATCACGTCCCCAAATCTTTATGTATGACACGCTAGGTCTTTACATTTCCATATCTCATATGGTGTCTTGTCAACAGATTTAGATGGAACTATTTTTAGAAGACAAGTAGTTGTTTAAAGTGCATAACCCCAGAAAGTTATAGGAAGATTTGATTTGATTTGCTTAACATGGATCAAACCATGTCCAACAACATTTTATTTCTCCTTTTGAAAACTCCATTGTGTTGTGGTGTTCCAGATGGAGTCCATTATGAGATACACATAACCATATCTTGTATGATCATCAACGAATGTAATGAAATAAAAGTATCCTCCTTTAGCATTTGTGTTCATTAGGCCATATACATCCAAATGTATTAGTCCAAGAACCATACTAGCTCTTTCTCTTTTTCTAGTAAAAGGTGATTTGGTCATTTTTACAAGCAAAAATGATTCACAAATTCCATATGATTCATAATCAAAAGGATCAAAGTATCACTGCTTATGTAACTTTGTGATTTTTGTTTCATTGATGTGACCAAGCCTATAATGCCACAAGTAAGATGGACTCGATATATCTAATTTAGGCTTCTTGACATTTATATTAAGAACATCATTGTTTAATCTAAGAACATATATGCCATTATCATACATTCATATGCCATAAAACATATCATTTAAATAAAAAGAACAATAATTGCCTTTAATGTTAAATGAGTATCCATCATTTATACTTAAATAAGAAACTAAAATGATGTTTTGAGTTATGACAAGGACATAATAACAATCCTTTAGTTCTAAAACTAAACTAGAAGGTAAAAGAAAATAATAAATCCTTATGGCAAAAGAAACAACACTTACGCCATTTCCAACATGCAATGACACCTCTCCCTTCTTTAGGCATCTACTCTTCTTTAGTCCCTGTATGTCAATTCATAAATGAGAATCACATCCAATATCCAATAGCTAAGAAAATGTGTCTATAAGAGATAGATTGATCGTAATCTTAAACCTACCTGAAGTAGAAGTCTTTAAACTTCTTCTCTTTTAAGCTTACTAAGTAGATCTTGCAATTCCTCTTCTAATGACCTTCATTACCATAATGGCGACATGCATCCTTGTTCTTCTTGATGTTACTAGCAGGATTGATAGCTCGCATCCTATTTTTATCAACCTTTTTACTTTTCTTCTTCTTGATCAATTTTTTCTTGGCCTTAGATAAGAAAACTAGAAGAGCCTTAGGCTTTTAATTGTTAATGGACTTTTCAATAGTGTTAAGCATATTCATTAATTATGGTAATGTTATTTCCATCTAATGCATATTAAAGTTCATTACAATTTATGAAAAGCTACTAGGAAGAGATGACAAGATCAAGTCAACACTTAACTCATGATCCATCAAAAATCCTAATTGTCTAAGTTTCTTAATTCAATCGATCATCTTGAGACAATGCACTTTGATTGAAGTGCTCTCAAACATCATTATTTGAAACAATTCCTTAAAGGTCTCAAACCTCTCAATCTGTCTTTATTTGTTAAACAACTCTTTAAGGTGCAAAATGATTGTCGAAGCATCCATATTCTTATGTCGCATTTGTAAATTAGTAATCATGCTAGCCACCATGATATATACAGCTTGATCAGCATGGTTTTTATGGGTTTTATAAACCTACCACACTACATCATCAACACTAGCATTTGGTTCTGATAGAACCAGTTCATCAAGAATGTAAAGCATTTTCTTTTGCCTTAGGACAAGCTTTAGATTATAGTGCCAATCATTGAAGTTAGGCCCTATAAGCTTGTTAGCATTAAGTGCAACAAGTTATTACTCATTTTGCAACCTATAAAATATGAACAAGTATCAACCATAGTTTTCAATACCAATATAGATAAGGTCAAAATCTATATATTGTTTGCTCCCACTATTTTAATCAAATCAATAGCCCTCACTATTAATGAAAATGTTAAAGTTTATCTCAACAAGCCATGATAAGTAAATTAGGTAGATAACTTGTTGATCAATCACATCCCCATGTGACTTCTAGATTAATTGGGTGACAACTCCTTGTCTAATCACATTTTATGTGATTCACCCAATCATTGCTTCTATTATTATATGATCAAGTTTTTTACATCCAGACAATACAATGATAGTTAAGTAAGAACCATTAACCATACACAACCTTATTTCAAATAATGAGTGCCTTGAGTTTTGTCTCAACAAGCCCCACTAGTAGCAAGTTCAGTTGTTTATGTTAATGGAAGGCATTAACACTTAATGTTTTTCATACAGGGTTTTGGATTCATCATAGGTCTCATCAAGCATGCAAAAAAAATTCATCATATATCCAATACATGTAATCTTATCATGCATCTCATAATTATACATGGCATTTATCACATATAAATTCTAACATATATAACAATAAATCAATATAGCATACATGGTATTTATCTCATAACTAACATGCATACTACAACAACCATCATGTTTGGTTCAAATTCATGATCTTGCATATTTATTATTTGAATCAATATCAATATCATATATCAATCATCAATCCAACTTAATGTGATGTGAGGCATAAACATGTTTAGCTAGCATGGCTGAATATGTCTAACTATTATCATAATTTCCTAAAAACAAATTCAAGAATTATAATTTTACTTGAATTCTAATGTAGCATGGTTGACATCACTCAAAACCATTTAGGAATGCCAATCAATTAAAATCAAGTCAAATTACATGCATTGGGATTTTCCTAGTCCAACAAAGTGTTGTAGTGAAATATGTAATAATGGGTTTTTCAAGCCACTAGACGAATTTGAAAACAAAAAGGACTTACCACCAATCTTTTTTGGCTAGGTAAAATTGGACACCTATTAAAATTTATCCTTTTGATAAAAATTTTAAAATTAAGTAAAATTTTATCAAAAAGATAATTTTTTGGGTTTATGAAAATAGTTTGGGTTCGAAAGTCGATTATGTATGTGGAAAGATTAGCACCCCTACGGTGTCCATTTAAAACCTTACCAATTAATTATTTATTATCCTTTAATCGTGACTAAAATGGTCTTAATTTTGGTATTTAAAATTTAATCTTCTTTATTGTAGAAAAAAACACATTTTATTATTATTATTATTATTATTTAGTATTTTTTATTTTTGAAAAACAAATAAGAACCTTGCATATTGAAAATTTTTTGAAAATATTCCAATACTTTGGTAATATTTAAAGGGTGTTTCACCTAAGGATCTTCTAAGAATTACCACTCAGAATTCTCCAAAATCCTATCATCGATGGTTTATATTTATCTTTAGAATTCATATTTATAATGCATGCAATAAAATATAATAACTATAATTAAATCCCAATAATATTTTAAAATACATTTCTTATTCTATTAAAAAAATGAGACATCTTTATCGAAGATTATTCTAAATGCTCCTATATGTTGACAATATTTTAAACAAATTTTTATACCTAGAGATTCTTAAGGAATCACTATTGGACTTCTTTAGGATCTCATCCCCAAAGATTTCGTGTTTATTTTTTTTCATAATTATTAATATTTAAAAGAAATTTATTTCCAAAAAAAATTGCATATTCTTATAAACATTTTATATTTTTATTTTTTATCCTTTTGAAAAAATATTGTTTAAGTTAAATAAAAAATAAAAATCTTTGTATTGAAAAGAATTTCTAAATATTTCAATACTTTGGTAATTTTAAAAATCTTTTCTCACTTAAGGAATTCTCAAGAATCACTACTCTGATTTTTCAGAGTCCCATCATTAGAAATTCTCATTTAATTAATTTCTTTAAAAAAATTATACATAAATTTATTTCTTAAGAAAATGCATACTTTTATAAACATAATATATTTTTTTCTTAAAAAAATAAAATTAAGGAAAAACAAAAATTTTTGTATTAAAAATAGTTTCTAAATATTCCAATACTTTGCTAATTTTTAAAAATCTTCTCACCTAAAAAATTTTCAAAAATTACTACTTGAACTTCCTAGAGTCCCATAATCAGAAAATAAATAATTTCATTATATTTATAAATATAATTTCACAAAAATATGAAAATATTTATTATTTATGGTTTATCAACAATAAAAAATAATTAAATATATATCTAAATAAAAAAATGCATGAAAAGTAAATAAATAAATAAGAAAATAGGTTAAATTAAAATAAATTTATTATAAACTAGGTCCAACCCAATTTAATAGAAGAACCCAAAGCAAGTGGATTGAACTTGGGCCTTATCTACGACCTACAAACAAGATGAGTCTAGCAAAAGGAACATGCCTAAACAGAAGCTAAGCTGGGTTTGGGTCACGAGTTGGATCTTGTTAAGGATGGATCAGGTTGGATTTTAGTCACGGGCTAGGTTGACCAACCGGGTTCCTTCCTTTTTTCTATATATAAAATCTTAAGTTTTTTTTAATTCATTTCATCTTTCCTAAAAAATATTTATTTTTTTTCTTCAGAAAAAACCATGAGCCAAGTGCCTCCACCCCTATCGTGCCCAGTTTTAGCTTTAGCTCGCCATGTCGCTACCTGTTCTTACTACCAGCAATCGATTCTAGGCACTGCTAGTGTCATTGCGTGTGCCGCCACTGCTTCCTTTTCCTTTCTTATTCTTTCTCTTTTTCTATTTTTTCTTTTATTTATTTATATAAACCAAAACCTTTTTTGTTTTTTTTTTTTTAGGATCTTTGGCGCTAGGTTCCTCTCTTGTGGAGGATGGTGTTTTGTTTTGTGATTTTTTATTGGTTTTCTTGGGTATGATTTTGGAAGTGGAAATGGGTATTGATGGTGGTTTGGGGTGGGTTGTTTAAAGGCGCAAAAAAGGGTTTTGCCATGGGTTTTAGTTATGAAAAAGTTAGTTTTTAGTTTTGGCAGAGGCTGGGTTGCTAATCTTGAGGATAGGACTTGGTCAGGGCTCTAGGTTTCAAGGGTGGAAGGACCATGAAGGCATACTAGGAGTTTTAGGATGAAGTTGGGTGAAGAGTTTAGAGACGGTCTTGGAGTAGGGGTTATGGAGGCGTGGGATAGGGGTTTTGGTAAGGGTTTTAGCTAGGGACTTAATTGGGATTTGTTATGGAAGGTTTTAAAGCTTGTGCTAGGCTAGTGATATGGGTGTTGAGGATCAATCGAGTGAAGGCTTGGTTGATTTAAACAAGGGATGTGAATGGAATGGCAAGACTATGAGGGCTAGGTTTATTGCAGGTCTGATAGTGCCTTGAAGGTGGAAAAATAGGTATGGGAATGGTGCTTTAAGGGTCCAATGCAGGCCAAGGCTAGTGCTTAGTTGTAGCTCAAATGGTAAGACTAAGGGCTGGTGCTATTAGCGTGAAGGCTTTGATGTGTTGATGTTGAAATTGGGGCTCTCAAATTGGCATTTGGTGTAAAAAGGGCTAAGTAAGAGGCTGTAGCTTTAAAGGTCAAATAGGGTTTAGGGTGCTTGGGATCTGCCAGGAACTGGTTGGTGTATTTGATGTTGAATCTAGGGTTTCCTCATAGGTTTAGGAATTGATGCTTGGTGCTATAAGGGGATAAAGACTGGATTAGGATTAGTGCATGTGATGGTCGAATGGGGCTTTGTGGTGAAAGGCTGAGGGTCGTTGTTGGTAGGTGCTTCCAAGGTGGAGATGGGTGCTTGAGGCTAGTTGTCATGGGCTAAGCTCTCTCTCAATGAAATGATAGACAATATGGCACTTGAATGGATGCTTCCACCCAAGTCAGCCAAAGATAGCTCAATATTTGAACAGACAACAACAGGCCACAAGTTAATCTCAAACATACACAAGTAGGCACATTCATATTGAGAGAAAGGAAAGCACATCGAGGTAACACTCGAGATTTTTGAATAAAAGAAATATTTTATTATTATCGAGAGTAGTACATTGAGACTTTCTACCATCGCTGAGGCCAAAAGGGCAGCCCTTGACGGGTGGTGTAGCACATACCTTAACCAGTGAGGTAGCCCAACAATACACCTACTGCTCACCCCCTCTAAAGAGCAAATAAGATTTTAGAACCATGCTACCACTAACATTATAATGTTTGAAATGAGAACATTTTTCCTAGCACAAAAGATATACCCTCCCCCCTTGGCACCTCTACCCGATCATGGCCCTATACATGGGTGGCTCATAATAACCTAAGCCCGATCATGACCCTATACAAGGTTGGCTTATGACATCCTCTCCCACATATTCTATCAACGTCTTTGTCAACTACTGGCTTAGAAATCTTTAATCTTTCTCTTGAATGTCCATAGGTCATGGTCTCTTTCCCAGCTAGTTTTTTCTGGTCCTAATCCCTGCCACTTCACTAAGTATTCACGTACTAGTCTTCGAGATACTCTGGTTTCCCTATCAGCTAGGATCTCTTCAACCCGACATTCTGAAGGTGGCTTTATGGTGATGACAACCCTGGTTGACTCCTTGAGGCTAGCATCTGTAAGATCTGTATGAAAAGGTTTTAGGTTACTCATATGAAATATTGGGTGCACCTTTATCCACTTTGGTGGGTCGATTTTGTAAGAAGCGTTTCCCACCTTGGAAAGGATCTTCACTGGACCCTCATATTTACGCACCAATCTATGATCTCTCTTTCTCAAGAACCTAATTTGTTCAAGGACTAGTCAGACAAGAACCAAATCACCAACTTGAAATTTAGCACCCTGCGACCCTTGTTGCCCATTTCTTTATTCATTTCGACGCCTTCTCCAGGCTGGCTTATGCAATCTCTATGTTTTGTTTCCATTCTTTGTCGAGGTTGAAGGCTCATGGATTCTTTCATCTATATTGCTCTAAGGACGTATGAGGTAGCCTTGGTAGTTGTCTAGTGACCACCTTAAACGGACTCTTGTTAGTGGAAGAACTCTTGTTGGAATTAAAACAAAGCTAAGCAACATCCAATAACGAAAGCCAATCTTTCTGATTGGCTTGAACGAAGTGCCTTAAGTATTCTTCTAGCAACCCATTGAACCGTTTAGTTTAACCGTCGATTTGGGGGTGGTAGCTTGAAGAGATGTTGAGTTGGGACCTTAATATCTTAAAAAGTTCTCTCCAGAAGGATCCTGTGAATCTTGGATCCCAGTCGCTTACAAGGTTCTGAAGAAGGCCCCAATATTTGATCACATGTTTAAACAGTAGCCAAGCTGTGCCTTCCACAGTACATTCTTTTGGGTAGGGATGAATGTGGCATACTTCGAGAAACAATCAATCACCACTAAAATAGACCTAAGATCGCCAACTTTGGGTAGACCCAAAATGAAGTCAAGAGAGATACTTTTCCACAGTCTAACGGGCATCGATAGTGGTTCAAGCATGCTTGTAAGTTTTTCTTTTCAACTTTATCTTGTTGGCAAATGAGGCAAGTCTTTGTATAGTCCATCACGGCTTGCCGCATGTGAGGCTAATAGTATCATTGTTTTAATAGAGCCAAAGTACGTTGCCAACCCAGGTGTCCCACCCATGGTGTGTCATGACATTCCTTCATCAGCATCTATCTCAACCTCCTACCTTCAGCACAACCAAACGAGGGCCCTTTGTCACAGACCCCATTCTCCCGTCAAAAGTACTTGGACTTCCCTTCTTCAACTAACTTCAAGATGGCACTATCATGTAGGTCCTTTCCCAAATTATCTTCAATTAACTTGCAAACGTCTATCAGAACTTTACTAGCTGCCATTAGGGTAATTCTCCTAAGGGCCGCTAACTCTGCTCATCTGCTCAATGCATCAGCCACTTGATTGGTCTTTCTAGTGGTGTACTCAAAACAAAAGTCAAACTCAGCTAAAAATTCTTGCCATCTAGCTTACTTCACTGTAAACCTTGGTTGGGTGAGAAAATGGCTAATTGCCATATTGTTCGTCCTCACGACAAAGTGTGAACCTAACAAATAATGTCACCAAGTCCTCAGACAGTGAATTATCGCCAAGAGTTTTTTTTCCTAGGCCGTATATTTCTTTTCAGCTTCACTTAGCTTTCTATTTTCAAATGCTATTGGGTGACATTCTTGTAAAAGCACTCTCCTAATAGTGAAATCAGGTGCATCCGTTTAAACTTCGAAAAGCTTTTTGAGGTCAGGAAGAGCTAAGATAGGGTCTTGTATAATAGCTTCCTTCAATCCTTCAAATGCCTCTTAACACTCGCTTGTCCAACACCATTTATGGTCATTTTTCAATAGCTTCATGAAGGTCGTAGTCTTGCGAGAGTACCCTTATACAAATCTTCTATAATAATTGGTAAATCCCAAAAATGAACGGAGTTAACTAACATTCTTCGGTGTAGTCCACTCTTCGATAGCCCTAACCTTTTCCATGTCCATTCGAATGTGACCATGTTCAACCATGTGACCTAAAAAGTGGATTTGGGTTTGGACAAATGCACATTTCTCCCTTTTCACATACAACTGGTGGTCTTGTAATCTTCGAAGCACGAGAGCAAGTGTTCTTGGTGCTCTTTCAAAGTAGAGCTATATACCATTATGTCATCTAAATAGATGACTACAAATTTGTTAAGATAATCATGGAACACCTAATTCATCAATGTACAAAATGTGGCAGAAGCCTTAGTTAGTCCAAAAGGCATAAAAAGAAATTCAAATGCACTATACTACATTATACAAGTGGTTTTTGGCTCATCTCCTTCTGTAATTCTAACTTGATGATAACCAGATCTCAAGTCCAATTTGAAAAAGTACTTGACCCGACTTAGTTGATCAAACAAATCTATAATAAGAGGGATGGGATATTTGTTTCTCACGATGACTTTGTTCAGGCCTTGTAGTCTACACATAATCGTAAGGTTCCATCATGCTTCCTCTGAAATAGCACGGGTGCTCCAAAGGGTGCCTTCGATGGCCTAATGAACTCGACTTATAAAAGTTCATCCAACTGTTTCTTTAGTTAGACCAACTCTAGCAGGCCATGCGGTAAGGGGCTCTAGCAGGGGGTTTGAGCTCCTTAGGTAATTTCCCTAGCATCACACATTCGAACTCTTTCAACACATTTGTCACACCATTAGGTATCGGTTCCAACTCTATCTCTTCTTAGTAAATCAGTATGGCCACAAAAGAGGTTTCCTCTCTCTTTACCCCTTTCTTGAACTATAAAGCTGAAATCATTTTCTTCCCATTCTTCGACAAGATAGTGGCCGGCACCACACATGGGTGTTCCTTAAGAACAATAGGCAACTAACGATGAGGATTGGGATCACTTGAGCCAACATCATGAAGTCCAATCTGAGGCCAACATCAAAGTCATCTATTGGGAAATTATGAAGTTTGCCTTTCCTTTCCATGGCCCTAACTTGGTCATCACACTCTTAAAGCTTCCATCGATCGTAAAAGCTGGCGAATTAACCACTTTTATTTGCCCACAGTCCTTATTGACCTTGAGACCAAACATTTTTGCTTCCTTTGATGTGATGAAGGTGTCGGTTGCACCTATGTCTATCATGACCCTTGTGGTATTCTTGTTGACTGTTAGGTCCACATACATCAAGCCTCTACCCTACTCTTTTTTTATCGTGTTTAGTTGGGAGTGGAAGGCATTGAGAAACCTTATTAAACCCATCCTGGCTGGCTCTTCTTCAACTTCTTCAACTTTCTCTGGTGCTTTTATGGACTCTTGAGCATTAAGGGCTCCTCTGTGTAGGCATTCAGCCATTCGATGTGGCCCCTTGCATAAGAGGCAAGCTAGTAGATGCCTAGGCTTGAAAGTCACTACATTTTTTACCTTGGGTTGGGTGTTGTCTTTACCAAAGGGCCTCCTATCTAGTCCCCCACTGAAAGGTCGGTCCACTCTGGTTATCTTTCCCTCACTCCTAAAGTTGAATTACTACCACTTGATAGAGGATTTTTTTCATTTTAAAGAGCCATCATTATAATCATAGAGACATTTGACCGTAGCCATGGTTGTGGCCACGTCTTGTACTTTCTGTCTTTGTAGTTCTGTCTTGGCCCAAGGCTTAAAGCCCTTAAGAAAATAGAGCATCTTGTCATTTTTAGACATGTCTCTAATATCCAACATCACGGTAGAAAAACTCCTTATAAACTCTAGCACTATTCTCGTTTGCACCAATTCTTGAAGTTTTCTTCGGGCCATATACTTCATATTCTTAGAAAAGAATTGGTTTTTGAATTCTTTTCAGATTCATCCAAGTTTTAATCGGGCACTCATCGTTGACAAACTTTGAATGCCACCATAGCTTGGCATCCTCAGTAAGGTACATCGATGCCATTGCTACCTTATCTTCCTCTGAATTCGTGTGTACAGCTCAAAAATATTGCTCCATGTCAAATAGGAAGTTTTCAAGCTCCTTGGCATCTCTTGCCCTCTCATAGCATCGTGACTCTGGCACTTTGGCCCTTTTTTCCCTTTTTGTTGGGCTAGAACTCGATCTAACCATAGCCATCTATAGGATGCACACTTACACTCTGAGCTCCTCAAACTCCTTTTGGAGAACATTCAAGCATCTCTAGTCTCATTGCTCAAGCTATGTAAAGTATCGGACAACTCCAGCTAGGTTATCTTGATCTTTTTCAGTCGATCATTAGTCACCACATGAGCTTCTAAAGTAGCCACCGCAGCCTTAAGCTTCTCAAGTCTCTATTGATAATCGGGTCCACCACTCGTGGCCATTTTATCAATTCTCTAGCACTTTTCAACCGTGCTCTGATGCCATGTGTCATTGGCTAAGCTCTCTCTCAATGAAGCGATAAACCGTGTGGCACTTGAATGGAAGCTTCCACCCAAGTCAGCCAATGATAGCTCGACATCTGAATAGGCAACAATAAGCCACAAGTTAATCTCAAGCATACACAAGTAGGCACATTCATATCGAGAGAAAAAAAAATAAATCGAAGCAACACTCGAGACTTCTAAATAAAAAAAATATTTAATTAATATCAAGAATAGTACATCGAGACTTTCCACCATTATTGGGGCCAGAAAGGTAGCCCTTGATGGGTGGCCTAGCACATACTTTAACCAGTGAGGCATCTCAATAATACGCCAACTGCTTATCCCCTCTAAAGAGCAAATGAGATTTTAAAGCTATGCTACAACTAACCGTTACAATATTAGAAATAAGGACAGTTTTTCTAGCACAAAAGATCTACCCTCCCCTATTGACATCTCTATCCGATCATGACCCTATACATGGGTGGCTCATGATAACCTAAGCCTGGTCATGGCCCTATACAAGGTTGGCTCATGAAATTAGTGGTGGGGACTGAAGGTAGTGAAAATAAAGAGGCTGGCTATTCGGAGGAATGAGTGCTCGAGGCTGACAGGGTGAGGAATGGTGCAAGAAAAAAATGGATCCTCTCTTTAGCTTCTTGTGGCTTGTAACACTTTTCAGGGTACTGTTGTAGGGTAGTGGTCTGTGTAATTGCTTGTTGGCCACTACCCATTAGGTATCTTTTTCCTTTATTTATGTTCTTTTGGTTTTTCGTTGTTTTGAGTTTTTTTATAATTTAATTTTAATTAATAATTAATTTTTGTAATTAATTATTTTTTATTTTTTATTAATTGCAATAATAATAATTTGATTATTTGTTTATTTATTTATATATTTTATTTGTAATTTTTCAATTAATTAAATTAATTCTAAAAGATAATAAAATTAAATTAAACAAATCACTAACTTGAAACAAGTTTGTACAAATCCAATTTGATTTAATGCTTAAATCGACTCAAATAATAATATGCAAACTAAGTAAAAGAAAATCAAACAAATTTGAATTAAACTGGACAAAATTAACTATCTATAGTTGTCTTTCTTTATTCATTACTGAAAATAAAAAACAAGGTAAAAACATAGATAACAATTTTGGTTCAGAGTTAATAGTTCAAAGTTTTTGAAAAGATTTCTCCTTTTTTTTAGTTTTTTAACTTGATTGATTTTTTATGATTTTTTTATTTTTGATTTATTTTTTATTTTTGATTTATTTTTCATTTTTTTAAACTAATAAACTTCACCATTTGAAAACAAGTTTAAAAACTCTTTTAAATAAAAACTTAATAACTTTTGAAAATAAAACAAAAGATCATAACCGGAGGTCTTACAAATCTTAAAACTAAAATAGATTCACCTAGAAAAACTTACGAATCCTGCCCAAAAAACTTAGTAATTATGCCTGGAGGTCTTACAAATTTCAAAATTTTTAAATGTTCCTTGTAACAGAGGCATTGAAACTTTAAAAATTTAAAATATTTTGCTCGAAGGTCTTATAGATTCTACCCGAAGGTTTTACAATTTATACTGGAGGTCTTACAAATCTCAAAATCTTTGAATGCTTTTCGTAGTAGAGACATTGAAACTTTAAAAATTTTAAATGTTTTGCCCAAAGGTCTTAGAAATTAAGCTCGGAGCTCTTACAAATCTCAAAATTTTTTAATGCTCCTTATAAGAGAGGCATTGAAACTTTAAAAATTTAAAATGTTTTACCCTAAGGTCTTATAGATTATGCTTAGAGGTCTTAGAGATTATGCCCGGAAGTCTTACAAATCTCAAATTTTTTGAATGCTCATCTTAGTATAGTGTTGAAATTTTAAAAATTTAAAATGTTTTGTCTGGGGTCTTATAGATTATGCTTGAAGTTCTTAGAGATTATGCTTGGAGGTTTTACAAATCTCAAAATCTTTGAACACTCATTATAGTAGAGGTGTTGAAACTTTAAAATTTTAAAATGTTTTGCCTAGAGCCTTCGAAAATTATGTCCGAAAGTTTTAGATATTATGTTTAGAGGTTTTAGAGATTATCTTAGGTGCCAACTTAATTGGACTTAATTTGATCTAGATGCTAGCTAAACTTGGCTTAAAATCTCAACTGTGGTAGTTAAATTGGGCTTAAAATGCTAGCTAATTTGAGCTTGGGTGTCAGCTGATCTAGGCTTAGGTGCTAATTAATATGGGCTTAAAGTGCCAACTAATTTGGGTTTAGAGTGCTAGCTACTCTAGGCTTAAAGTGTCATCTAATCTGGGCTTAAAATGCCAGCTAATCTGAACTTAAAGTTTGATCTGAATGCTAGCTAGACTAGGGTTAAGTCTTTTCTTATATCGTATTTCATTTTTTCAGTCATTTTTTCAACAACCTTTTCACTTTTTGTAGATCATTTTTTTTAACTTTTCAAACCTTTTTGACATTTTAATCTCTTGTCAAACTATATTTTCTTTTTCTTATCTTTTTATGATAGACTTCCTTCTTCTTTTTTTTGCCCCTCAAAATAAATATAGGTGACTTTTTATAATGCAAATGTCGATGTTCCTTTCATATAAATTCCCTTACAAATATTTTTTCTATAATACAGATGCAATGATGCAAATGCAAATGCCTTTCTTATGATGCAAATGCGAATATCTTGGTTATGATGCAGATGAAATAAATGCGAATGCCTTTCTCATGTTACAGATACAAGTGATGCAATTACGAATGTCTTTTCATGATGTAGATGCAAATGCGAATGTTTTTCTCAGGTTGCACATGCAACTGCAAGTGCAAATGATGCAAATGCGAATGCCTCTTGTTTTTTTTTTTGTAGTATGTAAATCAAATATCCTTTTCATGATACACATGATAGTCTAAATGCAAGTGATGCAAATGCAAATGCCCTTTTTTTTTTTTTTTACAACATGCAAATCAAATGTCTTTCTCATGATGCACATGTAATTTATACAAATGCGATCTTTTTTTTTCAACATGCAGGTCAAATGTCTTTTGCAAGTGATGCAAATGCGAACGACACTTTTTGTTTTTTTTTTTTAAAGATCATTATTCAAATTTTCAATGTTCACTTTTCACCAAAAATGATCTTAATATCTTGCACAAAATACTCATATAATCTTTGAACTTTTTCAAAGCAATCACAATATTGTCCCACATAAAGTGGTTTTGTAATCAATGAGAAAAATTAAAAACTCATAACTTTCAAATTTTTTACAAATTGATGATTACGTTTTAGAATGCTTATGGATAAAGTGACTGACAATTCAATTTTTTCACTGGTGGGTATATTTCAAGGAAGGCTTGATGATTACTATTTGGAATGCTTATGGATGGGGGTGATTGACAATTTGATTTTTTCATTGGTGGGCATATTTCAAGAAAAGCTTGATGATTACTATTTAGAGTGCTTGTGGATGGGGTGATTGACAATTTGAAAAACAATTCGATTTTTTCACTGGTAGACATATTTCAATAAGGGCTTGATGATTACTATTTGGAATGCTTGTGAATATGGTGATTGACAATTCGATTTTTTCATTAGTGGGCATATTTCAAGGAAGGCTTGATAATTACTATTTGGAATGCTTGTGGATGTGGTGATTGAGAATTCAATGTTTTCATTGGTGGGAATATTTCAAGGAAAACTGGATGAGGGTTGCAAAGACCACTTTTGGGCTCACAAAAAGATCATTTTTGTAAAACACTTTTCTTTTATTGAAAACATAATACTTCAATAATCACTATTTTTTTAAAAAGATTTGGGAAGAGAAAATGTTAGGTTTTTATTTCAAACTTTGGTGAAATGCAAAGTCTTTAATGAGTATTGATCCTTCAAAAAGTTTTGTATCTTCACTTTTTATTATGGATAGAACCTTGGCACTCTAAACTTTTTTTGAGGCCTTAAGAGTGGTTATAGCTCTAAACTACCCTTTTGGGTTTTCATCTTAGAATTATGTTTTCTAACAACGAAGAACTTGGTAACATCTTGCCAATCAATAACAGGTATATACAAATTTTCAAGTACATAGCTTTTCAATTCAAGTGTTTACATTTAATCAGAATAAACTTTTCAAGGTATATAATGTAGGCCAAGGTTTAGGATTCTAAAAGAATGGATAAATAGGCTCAAAATATGTTATTGAGGGTAATTAGGCCAAGGATCGTACGGAGTATTCTTTGGACGAAAAGCTGTGTCTTTCTCTCTTGATTCCTTCTCTTTTTTTTTTTTGGGAAACATCTAATTTCAACTTTAGCACTCTTTTTTCTTGAATTCTATCTTCCTTTATATTTGGAATTCTAACTGATACTTCATTTGCTTTTTGCCTTACATCTCATTTTTTATAAGCATGTCTTCTTTTCTTCTTCCTTTCTTTTGAAACATTTGACTTCAACTTCAGCATTCTACTTGAAGTTTTACTTGGGAATTATGACGAAAACTTTATTCACTTTTTACCCTGAATTCTCATATTCGAGGTACATGTTTTTCTTTTCTTTGTTCTATTTTTTTAATTGAAGCTTCATTCACTTTTTGCCTTTGATTATCATATCCGAAGTGCATGTTTTTCTTTCTTTGCTCTTTTTTTTTTCATTTTGCTTTTTGCTTTTTTGTTTTTATGAAATATTTGACTTCATCATTTGCAAACTACTTTCTTGAATTCTTAGGCTGAAACTTCTTTCACTTTTTTCCCTAGATCTTTTCTCTGGGGTGTATGTTAGACATTCTCAATATCATATACTTTTCTTAAAGTTGGGCTTTTAAAGATATCTTTGTTTTGTTCCTAGTGTAAAAGATGATCTTTGGCCAGGGTTCATTTTGGAATGAGAAATTTAATATGCTCAAATGGGTAGCAAGTTGACAATTTTCTTTTTGCGAAGGATAAATAAAAATGGCCATTCATTAATTCAAATACGATCACTTAGTTAAAAGAGCAAATTATTTGAAGAATGAGATAAAAGGCTTTTTTTTCTTTATTTTTGTGTTATAACCATCAATCGTTTTTGCATGACTGATGCTCCCTTATTTTCCACTCAAGATTCTTATGATGTTGAAAATTAAGTTTTATGAGATTTCCCAAATTTGATCACATAGCTCATAAAAAGTCTCATTTAGGTTCCAAACTGTCTAACATTTTTTGGTAAAATAAGGAAAAAAAGTATTAAGGCATGAAACAAATTATCTTATGTAAGAAGAAATTTTGCTTCTTTTAGTCAATATGCCCCAATATGTGAAACAAAGGGTACTTGAAAAATAAAGTTCAGGCATTTTTCATTTTTTATGATCATCGAAAGAATTTGGATGGTTCAATCACATTGGCAAAATTTGACACATATTGAATTACCAATTAAAAATTTGAAAGAGAATTTTGCTTGGTTTTCAAAAATGAATTTTTCAAAATTGCCCTATTTTTTTCATTACTTAACAAAAGATTATTATCTCAATATATCAAATGATGACAAGATTCATAAATCGAAATTCATGCCCCTTAAAAGATTATGACATGTGAGTAAAGATATTCAAAATGATTAAAGCATGGGATTGGTCAAGGAAAAGTGTTAAGGTATTGGTTGATTTTATTTTTTAATAGTAATCACCAATTACTTCGAGATTCTCGCCATTTAGAAACATATATTTCACTTTGAAAAGATTTTTTTTTTCAAAAAATTTTGAAGATCTCGAAAACCGCTTACATGGGACTTTATTACGAATCACTTTTGTTTTTTTTTTTTTTTGTGAAGCGCTTTTCATTTTATGATTTTAAAAATTAATTATATGGGACTATTATTCAAACAAATGCATAAAGATAAATTTTTATAAAAAAAATCGAAAGCATTCATTTCTTCCAAAATAAAATTCAACAATATTAACTTAAATAACTCCTAGAGACACTATACACATGTCATACACAATAGGTCAAAGGTTCAAAAGAAAATCATCTTATCTTGATCTTTCAACACTCGAGACCTTCTTCCACATTGCAACTACTCACATTTTGGAGTTTGATAGAGTCAACTTTCATTGTCCTATCAATTCTAGAGTCAAAATACCACTTTTGATGAAATCCTCAACCTTTTGCTTTAACTGTTTATAAGTTTTAGTTGAATAGCCAATTGCCCCCATATGATAATCACACTTGCCATTGGGATCATAACTCCTTATTGATGGATTTTGTGTTTTTTTTTTAGGCATAGAAGTGAGGTACTGGCCTTTTATTAGCAAAGGCAAAAAATAAGAACTAAGGATTGAAAGTTTCTCTTGGTCATTTCTTTTTTTTTTTTTTATCGGTCGAGTAGTAGGCTCAACTGTAGGAACAAGATCGTGAATAATCATTTGAGGATGGGGATTTATTGAAAAACCTAAATGCTAGCTTGGTGACAAAGATGTGGGTTTTGAAAGATACTGCCTATGACTGGGAAGTGGGGTTGATGAAAATAATAAAGATTATACAGGATGAAGGTATTTGGTAGATGACCCTTTAGTGTGACTACTTGCATATCCCCTTCATTCTTTTGTGATGTATTTCCCTTTTCAACATTAGTTGCATCTTTTAACTTAATCCTACCATTCTCGATTGCATTTTCTATCATTTTCTTGGCAATCACCATGTCAGCAAAGTTTTTGAAAATATTCCCATCATTCTTTAACAATAGAGAGTGTTTAGGAAATTGACAAACAAAATAGTGATTTTTTTCTCTGATAGGGCTGGTTGTACTTGGGTTGCCATGTTTCTTCATCTGTGTGCATATTCCTTAAAAGTTTCAATTGACTTTTTCTCTATATTCTACAAGGACAACCTATCTGATGCCATATCTTCAATATGCTTACATTGTGCTAAGAAGGCCCTAGCCAAATCATTCTAAGAACAAATTTTACTTCAATCTAGTTGGGCACAGCACCTTGTTACAGACTCGATGAGATTATCTTGAAAACAATAGATCATCAATTTATCATTATAATTTTGGCCTATCTTTTTTCAACAATACATGGTGCTATGTGTTGAAGGGCATTTTGTTCCATCATGCTTGAAATCTAAAGCTTTAAACTTTGACAAAATGACAAGATCAAACACTAAACTAACCTTGTTGGCATCAACACTCACATATATATCATAGACTTGAATTGCTTTCAGTCTTTTTTTTCGACAGATCATATTTATCCTTCATCATTGTATCTCTTAATGGATCTGACTCCCATTCTTTTGGATCATCCAAATTAGGCACATCAATAGGGTTGTAAGGAGTAGGCCTGGGGTTTACATTTATTTGAACTTGAGGCAATTTGGCAAAAATATCAATATAAGGTTGATGAGTTGCTAGAGGTGCTTATGACATATAAGGGTCTTGAACATATGGATATATGAACCTTGGTGCACACAACGGTGCTTCAACAATTATTTCCTCCATTGTCTTATGTGTTTCAATGATTCCTTTTCTTTTTGTAAAACTTGCTCACATCTTTTTTTAATTCTGCCAACTATCTATCCTTATTCTGTTGTATTTCTGTAACTGTTTCCTTGAGCTATCTTTGGGCCCTTTCTTTTTCGTCCATCTGACTTGCATTTTCATTTTTCATGATTTTAGTACAGGCTCGAGTGTTATAAGTGTGCAAATTTAACTATTCTTGTTTCCTAGGATGCTTTATCCTTGAACTTTTTATTAACTACCAAATGTCAGAAATGCATGACATGAATTTTATTATTAAAACTTTCAAAAATATCTTTTTACTTTGAAGGTTTAATAAAAGTGTATTCACAATCATCATTCATTGTCCTTAGCTAGCATGAAAAACAATGAATTCAAGCAAATGATGCATGATATGCAAATCAAATTTTAGTATTGAGAATGAGCTCAAATTCCTTCCTATATTCAAGTCGAGATATTATAAACATTCCTTCCACCTCAAAAGTTTGTGACAGCATATTCATAACTATCATTCTTTTTCACAAGCTCTTTTAGGTGTACCATTATTTAAATATGAAACCTAAATAGAGACGTCAATCCATAGAAAATTCAAAAGTTTTCATTCATTCCTAAAAGATTCAATTTCACACATCATGAACCATCCTAGGACTAGGGCCAAAAAGTGCTAGACTAGCTCTTACTCCCCCTTGCCTCGCCTAAGAAATCCAAAAAAAGTTAACTATGATTGCTACTAAGGACGATCCTTTGCTTTAAGGCTTTTACTTTTTATTCATTATTTTGGCTAGTGTGACTACTGCCTATAGCACTGCTTGCTATCTCAGCATGGATCGATGAAGGATTCCTAGAAATAACTGACTCTATTTCAGCATCAAAACCTAAATATTTGATTTTCATTAGTCCTTGCACCCTATGATTCAAAGACATGCAATCTTCTAGAGAATGGCCCATGACACCAAAATGGTATTCACATCAAGCATTGGGGTCATAACATTTGGGAAAAGGTAGTTTGAGGGGTTTAACAAGAACATGGGCAATAAGGTAGTTTTCAGGAACAGTGGATATAACTCTAAATAAAACATAGGTATTAGGTCAATAAAAGTTTTTCCTTTGGTGTTGTAAGATTTTTTTTTGTTCTATGGTTGGTTTGCTTTGTTGAAAAAACTATGGTATAGTTGGTCTTAAAGTGAATTGGGAAACTCTGCATTGGAAATTGGGTTGAGAAGGTAGTGATGGGATAGCATACTAAATAAGTGGTTGTGAAATGTAAGGTGGTGGACATGAATTCAAGTGTGAAATTCTTAGAGATTGCATGAAGTTTGGGGGATGAATCCTACGCACTTGGAAAGGAGTTTGAAAGCAATCATGAGAAGGATTGAAGTGAGAATTTGGACTTAGGATAGTTGGTGATGACTGTTTGAAGCCAGATGACTCCATCTTGGAAATCAAACTTTTGAGTTCAATCATTTATGTGGCCAATTCACCCATTCCTCTTTTAAGCGTGCCCAAACTTTAGTTACTATTCAAATCACCCAATGCCTTATTATGCTTAGGAAAAATGTTGGAACTAGCAAGAGCCAATTAATCTTGATTTAAGGAATCAGGAGTGACAATGATCATTGAAGAGCAACAAACTTAACCATATTACTACCTTTAGCCATTTCTATCAATTGAGCCATTTATTGTTTCATCTCCCGAAGCTCAAGCCAAAATTTCTCTTGATTCGACTCTAACGTACTAATTTTTGCTTTCAATTAATCTTTCATTTTTTGCATTTTGATTCCCACCAAGCAAACACTTTATTTTGGGATTTAGACCAAAACTTTTATATTATTACCCTTATTGAATGAATGCCACAAAACATTTTCCAACTTATATGGCACGTAGAGCGTGTTTATGAATGTGACAATGATGCCTAAAGAATGTCATGAAACATCAAAATGCCTAAGATAACGAATTTTCACATGTACAGGGCCCCAAATGACAAAATTTTCATCACCCATGAATGTGTATGCAAGGAATGTAATGTTATGTTACAGGGATAGTGAGGTATATTCATGTGAAATACAATGCATACTTTATAAATGCCTACCATTCATGAATCCTTATGCATGAAATGCAACAACATACTTACATAAATGATGAGATGTATACCTATAACTAATGTAACATACTTGTATGAAATGCATAGACATATTATATGCTTGAGATATGTTTACATGGAATGTAATACATGTATTGTGTTAGCCTAATGAGGTTGACTTTGCCTTAAAATAAAATGAGATGGAGTGCATGCACTACCTATTTAGATATACATGAGATGCATGTATCATTTATCAACATGTGCATGAAATGAAATGCATGCACTATCTATTGATGTGGATGAGATAGAATGCATGTATTATCTTATTATGATGTGCATAAAATGGGTATATTTACTATCCAATTATTTCTTTTGTTTTTTTTAATGATAAAAATGTATGTAAAAGATGAAATGAAATGTGAAAATGAAACAACATTCAAATTTAAATTTATCTCTTTTTTTTTTTGCTTTTTTCTCTTTTGTTTTAGAAAAAAGGAAAATTCCAAAAACACTTTTTTTTATCACACAGAATAATTGGATTCAAAGATTTTTCTCTTTTTCATTATTCTTTATTTGGCCAATAAATAAAGAATTCAAAAGAAACCTTTTATTTTTACTTCAAAAATTTTTTTTTCGTTTGTTGGAAATGCTGAAAAAAATTCTTTTTTATTTTAAATTTTTTTTTTAAATGCAAATTTTTTATAACAACCAATTAATGAACTACATGTCAAAAGAAACTTTTCTTTTCTTTTTCAAGAAAATGCTTGTCTTTTTTTCCTTTTAGAAAATGCTTTTCTTTTATTATCTATTTCTTTTTTCCCAAAATTTTAATACTTATTTAGGTTATTTTTACAAAAAGATTGGTAGGTCTCTATCCAAGGTTGATCCCCTAAAGTTCACTATATACTGAGTGAAGATTTGTTTATTTAAAGGTTTTCAAATTGTTTCTAACTGGCGTTCACACAAGGCTAATAAGGCACCCCGATCCTTACCCATTATAGGTTACAAACGAAAATGGTTCAATTTTGAGTAAGAATATTTCGCTTGTCATTACGAAAGTTATCACTTCACGAGAGCATAGGTACTATATCCCTTCTAAAAGGGATAGAGCTTGAGTATAGAACTCATGTATGATATGAAATGTGTCATTGTGTGTGTGAGAGAAAATGACATCACAATTTCTATCCTACATGCCCTATAATTTATTGAGAATAACTTATACATAAAATAAATAATGAACAAATGATATAATTAAAATAAAATGCTTGTAAATTTTTATTACTATTCTTATTTAAAAACACAATCAAAATTAAGAAAATTAAAGTTAAATACCAATTAAGACCATTAAATCAAAATTAAGGATAGCACCTAATTAATTTTCTAGCCTAACTCTTTAAAATAAATGACATCCCCAGTGGAATTGCCAAGTTGTAGTAATGGGTTTTTCGAGCCGCTAGACGACTTTGAAAAAGAAAAGAGTTCCCACCAATCTCTTTTGGCTATGTGCAATTGATCACTTATTAAAATTTATCTTTTTAATAAAACTTTTAAAATTAATTAAACTTTATAAAAAAAGATAATTTTTTAGGTCATAAAAATAGTTTGAGTTTGAGAGTCGATTACGTCGGTAGAAGGATTAGCACTTTTATAGTACCCATTTAAAATGGTACCAATTAATTATGTGTTACCCTATAATTGTGAATAAAATTATCTTGTCTTATTTTTTATATTTAAAATTTAATTTTCTTAAATTTCTTTATTGTAGAAAAAAACAAATTTATTATTATTATTATTATTTAGTATTTTTCTATTTTTGAAAAATAAATAAGAATCTTGCATATTAAAAAATTTTTAAAAATATTTCAATACTTTAACAATATTAAAAGGGACTTTCTCACCTAAGGATCTTTTAAGAATCACTATTCTAAATTCTCAAAAATCCTATCATTGGTAGTTCATATATATTTTAAAATTTTATATTTATAATGCATGTAATAAAATATAATAACTATATTTAAATCCCAATAATATTTTAAAATACATTTCTTATTCTATTAAAAAAATGGAGAAATCTTTATCAAAGATTATTCTAAATACTCCGATATATTAGCAACATTTTAAATAAATTTTCTCACCTAGAAATTCCTAAAGAATCATTACTCGAACTTTTTTATGAGCTCATCCTTGGAGATTTCATGTTTATTTTTTTCATAATTATTAATATTAAAAATAAATTTATTTCCTTAAAAAAATTGCATATTCTTATAAACATTTTATAATTTTATTTTTTTATCCTTTTGAAAAAATATTGTCTACATTAAAGAAAAAATAAAAATCTTTGTATTGAAAAAAATTTCTAAATATTCTAATATTTTGGTAATTTTAGAAATCTTTTCTCACCTACAAAATTCTTAAGAATCACTACTCGAATTTTCTAGAATCCTATCATCGAAAATTCTCATTTAATTAATTTCATTAATAATTAATTTTTTTAAAAATTATATATAAATTTATTTATTAAGAAAATCATACTCGTATAAACATAATGTATTTTTATTTCTTACAAAAATCAAATTAAGGAAAAATAAAAATTTTTATATTGAAAAGAGTTTCTAACTATTTCAATACTTTGGTAATTTTTAAAAATCTTTTCTCATGTAAGGAATTCTCGAGAATCATTACTCGGACTTTTCGGAATCCTATCATCAAAAATTTTGTAATAATAACATTTTTTATTTTCATTATATTTATAAACATAATTTCATAAAAAATATAAACATATTTATTATTATTTATTATTTATCAACAATCTGAAATAATTAAATATATATCTAAATAAAAAATGCATGAAAAATAAATAAATAAATAAGTAAATAGATTAAATTAAAATAAATTTACCATAAGCTGGATACTGCTAAAGACGGCTCGGGTTGGATCTTGATCACGAGCCGAGCTGACCCGCCGGGTTCCTTCTTTTTCTTTTTTTTATGTAAACTTTTAATTTTTTTTTAATTCCTTTCAACTTCTCTAAAAAAAAATTGTTTCTTTTGTTCAAAAGAAACCACGAGCCAGTTGCCTCCACCCTTGTCGTGCCCAGTTCTGGCGTTAGTCCACTGCGTTGCCATTTTTCTCGTCACCAACTGTCGATACCAAGCATCACCGTTGTCACAGTGTGTGCAGCCGCTATTTCTTTTTCCCTTCTTTTCCTTTCTCTTTTCCCTTTTTTTCTTTATTTTTTTATATAAATCTAAACTGATTTTTTTTGTTTATGTTTTTTTCACAGGATCTTTGGTGCTAGGTTCCCCCCTTGTGGAGGAATGTGTTTTGTTTTGTGATTTCTTTTTTTTTTTTTTTTTTTTTTGGGTATGATTTTCGAAAGTGGAAATGAGTATTTGATGCTGATTTATGGTGGGTTGTTTGATGGCATGAAGAAGGGTTTTACCATGGGTTTTGGCTATGAAAAGGCTGGTTTTTGGTTTTGGCAAGGGTTGGGTTAGTGATCTTGCGGATGGGACCTAGTGAGGGTTTTGGTTTTCATAGGCGGTGGGACCATGAAGGTGCACTGGAAGTTTTGGGATGGAGTTTGGTGAAGGGCTGAGGGATGGTTTTGGCGTAAGGGTTATGGAGGCACGAGACAGGGGTCCTGGTACCGGTTTTGGCTTGGGACTTAACTGGAATTTGTTGTGGAGGGTCTTGAGGCTTGTGCTAGGTTGGGTGATTTGGGTATTGGGGATCAGTCACGTGAAGGCTTGGTTGCTTGAAACAGGGGGGCAGTAAAGGGAATCGAAAGACTGTGAGGGTTAGGTTTGTTGCAGGTTTGATGTTGCCTTGAGGGTGGAAAAATAGGTGCGAGCATGGTGCTTCAAAGGTCCAGCGTGGGCCAAGGCTGGTGCCTGGCTATAGCTCGATTAGTAAGATCAGGGGTAGGTGTTGTTGTTATGAAGGCCTTATTATAGTGATGTTGAAACTGGGGCCTCAAGTGGGCATTTGGTGTAAAGAGGGGCTAAGTAGGAGGCTGCGTGTCACGGCCTAAGCTTTCTCTCAACAAGCACTAGCCCATGTGGCACTTGAATGGACGTTTCAACCCAAGTCAGCCTTCAATAGTTGAGATCTGAACAAATAATCATAAACCATGGTTAGTCTCAAGCATTCACAATAAGGCACAATATATCGAGGTCAATCTCAAGCATACACACAACAAGGCACATTCACATCGAGAAAGAAAGAAACACATCGAGGCAACAATTGGGCATTCAATCGGGGTGAATTATATTATAAACGGGAATCATACATCGGGACCTCCCACCATCACCAGGGCCAGGGGACAGCCCTTGGTGGGTGGCCTAAGCTCGCATAGCACCCGGTGAGACAGTCCAACACTACGCTGTCGGTTCACCCCCCCTAAAGAGCCTTAGAACTTTTAGAGCTATGCTACCAGTAACCGTTACAATGTTTGAAATGGGGCACTTTTCCTAGCACAAGGGATCTACCCGGCTATGGCCCTATACATGGGTGGCTCATGGCAACCTAAGTCCCGGTCATGGCCCTATACAAGGGTGGCTCATGACATCCTCACCCACCTATTCTATCGACGTCCTCGTCAACTTGCTAGCTTGAAATTCTTCAATCTTCCTTTGAAATCTCTGGAGGTCGTGTTCTCTCTCCCAGCTGGTTTTTTCTAGTCCTAAGCCCTCTCACTTCACTAAGTATTCCTGAACTAGTCTTCGAGATATCTTGGTTTCCCTGTCGGTTAAGATCTCTTCGACTTGACGCTCTAAGGGTGGCTTCATGGTAATGGCGGCTCTGGTTGGCTCCTTACGGCTAATATCTGTAGGATCTGCATGGAAAGGCTTCAAGTTGCTTACATTAAATACTGGGTGCACCTTCATCCACTTCAGTGGGTCGATTTTGTAAGAAGTGTTCCCCACCTTGGAAATGACCCTTACTGGACCTTCATATTTATGCACCAGTCTACGATCTCTCTTTCTTAAGAACCTGGTTTGTTCTGGAACTAGTCGGACCAAAACCAAATCACCAACTTGGAAATGCTGAGCTCTACGATTCTTATCTGCCCATTTCTTCATCCGTTTTGATGCCTTCTCCAGGTAAGTTTGTGCAATCTCTATGTTTTCTTTCCACTCTTTGCTGAAGTTGAAAGCTCTCGGATTCTTTCCTCCGTATTGTTCCAAGAAAGTGTGGGGTAGCCTTGGTAGTTGTCCAGTGACCACCTCAAATGGGCTCTTGTTAGTGGAAGAGCTCTTGTTGGAATTGAAGCAGAGTTGAGCAACGTCCAACAATGAAGGCCAGTCCTTTTGGTTGGCTTGGACAAAGTGCCTCAAATATTCCTCCAACAATCCATTGAAACGTTCCGTTTGGCCATCGGTCTGAGGATGGTAGCTCGAAGAGATGTTGAGTTGGGACCCCAAAATCTTGAAAAGTTTCCTCCAAAAAGACCCCGTGAATCTCGGATCTCTATCACTGATGATGTTTTGAGGGAGGCCCAATATTTGACCACATGTTTGAACAATAGTCGAGCTGTGTCTTCTGCTGTACAATACTTGTGAGCGGGGATGAATGTGGCATACTTGGAGAACCGATCAATTACCACCAAGATAGTTCCAAGATCCCCAACCTTGGGTAGGCTCGAAATGAAATCGAGAGAGATGCTTTCCCACGGTTTGGTGGGTATCGGTAATGGTTCCAGCATGCCCGCAGGTTTTCTCTTTTCGATTTTGTCTTGTTGGCAAATGAGGCAAGTCTTTGTGTAGTCCATCACATCTTATCACATGTGGGGCCAATAGTATCCTTGTTTCAGTAACGTTAAAGTGCATTACCAGCCTGGGTGTCCCACCCATGGGGTGTCATGGCATTCCCTCATCAGCATGTGTCTCAGCCCTCCTGCTCTCGGCACAAACACTGGAGGCCCCTTGGTCCACAAGACACCATTTTCTTGCCAGAAGTATTTGGATTTCCCTTCTTCCACTAGCTTCAAGATGGCACAGGCTTGCGGGTCCTTCCTTAGATGATCTCCAATCAACTTATGAATGTCCGTAGTGGCTTTACTGGTTGCCATTGGGGCCATTCTTCTGAGGGCTGCCAACTCTAGTCACCTGCTCAATGCATCCGCCACTTGATTGGTCTTTCCAGCGGTATGCTCAAGGTGAAAGTCGAACTCCGCTAAAAATTCCTACCACCTAGCTTGTTTCGTCGTAAGCCTTGGTTGGGTGAGAAAGTGGCTAACGGCTGCGTTGTCCATCTTCACGACAAAGTGTGAACCCAACAAGTAATGTCGCCAAGCCCTCAAGCAATGAACCATCACCAGGAGCTCTTTTTCCTGGGCCGTATATTTCCTCTCCGCTTCGCTTAGCTTCTTACTTTCAAATGCTATCGGGTGATGTTGTTGTAAAAGCACCCCTCCAATAGCAAAATCTGATGCATCCGTCTGAACTTCAAAAGGCTTTTCAATATCAGGGAGAGCTAAGATGGGATCTTTCATAATAGCATCTTTCAATGTATCAAAGGCCTCTTGGCACTCGTTGGTCCAACACCATTTATGCTCCTTCTTCAATAACTCCGTTAGGGCCGTGGTCTTGTGAGAATACCCTTCCACAAACCTTCTATAATAATTGGCTAGTCCCAAAAATGAGCGGAGTTCACTAACATTCTTTGGTGTAGTCCACTCTTTAATGGCCCTAACCTTTTCCATGTCCATTCGAATGTGGCCACGTTCGATAATGTGACCGAGGAAGTGGATTTGGGTCTGAACAAACGCGCATTTTTTCCTTTTTACATATAACCGGTGGTCCTGCAGCCTTTCAAAAACCCGACGTAGGTGTTCTTGATGTTCTTCCAAGGTGGAGCTGTACACCACTATATCTTCGTGTTACACAAATGGTTTTTGGCTCATCTCCCTCAACGATTCTGACCTGATGGTATCCAGATCTCAGGTCCAGTTTGGAGAAGTACTTGGCCCGACTCAATTGATCAAATAAGTCGGCTATAAGCGGGATAGGATATTTGTTTCTTACGGTGACTTTGTTCAGGGCCCTGTAGTCAACACATAAGTGCAAACTCCCATCATGCTTCTTCTGGAATAGCACTGGCGCTCCGAAAGGAGCCTTTGATGGTCGGATGAACCCGGCTTGTAGAAGCTCATCTAACTGGTTTCTCAACTCGGCCAACTCTAGCGAGGCTATGCGATAGGGAGCTCTAGCAGGGGGTTTTGCTCCTGGGAGGAGCTCAATTTCGTGATCCACTGCTCGTCGAGGGGGTAGAACCTTAGGCAACATCTCTGGCATCACCCCTCCGAATTCTTCCAACACTTTCTTTACGCCTCGGGTATTGGTTCTACTTTCGACCCTTCTTTGTAGATCGGCATGGCCACAAACGAGGGTTCCCCTTTCTTTACCCCTTTCTTGAATTGCAAAGCCGAAATCATTTTCTTCCCACTCTTTGGTAAGATATTGGTTGGCACCACACATGGGTGTTCTCCTAAGAACAACAAGTAGCTAGCAGCGGGGATAGGGATCGCCTGAGCCAACGTCATGAAGTCTAATCCAAGAACGACATCAAAGTCATCTATAGGGGAGACTGTGAAGTCTACCTTCCCTTCCCATGGCCCCAATCGGGTTGTCATACTTTTCAAGCTTCCACTGATCGCAAAGGCTGGCGAATTGACCGCCTTCATTCGCCCACAGTCTTTACTAATCTGAAGACCACACCTTTTTGCTTCTTCTGGTGTGATGAAAGTGTCGGTTGCACCCGTATCCACCATGGCCTTGGTGGCTTTCCCATTGATCGTCAAGTTCACGTACATCAAGCCTCTACCTTGCTCTTTCTTTATAGCGTTCAATTGGGTGCGGAGGGCACTGAGGAACCTTATTGAGCCCATCATGGCTGGCTCCTCTTCAGCTTCTTCAACGCTCTCTGGCGCTTTTGCGGACTCTTGGGATAAGGTCCTTAAGGCATTAAGGGCTCCTCGGTGCGGGCATTCAGCCACTCGATGCCGCCCCTTGCAAAGAAAGCAAGCTAGTGGTTGCCTAGGCCTGAAAATCCCTGCGTTGTTTGTCTTAGGCTGGGTGCTATCTCGCCCAAAGGACCTTCTGTCTGATCCCCCACTGAAGGGTCGGTCCAACCTAGTTATCTTTCCCCCACTCCCAAGGTTAAAGCTACTGCTAGTTGATGGAGGATTTTTCCTTTTTAAAGAGCCATCATTGTAATCATGAAGACGTTCCGCTGTAGCCATAGCTGTGGCCACATATTGCACTTTCTGCCTTTGTAGCTCTATCCTCGCCCACGGCTTGAGGCCCTTAAGAAAATAGAACATCTTGTCCTTTTCGAACATGTCCCGAATATCCAGCATCAGGGTAGAAAAGTTCCTTATGAACTCTCGTACCGTTCCGATTTGCACCAACTCTCGAAGTCTCCTTCGAGCCATATACTCCACATTCTCCGAAAAAAATTGGTTTTTCAGTTCTCGCTTCAGATTCGTCCAAGTCTTAATCAGGCACTCGTCATCGACAAACTTGGAGCGCCACCACAACTTGGCATCCCCTATGAGGTACATCGATGCCATTGTCACCTTGTCTTCCTCTGAACTTGTGTGTACAGCTCGAAAGTATTGTTCCATGTTAAACAAGAAATTCTCAAGTTCCTTAACATCCCTTGCCCCCTCATAGCATCTAGGCTCCGGCACCTTGGGCCTTTGTCCCTTGTCCATCGAGCTCAAACTCGATCTGGCCACAGCCATTTGTAGGATGCTCACCTGGGCCCTGAGCTCCTCAAACTCCTTTTGGAGAATGTTCAAGGCATCTCTAGCCTCTTCGCTCACATTGTGGAGAGTATCAGACAACTCCCGCTGGGTTGTCTCGATCTCCCTCACTCGGTCTTTTGTCACCATATGAGTTTTCATTGCGGCCTCAAGTTCCTTAATTCTCTGCTGATGATCCGGTCCACCATTTGTGGCCATCTCATCCATTTCTCTAGCACTTCTCAACCGTGCTCTGATACCAAGTGTCACGTACTAAGCTTTCTCTCGACAAGCACTAGCTCGTGTGGCACTTAAATGGACGCTTCCACCCAAGTCGGCCTTCAATAGATCGAGATCTGAACAAATAACCATAAACCATGGTTAGTCTCAAGCATTCACAATAAGGCACAATATATCGAGGTCAATCTCAAGCATACACACAACAAGGCACATTCACATCGAGAAAGAAAGAAACACATCGAGGCAACAATCGGGCATTCAATCGGGGTGAATTATATTATAAACGGGAATCATACATCGGGACCTCCCACCATCACTAAGGCCAGGGGGGCAGCCCTTGGTGGGTGGCCTAAGCTCGCATAGCACCCGGTGAGACAGTCCAACACTACGCTGCCGGCTCACCCCCCCTAAAGAGCCTTAGAACTTTTAGAGCTATGCTACCAGTAACCGTTACAATGTTTGAAATGGGGACACTTTTCCTAGCACAAGGGATCTACCCGGCCATGGCCCTATACATGGGTGGCTCATGGCAACCTAAGTCCCGGTCATGGCCCTATACAAGGGTGGCTCATGACACTGCAGCTCTGACGTTCAAATAGGATCTAGGGTGCTTGGGATCTACTAGGGACTAGTTGCTGGATTTGGTCTTGAATCTAGGGTTTCCTCGTGGGTTTGGGTATATATGCTTGGTGCTGTGAAAGGTTAAAGGCTAGATTTGGGACTGGTGCATACAATGGTCGAATGGGGCTTGGTAATGGGAGGCCAAGGTTCGTTGTGGATAGGTGCTTCCAGGGTGGAGACGAGTGCTCGAGGCTGGTGTTGGGGATTGAAGGTAGTGAAAATAAAAGGGTTGATGTTGGAACTATTTGGAGGAATGGGTACTCGAGGCTAGCAGGGTGAGGAATGGTGCAAGAGAAAAATGGATCCCCTCCTTGGCTTCTTGTGACCTACAAACACTTTGAGGGTACTATTGTAGGGTAGTGGTCTGTGCAATTGCTTGCCGACCACTACTCCTGGTTGTCCTTTTCCTTTATTTATGTTATTCTAGCTTTTTGTTGTTTTGTATTTTTTTTTGGTAATTTAATTTTAATTGATAATTAATTTTTATTTTATATTTTTTATTAATTGTAGTAATAATAATTTGATTATTTATTTATTTATTTATTTGTAATTTTTTAATTAATTAAATTAATTTTAAATGATAATAATAATAATAAAATTAAATTAAAAAAAAGATTAACTTGAAACAAGCTTGAACAAATCAAATTTGATTTAACGCTTAAATTGGCTCAAATAATAATATGCAAATTGAGCAAAAGAAAATCGAACAAGTCCAAATTAAACGAAACAAATTTACAAAATAGTTTCTTATTAATTAGAAGTTATAAACAATTTAGAAAGTCTAATTTAATTTGTATTTTATATGAAATTTTATTTCTTAAACTCAAACAATTTAGGAATTCGAATTTAACAAGAAATAGCATCAATTCAGGGTTTGGCCAAAAACTCATCCAAAAATGAAAGCAAGTTGCGGCTTGGATAGTTGTTATGTAAACTAGGTAGTTTTGGTCATTTTTTACTATAAACCCCTTACTAGCCACCATCTAAGAGTTTTAAACTCTTTCTCATGCTTTCTTATGCCTTTGGTTATGATTCTTGAATCACAAGTAATAATTACTTTGACTTTTAAAAAAATAGTCCACTAAACTTGGTAATCAAGAAAGTAAATCTTAAAATTTTGGTGAACAAGTTTCCTAAGATTCCTAAAATTGATCGCCAAGTAGATTTTCAAAAAAATATTAGTAAGTTTTTTAAAGTCTCTTAACTTCTAAAAATATCAGCTGCATCAAGAAAATCATTTACCATAATCATATTTAGGCAACCATGCATCATATGTATATTTTACATGCCCAGCTGCCATTGGTAGATCTATGGACTAAATTTGTCATCAACTTTTGAATGAACAAATCAACTCCCAAAATTCTAAAATTTTCACACAATGGTCATCAATATGTCTATTTTCATATGTTTAAATTTCATAGCTAAATAATATCCCTAGAGTGAGAAACAATTTTCATAATATCACTACAGCAGAATTTTCCTTATATGGACAGATTGCAAACAAAAATTCATTGAGCCTATAAACAATATCCATAAATCATAAACTTTATACCCAATCATCCTAAGACATCATGCTTTGAAATTATAAAAGCATCCACTCGAAAAAATACAGAAAAAAATATTTTTCTAGCCTCTACTTCACAACAACAGATTGCAGTCAAACCAGTTTTGATATCATGAACAACCAAACATACTTCTAATTTGTATAATCTATATTTACAAGGCTTTGATACCACTTGAAAAGAATTTTTCATCATCATGTGGAGTTAAAGCAGCAGAATTTTTAATTCCCTAATGCTAAGATCAATCAATAAGATTATACAAAAACATATATATACAAGTATGCATAATTTTGGCAAAGGGTGTTACCTTGAATGCCAAAAATCCCTTTGTTCAATTTGGTGACCTTCCAAATAGATTCAAAGCCAATAAGCTGCCCAAGTGTTCAGTATCTAACGGTAATCTCTACAAGTAGAACTCTTGTGAAAGAATCTTCTTTAAAGTTTGGTAGAACTCAAAGCCACACTCTAGCTAGTGAGTGTTTGTAAAACCTCTTGTATTTTCTTAAGTGAAACTTGTTTCTCATAGTTTTTTCTTGTTTCTTCTCTAGATATTTAGTAGGTCACAAGAGGGGGCAGCTTGATGTTTCTTTTATAAGGGAAGCATTTGAGCACATTAGATTTAATGCTTAGAAAGCAAATTTCCACAATTAATCCTATGCTAGCCAAATGTACAAAACAAGGGAAACTCTTTCTCTTGTTTTTATTTCCTTTATTTTTGTCATTCCAAAATCAAATTAAGTCAAACTTAATTTATCCCTATTTTAATCTTTTACAATTGTCTTATTACATATAACCCATTAGGTTCTTTAACATGTTGGTAATAAACACAAGCATTGTAAGCCTTGGTATTCGGTTATGTATAAAACAAACTTTTTGTCTTTATCACCAATTCCCTAATTAGCCAATTGAATGTATATAGATCATGATCAATGCTAGCTTCATTGCCATGACCCCCAATTGCTAAAGAAAAGTCAATATGGCTTGACAACCTATTCATGAATTATCTTAGCATATAATTAATATCATTTAATCACATAGTATCGCGGTTTGAACATTGAGAATGGTTTAGTCTCTACTCAATCTTGTTCAATCATATTTAGTTTTGTCCTTGACATTAACTCGCAAATAAGCTTTAAAACATTTCTAAACTCTTATTTCACTTTGGCCAAAGATTTCTCAAGTTAATTCAATCAAGACTAGTTGAGATATTCTCTTGATCACACAAGGTAATGAATCCCAACTTGATTACTTCATGCATCTTCATTTGTCTTGTGTTATACTCAATAATACTCAACTAGAATATTCTTGGTTAGAATCATAAGTAAAGTAAAGTCAAAGTATAACATTCATCATCATATAAGACCATAAGTAATCTCAAGTCAAAAGATCACTTATACAACCATCACATGAGAATGTAGCTATAAACACTATGTGAACTATCATATAGCATTCTCATATTGGATTATGTTCAGTGAACTTGTTCTTGCAACAAGCACCCACATGTTAGCTCGAGTTTATCCAAAACTTAAACCTATGAGATCGATTGCTTACTTCATAAGCAAGAGTCTAACCATGTGCTAGTCTCAACAGCTTTTGTCAATGCCCTCTTATTGATAAAGCATCGACTAGGAATAATTTTTGAACATATAGCGTTACCATAATTGTTGTTTCTTTTATTTAAATGATGTGTTCCAGAAACACCAATTGGCACAAGAATGGAAATTGAGCCAATAGCTAAGGCATCAAATGCGTAATTAAAAGCTCAAAGTACATAAAAACTTTATAGATCAAGTAGGACTTGCCAAGCTGTTGAGAGATATGGATTTCTCATCGACAAGAATGAGTTGATCATAAATAATGATCCTACTACCTATTGTAGACATCTAATTTTGTCCAAGATATTTTTTTTTAATCCATGTTTGTTTCTGTAATTGTGCCTCGATGATAAATTTTTCAAGCCCATTAACGGTTCATTTTCAAATGCTCCAGTGTGAAGTCCAATGTGGGCCCCATAGTAAGGCCTATTGCATAGGCTCGAATGAATGCTCAAATGACCCAATAAAAGGTTCGATAAAAGACCCATCCTTTAAGCCCATTAATTGGTCATTCTTGGCTAGTAAATGGAAAAAAGAAAAGAAAAAACCCAAATAAAAATATAGAAATCATTAAATAAGAAACATGTAAAAAATGTAAAAATTATTTTTTAAAATTAATAAATAATAAATAAAAACTAGGCCCAAATTAGGGCCTAGGCTAAAAAAAACATTGGGCTCTTGTTAAAGGCCCAAGATATGGCCAAAAATAAAGTTCCATTCAGCTTTATTTCTTTACATGCAAATGAAAGCCCACCCAATGCATGATGATGTGAAAAGAAGACTGCATGGAAACCATGCATTACGTGAAAAAAAATGGCTTGAAAAGGGAAATGGGATGTGCAAAGAAAAACTACTAAAAAATTAAAGAGCCGATCGTGAGGTGATAGTTGGTTACAAAAGAAGAAAAGTGGTTGGTTACTTAGAAGGATGGGGAAGCATTGCATGAAAAAGGGAACCAAAGAAGAATAGGCAAAGAAAAATTAAACAAAATAAAAAAAAAAAGAAAAAGATTGATGTTAGGGCCATATAATGGGCAAAAAGGCATAGTGATCTTTTTTCCTCTCTCAATCTCTAATAGATAACCAAGGGTATCTTGGTTATTTGTGCCAATCTGACATGTCAGGTCAGTCTGACATCTTCAGTGCCACCTAAGCTTGGCCTTGTCTTAATTATCCTTTTTTTGTCCCCCTCACCTTGCCTATAAAAATGGAGACTCAAGCACCATGAAGCAAATTCATCTAACTCATACCTTTCTCTCCTTCTTACTTTTTCACTCCTTTTTGACCTAATCCTTATTGACTTGCATGTTGGAATGCAAATGCAGGAAACACCCCATGCCTTTACCTCTAACCTTTTTTTTTGTCTTTACAAGATTGCCCTCAAGTTGAAGCTCGACGCAAACATTTAGCACGCCAGGTAAAGGATTAGCATTTTCATAACAACTGAGCATAAAACAATGTTACCCAAAAAATAAACCTAAGAGGAAGGAGAGACAATCACTCTATCTGGAATAGAAACTCACCAAAGGTAACATTCCGTCCGCCCACCTTAACCATAAGTTAGGCCAACCTTAAAGCAATTTCAAGCCCTGACCGAGCAAATACAAGACCTCAAATAGATGCTCCAAACTATAACCTCACCATAAGTCTCTAAAGTTCCAGACTTATTCACACAGGGCTGAGAAGTTATTGTCAGGCAGTCGAACTATAAAGAGGTGAAAGCCTCTTCGACCTCTAGAGAAAAAGAGCACACCAATCCAACCCTTCACTACCCCAACTACAATTCTACACTTACCATAACCCAAAAGTCCAAACAAACAGACTATGATCCCCAATCGAATAAAGATTTGAAAGCTCGAATATGGGTCATGGAGAAAGAACTAAAAATGAAACTAGCAGCATTTGAGGATGAGCTCAAATTTTTTAAGACCCCACCCTTTACCGAAGAGATCAATAGAGTCGTGCCTCTTAAAGGATTTAAAATGCCCACTTTAGAGACATATGACGGTACTTCTGACCCTTTTGATCGTTTAGAACTTTGTAGAACTAACATAATGATACAAGGGGCATATGAGGCTCCAATCTACTTTGAAAGGCATAGCTCGATCTTGGTATAGTAGTCTGGAGCTAAGGTCAATCACCATTTTCAAAGAGCTCAACCACTCATTCCTGTCTCCATTTGTAAATAGCCGAAGGGTTAAAAAAATAACCCTAAGCTTGCTATCAATTCATCAATGGCAAAATGAAACTTTAAAAAGTTATGTTACATGTTTTAATGCAAAAGCTCTACAGTCAAAGACCTAGAATAGACCACTGCTATTGTTGTATTGACTAGTGGACTCAATGATTATGAGTACCACTTGAAGTTGACATTGTCGCTAGAACCACCAAAAACTCTCATCGATGTCCTGCTAATAGTAGAGAAATATTTCAACATTAAAGCTACAATGAAAACAAACCAAGATGAGAGAGACTCATCCCCCTTTCTCGATCATAAAAAAGGGAAAAAAATTATATGATTTTCCTTTAAGAGAGAGACAATACAAGGCTAGAAGCCCTAGTATAGAAAGAAGCTACACTGCACTGAATACCTCTTATGAGAGGATTTTGATGCAAATCAAAAGAAATCTTGACCTCATATAGCCTAAGCCATTAAGACATAATCAATGTAGGATTCAACCAAAAGATGCACTTTTTACCATGACATCGACCATAATACAGAAGACTGTGTTAACCTCAAAAATGAGATTGAAGCTCTAATTAGGTGAGGTTAGCTAAAAAAAAATTTTAGGCAAAGAAGATAAGACCAATTTAGAAGGGACTACAAAAAAGACCACAAAGCACCCACCAAAGGCAAATAAGGAAGGTCAAATTAGGGAAGAAGATATGCCTAAGAGGACAATAGTAAGCCAATTGCTAGGGTGATTAACGTGATCACAAGAGGCAGCTTCACCTCAATAAAAAAAAATTTCAACCTAAGCTCTGTAATGGTAATTGGCACCACGACTAAGAAAGAAAAAGATTAGAGAGATGAGACGATCTCATTTAGCTTAAAAGGTTTGGATGGGATCCAATACTTCATATGATGATGCCGTAGTAATCACAGCCCTAGTATACAACTATGTGGTCAAAAGAATCCTATTTGACAAGCGAAGCTCAACTGATGTTATGTACTATAGTTGTTTCAAGAAAATGAAGATCAACGAATAATAGTTGAAACCGATCACCGCAACACTAGTTGGGTTTGGAAATGAATGGGTGCCAGTGAGAGTAACCATCAAACTCCCAATCTCTCTAGGAATAAAGTCGACGATCACTTCAATCAGAGAGTTCATGGTAGTAGATTTCTCTTCTACCTACAACATAATATTAGGCTAACCTAGCCAATGTGTTATAGGGCTTATAGGTTTAGCTCCCTACTTGAAAGTGAAATTCTCAACATCTACAGGGGTTGGAAAAGTTCAAGATGACCAGTCCACAGTACGACAATGTTATGTTACAATGATAAAGGGGAGGATTAGGAAGCAAACAAGCAACTTGGCCAATACTGAGTAGGAAAACAAAAACAAATTGACACAGAAAGCTAACAAGGAGCAAAAACTAATAATGAGAGCATAAAACGTAAGGTCAACTTGATAAAAACACGTTCTTAAACCGCTCTAAGCTCTTAAGCTCCATAAAAGCTTGATTTTATTCTATTTTTAAAATTTTTTAAGACAATAATAAAAGTGATTGAGCTCTTAAATTAGCACAAAAATTAATGTTACTTGGACCAGGCTAACACATCGACCAAAGCTCAACATTAAATGAATAATACACTTCACTTTTATTAATACATTCAACAAGTTGTTCAATGTACTAATCATCATGTAAGGACTTATTTTTGTAAAAAATGATCTCAACCTAATGGAACAAAAAGATATAATCAATCAAAGATCAGACACAAATGAAAACTAACCTAAGCCTACTAAGGACCTCATGATAATTTCGTTCTAGAACAATACTCCTTAAAAACACATGCAAATCGAAGCCAATCTCTAGCATAAAGGCCAATTGATTCAACTTATAAAAGATAATGCAGACTTATTTGCCTTGAGCCATTTAATATGCCCAGGATTGATACTAAAGTAATGGTCCATAGAGTACATACTAATCTCGAGGTTAAATCAATTTGACAAAAAAAAACTTTTACCCTGGAAAGGTAATAAACCATCGAGGAAGAGGTCGATAAATTATTACGAGTCGATTTTATCAATGAGGTCTACTACCTTGAATGGATAGCCAATGTGGTCATGGTCAAAAAGCATAGCGAAAAATGAAGAATGTGTGTGGACTTTACCAACCTAAATAAGGCTTGTCCAAAAGACGGCTTTTCTCTCCCTAGCATAAATCAACTAGTGGATGATAGTGCCAAGTACAGCCTTTTCGACTTTATGGATACTTACTTCGGCTATAATCAGATCATGATGTTGAAGGAAAATGAGGATAAAATAGTCTTTATTTTTAAAAAAAGTTTTTATTGCTGCAAGGTTATGCCCTTTAAACTAAAAATACTAGGGCGACCTACCAAAGGTTGGTCAATAAAGTATTCAACTTTAAGATCGATCGTAATATGAAAGCTTATATAGACGACATGATAGTCAAGAGTAAGAGTTTGATCGAACATCTAGAAGACTTAAAAAAAACCTTTAACAATCTGAGAAAGTACAATATGAGATTTAACCCAAGCAAATGTGTTTTTAAGGTTACATCGGGTGGGTTTCTTGGCTACATGATCAACCAAAAGGGATAAAGGTGAACTCCAAGAAGGTTTAGGCAATCTTAGAAATGAAAGCACTGACCTTGATGAAAGAGATATAGAGGCTAACAGATAGAATAGCCATGCTCAGCCGATTCATGTCCAGATCGACAAAATGATATCTACTATTCTTCAAAACTCTTAAAAATATCTCTGACTTTAGATGGACTCCTCAATGCCAAAAAGCTTTTGATGAACTTAAAGAGTTCTTATCCTCTTTGCCTATCCTATCAAAATTAAAGATTGAAAAAATATTGTACTTGTATTTGGCTAGCACGAATCAAGCTATTAGCTCGATCTTGGTCTAACAAGATGAGGGAAAACAACGATCGATCTATTTTGCAAGCAAAGTATTGATAGGGCCTAAAGTTAATTATAGAAGTATTGAAAAATTTGCATATGCCATGGTCACTTTGGCCAAAAAACTTAGGCTGTTCTTTTAGGCCCACATGATCTATGTCTTGACAAATCAACCACTGAAACAAGTCTTACAGAAGCCTGAAATGTCAAAAAGGCTAATCAAATGGGTAGTAGAGCTCAGTGAATTTGATCTTCATTCTGTACCCAGATTCATATTAAAATCATAGGTGTTGCTGACTTCATAGTAGAATGCACGTCGACACAATAAAAAAGATAGTCAAAGAAAAAAAATCCCAAATAATGACGATTGGAAACTATTTGTTAACTGATCTACTATAAGCTAGGTAAGGAACTGACCTCATTATGATTAGCCTGGAAGGGTTACAATGCCCATATGCCTTGAGATTTAAGTTCAGGGCATCCTATAATGAAGCAAAATATGAGGTTTTGATAACCGACCTAAGGTTGACAACCAAGCTGAATGTTCAACACATAACCACTTATAATGCACCCAACTAATGGTCGGTTAGGTAAATGGGAAGTTCAAAGCTTGAGAGAATGAAATTCGAAAGCACCTCGATAAAGTACTAACCTTGATAGCTAGCTTCAACAAAGCTGAGGTCAAAATAATACTGAGGTTAAAAAATTCAATAGCAAATTCCTTATCTAAGTTGGCTTTAAGTGCAACAATAGAAAGCCTAGACCAAGTTTTAATAGAGGAACTAGTGCATAAAAACATCAAGGATAAGCTTATGGGACAAATTACAAAAAAAAAAAATTGGATGACACCAATCAAAGAATACCTGACCACAAAAATGTTACCTAATGAAAGAGTCTGGGCTAAGCCACTGATAAGAAAGACACTTGGTACACGATGATCAAGGGAAAGTTGTACAAGAGATTTTTCAATCTACTTTACTTAAGATGTGTTGATGAAGAAGAGGTAAAACACGTCTTGAGAAAAATCCACGAAGGAATATATGAAAATCACCTTGAACCTCGGCCTTTGGCCTATAAAGTGCAGAGACAAGGCTTTTACTAGCCTTACTAGCCCACTATCAAGAAAGATGTGACCAAATTGGTTAAGAAATGTGACAAATTTCAAAGGTTTGCCCATGTGCAACATTTTTCTTTAACCAAGCTCATTTTATCATCAGCTTATGACTTTTCATGCAATGGGGGATGGACGTCCTCAAACCATTCACCTTGGCCATAGGTTAGAAGAGATTTGTCATAGTAGCAGTAGATTACTTTACAAAATGTTTAGAAGTTAAAGCCCTAGTCAATACCACAGAAACGCAAGTTAAAAAGTTTGTATGGAAAAACATAGTCTGCAGATTCGAGCTACCTTAGTCCATAATAACAAACAATGACAAATAATTTAATAACTTAAGGTTCAGGGAATGGTGCTCAAATCTTCACATTGACCTTAGGTTCACGTCAATTGCCCACCCCTAATCTAATGGACAGGCTAAAGCTACAAATAAAATAATATTAAAAGCTCTAAAAAAAGGCATGATGCAATAAAAAAGAAATGGATCGATGAGCTACAAGAGTTTTGTGGACCCTAAAGATAACCATAAAGGTCCTTATGGGTGACACCCCCTTTTACTTGGCTTTGGACATAGAGGCCATAGTACTGATTGAGATCAGCTTGTTGAGCTCAAGAGTTGAATTGGCATCAGAAGAAAAAAATAAAAAGGTGTTTAAGATCGACCTAAACATAGTCAAATAATAAAGGGACATAGCTCTGACCTGAATTATAGCATACCAGTAAAAGGTAGCCAATTATTATAATAAAGGGGTCTAATGTAAGCACATTAGGAAGGACGACTTGCTACTTTAAAAAATAGAAGCCACAGGGGTAGATGACCGAGATGGCAAGTTGGCCCTAACGTGGGAAGGACTGTATGTTGTTAAGGAGGTCATCTACGATGCAACCTACAAATTACAAAACCTAAATGATGACATTGTCCATAGGATAGGGAACATGGACAACCTAAAGGTCTATTATCAATAGCTAAGTATAAATTCAAGCTCACACTTATACTATTTAGTGAATGGCATTACCACTCAAGTATGTGAAATACAAATCAACTTGGTTACGAGTAGATCAAAGCAAACCAAGCTTGCACTTATGTTATTTTATCCTAAGGATATAAAATGCAATTAAAGATCCATTATCATTAGGTCAATTTTAACCGAATTCTCACATAGAATTATCTTCAATAAGCTTGTCTATAAGTGATCTGAAGTTATTTGAAGAAATATGACCTAGAACTCGTAGTTACATTAATCTGACCTAAAATAACTACTTGAGTCTACAATCCAATTATTTGCCATTGGATTGATAAACCATTCTTGAACTAATGCAAATAAAAAAAATAGTAGTAAAACCAAGCTAAAACTAAAAAAGCATTTCTTTTCTATTCCAATGTAACTAAGTACATTAGTTGGAGTATGGGAGGTCTTCATAAAAAACCTAACCTCAAAGTTAAAAAGTTTACAAAAACAAAAATACATCAAAGTCATTCATCAATAGTAGTAATAGTGAAAAGAGTACCTTTATCAGCAATAGTTGGAGGAGTGGTCTTGTTAGCAGCAATGGAAGGAATGACCTTAACTTCAATAACCCCACTTTTTATTCTTTGGTCCCTATGGCAGCCTCCAGCTCTTCTTCTAAGGCCTGGTTTTCATCATCATCATTTTTCTCTTCCTTATCCTTTTTCTCATCCTCTTCAAGCTGATTCAGAACAAGCTTTGATATGATATTGTTGATATTAATATCAAAGAGGTCAAGGTTGAAAGATGAGAATTTGAATTGCACCTTTTACTTAACTAGTGGAAGGCGCCAAGAACATTCTTTTTGGAAAACTCTATCTTCACATGGAGACACTCATCAAAGGCCTTGTATTCCTCCACAACCTTCACCTGTAATTTTTCTTCCCTTTTGTCTCAAGCTTCCAATTCATACCTCAGCCTTACAATTTCATTTTAGCATTATTTAATTTCAACTCAGCCTGTTCTTTCATCGATTAGGTTGAGGTTTTATCCATCAAAATGTCCTCTAACTTTGCTACTAGGTTATCTACTTTTTTCTTCAACTTTGCCTCTTTCTTATAGGATGCAGTGAAGCTCAATCTAACATTGCCCAATACTTTTGAGCTTTTTTTATGCTTTTCAGCAAAGGTAGTGACATCTCTTTCAGCCTTCAACATATGCCCCATTGCAAGATAAACGTAATGAAAAGTTTGGTTACTATTCTTCATAGGCTGAAGTGAGAATTTTTTTTTTTTTTACTACAAGAAAAAACCTTAAACTTAGAAAAATAAAAACAAAAATAGTAGAAGAAACCAAGTTGAGGTCAAAAGGTATTTACCAATAGAAGGAATTGCGATCTTGTAAAACCTCTTAGTAATATCAAGGTTAGAGATTGGGTCATCTGTTAAAGTAAACTCTAACCCCACAGTTATCCTCTTCGAGCTAGGTCTCAACACCTTAGCCTTAGAGTTCTCAAGAGGAGCGGATAGCACTTCCACCCATGGTCTTTTGGCTGGGGATGGCTTTCGTGTTGATGCAGAGGATAGGTCTTGGCCTACCCTAGCCTTTAATTTTCAACTTAGGGGAATACAGAGTATGGCTGTGCTAACCACTTTGTCTCCCTTATGCAATGGGGCCTCGAGCTTAGTTGTTTTTCCTCTTAAGCCTCAGGGCATATTGGTATAAGGCAATGTTGAAGTCTTCTCCAACTTACCTATATCTGTAAAATCGAGCTAATAGTTAGATGAAATATCAACTCAAAACAAAACCCAACTAGGTTACCTTAAACTTACCCTAATACTTTATATTAATTATTACTTATGGGGAGGTCAGCCCATGAGCATTAATAATAAACTTACCCCTACATGTGAAATCTAAAATGTTATCTCAATCTGACAGATCAATGATAGAGAAGGCCATTGGTGCATCCACAAAGAAACCAACTGTACTTCTTGTTTTCCAAGCCTCAACCTTTATCTTACCATATTTATTGGCCTTTTATTTTTCAAAACATAGGAAAAACAACTTCTAATTCTTTATTGAGCTCAAGCAATTGACAAAAATCTTTTTATTTGGCCAAGCTACGATATAAAACCACCTACTATCACTAAGATATTTTTTAAGAGAAAAGAACTCCCTGAATAAAGGAAAAGAAGGAATAATATTTAAATGTTGACAAAGAATGATAAAAGAGACTATGTACTTAATAGAATTAGGGGTGAGATGAGTGATTATTAAATTATAAGAATTAAAAATTGAAACGGATAAAAGATAAAGTGGACACCTCAAATTGACCATGAATGAATCTCAATATACATATAGCTGATGTGGCTCTAGTCTATCAGTGACTCGATCTGAAGAGTTTGGCATTATTATATTGTATCCCTTTTTGGAAAAAAAAAAGTAACACCTAGAGCTCAAACATGATAGGTTGAGCACATGTTGGGATAACTTTCGAGATTTACTTTACCTTTTAGCTCACTTATCACATCTTTAGGGATCACACCGAAGTCACACAGAGTATATACAATGAGCTTGATGAGTTTATCCTGCTTTGCAAGACTTTCCCCTTACCATCACTTTCTTCAATTGAGGTACTCCCTTCCTCTTATTCCACATTGAAACCCTTATTGTCAAACATATTTAACTCTGGAATGAGAGATGGATCCTAAAGAAAAATAGTGGATAAAAGCATCTTGATCCTATGAAAGAGGGACAAGGTGAAGACCTCTCAAGTAAGGATGAGATGTCATGAAAACCTAATTGAAAGAGGAGAGTAGAAGTGATAGGAGATGGAAAAGATTAAACCCTAGAAAGAAGAATACCTGAAGAGGAAAAAAGGTCGGCCATAGAAGATGGACCAACTTGAAAGGTAAGAAAAGTAAGTGGATTTCAAAGTTCAAAGTCGATATGAGCACACAGTTTTTCAGTGCTCAAAACTCGCTCACCTCTTGCCCTTGCATTCTCTTTATTGTGCCATTGTCTTTCCTCGAACAATGGATCGAACCAATAGGTCATCTTCGTATAATTGCAGCCTCTAATAATAGGGGGATCAAGTCATCATCTTACTGCTATTGCTGATCTCCCCTTGGCTCTATCCTATAGCTCTCAACCCTTCCAAAACTTATACTAGAAGACATAGTTAGAAATACGTACCAAAGCGAAAGTAGAAAGAACTTTGAAAGAAGAAAGTTGTGGAGATAAAAAATTTTTGGTCAAATTAAGAGCAAAAAAAATGATAGATGAAAAGTTGAAGCCCTACCAACCCCTTTATATAGATGCGCTTTAGCCTAGAGGGATGGCACAATCCTCGTCATATGTAGAAAAATGGATGGGTAGACATCTTTTTACCTTCCTACTTGAAATTTCCATTTTAAAGTGTCTTTCTACTCATTTAATGCTATTAGACCTACCCAACTAGACTAAACCCAAATCAAACCAATCGAACCAAACAACTATCGGAGGTAAACTGAGAGCTTGGTTTACTTTCAAAGTTTAAAACAAAGGTTCAAGCCCAAATTTTTGAAAAAAAACACAAGTCTCACCATAGCCATGTGAACTTCAAAAATAGTCTTGAATCACCACAGATAGTTATCACATTGGTAACCTTTAAATCGATTATGCATTTATTTCAAAACACATGTATGAGATCGGATAACCATCAGGTTGGACCATGGCTCAAAGCTAGTTGTCGTTTAGAATCGACCTCCTCCTACAATGTCAGCCTTCGACAAAATATGCAACCATTTACCATACACTGGGGACATCGATAACAAATTTGGTGGTTTGATACTTAGACCACTTGATAAGGGATAGAGTGTTAGAGGCATATAATGGTAAAAAAAGCATAGTGGTCTTTTCCCCTCTTTCAGTCTCTAGTAGACAATCAGGAGTATCTTGGTCATTTGTCCCAACCAACATGTTAGGTTGATTTAACATTTCTAGTGCCACCTCAGCTCGACCCTATCCTAATTGTCCCTTTTTTGTCCCCATCACCTTGCTTATAAATATAGAAACTCAGGCACCATGAAGCTAGGTTCGTCTAACTCATAATTTCTCTTCTTCTTACTTTCTCACCTTATTTCTAACTTGATCCTTACTAACTTGCTCATTGGAGTGCAAACACAAGAAACACCCCTTACTTTTACCTCTAACCATTCTTCTTTTCTATCTTTACAGGATTGCCCTCAGGTCAGAGCTCGATACAAACAATTAAGTAGCTGCAAAGAAGTAACAAAAAAAAGAGAAAGCTCATATAAACCAACCAGAAGGGATAAGCAACATCAAAAGAAGGAAAAAAGAAAAAAACGTAGTAAAGATGAGCAAAAAAAAGTGATAAAAAATGTCAAAAATGAAAAAATAATAGCAGCAACCAACTGTGAAATGGCAGCAACAAAAATTGGCAAAAAACACGAGATCAAAAACATAAAAAAAAACTAAAAAAAAAAAGATAATAGTGAAAATACCAAACCAAGAAAAGAAAAGACTAAAAAAAACTTGAAGTAAACCAAAAACAACTTGGCAATCGAAAAAATTTATAGTAGAAAAAAAAGAGTAGTAGCAAAAAAAAAAAAAAGAAAAAAAGAGCAAAAAAGAAAAGTAAAAAAAATTTGGTAGCAAAATACCCAAAAAAATGGTAGCAAGTAAAAGAAAAAAGCAAAAAAAAATGCTAGTAGCAAAAGAAAAGTGACAACTACAAAGGAAAAAGAAGTACCGATAACATAAAAAGATATGGGGCAGAAAACAAAACGAAAGTAGAAGAAAAGCAAAAGGAAAACTAGTGAAAGCTGGTAATGAAAATCAAAGGAAATGAAAACAAAAAACAAATGAGGAAGAAAAAACTAATGGGCAAACATGAAGAGCTTTTGGGTGAACTAGAAAAATTGAAAAGAAGAAAAAACTCTTAATCATTTGCAAGAAAACCAAAAGAGAAAATAGGGCATCAGACCTAAAAAAAATGAACAAAGTAACAAGAAAAGAAGCACTTTTGAAATCGATAGTAGTAGGAAAAAAACAACAAACCAGAAAAAAGGTTTGTCACCTTTAGTTAGCTCTCATTTATGTTATAATATATGGCTTGTGTGTTTACTTTAAAAAAGAGAGAGAGAGAGAGAGAGAAAGAACAAAAAGAAGAAGAGCTTGTAAGGGACAAGATGGAAAGATTTTAAAGAAACAATTTTTTTTTTATGTCTAGTACCTTGTGTGTTTAGAGAATTCAAGGCTTCAACGTGTCCTTTACTTCTAGTTTGTCCCTTATGTGTACATAAACAGTTTCATGACTTAGAAAAATTCTTTTTACATTAGAATGGCTTGCAGAATCTAAAGTTTCAGACTTTCAAGTTTATTTTTTTATTTTGTTTTCTTTCTTCTGTATAATGGTCTGTTTACAGTAGCTTAAGGTTTTTTCATTCACCTGCTTGTTAACTTATGTGTTTAGAGAAGTTTAAGACCTTAACACATCCCTTGCTTCTGGTTTGTTTCCCTGCATATGCTTGTAGGAAAGCTTTTTTTTTTTATTTGTTCAGTTAGCTTCTAATTTCATAACCATGTTCTTGTAATCCCTGATTGTTTAGTCCATGGTGGCTAAGTGTATTCCCCACTATTTAACTTTTTTTTTTTGCTTTAAAATTATTTTTTTAATAAACTTTAAATCTATTTTACTAATTTATTAAAAAGACTAACAAAAACACCAGAGAAGGTATCATAAGCAAAAATGATCAAATGTTGTTATGTGTAAGAGAATGGAGATAGGTAAGTTATTATGTGATTGGGTTAATTCACCTTCACTTTTGACTAAGATATGTGGTTATATTATTTTAATGTTTCTCGAACATGAGATGTTTTTTATTTTGAAGGTTAACTAAATATATTTTTTAAAAGAAGTTTAAAATAATAATTAAAAAATATAATAATAAATAATAATACAAGTAAATAATAAATATATAATAATATTATAAATAATAAAAAATTTTAAATTCCTGCTTAGATGTTGAAGAGAATAAAAAAAATCATATTTTTTAAAAATTAATTTCGCCTAGATGTTGAAAAATTATTAAACAATAGAAAATGAAAATAATAAATAATAACTAATAAGAATAATAAATTTTTAATGAAAAAGAAAAATATATAAAACTATAAAAATTCATTGTTTTAGAGAAATCATGATAACAAAAAAAACAAGTTTGCTTCGGGAATTTACCTAGATATTAAAGATTTTTAGAGAGGTTCGTAAATTTTTAATGCCATAAAATGAAACCCTAAACCTTAGATAAACTTGGAACCCTAAGTGAAATTCAAAATACTAAATGAAACCTTAAATCCTATGTGAAACCCAAAACTTTAAATAAAACCCGAAACCTTAAGTAAAACTCAAAACCCTAAATCCTAGGTAAAGTCAAACCTTAATTGAAAACCTTAACCCTAAAACCCTGAAAGCCCCAAAATAATACTAAATTTTAAAGAATTTATATGTAAATCGTTCGTGAAGTTACCTATGCTCGAATATTGCCTAGCTGATGGAGCATTTAAGAAATTTTATTTCACTAAGATTTTGCATATAATTTCTTGATCAAAAAAATAAAATTAAGTAAAAAATAAAAATGAAATCTTAAATATAAATAGTCACACCTAAACTCTGCTAGAAGTTGGGGAGTCCAGGTGGTCTCTTTGTATTTAAGGACTCGATCCCAAAATTGCATTTCATCGCCTTGCATAACATTTATTCTCATATATTTATTTTTAAATTATGATTTACATTCATTCCACATGCTCCTTTTTTAATTGTTATTATTTTTTTTGGTTAATTACAGCATTATTCTTTTTATGCAAAATATCTTTTTATAGAAAATGTTAATTAAAAATAGATTTAAAAGTAAAATTAAATAACATTTCGAAAAAAATAATTATTGTTACTCTACCCAAATATTGGAGAGTCACCAACAATTATCATTTGCAAAGAATGCTATTTTTACTTTAGAAAGGATTTTGTGGTTAATCCCAGAAAGAATTATATTTGGATTCTACCTAGATGTTGGAGAATTATAAGATATTTTTTAATCTAAAAATTTTCACAATATCCCTAAATAAAGATTTTTAATTGATTTTATTTCTTAAAAAAAGGAAAAAAGGAATTATTATTAAATCTTAATAAAACCTTTTTTGTCCAAAACTATAAATAACGCATGGTTAATTGATACCAATTTTTATGGGTGCTATGGGATGCTAGTCCTTCTCCAAAATTACTAACTCTCGAACCTAATATTGTTTTTGCAGACCAAAAATTATCTTTTTGATCAACTTTAAACCAGTTTTATTGTTTTATTAAAAAGATAAAATTTTTTTGGTGACCAATCACACCCTCAAAAAGTTTGGTGGCACCTCTCCATTCTTTCTTGATTTCAAAATTTTTTTGTTAAGCGATCAAGTCTCCAGACTAATACATTGTAATAGCATGACAATTCCACTAAGGATCTCGAGAGTCAAGCCAAAAATTTTAATCATGTGCTATTAAAGTTTTGGATTTAATTGGTTTTATTTGATATTTAATATAATTCCCTTTATTGTAATTTTTCATAAAAATAATAATAATAAATAAATAAATTGCATGTTAGTTATTATCTTGTTTTCATTTTGTTATTACTAATTTATTTATTCTGTTTTGATTGATATACTACTTTGCACACTTTTACGTATTCATTTACATGCATGAACTTTAGATCCTAGCTCTGTCCTTATTAGAAGGAAGTTAAGTAGTTATGCTCTCATGAGGTATGACTTCTGCATTTGCTAGCGAAACACTTCAACTCAAATCAGACCCTTTTCATTTGTAGCTTGTAATGGGTGAGGATTAGTGTGTCTTATTAGTCTGTAATAGATGATGATGTAAGGTTTGATCTAGGAACCTTTAGATGAATAAAATCTCAGCTTAGCATATCGCAAGCCATAGGAAGCCCAGCTAGGGTAAAGCCATGCCACCATTTTAGAAAATCACCCAAAGTTAGGATATTGTATATATTTTATTGTATTATATTATTACTATTTTATTTCTATTATTTGCTTGTTTTGAATTATTGATTCATTTTATTTTTATATTCTTTAATTTTGCTACATACATCATATAAACATTGCATTTTAAGAAACAGTATTTATTTTGGGTTAATCATCAGTAAAAGAAGCTCTCATGAAGCCATCGGTAGTGTGAGCCTTTTGTAGGACTTATTTAGAAGTTAAAAATCGATCGAAAAACACCCAAGAAAAAGAAAGAGACTACTTAGATGTTGGTGATATCTCTACACTTCCATAATTGGTTTATGTGGATTTGAATCAAAGTAACATAGTCGAGTTAGAAGCCATATGGCAATAGTAAAGAGTAGAGAAGAAAGAGTGGCACTACTCATGTTGGTAAAGATTGATGAGTCACTATTCAGGATTACAATACAATTTTAAGATCCATCTTATCGGTGATTCATGTTCAATTAAGAAGACTTAACCCCTACAATTAAAGAATACTCATCCTCACTTCGGATAGAATCTACCAGTCAAGATGAGATCTATTGAAAGGAGCAAAAAACTACTAGATATAAAAAAAATTAGCAAAAATTATGCAAATAAAGGTTGAGGAAATAGACAAGCACAAGAAGGAAAAGAATGGGGACAAGCCAATTCCATCAGCCTTTCTATTAGAACATATAATGAAGCATCTTAATAATGATCATGGATTGGATTTATTTTCCTTAGCCGTGTATAGGTTGATTATATTCCCCAAGGTACTAGGACACATAGAAGTTTTAGTGGTTGACTTCTTCGAGCAATCGAATAAAAGCATAAATCCCTCACTGACGATCTTAGCAGAGACCATTAGATTGCTAAATTTTTATCAAATAAAGGGTGAAAGTCGATTCATAGGATTTGCTTAGTTGCTTTATATTTGGATCAAAAGTTGCTTTTGGGGAAAAGAAAAGATATCATTTTAACTTTTTTCCATTCATTTTTGTTCTAATAAAGGAGTTTGCTACCTAGGAATGGCAGAAGGATTGGACAAAAGGACAATGGATGGCATTCTTTCTGAAGCTTACTAGTGAGGATATAACATAGAGAGCACCATGGATGCTTCCTACAATCATATTATATAGTTGTGAAAATGAATCGTGGGTACCATTGCTAGGAATATAGGGGCAATGAGCTATGCACCTCTTATGGTCTAGAGGCAATATGATTCTTGTCAGTTCATCCTTATGACTCATGGACTCTGTTCGCTCGAGTTTGACTATGAGGCACCCAACTATATGAAAATGGTACGAAAGGTCATCAAGGTATGAAAGTAAATTAATTGAATAAACAAAGCTAGATATGTAGATAATATCGTAGAAGGGTACATTGTATAAGGAATGAAAGAGTTAATGAAGTTAGGCCTTTACCAGTAGATGTTTCTAATTAGTTGCCTATCCCCACATTAAAGCTTGTATCACCAGCTCTTGAGATCACCTTGAAAGAGTTCAAGATTTAAAGGAAAAAATGGAGAAATAGAATATGATATGATAAATTAGGCCAACCAGTTGAGGTATGATTTGATAATGTAAGATGATGCATTACAAAAATTGGCCAAGGAATGAAAAGTGTTGAAAGATAATTTGCAAGATCTTCACCAAGAGAATAAAAAATTGAAGATGGATATTGGGCTTTTAAGGGGATCTAAAAGGGAAGTAAAAAAACTAAGAAGAATGGTGGAGTACTGAAAGAATAGAGCCCAAAAAAATAAAGAAGTGGTCGCTACAGTCACCAAAGAGCAACAAATATGGAAAGATAAGTTTTTTGAAATCTTTACAAAGGTAACCAAATGCCATAAGGAAAACAAGAAGCTAAGGGCCAAATTAAAGGAAGAACATAACAGGAATTTTGATTTGCAAAAAGAGAAAAAGGTTTTAAAATGGAAGCTAATAAGCTTGGAAATTCAGCTGGTCAAGAATCCGAACCACATAAATAAGGAGGATTATTAGGCCTATATTTACAAAATGGAAGTGAAGGCTTGAGATATGTGGAGACCAAAAAGCCTAGGAAGGCAACAGTATATAGAGCACCAAGCTTCTCAAATCTACAAGGCTGTGCAAAAAGCCAATAAAATAATGAAAAAGGTTAAAGAACTTAAACAAGAGATCATACCAACTTAGGATTGCAGTCAACGATTGTTGAGTTTTTATGTGAAACTAGGGAGCAGTATGTTCAAGTTAAGAGTTTTTATGATTTTAATGCACGAATGATTAGTTGATGTACAAGGATTTCTATGGTTAATGAATGTTTCCTTTGCTTAGATTGATCCAAAGCAATACCTCATTTTCATTACATTATATTCATTGCATACATGTAAATTAATAAAAGTAAATTAATAATAATAATAATGATGATGATGATGATGATGATGATGATATTATACCATGTGCTCTAATTCATGAAAAAAGAATAAAGATTCAAAGATAGTGAAGCCAAAGAAATCAAGTCCGTATAGGCATAACACCTAGTCCAATTCTTGAACCATGAAAAGGAAAAATATAGCTAGGTTTGAAAAGGTCGATAAGGTACAAAAAGAAATAAAAGAGAAAGTCATAAAAATACAGTTGAACATTGAGGCACAGATTTTTAATTTAAGATAATTGCCAGTTAGTTCACTAAAAAACAAAGAAGTTTTGGGCATGCCAGGACTAAGAGATGGAATTAATACTGAGGAACCATTGTATCCTCTGGGGTTCACCCCACCTCAAGTTTTTACTTCCAGGGGAATCCATTTGCAGCCATCGACTACACAACCTTACACACGTACCAGTCCCGCTAGTCAACCCCAAATGCATGTTAATATCAACTAAGGGTCAAGCTCTATCAATCCTATTATAACACCAAATTTGGATGACCCCATTGAATAAGAAAAGCTACATGGCATATTTAAGTTGGCAGTGAATGCTGAAATGCAAAACAAGTATGACCTACTTGAAGAAAGACTTGTAGTGGTGGAAATAAATGACATTTTTAGGAGAATGGACACTAAGAAACTTAGTTTAGTGCTTGACTTGGTCATTTTGATGATATTCAAGGCCCTAACGTTTGAAAATTATGATGGAACTAGATGTCATGAAACATATTTAGCACAATATTATCATAAAATGGTTGGGTATGCCCATGATGACAAGTTGCTTATTCATGCTTTTCAAGAAAGTTTGACTGGACCAACACCAATTGGTGTTATAATTTGGAAAGCAACCAAATTCATACTTGGAAGGATTTATTGTAGGCATTTTTTATGCAACACGATCACATGCTAGAGATGGCTCCAGCTCGATTAGCCTTTAAAATATGAAAAAAAGCCCTAATGAAAATTGTAAAAAATATGCTGCTAGATGAAAAAAAGTTGCATTACAAGTCCAACCACTTGTAACTAATAAGGAGCTAAATTTCCTATTTTTGGATACCATTTGTTTCTCTTATTATGATAAGTTGATTAGTAATACATCCTCAGAATTTGCCAATTTGTTATTTACTGTAGGTAGAATTAAGGATGCAATAAAAAAGGGAAGAATTATGGATGCCAATGTGAAATTTTATTATAAAAGGCAGCGGAATATTTTCGATGAATATAGCCAAGATATAATTATTAAAGGGCTAAATGAGAGAAACCTTACCATGATATAGGAAAATTTAGTGAATGACTATTCCTAATGGCCACTCTATTGTTCCTAATCAACCCCTTAGGCTAGTAATTTTCCTTAACCATGTCATCTGTGTGCTTTAGTTCCTTCACCACAAACATTCATAAAAAAAAGGATCAACCCAAGCCATTCACAAAGCCATAAGAGAAAAAGAGTCAAGATGCATCATTCACTCCTAATATCTTATACTGAGCTTTTCACTTTGCTTATCAAAAATCATATGATTTTTGTTGTCCTTACAAAACCCAGAAAGCCTGCTTACTTGAAGCATAATGATCCTAATGCTAAGTATAAATTCCATGATGGGATCAAAAGGAATCTTATAGAAGACTATACTACCTTCAAAGATACAGTTTAGGCTTTGATTAACACAGATCCCATGAAATTTAAAGAATTGGTTAGTAATTATGATTTTGATAACATTGGAATTTAGGTCAATAATGATAAAGCTAAAGTGCCAAGTGGGAAACTTTTGTTTCTGTAAGTTTGAATGTTATTACAAGAGCATTATTGAGATGTGAATTTTTTTAGGTAGAGTCTAAGTGTTCTCATTGAATGAATAAATGTTGTGCATCGTACGATCTCATGGATTTATATTGTCGTTTGAGGTTTTTTTTTTATTTTTTTTAAATTTTTGACTTGTAGATTTTCTTTAAAGGAAAAATTGTTGGATTTGAATAAAGTCCTACGTAGTTAGGTACAAAGGTTTTAGAAAGAGAAATGCCCTAAAAAAAAAGAAAAAATGGAAAAAAAGAGAAAGTTTTATGAGAAAAAAAGTGTTTCAGATGAGTTAATGATCACTATTTGGAATTTCTCAAATACCTAAACACAATTTCTTAAATCATTTAGTTGATTCCATTCACCAACCATGACCTGTCAAAAGTCATGAATTTGAATTTATAAAGCTTCCCTTTACTTGATAATGTTATGATATCAAATGGTAATTTTTTTTCCTAGGCAATGAACAATGAAGTAGGTAATGAAATAGAAACAAATTGGGATTCCTAGAAGAGCAAGCATACACGACATTTTTTTTTAAATTCAAATATGGTAATTTGATGTGTCAATGTTACATTGTAACTCTAAAAAATTTTTAAAATCAGAGCTAACCCAAGTTCGATAAAATGATCTCAAACATACCAACCTTTTAGTTTTTTTTTAACCTTCAAATTGGCTCGGCCTAGTGTCCTGGAGCATGTCAATTGAAAAAAACAAGAGAAAAAAAAAGACTCAATTGCCCTTAAGGCAACTTAAGTTATAATCAACCCATTTTTTCACTTTTGTAGAGTGACATTAATCATTTGACACCTTAAATGAGTTCATTCTACATGACCCTTTTTTTCGTTCATTCCACATGGCCCTTTTTCTCGTAATAACTTTCATTTTTTCTCATAATAACTTTCATTAAAAGTGGTTTGTTAAAATATGATATTTTTCATGAATCACACTACTAGCAAAGTGGATTAAGGTATAAATTATGAGAGGCCATGTTAAAAAAAAAAGACAAAAGACAAAAAAAGAGAGAAAGAAAAAATGAAAAAAAAATAATTATGGCATCATGCACTTAAAAAATTTGAATAAATCCATATAAAGACCCAACAAATCCAAAAGTTTTGTTAAAGAAACAAAGGAAAAAAACAAAAGCCTAAAAAAAGCAAAAAAAAAAAAAACCTTTTGAAATGAAAACCTTTCTTCAACTTCAGTTTCCCAAAAGGAACTGTTTTTCAATTTAAGTGATCATACTTGAAATGACAAATGGCTATTTTTCGTCATCTATTAACAAATGTAAAAATTTATCCCTTGTTACCCTGAGCCTGATTAATTTTCTTTCAAATAAGCTTTAACTAAAGATCACTCTTTATACTAAGAGGCAAAAAAGAATGCATTTAGAGGCTAAAAATGATGATGTCTAGAAAGAATCTCGTATGTTGAGGGCAAAGGCCCAATATAAAAGCTCCTAAAGTTTTGAATCCACTCAAAGGAAAGGAAAAAAAGAAATGAAAGAATGAAAAAAAAGGTGAAGAAAAAAAAGAAAAAAGAAAAGGTGAAAGCAAAAAGAAAGAAAAAAGAACAAAAAAGAAAAAATGAAATGAAATGGAATGAAATGAATAGTGAAAACCACAAGAAAATGATAGGGAATGTACCTCAGAGTGAATCCTTCAAATAAAATAATGGTTCTTGGTTTTAATTACTCTTAAACACTTGTTTTGGGCCTATCTACCTTTTTCGTTGAAAACCCCAAACCTTGGCCTATGTTACATTTTACGAATAGTCCATTTGGATCAAGCATAGATGCTTAAAAATTGAAAAGCTTCTCTTGAAAAAATGGTCATGAAACCTATGAATCCTTTGGTCTATCTTTATTGCCTAATTTTATGCTTGGACCAATATCCTCTTTTGGGATAAGTTTGAATTCTGAAATTTAAAGTGTAATAAAAAAACAAAAAAAAATGAATATGGCTCTAAGATGAAAACCTTACAAGAGGACAGTCTAGAGCAAACTTTGAAAGCCATTCCAAATACAAAATGAGGTGGATGTTGAACAAAGAAAAGCCAGACCTTTTTGAAAGATCCGAAATATCAAAGCCCAAAAAAGTTTGAAAATGATTGATTTTGAAAATCTTAGCTTTTTTCCATTCCCAAATAGCCTTTCAAAATCTCAAAACCTTACAGCTAACTTTGACCTATATTAAAATGTCACATTTTGAGGCTAAAAAAAATGTCAAATATGTTTGGTTTTCAAGGGATTCATGTGTTTAGAAAAATTTATGTTTCATCTATAAGCCTGTATGGAAAAAATATATGCCCTATTCATCCCCTTCAGGTGGAGAAATCCTTTTAAATAAACAAAAACCTCAGTGAGTTGAACCATTTAATCTATTTGGAAGAAAATTTTTACCTCTTTCATTTCTTATGGGAATTGCCCAATTCTCAAGAAAGAATTTAAGCTCAATTTAGCTAGCACCTAAGTTTTAAGCCTAGTTTAGTTGGCACTCATGAAAATCTAAGTCTAGTTTTTTTGGCACCAAATGAAAATTTAAGCCCACTTTAAATGGCATCCAAGTTTTAAACCCAATTTAGCTTGCACATAAACCCAGATTAGCTGGCACATAAGTCTAATTTAGTTAGCACGTAAGTCCAAATTAGCTAAAAAAGTATACACCTCTTTTATTCTTTTTAAGTGGTGAAGTCTTTTTTATTCAATAGAAACCTCCGTGTGTTGAATCATCCAATCCATTGAGAAAGAAAATTTTCACCTCTTTCATATCTAATAGAGATCGCATATTCCCCAAAAAAATTTTAAGTCTACCCAAGTTTTAAGCCCAGTTTATATGGCACCAATAAAATTTTAAACTCAGTTTAGCTAGCACCTAATGAAAATGTAAGCCTAATTTAGCTTGCACAAATGAAAATCTTAGCCCAATCTAGCTGGCACATAATGAAATTTAAAGCCCAATTTAGCTGGCACCAATAAAAATTTAAGCCAAATCTAGTTGGCACCCAATGAAATTTAAAGCCTAGTTTAACTAGCACCAATTAAATTTTAAGTCCAGTCAAGTTGGCACCCAATAAAATTTAATCCCAATTTAGCTGGCCCCTATAAAAATTTAAGCTCAGTTTATTTGGCACCAATGAGAATTAAGCCCACTTTATCTGGCACTTATGAGGTTTTAAGAATAGTTTATTTTGCGTGTAGGCCTAGATTAGTGGTTACCTCACTCAACTTGCGGTTCAATCTCGATTACTTTATTTGACCTGTGGTTCAATCTTGATCACCTTATTTGACTTGCAGTTCAATCTCGGTCACCTCATTCGACTTTTAATTCCATCCCGATCACCTCAAACAACTTGTAATTTAGTCTTGGTCACTTCATTCGGCTTGAAGTTCAATCTCAGTCATCCTTATTTCTCAACTCACGATTTAATCCTGATCGTCTTTAGGGAAAAAAAACAAACCAAAAACAAAAGAAACATAAAACAAAAGCATAAAACATAAAACATAAAAAAGAAAAAAGGAAAAAATATATAAAAAATTCTTTTTAGGAAATGGCATCCAGACAAAAAATATATAAAAAATTCTAAGGTGGGCCGCATCGTGATGCTTGTTGCATAGGCCCAAATGAATGCCCAAATGGCCCAATAAAAGGTTCAATAAAAGACTCATCTTTAAAGCCCATTAATGGCCCATTGTAGGCCATTAAACGAAAAAGAGAAAAAGAAAAAACCCAAATAAAGATATAAAAATCATTAAATAAAAAATGTAAAAATTATTTTTAAAAAAATTTAATAAATTAATAAATTAAAACTAGACCCAAAGTAAAAGCAGGCCCAAATTAGGGCCTAGGCTAAAAAAACATTGGGCCCTTGTTAAAAGCCCAAGATATGGCCAAAAATAAAAGCCCATTCGGCTTTATTTCTTTACATGTAAATGAAAGCCCACCCAATGCATGATGATGTGAAAAGAAGACTGCATGGAGACGATGCATTACCTGAAAGAAAAACGACTTAAAGAGGGAAATGGGACATGCAAAGAAAAACTACTAAATCACTGATGAGCCGATTGTGAGGTGATGGCCAGTTATAGAATAAGAGAGGTGGCTGGTTACTTAGGAGGATGGGGTAGCTTTGCATGAAAAGGGTACCAAGAAGAAGAGGCGAAGAAAAACTGAACAGAATAAAAGAAGAGAAAAAGACTGAGAAGCGGCAAAGAAGCAACAAAAAAAAGCAGGAAGCTCGTGGAAACCAACCAGAAGGGATGGGCAGCAGCAGAAAAAGGAGCGAAGAAAAAAACGCAGCAAAGAGGAGCAAAAAGAACTAGCAAAAAAATGGCAGAAAACATGAAAAAACAGTGGTAGCAACCAAACGTGAAACAGCAGCAAAACAATTGGCAGAAAGAACGAGATCAGAAGCATGAAAAAACTAGCAGAAAAAGGAAAAAGGCACCAGCGAAAATACCAAACTAGGAAAGGGAAAAACCAAAAAAAATGGAAGCAAACCTAAAAAAACTGGGCAGCTGAAAAAGAGAAGAGCAGAAAGGAAAAGCATAAAAAGCTAGTAGCAGAATAACAGAAGAAAACGGTAGCAGGCGAAAAACAGAAGCAAAAAAATGCCAGTAGCAAAAGAAAAGAGATAAGTGTGAAGGAGAAACAGCGGCAGGAGAGGATGTGGGGCAGAAAACAAAACTGGAGTAAAAGAAAAGCAAAAGGAAAACCAGCGAAAGCTGTAGCCAACGAAAACAGAAAAAAAGCAGAAACGGGGAAGAAAAAACTGACCGGCAAACATGAAAAGCTTTCAGGTGAACCAGAAAAACTGAAGAGAGGAGAAGACTCTCAACCATTTGCAGGAAAACTAAAAGAAAAAAGAGGGCAGCAGACCAAAAAATTTGAAACAAAGTAGAAAGAAGAGTAGCGCTTACAAAAGTGGCAGTAGCTTGAAAAAAGCAACAAACCAGAAAAAAGGTTCGTTACTTCTAGTTAGCTTTTATTCCGGTTTTAATATATGGCTTGTGTGTTTACTTTAAAAGAGAGAGAGAGAGAGAGAGAGAGAGAGAGAGAGAGAGAAGAAGTAGAAGAAGTAGAAGAAGAAGAAGAAGAAGAAGAGCTTGTTAGGAAACAAGATTGAAAGGTTTTAAAGAAACAAAAATTTTTCCCCATGCCTGGTACCTTGCATGTTTAGGGAAAATAAAGGCTTCAACATGTCCTTTGCTTATGATTTGTCCCTTGTTGTTAGAAACAGTTACATGGCTTAGAATACTTCTAGTTATGTGAGAATGGCTCACAGAAGCAAGAGTTTCAAACTTTCATGTTTATTTTTTTGTTTTGTTTTCTTTCTTCTATACAATGGTTTGTTTGTAGTAGCTTAGACTTCCTTCATTCGCCTGCATGTTACCTTATGTGTTTAGAGAAGTTTCAGACCTTAACATGTACCTTGCTTCTGGTTTGTTTTCCCTGCAGATGCTTGTAGGAAAACTTAGACTTTTTTTTTATTTTTTATTGTTTAGTTAGCTTGTGCTTTCATGACCATGTCCTTGTAATCCTTGATTGTTTAGTCCATGAAAGCTGAGGGTATTCCCCACTGCTTCATTTTTTTTTTTAATTTTAAATTTATGTTTTTAATAAACTTTAAATCCATTGTGCTATTTTATTAAAAAAATTTAAAAAAGAAAAAAGAAGAAGATAACATAAGCAAAAATGACCAAACATTGTTAGGTGTAAGAGAGTGGGGACGAGTAGGCTATTATGCGGTTGGTTTAATTTACTTTCATTTTTCACTAAGATAGGCGGTTGTTTTATTTTAATGTTTCTCGAACATGAGATGTGTTTTATTTTAAGGGTTGACTAAATATTTTTTTAAGGTGTTTAAAATAATAATTAAAAAATATAATAATAAATAATAATAATAATAATAGTATAAATAATATAAAAATTTTAAATCTCTACCTAGATGTTGAAAGAAATAAAAGTCATATTTTTTTAAAAATTAATGCCACCTAGATGTTAAAGAATTATTAAACAATAGAAAATGAAAATAATAAAAAAATAAATAATAAGAATAATAAATTTTTAATGAAAAACGAAAATATATAAAACTATAAATTTTCATTTTTTAAAAGAAATCACGTTTATAAAAATGAGTTTAGACTAAGAATCTATTTAAATAGTAGAAATTTTTAAAGAAATTCATAAATTTTTAAAGCCCTAAAATGAAACCCTAAAAAAATCCCTAAGAAAAACCTTAAACCTTAGGTAAACCCAAAACCCTAAATGAAACCTGAAATCCTAAATCTTAAGTGAAACTAGAAACTCTAAACAAAACTTGAAACCTTAAGTGAAACTCAAAACCTTAAGTGAAACTCGAAACCCTAAATGAAACCCTAAATCCTAGGTGAATTCAAACCCTAACTGAAAACTTTAACCTTAAAACCCTGAAACCCTAAAACAATACTAAATTTTTAAGGATTTATATAAAAACTTTTTATGAAATAATCTGTTTCTGAATGCCACCTAGATGATGGGTTATTTAGAAAATTTTATTTCATTAAAGTTTTTCATATAATTTCTTAATCTAAAATAATAAAAATGAATAAAAAATAAAAACGAGATCTTAAATATAAATAGTTACACCTAAACTCTGCTTAAAAGTTGAGAATTCTGGGTAGTCTCTTTATATTAAGGATTGATCCCAAAATTACATTTCATCATTTTGCATAACATTCATTCACATATATTTATTTTAGATTATGATTTACATTCATTCTATATGCTCCTTTTTTAATTGTTACTATTGTTTTTTGGTTAATTGCAGTATTATCTTTTTTCCATAAAAATATCTTTTTATAGAAAATGTTATTTAAAAATAGATTTAAAAGTAAAATTAAAATAGCATTCTAAAGGAAATAATTCTTGGTATTTTGTCTAGATGTAGGAGAGTCACCAACAATTATCATTTATAAAGAATGTTATTTTTACTTTTAAAGGAATTTTGTGGTGAATCTCAGACGAAAATAATTATCTTTGCATTCTTCCTAGATGTTAGAGAATTATAAGATATTTCTTTAATATAAAGATTTTCACAATATTCCTAAACAAAGATTTTTAATTAATTTTCTTTCTTAAAAAAAAAAGAAAAAAGGGAATTCTTATTAAATATTAAATAAAACCATTTTTGTCTAAAACTATAGATAGTGCATGTTTAATTGGTACCAATTTTTATGGGCATTGTGGGATGCTAATCCTTCCCCACACGTAAGCAATTTCCAAACCTAATCTTACTTTCGTAAACCAAAAATTGTTTTTTTGATAAACATTAAACCCATTTTATTGTTTTATTAAAAAGATAAAATTTTTAGGTGGCCAATCACACCCTCAAAAATATTGGTGGACTCTCTATTTTTTCTTAATTTCAAAAGTTTTATGTTTAGCGATCGAATCTTTGAATAGATACGTTATGACAACTATCAAAAAGTAATGTTGGACATTGATTCTAAGAAATGGCATAAGGCCATGAAATCCAAAATGAAATCCATGTATGCAAACCAAGCATGGACTTTGGTAGAACCACCTAAAAGGATCAAACCCATAGGATGCAAGTGGCCTTTCAAGAAGAAAATTGATATGGATGGCAATGTACAAACGTACATAGCCAGGCTAGTTGCAAAAAGTTATAATAAAAAAAGTGAGTTGATTTTAAAGAAACTTTTTCACCAATAGCTATGTTAAAATCCAAAAGGATTTTGCTTACTATTGCTACATACCATCATTATGAGATATGGCAAAAGGATGTTAAAATAGCATTCTTTAATGGGAATTTGCAAGAAGATGTGTACATGACATAACCTGAAGGTTTTGAATCCAAAAAGAATGCCGAGATGGTGTGTAAGCTTCAAAGGTCTATATATGGACTTAAGCAAGCATCAAAGAGTTGGAATATATGTTTTGATAAAGTAGTTATAGAATCTGGATTCATAAAAGATGTAGATAAAGCTTGGTATACAAGAAGACAAGTGAGAATGCAATCATTTTCATAATGCTAAATGTGGATAACATATTGCTTATAGGAAATTATACACCTATGCTACAATCTACCAAGATTTGGTTATCAAAAAAGTTTTCCATAAAAGATTTGGGAGAAGTAACATATGTGCTGGGTATAAGGATTTATAGAGATAGAACAAAGAGGTTACTTGGTTTCTCACAATCCAAATACATAGACAAAGTGCTAAAAAGGTTTACTATAGAAGAATCCAAAAGGGGATTCTTGCTAGTGTAGCATGGCAATTTGATCTATTATGTATGCAATGCTATGCACAAGGCCTGATATCTCGTATGCTTTAAGCATAACAAGTATCTATAAAGCAAATCTAGGTAAATGTCACTAGAAGGCTATGAAAATAATCCTTAAATACTTGAGAAGAACTAAAGATATGTTTCTTATCTATGGTAGAGTCAAACTCCTTATTGAGGACTATTGTGATGCAAGCTTTCAATCCAACAAGGATGATAGCAAGTCTCAAAATGATTAGGTTTTTACAGTGAATGGTGGAGCAGTGAGTTAGAAAAGTTTCAAACAGAGTACAACTACAAACTCTATAACTAAAGCTAAATACATCTCTACATCTAAGGCTGCAAAATAGGTTGTTTAGCTTAAGAAGTTCATAACTAAACTAAGCATTGTTCCTAGCATCATTGGTCCAATAATAGTCTATTGTGACAATAATAGAGTTATAGCTTAAGCCAAGGAACTAAGGTTTCATCAAAGATCCAAATATGTATTGAGGAGATATCATCTTATTAGAGAGTTTGTTTCTAGAGTTGAAGTTAAAAGTGAACAAATACCCATTGAGGATAACAGTACCGATCCTTTTACTAAAGCTATATCACAGTAAAAACATGATAAACATGTAGTGAAATATGGTATTAGATACAAGAATGATCAAGTTTAGTGCAAGTGTGAGATTATTGGTATTTGCCCTCTAAGTCAAATCGTATTTTGGCTAAGATATTATCATATTTATAGTACTTTGATATTTGATATCTTATAAAGGTCTTATTTCTTTATCATTGAGCTTGTGTACATATATTTCAATGTTGATGCTTACGTGATAAAGTTCTCAAAATATAAATAAAATTTTGCAAGAAAATTACAATGAGATTGTAATTATGAGATCATCACTGCACAAAAGCTACATGTTCCAAAATTATTCCTAGTTGATGCTTTATCAATAAGAAGACATTGACAAAAGCAGTTGAGACTAACACATGGCTATTCTTTTACTTATAAAGTAAGCAACTGATTTCATAGGTTGAAGTTTGGGATAAACTTGAGCTAACATGTGGGTGCTTGTTGCAAGAACAAGTTCCTTGAACATGACCCGATATGAGAATGTTATATGAAAGTTCACATAGTGTCTATAGCTACATTTTCATGTGATGGTTATATAAATGGTACTTTAACTTGAGATTACTTATGATCTTATATGATGAATGTTATACTTCGACCTTACTTTAGTTATGGTTCTAACCAAGAATGCTCTAGTTGAGTATTATTAGGTATAACATGAGGCATATAAAGATGCAGGAAGTAATCAAAATAGGATTCATTACTTTGTATGATCAAGAGAGTATTTCAATTAGTCTTGATTAAATTAACTTAAGAAATCTTATACCAAAGTGAAATAAGAGTTTAGAAATGTTCTAAAGCTTATTTGTGTGTTAATGTCAAAGACAAGACTAAATATGGTTGAACAGGATTGAATAGACACTAAACTATACTTAATGTTCAAATCGAGATACTATGTGACAAAAGGATCTGAATTATACATTAAGACCATTCATAGATAGGTTGTCAAGCTATATTGACTTTTCTTTAGTAATTGGGGGTCAAGGCAACAAAACTAGGATTGATCATGATCTATAAACAATCTTGGCTAATTGGAAAAATAGTGATGAAAACAAAAAGTTTGATTCATTCAAAGTCGAATACTAGAGCTTATAATGTTTTTATTTGTTACCAACATGCTAAAAAACCTAATGGGTCACACACAATAGGACAATTACTAAAGATTAAAATTAGGATAAATTAAGTTGGACTTAATTTGATTTTGGTATGGCCAAAAAATAGAGGAAATAAAAACATGAGAAAAACTTTTCCTTATTTGGTACATTCAGCTAACATAGGGTTAATTGTAGAAATTTGCATTCCAAGCATTAAACCTAATGTGGCCAAATGTTTCCCTTATAAAAGGAACATCAAGCCACCCCCTCTTATAACCAACTAAGTATCAAAAGAAGAAACAAGAAAAAACTAAGAAAAAGAAGTTTCACTCAAGAAAATATAAGAGGTCTTGTAAACACTTGCTAGTCAAAATGTAGCTTTGAGTTCTACCAAACATTAGAGAAGGTTATTTCACAAGAGTTCGGGTGGATCACCATTAGAAGCTAAATGCTTGGGCAGCTTCTTAACTTGGAATCAACTTGAAAGGTCACCAAATTGAATCAAAGGATTTTTGGCATTTAAGGTAACACCTTTAACTGAAACTATGCATGCTTGTATATATATGTTGTTTATATAATCTTATTGATTAATCTTGGCTTTAAAGAATTAGAATTTTTTAAAATTTGCTGCTTTAACTCTGCATAATGATGCATAATTCCCTTTATGAAAAACTTTTAAGATGAAAGGTTAAAATGAAAAAATGATAAAAATTTTAACTTTAAAGGAGTTTTTTTTTTTTTTAATTAGGAAAGTGAGTAAAAGGATTTCAAGACTTCCAGGTAGATTTTTTCAAAATTTTGAAAGATTTTCAAGACCTCTCGACAAAAATTTAAATTTTTAAATGATTGCCAAGGCCTTCAAGCAAAACTTTAAATTTTTGAAATTTTCCAAGACCTCTAGGTGAAATTTTAAATTTTGGAATGATTTTCAAGGCTTCCAAGCAAAACCTTAGAAACTTCCGAGACCTCCAGGCAAAGTTTTGAGTTTTAGAAAAACTTTTAAGACTTTAGGGTGAAATCTTAAACTTTTGAATAATTTTCAAAGCCTCCAGTCAAAATCTTAAATTTTTGAAAGATTTCTAAGACTTCAAGCAAAATTTTAAAATTTTTAATCTCAAGGCCTCTGGGCAAAACCTCAAAATTTTGAATGATTTCTAGGCCTCCAAACAAAATCTTAGGGCCTCTGGGTGAAACGTTAGATTTTGAATGATTTTCAAGGCCTTCAAGCAAAATCTTAGATTTTTGGATAATTCCTAGGTCCTTAAAAAAATAAAAAACTAACAAAAAAACAATAAACCAAAAAAAATAATAACATCAATAACAACTAACACAAGCACACATCAAAAAACAAAGCCCCTCATCCCTTGGTCCTAGACAAAATTAGTGTATTTAGTCTTGCATTATTTTCAATTCTTAGAAATACACGAGAAAAGTAATTGTAGATACCTAATTTTATCTAGGGAGAATTCAATCAATTGTGAAGCTTTTAGGATTGATCCGATTTAGATCCAATATTTCTTTAATTTTGACAAGTTTTTAAGTCAAAATTAAACCAATTTGACCCAAATGCCCCAAGGTCAAACTTGGTCAAAAAAGTCAAACTTGATCAAAATTAGTCAAAATTAATCAAATCATTTTGAACTTGGGTTAGTTTTTCAAATTTTGAAACCAAATGGGACTAATAGGGCTTGAAAATGATATTTGTGATTTTAGCGCACTAAAAACCTTGATTACACTTCGGAAAGGATAAAATTATCGAAATACCTCTCAATGGTATTTTTATAATTTGACCTTCTCAAAGTTGGATTTCATAGAAACTTCCAAATCACATTAAAATATTATTTCATAATTTTTGATGCATCAAAACCTTGATCACACATTGGGAGGTGTGAAATTACCAAAACACCCTTAGAGATATTTTTATAATTTGATCTTTACAAGCTCAGTTTTTCTCGAAACACTCTATATCAAGGTTTTAGATTATTTCATGATTTTTGGTGCATTAATAACTTGGGTTGCACTTTAGAAGGTGTAAACTTACTGAAATACCTTTATGGGGTATTTTTGTAATTTGACCATTTCGAGGTTAGTTTTTCGTAAAATGCTCCAAATCATATTTTCATATTATTTGGTGATTTTTGATGCATTAAAAACTTTAATCATACCTTAAAAGGTATAAAATTACTAAGTACCCTTAAGGGGTAATTTCGTAATTTGACTTTCTCGATGTGATTTTTCACAAAAATTTCATATCATAATTTCATATTATTTTAAGAGTTTTGGTGCTTTAAAATCATAAAAATGAAGAAGAGTCATATTTCTCCAAGAAAATTACATAAAAATTGAAAACCTTTAAATGGAGGGTAAAATGGTTATTTCATTTGGTTTTAGTAGCACTAAAAATGCAATATTTGGCAGTGAACATGCTAAGCCATGGGATGATCTTTAAAGGCTAGATCCAATGGTAAAAAGTGACTCCTTGCAAAAAAAATAAGGGAGAAGAAATGACTATTAGATTGATGGAAATTTGATCTAAGAGCTTGATGGCTTGTGCATGAGATATTTATTCTTCCTTAAGGGCTAAGAAGAAGAGGTTTTTTTTAGGAGAAGGCAGCTGGGAATTCGCATAAAAAACAGTGATGAAAAAGGAAAGAATAGAAAAAAATTCTTAGCTTTGTAGAGGTATGTTTCTTACTAGTATTTCCTTTGCATTTCATATTGTTTTTATATTGTTTACCTTTACATTTTTCTATTTATTATGAAAAAAATCCATAGTTTTTATCTTTTTTAGTCCAAGTTTGAATTAAGTTCTCATCCAACTAAACAATAGTTTGGACTGAAACAAAAAACATCAAGCAATAACAACCAAAATCCACCATTTGTAACCATTGAAGGTTTAGCCAAGCATTATCCCACCATGGACAAACCTCATTTTGGTCTTCCTTTGATGATTTTTTTGCTTCCAATAATGTTTATCATGGTTAGATTACTATTTTACTTGTTATTTGAATGATTTTGATTAGTTTAATAGTGTATGTTTGGTGTTTGGCAATATGTGTTTGTTTTCATGATTTCTTCATTTATTAGTTTGTTACATGTTTGAAAAAATTTCTCTCATGATATAAATGCCTTCATATGATGATTTTATAAACAATTGATGTATGTTTTGATCAAATGAATGGTTGTGAAATTATGGATATGTCATGAGGTGGTTCACCAAGCCATTCCTATGCTATCCTAAACCTCCTAGGTTGTTGGTGGCCAAATGTTGGTTTATTCTTCTTTGGTTACTTCTATCCTTGTATGATTCTTCAAGGTTTTAGCTTAAATTTTCCATGAATAAAATATTAATTTAATATATTTTTGGTGATATTTGAGCTTATTTGTATGTATTTCAAAACCAAAAAAAAATGGTAGAACATGTCTTGCAAATTTTAAAAATATCAGTGTTTAATCCATTTTCATCATATTTTTACATACACATTTAGTTTGTAATATAGTTTCAAGAATGCCTAGATTTATAATAAGTTTATCTCATAATCATGCATTTTTCATGCATCAATATTTATATTTTTACCAATGATATTCTTATAATTTACTTTTGTCACATGCATTTTCCATGAAACCCTAAATCACCCTCCAAATTGTAAACCAAATCCTAAACCCTAACATAAATCCTAAACTAACCCTAAACACTAAACCAAACCCTAAACCCTAAATCTTAAATCAAACCTTAAACCCTAAACCAAACCCTAAAGCCTAACCTAACCCCTAAAATAACCCTAAAACCTAACCTTAATCCTAAACTAACCTTAATCCTTAAACCAAACCCTAAAGCCTAACCTAGACCCTAAACTAACCCCAACCCCTAAACCAAACCCTAACCTAGACCTCAAATCAATCCAACCCTAAATTAAATCCCAAACCTTAACCTTGACCCTAAATCTACATCAAACTCTAAAAACCCAAACCAACCCTCAAACCCTAAAATAAACCCTTGATCCCATTCATTAATTTGATTTTCATTTTACTTTGTTACATGCATTCTTATGCATTCATACTTTATCATTTATGTTTAATTATCATGCATTCATCATGTTATTATGTTCATGCATATCATGCATACGTTTTCAAAATGAATTTTCAGAGAAAAATATTTTTTTAAATAAGATGACATCTCAAGTAAAAATAACTTTCAAGATTATTTTCCAAGTATAGGGGGACTCTCGATGGTTATCATTTATGCAAAGTGTCACTTTGGTATTTTGGGGCAATCTAAAAACACTTAAGTTAGAGATATTTTTTAAGCTATACCTAAATATAAGAGAATAAAAATAGTATCTTGATACTTCAGATGTTTTCATCTTGGTCAAAAAAAATGTTTTACTTTCAAAAAAAACATTTGATTTGCTTTCAAATAAAAAATTTAGTTTTTAAAATAAGCACATGAAAGAAAGGAATTAACATCAAAACACTAAAGTGGGACCATTTTTACCAAAATCTTAGAATAACATGCAATCAATTAATATCGTCTTTAATAAGCATTGTAGGGTACTAATTCTTCCTCACACATAATCAACTTCTGAACCCAACTTTGATTTTTTACAAACTGTAAATTGTTTTAATAAAACTTCAATCCCATTTTAAATGTTTTATTAAAAGGATAAAATTTTCAGGTGGCCAATTACATCCTAAAGAAATTTTGTGGTGACTCTTTGTTTTTGGTTCTATTGAAAATGATTTTTAGCACCCCATTTTTTCTTATTTCCCAAGTCAAGTGATCGAGCTCCTCAGACCTGCACATCATGACAGTGACTTGTTTCTTGGAATTGTCAACAAATTAAGTCAAATTGTTTAAATTGATAATATATTAATTCATGTAGGGAGTATTCCTAAAAGGAAATCCTAAATGCATTGAAAAGATATAAATGAGTGTGCTTTTAAAATCTTCTAAGAATGGATTAGATTTAAGCAAAACCTAGAGAATGCCCTTATTGTATTACTAAAAATAATTAGTTTTAGCAGGCAATTTTTTTTCAATTAATATAAGAAAGGAAATTTTTTGTCTAAAGTTTTATCCTACTTTTTTTTTTAAATCTTATTCTAACTTTAAAAGTAAAATGTTTCAAGTTGATTTTGGAATTTAAATTGTTTCAATCTTTCACTCTATGATGACCTTTGATAGAGGGTACTCATGGTAACATCTATGGTGAATCTGCAATGTTTGTAGGAATTTGGTACTGGTATGTAGTAGCGATTTTAGATGAATATTAAAAGTGATCAAATAATTTCTCAAGCAAATAGGGACAGATCCAAGATTTATATTCAGTAGGAACAAATTATTGGTTAATATTTATTTACAAACTATTGTAACTTAAAATGACTTTCATTAAAATATATAATGTCAAATACTTCTAGAATTAAAAAAATAACAAAAACATTTCTAAAAATTTATAAAATATAAAAAATCATTTTTATATAAAAATTAAACCTCAAAAATCACAATTGTTTTAATTGTGTCATGTTCGGAAAGACTATTAACACTTATATAGGTAAACATAAACATGACAATTGAATAAACAAATTAAAAATTTAAACATGTACACAAACATATTTATTAAACAATTATATAACACGATTAACAAGTTTATCGAACAAGTTGGATTAAACATGACATGCCATGTTTTGTAACTCATTTAAAAATTCATTCTAACAAGATCAATAAGTGTAGTAAAGAGATAACTTTTATATTTATATTTTAAATCATTAACTTATTCAATTACTTTCTTTTTCATTTTGTTAATGCATTCATATACATTTAATATTATAAAAGTTCCATGCTTAATTTTTTTTATATATTTAATGGGGGTAAAAAACAAAAAACAAAAAATTTTGTTTCTAATAATCCTACTTGTTATTTTAGAATTTTAGTGATAGCAAAATATAATAATCATTTTATATTTTGGGTCTTTATAAAAACACTCAAATTTCAAGATTTCAGTGGGGCCAACTGCCCCCACCCTAGATCTATCTTTGCAAGCAAATGATAACTTAATTTTCATTCAAACAGGTAAAAACTTTATTTTTTCACTAAGATCCATTGATCTTTAATATCAATTATGAACATTTTTACCCTATTTAGTTTGTGCATAAAAAACTTGCTTCCTTCCAAAATAAAATAAATTTTACATAATAAGCTTTTATTACTCTTTTAAATATTATTTGTAGCCAACTCAAAAGATATTACATGTTTTCTTGTTTTTTAACTATGTATATAATCTTTATTTTGGTAGCAAATTCATTATTGTTTTTATAAACCATTCAAAGTTTTTTCATTCAATCACTACAAGAAATAGTATTTTTAGTGGAGAAAAAATTGTCACTAAAAATATAAAATTTAGTCACTAAAATTTATAGTGACTAATTTTAAAGTCGTCATTTGTCGTCACAAATAACTTCGTCACTTTGGTATTAGTGACGATATTTATTAAGTTGCCACAATAGCTATTTTTTTTGTGACACCAATTTTGACACTAAAAGTATTAGAATATGTGACTAAAACAAGTTGTCACAATAGCTTACTTTATTATGACAATTTTTTCGACTCTAACAAAGTTTAAATAGTGAAAAAAAAATTGTCACAATAATATAGTTTTCTTGTGACGATAATATTGACTCTAAAAATATTGCAATAGTTACAAAACTATAGTCAATTATATTTATTTTATTAATGACAAATTTTTCCTCACTAGTATTTATTGAAATAGTATCGATTGAATTTTGTCACCAATATTTAAATTATTTCTTACAATAATTATTGTCACTAATAAATTAGTTATTGTCACAATAAAATTTGTCAATTTATAAAAAGACTATCATTAGTGACTATAAAAAATAAATTGTCACAAAAAATTGCTCCTGTAGTTGCAAAACAATAGTAACTAAAAAGTTGTTTCAAAATAAAATATGATTATAGTGACATAAAAATGTGGTCACCTCATCTATTTTAAAAATAAAAAAAAATGACGACAATACTTATAAATAAACTACCAATATATATATATATATATATATATATCATGTTTTTAATTTCCTAAATTCAATCTCAAAAGTAATAACCAAAATACTATTATCAATAAAACAATACTAGTATTTTTCTACAAAAAAAAAAAAAAAACTAAATAGTTACTAAAAAAAATTAGTCCACAAATATGATAATGTCCAAGTGAAAATCCAAACTAGAAGTCCATAGTTGATCCCAGTAAAGTTTACTCTTCATTATTTTCCTACAAAACAAACAAAAATAAGAAAAAAAAATTCAACAAATAGTAAAATACTATCTTATATAATTGTTATTTGACATTAATTATTTAACTATTGTACTTACATCATTACTTGGAGAATTTGATATAGATGCATTGGGTAACAGACTAGAAATTAACCATTCACTTGCTAAAGGCATAAATACATCTTTCACTTGTTTCAATTCCATGGTTTATTTCTCAATAGCCTTATCTTGAGCCTAAGTTCTTCACATTGAGAGATAATTATAAATAAGGATATCGAACATAAATTTATTATTTGAAACCAAGCAAGTAAAGAACAAATAGAAACTGTTTCTATATAAATCATCCAAAATAATGAAGCAATATAAACCTAAAATAAAGATTTCAAATTCTCATTCGGCCCCTTAAACCATCTCTTGCAACATAGTGAATATACACCTACCTATATTTTAATTATTTAATAATTAAAAACTCATATTTTTAAATAATAAAAAATCATAAATTACAATTCTCTAAAAAAAAATAACCATTTGTCTAAATCAAAGTAAAATTAAAGTTTCGTTGTGGATTATATTGTTTCATATTTATAATTGTATAATTGCATTTAAAATAAATATGGGTTTATATTTATTAATCAAACTATTTTTTGTAGTTTATCCTTTGTTCTTATATTTAAAATTATCATTGCATTACATATTGACATGATGATATTTGATAATATTAGAAACCTCTAACTCTTCTTTGGCTTTGAATTTGTTTTTTTAAATCTTATATTTTTATTATTTTTTAAACATTTATAGATTATTAATTTATTATTATTATTATTATTATTATTATTATCCATATATGAACACTACCATCAATTAATTAAATTATTTTTATTAGACTCCTATTAAGATCAATATTATAATTTCAACATAGAAAGAAATTAGAAGACCATGAACAAGTTTTCTACAATGACCACATTGGGTGATTGGGAGATCCTTGACTTAACTTGACCACAATGACCGTAACATTTTATTTTCTTTTGCTTAACTTTCATCTCTCAAGTATAAAGGTGTTTGAATTCAATTAAAACCGAATAAATCAATTAAATTGAACTAATTTAATTATTCAATCAACCATTCAATTAATTTACTTTAAAGAAAATTTATAATAAACAGTGCCACATATGAAAATTGTAACCAAACGAAATGATTTGGCTATTTTATGGTAGTATATAGAACTATAAAAGAAACTTATCAATAAAATTGCAAACACCAAAAGAAAATGACATTTATCATAAGCTTTGATTCGTTAAGTAATATGCACATTTGCACACATAAAGTCATGAATATGAACATAAGCAAAACAAAACATTGTGGATTTCAAATGAAGAAATCAAATTGAATAACTCCATCTCAATCCCAATGTAAAAATAAGATTCAAAATTTCATAATTTTTTCAATAGTGATGATTTCAATTGTTACAATAATAAATTTGTAATTGTGATGACATATAGTTGATAGTAATATATTATGTTTAATGGTGACAAAAAATTTTGAAACAAAAAGTAAAGTATTATGCGACAAACTAATTTTTTCTCACAACAACGTCTAATAATAGCGACCACTTTATATATCATCACTTATACATTACTTCATGCCAAAATTCACTTGTCGCTATTTTTGTGCACTTTATCAATGATGATTCTGTAGTAACAAATAATTTTGTCATAAAAATATACTTATAGTGACAATTTAATTGTGAAAAAATTTAAACCGTCACAATTATTATTATATTAGTGACCTAAAAATAATGCATCATAATTACTTATTACTATAGTGTCATAGGAAAATTTCATCACAAAAAACTTAATATTCGTGACAAAATTGCTCACAATTACAAAAGAATCATTACTAAAAATCTTAATTGTTGTAGTAAATTTAAAAGATTAAAAAGTTAGTTTACTATTTTGTTTGTTGATTTGATTATTATAACTTATTTAAGAAAATATTAATATAACATAAATTGTTATAAAATTGTTAATTTATTAACTTTTAAAACATGATTTTTTTTTCATATTTTATAAAAAGTAATATTTAATTTATGTGATACGGACCAAACATGATGATTTTTAATCCCTAATGATTAATGATTACTAAGTAAGATCATTTGGTATTATAACTAGCTGGCGTGCATTATCACAATATAGAATATCACTTGTAATTAAATTATCATAATAATTTTAAACAAGAGATCAAATAGAATGATGGAAATGAAATCAATAGAAAATTGAAGAAAAAATTGAAAATTAATTATCTAATTTCCTCTTTAATATTTGATTTAAGTATGAAAACAAAATTTTAAGTAGAGCGATTGGTTTTAATTAATTAAACAATTAATTTTTCTTTTATTTTTCTCTTAATTAACTTTTTTTTAAGAATATGTAAATCAATCCATCCATATATTCTTCTCCCTACTTAGCTACTAGAGGTGTCCAAGAGATGGGTCAACTCCAATCAATACCTCTAAAAGCTTAACCAAAGCTCATTCTTTAAAATATTTAGGCTCGTTTAATTTTAATTTATATTAAAATATCAAAAATTATTTTATTAAAATTATTTCTCTTTTATTAATAAATATTTAATATTTTTAAATATATATTTGAATTAAAATTAAATAAAAATAATCATTTAATAATAAAATATTTCATGAGTCAAACCGAATTCCAACTTAAAAATTTTAGTGCATGACCCGATTCAAGATAGGTTGATGGGGCTAGTTGGCCGCCCGAGCCATGAATATGTTTACTCTCTAATTTCTCTTCATAAATGAAAATGAGAAAATAATCTACTCGCATAAAATTTATTCCTTGCTACACTCAGAGACGTCTGTATGTAGAACTTGTTTCACACATGATTTTTTAATCTCCAGATATTTAATTGATAATAAATAATTATTTTTATTTATGTATTTTTATTTTTATTTTAATACCTTAAATCAAATATGAAGGAGAAAATTAGATAATTAATTAATTTTTCATTTTTTCCTTTAGTTTTCTATTGATTTCATTTTCATTATTTAAGAAAAAAAATACAAAAGTGAACAATTTTCTTTTTTTGATAAAATACATAAGTGAATATCTTAAATTTGAATAAAGCAAAACATGAGCTTTCATATTTCATTAGTTAAGGAAGAAAAAATTAAAAGATTGAGGGTTAAGCTTTAATTTCGGCATGCGTCTAATTAAAGGAGAGCTTGCTTCGACGGCCATTGAGTATGTCCTTTATGGAATAATCTTGGCAGATTAGGTTAAGATAGTTTTGTTAGACCAAAGCTACACATTTTACATTTCTTGTACTAAAATTTTTGTTGTCGTTGTTGCTGTGTTTGACTAATGAGGAGAAAAAGAAAAAAGACAGAAAATGATGGTGTGGGAGGAAATGATTGGGTGGACCACCGACACGTGACTATTTGCACCGACTTTTTTAACGCCACCGTTACGCTGTTGACTTTGTGGCGACAAAACGGATCGACCCTCACAATTATTATTTCGTTCTTCTTCTTTTTCTATTTTATTTGGGTGAGTCCTTCCCTCCACCGAAAGTGAAGTCGTAACGTAGAAAACTTGACATTTCATTGTGCACATTTTATGCATGAACTTTTCAACCCCAAGTAAAGCTGCTAACTACTTCCCCCCTCCCTTCTCCCCTCTTTTATGCCCTTACTACAAGAAAAGAAAAAAAATAATTATTTAGTAAAAAATAACTTCTAAAAAATAATTTTTGTATTTTTAGATATTTATTTGATAAAATTTTGAATGGTTAACGAATGTTTGAGTATAATTTTATTCAAATCAAATTTTATATATAATTTTTTAAGTTCAAATTTAATTTGATCTGATTTAAAATATTATTATATTAATAAATAATATTTTTTATCTAATTTAATTTAAAAATTAAAATATTAATACTAAAAGTCTTTTAATATCTTATAATTATGCTCAACTAATACTTTGAACATAATATTTTAAACTCAAATTTAATTTAGTTCAATTTGAATATTATTATATTAATAAAAATATTTTATTTAATTTTAATTGAAATATTAAAATATTAGCATTAAAAGTCTTTTGATATTTTAATTTTAAATATTTTAATATTGTATATTATTAAACATAAATATTTCTAATATTTCAATAATAAATAGTCTTATATTATTATTTTAATAATAAATAATAACATATAATAATATTTTTATTATTTTAATAATTAATGTTAAATTATATAGTAATATTATTTTCTTAATATGAAAATTTTAATAATTTTTTATAATTTTTAGTTTAAATTATATAATTTTTATATTTTATTTATTATGGTAGTTATATTACTATTTTAATAATAACTATAAATAAAAAAAATATTTTTGTTATGATTTAATAATAGATACTTTCAATAAAAAAATATAAAATTTTAATAGTATAAATATTGTAATAACAAATATGACTATTTTAATATTAATAAAAATAATATTTTAAAATAGTAATACTATTTTAAATATTTTAAAATATTAATATAAAGAATAATAAATAGTTTTATTTTAAATATTTTATATTAATATAATATTCTAATATTAAATATTACTATTGAAATATAATTATTCTTGAATATTAATAATTTTAATAGACTTTAATAATAAATAATTTTTAATATTTTAATAGTTATAATAGTATTATTTAAAAAAAATAAAATTTTCAAAACATAGCTAAACGACAAAAAATATTGTTAATTAATTCATCCAAATAAAAAAAATTTGTACTTTTTTTTCAAAAAATACAACTGCTTTTCAAAAAATATTTTTTGAAAATAAATTTTACGAAACAAATGTAATCCAATTGAACCAAGAGTTTTTTATACTCAAACAAACAGTTAAGGATATGTAACATATGCTAATTGACAAGCCAGAATAAACGGTTTTTTAACATAAGACAACAACCTCAAGATACAAGGAACAATTTTAAATTTTAAAATTCAAAATTTAGATCTAATGAATATTTAAGTAAATTTTTTTCATCCAACAACATGAATGACCAAAAAAAAAAAAAAAAACAAAGAACATAAAATTTACATACAATCCATTTTTAAAAAAATTAAATATAATTTGTAAAAAATTTATAACAGTTAATGCAATAATATTTTTTTATTATTTCAATTTGTTAATATCATTTGATTCTATGTCAAATTAATCTTTTTCATAAATGGCCAAATTTTAAAATAAATGTAAATAACATCCGTAATTGTCAAAATTTGAAGAATATTTCATTTTCGTCTCTAAATTAAAAAATAATAATTTATTAATTTTTTATTTCCGAGTATGTAATGATTTGGTCATTCCATCATTGTAACCCTTTTTTTGTTATTAAATATTTTATTTGACTTTGATAAAAAAGTTTTTGATGCGATAATTTTGACAATTGAAATGAAAGAAAAAAATGAACAAAGAAAAAAATATTTTTTTTATTTTTTAAACATAATATAGATGTTTAACATATTTACAAATATAATAATTTAAATAAATAAGTTTTAAAATTTTCTATTTTTTAAGAAGTTTATTTTTATTTTTCAAATATAATATATATTAATAACTTTTATAAAAATCTATAATTTAGATTAAATAAATTTCAAATTTTTATTTTTGAATAAGTTTTTTTTAATTTTTAAATCTAATATAGTTTTAATATATTTTATCAAAATTTATAGTTTAAAATAAATAAAATTTTCAAATTTCTATTTTCAAATTTTTAGATATAATATAATTGTGTATTTTATCTAGTTTTATAATTTAAAATAAATAAGTTTGAAATTTTATTTTTAATAAGTTTTTTTAAAAAATTAAATATACTATAGTTTTAACATATTTTATAAAGTTTTATAGTTTAAAATAAATAATTTTAAAATTTTCTATTTTAATACGTTTTTGTTTTTTTTTAATTTCTAGATATAATAAATTTTTATATTCTATCTAGTTTTATAATTTAAAATAAATAAAATTTAAATTTTAAAAAACTAAAGAATATATTACAGCGTAAAATAAGTAATATTTAAAATTTTCTAATTTTAATAATTTTTTGTTTTTCATTTTTTATATAATATAAAATTTTAAAATTAAATTAAATATAAAATTTTAAATAATTTCAACATCCATGTATTTGTCATACGTATAAACATACTGCATCAACTAATATTTATTATCAAATTTAATAAAATTTTTTACTAAGGAACTCTTTCCATTTAACATTACGCACCAGTAGGCGCCGATGCGAGAAGCTCCCTTGAATATCACATGTTGGAATCTTGGCTGTGACTGCCTCGGCTGCTTAAATTCTGTAATCAGAAAGAAGGGTAACACCAATAGCGGCCAATCAGAAAATTTTAGAATGTGCTGCGCATTGCAACGCAGCGCACCATAGTCTTTTCAAACTACCGTCCACCATTTACATTCAACTTTCGGCCATGTTACCATGCGTGAAGATGTAATTGAGCTAAATTAAACTTTGAACAAATTCAGATCGATTTAAAATTTATTATTTAAAATTTAAAATTTAATTTTTAATTTGAATTTAATTTGAAATAAAATTTAAATTATTTAAATTTATTCTATTACATTTATTTATTGAATAAAAATTCAATTCAATTTTTTATTTGATTTCAAGAAATTCAAACTTAAATTAATATATATAAATAAAATAATATAAATTATGTTAAAATACAAAATTTTAATTAAATTCATGAATTATTCAAATAGATATTAAAATACTCAATAAATTGAATCATTTAAATTATCAATTATTCTATTAATCAGTTGATATTTTATTAAAATTAATATTTAAAAATTATAAATTTAAAAAAATTTAAATATGTAATATCTTTTTCGAATAAATACGTGATTAGATAAATAATTTAAAAATAAATTAAAAACTTTAAAATAAAAAGTTAAACCGTTAAAACTCAAACTTAATTTTTATTCAAATTACATATAAATAATTTACGAAACATATATATATATATATATATATCATTTTCACGAAAACACACAAATTGTGAATCTGTACTTTATATTCCCACGCGCCACTCACAGTCCCTCCCCTTCCGTACCTTGTCTTGGTAATGGCAGCCCCCTGGCTCCCCTCAATAAAATGATACTGCCATACTGCTATGTTGTAGCTTTCGCATTTTTTATGTTCAAGAGAATTCTATATGAGGCTTTTAAGATTCTTTATTAAAGTAAAAAAAGACACAGGCATGATAATATATGTATATAATTAATTAATTATAATTTAATATCATATAAGGTTTATTAAAAATTATAAAATTTATATTTTTAAAGATTCAAAATTTATATAATTTTTTATTATGATTAATGAATTATATAATGAAAAAGAATTTTAAAAAAGAGTCCCCGTTAAAAAAAAAAAAAAAAAAGGAAATTGGAGTAGAAGCAACGAAACTAAAAAAGGCCAACCTCGTGCGGGGTCCAGAAAAAACCAACCAACCAAATACAAGGAGACTTGTACAAATTCTCCGCTTCTCTCTCTAAATCTTTTTTGGGTCTCTTATAAGCCCCCACTTCCCCTGCATTTCTTCTACCTTTCTCAAACAACAGTCCCTCCCCCGCTTTTACAATTTTTTTTTTCAACTCATCGCTTCTTCACTTCAAAAGCTCTCAAATTTACTCTGGGAAAAGCGAAATCAACACGTTGTTATAGCTATCGTAAACTAACATTGAGCACCCGTTTTGGATTTACATCATCGAAGTAGAGCTCGCTCTCTCTGTTTGATCTCCAGCGCAGAGTTTTGGGAATTTTGGGATGTGGGGTCAATGATCCTGAAACCGCTTCCGATTCTGTCTTTTTGGTTCCATAGGATTAGCTATTAAATTCTACTTCCAGATTCTAAAATTCAGTCTCGCTTTTCAATCTTCTGACCAAATTTAATCTGGGGTACTTAAGATTATCTTTGTCCACCTTTTTTCCTCTTGATATATACATTTGATTCCAATCTTTCCGTCATAATTATTTTCTTTATTATCCCTTATCGAATTAATTTTTGACTAGAATTTATCAAATTTTTATTTATACAGAGACAGAGAGCCAATGCTTATCAGTATCAATGACTGCAGCAAAAAAAATTGGTAATTCCAAGAAGGGTGTTGGTGATGAGACAGAGAAGATGACAGCTGGACAAGATTGGGAGATTGACAGAGGCAAGGAACTTGGTTTTGGGTTCGAGAGGCGGCAATGGAAGCCAGTTTTTGATGAAGCTTCCATGTCACAAAGACCTCTCAAGAAGGTCCGTGGCCCTGAACGTCAAGACCATGTTCAAACCTCTGCTTCTTTGGCTCATCAGTCGTCTTCTTTCTCTGCTCCCTCCTCTGTTTCTATTAGTTCACCTTCTTCTCTAACTCTTTTCCCACCTTGTTCTTCTTCTTCTTCCAATGCTTCTTTGCCATCTTCCAGGCTGGCTTTTCCTTTTGCTTGTGATCCATCTCAGCAGCCAATTTACTTTCCTAAACAATATGGAAATACTCCGATTCTGATGCCAATGTTCCGCCCATTGCCACAAAACCTGCAACACATGATTTCCTTTAGTCCTCTGCAGCAATATGGTTATGCTTATCGGCCAATTTTCTCTGGAGAATCACCCCTACCACCTCAGCAGCAGCAACAACTTTTTCAATACTGGAGTGATGCATTGAATTTGAGTCCAAGAGGGAGGATGATGATGATGAGCAGATTAGGGCAGGACAGTAGACAATCGTTTAGGCCGCCAGGGCAGCCGATAAATAGTACCAAGCTTTATCGAGGCGTGAGGCAGAGACACTGGGGCAAATGGGTAGCTGAAATTCGTCTTCCTCGAAACAGGACTCGCCTTTGGCTGGGCACATTTGACAATGCTGAAGATGCTGCCTTAGCCTATGATCGCGAGGCATTCAAGTTGAGAGGAGAGAATGCAAGGCTCAATTTCCCCGAGCTTTTCGTCAATAAGGATAAAGATACGTCCACAGCCCCAGGTTCAACTGTTTCCTCTCTACAAACTCCTCACGAAAGTTCAAAGCCAAATCAGAATCAGGATCTCCCAAAACAAGAACTGAAAGGCCTAAATTTGCAGTATTCAGAAATGGAAATGATGCCGCCACCAGCACAGCCTCAAGGACAGAATCCTGACAGTGATTCAGGATTGGGGTCCAGTGAGGCTGCAGCCAGTGATGAGGTGCAGATGACAGCAGAGGGTTCTGGAGCAGGGGAAAGCGTTTCTGGTTCTCAGGAATTGGTGTGGGAAGATATGGCAGAAGCTTGGTTCAATGCAATTCCAGCAGGTTGGGGTCCTGGTAGTCCTGTGTGGGATGATTTAGATACCACAAACAATCTTCTCTTGCCCTCAAATCTTCCTTTCGCCAATCAAAATCAGCGGGAATCAGGTGAGACTAATCTCCGAAAACAACAAGATAGCTCTGCTTCTTCTTCTTCCGCTTCATGTCCAATGAAACCCTTCTTTTGGAGAGATCAAGATTGATAGGTAAGCCATAGAATCCAGCTTTTTAGAGGTAAAGCCTTATAGGATAGATCTCTCTGATTCTACCATTCTTTTCCTTGTCATTGTGTGCGTCTTTCTGGTTAGTATTCTTGCTGATGAGGTGCTTAGACCACCACCCTTAGATTTTCTTCACAGGTTGAGAATTTTTCAGGAAACCAGCCTCTGACTTCCACTCTCCTTATGTCCCCTAGGTTTATGAGATTTTTAGTTTCTTTTTCATATCCTTCTATTCCTTGCTGGTTGTAGATTTTTCACCAAACCAACCTGTGGTTCCTTTAGTAGCTTCCTCATATTTTGGCTTCAGCTCCACTTTTTTCTTTCCAAATGATTCAAAATTTCAAAATCATTTTCCTCATATTCTCTCCCCACTTCATCACACCTGCAAAAAGGTTGCGTATTTTTCAGGCCTTTTAGCAGCGACCTCATGCCTTTCAGCTTTTTGTTCTCGCACTATGTCTTTTGGTTCTAGAAGTATCCAGTATATCACTAGATAGTGTCATTTCGTGTTAATAAGCAAGCTTTTTAGTTGTTTTTCTTGTCGATGTAATGTTGCAGAAATAGTTACAATCCAATTTGAGTGCAGGAGACAGTTTGGTGATCTCCTTTACAATTGGTCCATCCTTCGCGAGCTTTAATTTTCTGCTCGGGGCATGGAATCAATTTCTGATTCTGTACATTTTGGAGTTGTTAAATTCATCTTTTGTATTTTTTTTCTTGAAACAGTAGATGTAATGATGAATTAAGCAAATTTGCAGGATCACCATTAGTCATAAATCACAGTACTTTTTTCTCTTCTGCAGTTGTACTGTTGTCTTTTGTTGCTTAATAAAATAATGCTTTCAGTTGATGATTACCTATTTAGCTATGATTCAGAATCTGTTGTTACGCTGTGAAATGCCAAACTTCAATGGAAATGCCCTAACCAATACCAAGAGAGATTTAGATTGCTTGCCCTATTTAAAATCTTCTAATTTTTACTTTTTAAAGTCTCAGTGCTTGTGAAGAATAAGTCCCCTTGAGCACACCAGCGGTGCAGTTGGGGCCGAAACCCTCATTTCCCTTCTAATCTTCAAATGGATGAGGAAGTGTACAGTGATAATTGGATCCTAGGGCAGTCGCTTCTCTTGTCTTAAGGTAAAATTGAAAAACTAAAAGGAAGAGTTCAATGATAATTGAACCCTAAGCAATCGACTGTAAGAAAAATTAAAAATAATAATAATAAAAGGATTTTTAATTATGAAAGTCAAATAATTTTGATAGGATAGTTGATTGTTATATCTAATTTCATTGTTATTGCTATTTTATATTTGAATACATATTTTTAAAATTAATTTTAATTTTACCATTAAAATATCCAATATCATTATATAATACTTAATTTTATCATCACTTATTTTCGGTCACATTAAAATTAATTTTACCGTACGTCTAAATATATTTTTGTGGAAACTTTCCAATTTTGAGAAATTTCAGCCTGCAAATTTAGTCAAACAAGCCAGAATTCATGCCTAAATGATAAGAGCAGAGCAGGAGTATCCTAAATTTGTTCTGAGTGGCAATAGAAAAATTCACATTGAAATTTTATAAATAAAAGAGACATTCCAACAGTCAATTTGTTTTATGTTAAAAAGTTATTGGGATGATATAAAAGCCAGGTTTTCAGCCGATGCTTACGTTTGATAGATTCACAATTACCATGTTTTCTACTCATACAGTAAGTAGGATAAAAATTTTAATCTGATAGGATACTTATACAGTAAAAGAATTTTTAAAAAATTACAATTTTAAAGTCAATAATTAGAAACTACTCAATGGAAGGTTTAACTGGAATATTCAAAGATTAAAAAGGTGATAACTTTTTATCTTCGACCCAACAAATGTTTATAGCATTTTAGGGTTTGAGAATCCTATCCTATCGTTAAACTTTAAATCTTAAATTTTATTTTTAAACTCTAATGCTTAACCTAATTTTATTTTTAAAATTTTTCACAAAAACGGGGGAACGAAGAAAGCAAAGCAACATACTAATGTCTTGTCTTTCGCTTTTTAATTTAATCATAAAAAAATTTTTAAAAAATATTACAATTTAAATTCGAATCAAACTATTTTTTTACGCAATAAAACATTGCTCTGCTTTAAAAAAAAAAAAATACTAATGTCTTGGCCCACAGCTTTCCAAGTAAATTAATTCGAGAATGAAAGCTTTGGGAGATGAGTTATATTTGACTGGGGACTGGGGATGATGCTGACAGGTGGGACTAGTCACCGGCCCATTAGATCATCCATATATAATATATTATATATTTCTTATTTGCGACGGCACGATAATGATGAACCACAGATAAGAATCAAATACAATTAGAAATCATGCGCTGTTAACTTAAAAATTGAAAATATCTTAGCTTTCTTGTTTGGGTAATTAGAAAATCGGTTGACATTTTCTTCTTAACCAAACCAAACTTTAATGTCACTATAAATGCGGCTGCTGCAATCTTAATTTGCGTATAAAAAACAAGTACCAGACTTAGAGATAGGTGAGGCGGCTCTAAATATAAAGTTAAAGTGTTAGTAAACACTAAGAATATTGAAAAATAAAAAAAAAATATGCAGGAAATTCTTTTTGGATATTTTTAAATTTTTCTAAATTTTCCACCGATAAAATCAATATATTCATCAATAATTATTTTATACATATATATATTATAAATATACACTTAAAAATGTAGATACATGTTAGGTAGGCGTATTATTTTTTGGTTGGATGGGCATGAAACTCCTGTCATGAAAGGGATGGACAAGTAAATGACAAATTTTGATTTTGTATGAGTTTTTTTTTTTTCTTTTCTAGAAAAACAATTTTTACTTTTTTGATTCAGTCGCTTCCTCAGTATCTTTGGGAAGATATTTAGATAGCAGTTGGAGAAATAAAAAAGAAAAATTTTCAACAATTGGGGAAACTGAAGTTGTAAGCTAAATGCCAATAAGCCTTGTCTTTAGTAATAAACAAACCTCGAAACCAAGTTTTATGTTTAAATTTTATAGTGTGTGAGTTTCATATAACTTTATATTAATTTGTTTGTTTTTTTAATGATTAAAAGGTATAAAAAAATTTTGAACTATAATTAAAAAATTATTCAAGTTTTTATTTTTAATTGTAATTAATTCATTCATTCAATATTTATTTATATCTAAGTCAATTTTTATTTAAATGAAAAAATTAACATTATTAAAATTACATAAAATAAATTTTTTTATTTTTCTTCTCACTATCTCTCTAAAATTTCTAAATGTTTAATTGACTGTAATTTGAAAATTATTTTGATTCAATTTTTTTATACGACTAGACTTTGTCTAATTAAGAGTTTAGTTAAATTGAAATAAAATATTAAAGGCTTAATTAATTGTAGTAAAATATTAAAGGTTTAAAAATTATTGAGTTATAATTCAAGACTATTTTTAACCATTTAGCCTTGTTTAATTTGTTCAATGCTATATAATAATTATTAAATATCTAACCCAAAATCAATTAAAAATAGATGATAATATTCAATTTGAATATCAAACTACAAAAAACTAAATATTTAATAAATATAGAATAACACCACTTTAATATGCTACAATAACATGTAGGCAGAGACAGAAACTTACCATATAATAAACTTGAAAGGGATACACGCAAAAGTTGCAGAACAATACAACAGAATAAAATAATTAAACAGAATCTAAAATACTATAAATAAAAAAATTGATGAAAAAGAAAAAAACTTTATTATAATAACTTGTATTTGACATTAAGACTTGAAGCCTATTTATAGAAAACAAAATATAACAAAATAAGAAATACAATAAATGAAGATCATAATGTTAATTTTATCCAAATTCGACTAGAAATCTATTTTTTTTTAATCTTAATGGAGATGGTAATAGGTATTAAATTTTGGAATGAGAATGATAATATATGATTTTAAAACTTTTATCAGATATGAATACGAGAATGGATAATACTAAAATGTAAGAAAAACAAAAATAATATGAAAGAAGAAAATATAGCTTTGAGGCATGAAGAACACCATTTTAAAGATAATTATACCTATAAGATACAATAAAACCTTAAAAACTCTCTAAATAAAAAATAGTGAAATTGATAAGGTAGAAAGATCTATTTATAACAAATGAATAATCACCGATCAAGCCAATTTAAAAAGTCATGATATTCTATATAGTCATGTTTTCTTGTTTAAATAAGTTTTATTTAAACAGTCATATTTTCTCTGCTCAAAACATGTTTTTTCAAAATTGGTAATATTACAAAATAAATAATAAACAAAAAAATTTAAAAGATTTAAAAATAAAATCTATTTACCAAACAAGCCTAAGTGGTCTAAGTGTCTATTTTTTACTTTTAAAATTGTCTGACTCACTAGAAAAGCTTCTAGCAAGCTCGAATGACTTGGCCTACTCTAACACTTAGCTTAATTACTTAATTAACATAAGTAATATCTTTTAAACCACATATAAATGATCTTTTTACTCAATGTGAGATATATCACATTCTAAACTATCAACAAATATAGCACCCACTTTGTATCAATACATTTTATATATTTACTAAATTAATTTTTATTTAATAATTTAAAATTTATTTTAACTTTATTAGAACAAATATATCAATATTTAAAAAATATATTTTAAAAAATTATTTAACTATATAAGAGTAAAATTTAAAAAATAAAAATCTAAAAAATTATTTTTTATTTTTTAAAATGCTAGATACTGAGATTTTCCATCCTTATTAAATACCCAAAAATATGATAATGTAGATAAATTTAAAGTACTCATTAAATATGAATACAAAAATACGTATAATATAAATAATGAAGATAAAGATGAAAAATGTTTTATTCATATCATACTTTACTATTTAACATCATCCAAATCAATATAAAATCAACAATATTCTATAAATTAACCTCAAATCAAATTAATAATATTCTAAAATATTATCAAATCAAATCAATAATATTCTAAAATATTATCATTGACAATAATTATGTTTCTTTAATTTTATATTGGTTTAGTATTTTTTTATTTTTTATTATTTTTATATAATAATCATGTTATACTAGTATTTGAAAGGCTTTGCATACAGTCAATTTTTATAGATTATTTACTTTTAAAGATATAAGATTAAGTAAAATATAATAAATTATCATCACTTCAAATGTAATTGTATTATTTACATATTTACATATTTTATATTTTATTAAAATTTTAATTATTATCCTAATATTTATTTTATTCCATTTATTTTATTCTATTGTTACTTCATATGTTGAACAATTTTCAATTTTATTTAATAATAAATTAAAACCTTTATTTGAACATTTTTAAAAATGTTTCTACTTGTCGATGAAATTTAAAAATTATTTTCTTTTTTAAGATATTTGTCATTTACAGTTTTTTTATATGCTATCATGTCTTTTATACATAGGAATAATTTTCATTTACTTATATAATTAAATGTATATCACACAAAAATATAAAATATGTAATATTTAAAATATAATTTTTTTTTATTTAACCATTTTCTACCTTATTTAATTTTTTTTATATTTCTTTTTATTATTATTTGAAATCAACCCATGTGCTGGATTAATTTTTAAGGCTCTCTTAACAATATTTGATGAAGGCTTTTATATTATTTTTCAATTAAAAAAAAACAATAATGTCACATGACTCACATCTCTTTCAACCATAAAGACTATTAGGGGTGAGCAGATATCGGTTTAAATCGATTTAACTGAATGAAATTAAGAAATATGGTTATTTCGATTTGGTTTAGTCGATTTGGGATTTGTTAAATTGGTTAAATCGATCGGTTATCCAGTTTTCAAAATTGATAACCGAATTAACCAAATTAATTGATCTTATAATAACTAAGGGTAAATATGTAAATTCTTCTAAAAAAACCCTAAATTTAACTCAGTTTTTCTAACCCAGCCCACTCACGCCGTGCCTTTTTTTTCTTCTTTGCTCTCCCTCAGTCTTTTCCATCTTTGCCTCCCTCTTAGTTTCTTGCTCAACTACTTTTCTCTTAATCTATTGCTTTTTCTAATTTGTTGTACAAGATCTACATAAGATCAGACAATTGTAGAGATCGATTTTTCTTTGCTGTACAAGACTTACAGCCATCGTAAGTTCCTAAATCCTGATAGCCTTTATTTTTTCTTTTACCTTGATATTATAACAGTTACTAAAATAGGATAAATTTCTTTTTGCTTCTTGAAACTAGTGAGGAGTAGGTACAATCTTTTCATATGTGTCCTTGTTTAGGGTTGTATTCTTCTTGTCTGGTCTAAGCTAAAGTATAAGAGGTGCCAACCCAAACCCCCAGCCCCAGGGTGTGCCCACGGTAATGAAATAGAAGCCCTATTTTTTTTGCTGGTGCTTTTCAATACCTTTGGTATAATGAAATAGAATCCCCATTTTCTTTCTTGGGCTTTTCTTTTCCTGTTTATTCTAAGCTAAAGCATAAGAGGTGCTAACCCAAACCTCAAGCTATGCCCACAGTAATGAAATAGAAGCCCCATTTTATTTTGCTAGTGCTTTTCAGTACCTTTTGCAAAATGAAATAGAAGCCCCATTTTCTTTCTTGGGCTTTTCTCTTCCTATCTATTCTAAGCTAAAGCATAAAAGGGTGCCAACCCAAACCCCAGGGTGTGCCCACCGTAATAAAATAGAACCCCAAATTTTTTTGCTGGTGCTTTTCAATATCTTTGGCAGAATGAAATAGAAGCCCCAAAATATATTTCCATTCTTTCATACCTTTTTAATTTGGACATAATTTTAAAAAAATTATTTTTTATTTATATTTAAATTAATCATAATTTAAATTTAAATAATTGAAATTAATAATCTTTCATTTTTTTATAAATGAATTAAAATGTTGAATTTTTTAGTGACATAAATGCAACTATCACAATTCACAACAATTAATGATTAATGTAAAGCTTATGAATCATTTAAATCAAACTTCGAATGGTTAAAAATTATAATCCCTACAAATTACTAGTAACATTCAAGGACATTGAATTTGAGTTGTTAATAATGGACATAATAAAGAGTTCCTAACTTCCTATTTCCTACCTATACTTTTTGGCTTTAGACATTAAATACAGAGTTATCATAAAAGCTAAAACAGGCAACTAATTAATCTAAATTGTGCTAGATACTTAAATTAAAAGCTAAAATAAATTAGCCTAAACTATGCTAGATACTTAAATTGTTCGTTGATAAAACAAGCAACTAATATATAGTTTGATCAACAAACTATTTCATTATTTGAATATCCAATGTGTTCAAAAATTGTGTGACCACTACTTTATTATTGTTTCATTATTTGAATATAATTTTATTTTTATTTATTATTTTAATATAATTTAATTATTTATTTTTTATTGTTTGGATATAATTTGATTACTTTTTTTTTTTTAAGATGTCAAATAAAGTGAATGATATGACTTTGGATTCTACACCTAATCAAACACAATCGGCTTTTCAACTTCCTACACATGATGAAGTAGCAAAAAGTGAAACTGTAAATTCCAAAGTGATGAGACGAGCATCTAAGCCATGGTCAGAGGTATGAGACCACTTTTCTAAATTTGTTAACGAGGAAGGTAATCGTAAAGCTAGGTGTAATTATTATGATAGTGAATTTTTTGCTGATCCTAAAAAGAATGGAACCACTACTTTAAAGAATCACATGAATTCTTGTAAAAAGCTTCATCGTATTAGTGAGGATGATGGTACTCAAACAGAATTGGTGTTGCCGTCAGGAGGAGTGGAATCTTTAGGCACGTGAAAATTTAATCAAGATGTTGTTAGAAAAATTGTAGCTAAAATGATCATTCTAAATGAGTTGCCATTTAGATTTGTCGAGTCGGAAGGATTTAGGTATTGCATGTCAATTGCATGTCCTAGATTTTATGTACCATCATTATGGACAGTTGCTAAGGATTGCGATCAACTTTATATTGATGAAAAGACTCATTTGAAGTAATTCATGAAATCATTTTTCACAAGAGTATCTCTTACCACTTACATATAGACCTCATTACAAATGGTCAATGATATGCGTCTTACGACTCACTTCATAGACAAGATTGGAAACTAAACAAAAAGTTATTTAAATTTTGTCTCATTTTTTGTCACAAAAGTGAAGCTATTGGTATGGCGGTTGAGAAATGTTTACGTGATTGGGGATTGATAAGATTTTTACTATTACAGTTGATAATACTAGTTCTAATGATGTTGCAATTGCATATTTGAGGAAAAAATTAACAATGCTGGAACTAGTACTTTGAGAGGAAAATATCTTCATTTGAGATGCATTGCACATATTATTAATCTTATTGTTTGTGATGGATTGAAGGAATGAATGAAATAATTACTCGTGTTAGAGAGGTAATAAGATATGTGAGACAATAACCTTCTAGGTTAGTTAAGTTTAAAGAGTGTTTTATGAATAAACATATTTAGAGTAAAAGTTTATTGTGTTTGGATGTTAGCACTAGATGAAATTCTACTTATTTGATGTTGGATGCGCTCAAAAGTTTGAAAGGGCATTTGATGCATTTGAGATGTTGATCCTTATTACAGAGGTGAGCTTTTGATGGGAGATGGGGTGCCTGATCAAAATGATTGAGCAATTGTTATGAAGTTTTGCCTTTTCTTGCAACAATTTTATGATCTCATCGTGAAAGTTTTAGGTACTTCGTACATCACATCTAATACTTTTCTTAATGACATATGTGATGTTTATTACACTTTGCGAGAATGACAATTAAATCTTGATGTTGAGTTGAATGTAATGGCAAAGAGAATGAATGATAAATATGATAAGTATTGGAGAAATATAGAAAAGATGAATATTTTGGTTTATATTGTTTCTCTTCTTAATCCTTCAGAAAAGCTTTTTTTCGTTGAATATTGTTTCGTGAAAATGTATTCTTCTGATGAAGCTTCATTGATGATTAAAAAAGTACAACAAGCAATAGAGGACTTGTTTAATGAATATAAAAAAATGTTAGAACCTTAGTTTGAGTAAATTGGTGAAAGTAGTCAAGTGAGCCAAATGTCGCAGGCCACCAATGATGAAAGTGGAAATGCAATGACAAAAAAAAAGGAAAGCTTTAAGTCCAAGTACAAAAGGTATAGGATTGAACATGACAAAGATGAACATAAATCAAAATTGACTAAATATTTGAGTGAGGAGCCTAATGATGATGATAGTCATGACTTTGATGTTTTAACTTGATGGAAACTCAACAGCCATATGTTTCCTATCTTTTTCCATCTAGCTCGTGATGTATTGGCAATTCCTATATCCACAGTTGCTTTCGAATCTACTTTTAACATTGGTGGTCGTGTGCTTGATGCATATAAGAGCTCTTTAACTCTTAAAATTGTGCAAACCCTTATTTGTGCTCAAGATTGGTTATGTAGATCTTCTAATCTTGATTCATTTCAACCTAAAAATGATTTGACATAGCTTGACAAAATAGATTTAGGTAATATTTTATTTATACTATCATTTATTTTTTAAGTAATATTATTTTTTATTTTTTTTATTTGTTTAAAGCTTACTTTTATTATTTTTTCTTTATATATTTTTAGATTTGTCAAAAATTACCTTAGATCTAGTAATTAATTAAGAAAAATGTGCATGGACCTTTTGAGGTAATTTCATTATTAATTTTTATGAATATTGCATTTAAAAAATATTTATTTTATTCTTTGACAACTAATTAAGGTTTTGATCTCTTTAACATCTTAGTATTTATAATAATTTTCTTAAAAATCAATGTTCTCATAATCATTTTTTAGATTTTGAAGCACAAAAAATCATAAAAATATTATGAAATTGGGATTTGAAAATTTTCATGAAAACTTGAGTTTAAAAAAATTAAATTACGAAAATATCCTTATAAAGGTACTTTGATAATTTTATATGTTGTAATTTTAAGTACACCAAAAAATTATAAAATATTATAAAATTAAGATCTAAAAATTTCAAAAAAATCAAAGCTCAAAAAAATTAAATTACAAAAATACTTCTATAAAAATATTTTGATAATTTTATCCTTCTTGGCACATTATAAAAATTTTAATGTTTTAACAAATCTCAAAATTAATTTTAAACCAAATTAATTTTAATTAAATTTTAAATTTTCAAAATTAATTCGAACTCTCATCAAATTAACTTTAAATTTTTGAATAAATAAATTTGTGAGCTTTTTACAAGTTGAAAACGATCCTCCTAAATAATTTTGGCCCATGTTCGTGCTCTTAAACTCTTCAGATCCAAAGCAGTACCATGCTCTTGCTCCTGCCTTGCCTTCCCCAACAGAGTATCAGGAACGGGCACGAAACTTTTGAACCTTCTTTTCTTATTCCTCAAAGAATAATACCCAATTTTCGGAATACTCTCCCACTCCTAAGCTGACAAAGTATGTAATTTTCCCTTCAAATCTGCAAACTGCTCTGTAATTTTTGGATTAGACACTCGGTATTTCTCAATTTCTTCCTTCAATCTCGGCTCTCTTCGATCTTTTCTCCTCGAATCCATCCTCTTATCGATGGCTTCCCAAACGGCATCAGCTTCTTTATCATCTTCATCATACTCCGTAGAGGCGAAAAGACCGACGTCATTCCCTTCAAATTCATCAAATTTCTGATTCTCATCGTATCCCTTGTCATCCCCCTCATCCTCATCCTAATCTTCATCTTCACCAGGCTTTCTGCGGCCACGGCCAAGCCCAGATGACGTGCAGCCCTACCAATAGTAGTAGCGGACCAGTCAGGTAAGTCAGGAGTAGCACGAGCAGGACCGATATCGGACCGGGTGGTGAAGCCCGTGGCACCACGCCCCAGCCCAGCAAGATAGTTAGGAGGAGGCTTGGAGTTGAGAAAATCTAAGCGTGGCTTGGGTAGGCCAGCACCTCCGGGACCAGGTTGGGTGCCGCCGCCGAGGGGTACATGTAGGAATAATTTAGTGTAAGGGTTGATGTGGAGGTGGGAGAGGAGGACAGAATCGGGATTCTGGGAACCGTGGAGGGGAGTGCGTGGATTTGGCGACAGGAGAAAGTTTAGAAGGGAAATGGGGATTTGGGTGCTGAGTTGAATGGATTGTAGAAGGAAAGTGTTGGTTTTCGGGTTTATATTTAGAGAAATGGTTTTGGAATTTGGGGTTGCTATTAAAACCATCGTATTTCCTTTCGCATCTGGATATTTGCTTCTTTCGCCCTTTAATATATAGATATGAAAAAGTCGCGTTGAGGACGAAAGTCCATTGGGTTTAGGCGCACTAATGGGCCTTTGGTTGAGTTTTGAATGAGTGGCCAATCTCTTGATTTTAAACAAACCCAAGGGGATCAGTTTTTGGGCCTCGCCTTCGTAAATCAAACAGAAAATACCTCTGCCGTTTACCTCTTTTCTTTTTTCTACCTTCCTAATTCCTTGGAAATCAGTTAAGGTTTTCTTCGCACCTTAATTTTTTTAAAAATATTTATAAGTGAAATTACTTAATTAGTTTTTATAAGTTTTCGGATATCTATTTTTGATAAGTTTTATAACTTTTGAAAATAAATTTCCAAAAATATATTTTCAGAAAATGAGATAGTAAAAATTTAAGAAAAAAACAAAAAAAAACAGAAATTTTATTGAAAAATTTTAGTAATTAGTGTAATAAAAATGTTATTATTAGAAAAAATTCTTCAATTTTAAAATTAATAAAAAAATTAATTTTACTATTTTGATTTTAAAGAAAGAATAAAATTTTATAAAACTCTAATTAAGCATTTCGACTCTTAATGTTATGAGAGATTATGAAAGAATTATCAGATTCGATTAATATCTAAAAGTTGAAACTCTTAGAAATTATGCAAGTAATACAACTTAATACTAGATAATTTTTTTAAAATCTAATATGTTAATTGAAGAAACCAATTGTGATAAGTAGATGGAGAGGCTTTTCCAAAAAGTTTAGTTTAATTAGAATTATTATAAAATTTTAATAATTGCTAAAAAGATATTTATTAAAAAAATATGAATTTTAAATTTATAAAAGAATAAAAATACTAAAATTAACTTTTTTTATTAATTTTAAAATTTATGAATTTTTTAATAATAATTTTTTTCATTACACTGATTAATCAAAATTTCTAATGAATTTTTTTTTTGTAATTTTTCTTAAATTTTTATTATCTCACCTTCTGGAAATAAATTTCTAGAAAGTTGTGTACCTTTCGAATAAGGAACTACGAATAGAGAATCACTCAAAGAACATCGAAAGGCAATAAGAACAAGAAAGTAAAGAAAAAAGAGATAAGTTAAAATGCCCTAAACTCTATTACACAAATAAGTGTGAATGGATACAAATGAGAGTGGGGTGTATACTTGAGACCTTAGTATACCTATGGCTACTTATGATATCATGGATTACATTTAAAATATAAAATTACATCATATCTCCTTGGTTTTAGAGAGAAATCATTTTTGAAAAGTTATATGACTTTCCGAAAATCCATTTCTAGAAAGTCATAAAAAGTATTGAAAGTGAATACCTGAAAACTTGTAAAAAAGGATATTTAAGTAATTTCACTTACAAAAATAAAAAAAAATGGAGTGTGAAGAGAAAAAAATGGTGCATTGAGCTCCCCTCATTAGTTAAAGGAATATTTTTCATGTTATTCATCATTATCCACTCCCATTATGTATTTTTCTAATAGAATTATACAATTTCACTAAGCAGTATCATCCTTGCAAGCAATTAGTATAAAATGGTAAAACATAAAAAAATTTATGGGTTAAATTTCCCTTGTAATGTCTAATATGTTATTCAAATTCCATTTTAATTCTTAACTTTTGAATTGTTTCTTTTGAAATCTTAACATTTTAAAAATAATTTCATTTTTGATCATTTTTGTCAAATAATTCCTTTATAGATTACTTGACATGCCATATATATATATATATATATATTCTTATGACAGGAGCATTTCATCTATAATTTTTTTATTATAATTGTTCAATTATAGTAAATAATTATATAAAGATCAATCACTTATAAATGTAAGTTCCAAATAATATTTTAATGGATCCTATTAGTTAATCATATTGTAATGATTACAAGTGATATACTTCCTTCTTCGACAATACGTAAATATTTTTCTCAAATGTCAATGGAACAATGTGACAAAAAGTTAAAGTCAAACGACTCATAAAAGTTAAGGATCCAAATAAAATAATTAAAAGGTTAAGGGCTAAAGTGAAATTAGAATAAAAGATTAAGAGCTATGGGTGAAATTTACTCAAATTTATGTGTTTTATCAATTAGTCCTATTGTGACATGCAATTTAACATTCTCAATGTATGTTATTTGAACCTAATAATCACATGTTTGAGTTTCATTATTACTATTGATAGATACATTTTAACATTATGTTGAACTTCTTCTATCGTGCATAACATATTGCTTACATGAGATTTAATAAATGCGATGGAAAAAGACTTATCTCATAACATGTAAATCAACAAAATTTATAAAAATAATACAATAAAAAATTAGAAACAACATAAATAAGGTATAAAAAGAAGTAGATGTGTACTATTTGGTGTCAATTGTATCCCTTTTAAATTCTTTAAGATGTTATTGTAGGTATTTTTTTATAAAATTATAAATACACGAGAAGTTATAATTATAATCAAGTATTATATTCATATATAAAAAATCATTAAATAATAAAACAAATAAACCAATTAACAAATTAGAACATTACACAACAAATCCAACATAAAGTTAAACAAGCCCACAATGAGAGTTGAACCTAAAACCAACTCCTCTTTATTACTAAACCAAAGTTTCATTGACATAGATATATATTTTTTTTAATTTAAAAGAGCAGTAGAAAGTTAGGTAGAATTTAACTAACTTGAGAAAAAAAAAGTTTCTTGGCAAAAAATAGAAAAAGTTAACCAATTACTTTTATTTTTTGGAATATTTTACCTACAATTCTTTTAATTATATGGAGTTGTTTTTATATACTAATAGTCCTTAATTTTTTAACTTCTTAAGCCGATCAAGAAGATACCACATGGTCTTATTTTTAATTTATAATTTAATCTTAACTTATAACATAAGAAGTATGTGTCACAATATAACTTTGTTTGTAGTAAAATTCACTAATAGGATGGGTTAATAATTCACTTGTTACAATCATGCAACTTAATAATTTGTTTAAAAACACTTAAACAATACATGATCTAGGCCTTGCAATATACAACAAATTATCTTACATGGACATAAACAAAAGATCTAAAGGATTATGCAAATTATCAACTCAAAGCTGTCATTACATGACTTTATTTGCAAATATCTACATAAAAATTAACTTCTTTGTAAGTGGGATAATCTGACAAGGCTAATCTCTCTCAATATATCTTTGATAATAAATGGCTCTTTATAGAGAAGATCTTCAGACGAAGTTCATAGACTACTTTATGAATTACATCATATTCTAAGATAAGAAATCTATAACCATACTTTCATGCAACTTGCAAACCATTAAGAATTGCAAACACTTTCACTTTGAGAATACTACCCTAACAAATATTTCTAGTGAAACCAAAAAGCCAATAACCATTGTATCCTTACAAAGAACACCAATAGCCAAATCTTCATGAAGCATCATTAAGCGTCACAAACCCTAGTGATGGAGCTTGCCAAGCAATATGCTTAAGCTGGGTAGGTGTAACAACTCTAATAAGAAATCCTATATCTCATATATTCATGAATATAGGCAATAATGGAAACAATAGCTTTAGAATATGATTGAAATCGTCTAAAAACATAGCTGTTATGAAGTTTCCAAATATGCTAGACCACAAATCCTAAACAAATTGGCCACTATATGGAAGTGTTTGCAGGAGAAAAGAGAAAAAAGAGAGAAAAGAATAAAAAGGAGAATATTGATTAGAGAATTTTCTTTTCTGTCCTTTTTCATGTTAGGAACGTCACACATAACAAACTACCAGCTAATACAAAATAACGATTTTCTCCCACTATCTCGTTTTGGGTGTTGATCATCTAGAATTATCTTATTTAACTCATAGATGCAACTATTCAACATTATGGGCTTTCAACCTATTACAAAGTCTTTGTGTCATGGGCTCCGATCTTAGACTCAGAATTCGTGCAGCCTTAGGCTTGGAATCACCTCCTTGTAGCCTAAGTCAACATAAAACACCAACGTACGGGCACTAAAACAATGGGAAGGGTTAAATACGCAAGTTTGAGAGAAACAAGAAAACAAGATAACTTGCTGGAATATACTTTGTATTCACTGAAACAGAAGTGTATGATGGTGTATAAATGAGGGTGGAATAGCCCTCTATTTATAGTTGAGGCTCCCAATGGCAGTCTTGCAAGTAATGAGCTCACTGGTGAGCTCTTCTATCCTCTTGCTTATGGCTTCTACCACAGCCTCCAAGGTCTCATTCTTTTAGGTGATCACGTCCATGCCTTTATTGATGGTAGCTTGTAACTCGCCACTGAGTTCCTCTTTCATAGAGTCTAGCGCTTCAATGTGAGTCTTCAAATCCTCAAGTTTCTCTTGTATGTTGCCCATTCTCACCTTCACTTTGGCCAGCCTACCATCTATAGTAAACTAGATGTCTCTCGAGTTGGCCTTCTTACCTTTTCCACGTCCCTGCTTCTGGACCTTTGGTTGTTGGCTAGCAACGTCACTCTGGGATGCCATCTTCTCGACTGTGGTCTAACCTGAACAACATAAACACGTAGAACCAAACTTGCTTTAATACCAACTATCACGAGCTCTGACCTTAGACTCAAAATCCATGCGGCCTTAGGCTTGGAATCACCTCATTGTAGCTTAAGTCAACCTAAAACACTAGTGTGCAGGCACATAACAATGAGAAGGGTTGAATGCGTAAGTTTGAAAGAAACAAGAAAACAAGATAGCTTGCTGGAATATGCTTTGTATTCACCGAAACAGAAGTGTATGATGGTGTACAAATGAGGGTGGAACAGCCCTCTATTTATAGTTGAGGCTCTCAGCTACACTTATGGCTAAATCCTTAGGATCAAGACTAAAATCAAGGAATTACAAAGATTACAATCAATCAGGATTCTATCTTCTGATTCTAAGGGTCAACCAGATCTGCCAAAAGGCTCTTACTGATCCTGTGATCTTCCAGAAGATCCCCTTATGTATCTCTCATCTTGAGACCTGTTGGATGTAGTGCGAGCATCATGCAGGCTAGACCTTGGCCTTATGGGCTGGCCTACAGGCTGTGTGGGCATTCTGGTCTTGCATCTAAACCTTGCGCGTTAACTCCTGCCAGTACACCTAGTATGCGGGCCTCAACCTTAGGTGCACGTGCTAGTGCAACTGATGTGCCTAGTACACCCGACCAAGGCCTGACATTTGGTCCAAGCTAGTGCCTTTCTATTGCATTTGGAGCCTTGGTCTCTGGTTCATATGAAAACTTCCTGTCTAGGTCCTTGCCTCATGTTCACATCATTACTCCCTCTTTCTAGTGCAACCTTCATTTCAAGGTTGAAATAAAGATAGTTAGTGATGATATCCTACTTTCATTCCAATGTTGCTTCAGTATCAAGCAAGTTTTTCCACTCAATGAAGAGTTAAGTGAGAAAAATGTCATTGAGTTGCACCATTTTGTCTTAATAATCTTTTTAGGCTTTAAAATGGGCTGGTCATTAATGATAGTATCTAGCTATTAGGACGATGCAAAAGAGGGCAACCTGTAGCTAGCTTTAAAGATTGAAACATAGAAGATAGGGTGAATTTTAGCCATAATAGGAAGTTCTAATACATAAGCCAATAGTTCAATCTATCAATAGATATGAAATGGACCAAAGTATTTTTGCTAGCTTTTGGTAAGTCATGCGTATGACTAAGTGTTGGTGGTAAGGCTATAGTTTGACAAACACCCAATCTCCCACATTAAAGACTCGCTCGACTCTGTGGCGATCAGCTTGCAGTTTCATGCGGTTGTGAGCTTTTTCAAGGTTGAGTTTTAGTCGTGTTAACAATTTTATCTCTAAAAAAGATTGTCATTAAGATAAGCTATGTTGGGACTGTCGGTAATATAAAAAGCAAGTGTAGGTAGGGGTAGGCCATAAACAGTTTGGAAAGGAGTCATACCAATGGAAAAGTGGTAGGACAGTATTGTACCACAATTCTGCCCAATGCAAAGTACGTACCTAATGCCGAGGTAACTCATTGACAAAGCAACATAAATAAGTTTCCAAGCAACGGTTCAATACCTCAGGTTGGCCATCTGTCTATGGATGGTAAGCACTGTTAAGTTGTAAGACAGTGCCTTGTAACTTAAAGAATTCCTTCCAAAATTTACTAATGAAGAAAGGGTCCCTATCACTCACAATCTAACGAGAAAGCCCATGATGTCTTGTAATTTCTCGAGCATAGATGTCTATTATATGAGGAACTATGACTGATAAGGGCAATGGAATAAAGTGAGCATACTAGGATAAGCAGTTTATTACCACCCAAATGGTGGTTTTACCCTGTGATGCTGGAAGGTGGGTGATGAAATCCATACCTATGTCTTATCATAAGTGAGATGGAATAGGTAAAGGTTCTAAGAGTCCACCTTGTTTGGATGGCAGATATTTAGCTTGTTGACAAAGGTGACAAGCCTTGACAAAATCATTAATTGATGCTCATATATAATGCTAGTAGAAATTGGTAGACAAATAAGCTAAGGTTTTTGATACCTCAACATGGCCCCCTATAAGAAACGATTGGAACTCAATGAGTAATGTGTGCTACAATGGATGGCCTAATGGAATAACAATCTTGCCAAAATGCAAAATAAGCCATCAGATGAAGAAATTCCAAGAAACGAACTTTGCTCTTGGACTACCTTCTTCATCAAAGCCTTGCCTTTAGTAGTGGAAGCAAAGTAATGCCATAGCTAATCCAAGAAGGGAAAAACATGGCCTAAAACTACATGGCAACTACTACTGAGTGTGTAGCAGCGTGAAAAAGCATCTGTAGTAGCGTGAAAAAGAATTAGCCTCTCTATGCTATTTGCCAGGTTCATATTGGATGGTATACTAGAAACTAATCAACTTAACTAGCCATTTCTACTATTCTAGAGTTTGAATCATTTATGACATAAGTTCGTTAGATTTTGTTGGTCAATATAAATGCTAAAAGGTCAACCTAGTAGATATTGGCCCTATTGCTGAACAACTTCAGTAATGGCAAACATCTTTCTAGCATATGTTGAGGTAGCCTACATTTGAGGTCCTAGCTTTATACTAAAGAATGATATGGAATGACCTTGCTATGAGATGACAGTCCAATAGCAATGTTGGAAGCATTTGTTTAAACATTAGAGAGAGCTAAGATAGGGATAGTCGTCATAACACTCTTGAGAGACTAAAATGCAATGGAGGGCTTCGGGGACTAGACAAAGTGATCCTTTTTTAACAAGTTATAAATGGAGTGGCGATGGTGGCGTAATAACATAAAAGCTTGCAGTAGTAACAGATAAGATCCAAGAATCCATGTAAAGCCTTAAGGTTAATTGGTTATGGCCATTCTAGGATTGCTGCAATTTTAGAAGGGTCAACTTTAACACCCTTACCATTGATGACATGCCCCAAATGGTTATGAAAGTGCATCCAAAGGAACATTTAGATAGCTTAACATCTAAAGAAGCATTTAGCATAGAAGTGTTGATCCTACGGAATCTATAATACTTGAGATAAATGACATGTGATCCTCACAATTAAAACCATAAATCAAGATATCATTAAAGAAAATCAAGACAAATTTTTGTAGAAAAGGCCAAAAGACATGGTCATTGCAGCTTAAAAAGTGGATGAGGCATTAGTTAAGCCAAACGGCATCACCAAAAATTCATAATGGCCATCAAAGCTATGAAAAGTAGTTTTATGGACATTTACAGAAACGACTTAAATTTGATGGTAGCCAGCCTTTGGATTGCTTTTAAGAAAAATAGATGCACCATGTAGTTCATCAAGAAGTTCATCGAAGCTAGGGATAGGAAATATGTCTTTCATAGTCATGGCGTTCAAGGCTCTGCAATTGACAAAAAATGCCCAGTACGGTCTTTTTTGCGAACTAGTAAAGCAAGGGAGGAAATGAACCGGTGCTGGGTCCAATGATTCTCTCTTGAAGAATTTATGTGATAAGTGCTTCCATATCATTCTTTTGGGTGTGAGAATATCTGTAGGGTCATACATTTATAGGCTTCACTCCAGGGGTTTTGATTTTTAGTGATTTTTTTTTTACTTTTAATGGTGTTTATAAACGACACTAAAAGATTTACAGCGTTTGTGAAAAACATCAGTCAGAGTGTCAGATATACACACATTGCAAAAAATAGCAACATTTTTTTTATAAAACGCTGCTACATTAACAGCGTTTGTATATGGAAAATACCACTATATTAACGGTGCTTGTATCCGAAAAATATCACTATATTAGCGGCGTTTGTATATTTGACACGCCGCTAATTTAATGGCATTTTTATCAAAAAAATGCATTACTTTGGTGGTGTTTATATTAGAAAATTGCCCGTTAATATTAGAACGATTTCTAGTAAAAGCTCTGCTACTTTTAGTAGCCATTGTGGTTACAAACCGCCACTAAATTATTCATTAGCAACATTCTTGGAGCACAAACATCACAAAATAAAAAATTGGTCATTTTTTAAATAAAAATTGTATTTTTTAATATAAAAATTTTATGTTTAATATTATTATTTTCCATAAACGAGCTTAAATTCAGATACTGAAATTTAATATAAACTTAATCACTTTTCAAATATGCATTCCTAATTAACACGAAATTTAATAGATTAGTATAATAACATTCAAATTTATTAATACATTAACAAAATAAAAATTAAAATGTATGAAATTGATGATTGCATAAATTTGAAGATTGCCAATTGATGAAAGAATTTTTTCACCTTGGTTACTAACGTGCTATAAAAACCTACTAAATAATAGTATACAATTTTTAAGACTTCATTGTAAGCTATTTTGATATTAAAAAATATAAATATTTACTAAATATAATACCTGAGTTAGAGGACCACCGAGATCAGTTCCTGAAAATTATTGTTGCACAAAATTCATAAGATGATTGAATTGATCATGCGATTGCTGAAATTTTGCACGCTCTTGCTCTATTCTAGCACATTCTTCCTCAATTTTGGCACATTCCTATTCTCTTTCTATTTCTATTTACTAGAAACGTTATTGCATAGTTTGCAACTCCTTTCTTAATATCGAAATGTCTCGCGAAGACTGACTTGTTGAGAATGTAAATTGCTGAGAGCTTCATCCATAGTAGATAGATGGTGTTGGACCCAATCCAAGGCTTCGGACTTAATCCAAGGCTTCGGACTTGTCCATGCCTTTCTTTTCTAGCAACTTCTATGAATATCCAATTTTTCAATTCTTGCATGTTGAGAGAACCATCATATGCTACTGCAATCTTAGCAGCCATTTTCTCTTTCGCTTTCTCTTATAAAATAGTCATGTACAACTATCAAGTTTAATGATTAACTAATAATATGTTAAAAAGTAAATATTTACTTTATGTTAAATAGATATTACAAATTACCATAATTTCTTGTGTTTTGATATTCATGTAAGATCCATCTTTTTTAGTGTGTGTTAAGCGAAAAAGTTTCACACGTCCAATTTGACCACCCATCTCAATCTTCTATACAAAAACATATGTTATTTGATAGGATATATATCAACCGTAATTTATTCATGAATATCATGTCTGTCAATCAAGTTTAACAATTTTGAATAATGTTAATATCATGTATTATATTTTGGCCCCTTTACAACACAATAGTCTTAAACAGACACAAACGTACATAAAAGCATTTTGGCCTTTCACACATTTCGATCATGGCAACCAAATTCAATTATTTGGACAAGTTTAATATCATGGATTAAAGCCATTCAAACTATTGAAAAGCCCTTCCAGAAGTTTAATTTATATTTTTACCTTTTAAAGGCAAAAATAGTCCCAAATAGACATAAATGACAACTTTTTCACCCATATCAACCGTTTGAAACCCAAGTTCAATAACTCATCGGACAAATTTAATATCAAGTATTTGAAGCTATCCAAACTATTTAAAAAGAACAATAACAAAGAATTTGTAATTTACCTAAATAGATGTAAACATATAACTTTTTTCATACATATCATCCGTATCAACCTAGTTCAAACTTTTTATAAGTTTAACTATCATGTATGAACTATCAAAACTAATTTAAAACAATACAATAAATATTAATTTGCATATTTTACCTTTTAAGGCAAAAAAGTTCATTCATTTGGGAATAAGTTTAAAATCATAAACTTTACTATATCTTTTTGCCTTTCTTGCAAAACTTTTTGATCCTACTTTGTGTGGCTATATTTTTGTTGTTCTACTACCAATCCAATCTGTTCTCTTTCCTGTCATAAAAAATAGTTGGGTATATCATAACAATACAAATATTACCAACTTGAAGCAGAAAATACTTTTATTATTTTATTCTACTATACAAAGTTATAAATTAGTACCTCTCTTTTTTTTGAGAACCAAAATCTAACTAATTGTTTATATTGCCACCTAATCACATTATGGGGTAGATTTTCCATCGTCGCCTCTACAATTGTATTTCTATCGAAATACTTATTCTTCAAATTATGCTTATAATCTTTCTATTTCTTTCCCAATGACTTAAGCACAAATGAAGTTAGTATTTCAAGTACAAATCTTGACTATAATAATACAAAAACAAAAAGTTTTAATCAATAAACCAAATTTAAAATAATTAATTTTTTTATATGTAATTAATTATACTAATACCTCAATAAAGTTTAAAGCATCAGCCTTTACTTCTACTAGAACTTTATGCCATGTTTCATAATGAATAGGCAATTTCATTTCATTATGGGCAAACATGCCTAGAAATCTAGCTAATAGTTGAGCCTCTTCACCAATTGGTTGCTTATAAGAGTTTGTAGATACTACAATATGCTCATTCAAAGGTAGTGCAAATAATTCCTTCAAAGTTGTTCAGCCTCTGGTCCTCTGTTGACCATTGTTATCAACTGTAAAAATTAAAAAATTAATTTGTAAAATGGCAATACTTTAATCATTATAATTGATTTGTAAATATGGGGTATATAATACCTGCATTCAAATTTAAAGCATAATAAATTGATGGGATACTATCTAAATATAGACCTCCCGTATTGCCAGATCTAATACCAGTTGAAGGGTTAGAAGTGACTGAGTTAGATCCAACAGTACATTTATTCCTTTCCAAAGGATTTAGTCCATTGCCAATATCAATAGGTGTCGCAGACGGTTCTACACTAATATCTCTGATATGTATTCCTTTCAATCTACTCCTCTACATTGTAGCTTATCTGCATCATAAAAGTGAATATATAAAAGATATTAGTTTAGAACATACAATACAATAAATATACAGTAGCAAATGCGATATTAATTACATACAATCATTTGCTATATTATGTCTTAAACACTCGAATTATAAATTATAGATGATCCATCATGGTTCATAAATATCTTCATTAACATATTCGCGAACCCACTGAACGTTGGTACTAGAGATATTTTCATCCAAGTTTTGTTCAGTAAAAGGATAGCATTTAATCCATGTTCAACATCATCTCTTGTATCTAACCCCATATCAAATAAGTCTCTAGGTGTGTTTAGAAGAAGTACAAATCAACTCAATTCTTTGGGATCTTCAGAATAAAAAACTTGTTTGACTTAAGATGAAAAAACATAAGGTTCATCAATGAGTTGTTCTCTAGTGTGAATTAATCGAGAAAATTCATAAGTGTAAATCCATATTGATCTTTTTTAATACCTTTTGCACTATTTACATCAGCCCAATCACACCAAAATAAGACAACTTTCCACTTGCCATAATAATCCAACTTAATGATGTCATTAATCATACCATAATAGTCAACATTATCCTCTAAAGGGTTTGTGTCCCAGCACTAGCATAGCTAGTAGTTTGATAAAGTAACAACAACTTATAAATTTTGTATATTGCTAAATCTCTCATGGGATTTAATGTAAAATCTAAATCCATTGATGATAAAACCTTTCTATCATTTCACAATCCTGTTTGGACCTTATAAAAGACACTTCACCTCTTCACTAACAAGCCTTACACTCCAAACCTATAAAAGTGGAATAAATATATATGTTATTAATGTTAATTATATCATAAGCATTCTATGTAAATTTGTCATAAAGGGAAGTATGGCATTACTTACAGTTGCTCTTAACCATTCATGAAAGTTTTTGACAAACAACTTATCAAGCTTTTGAGGGTTTGATCGTCGATAATGAGCAGGACCTCTCAAATTATTTCTATACTCACTACAAAGCGTCATGATAAAGTATTAACAATAAAAAAATAGAATAAATTATGGTTAATGTAATGAATAATTTCCTTGCTAAAAAACTTACATGCGAAATGATTCAATAGCATCATGATGAAAAAGAACATATCGATGTGCTTGTCCCCAAGATTTATCATCTAACTCCATCATTTCAGCTTTGCCTATTGGTTGTCCAAAACTTTGATAAAGAGACCTATAGGCAGAGTCATGTTGCTGTATATCGACATTTCTCGATGGTCTATTAAATCTCATTTCTACATCTTCCAAATAATGAGAATAAAATGTCATACATTCTTCTACTAAATATCCTTTAGAAATAGAACTTTCTGGATAGCGTTTGTTACGACAATAAGACTTTAACCTCTCGAAAAACCTATCGTATAAAACATTAGTCATATATCTTTTTAACTAGAGTGGCATGATCATCAATAAAAACCTAATCAATCTATTAAACAATAATACCTTTTGATAGGATACATCCATCGATGATAAATTGGCCCACCGATTTTTGCTTCATATGAAAGGTGGATAACCAAATGCATCATAATAGTGAAGAACTTTGAGGGAAAATCTTCTTTAAATGGCATAAAGTAATCGTGGCTCGATCTTGAAGTTTGTCAAGCTTTTCCACATTCATACATTTCCCACATAGAGATTTAAATATGTTACTCAATTCAATTACCACAGAAGTGACTTGCTTTAACATTGATGAATGTAAAGCAATTGTAAGTAAGTTTTGCATCAAAATGTGAAAATCATGTGACTTCAATGAAAAAAGTTTTTGCTATTTCAGATTCACACATTTCAATATATTTGACGCATAGCCATCTAGAACTTTGACATTTTTCAAAACCTTGCAAAACACATCTTTTTTAGATTTAAAAATCCCAAAATAAGCAACAGACAATCGATATTTACCATTAGAAAATAACTTCGGATGAAGGTTAGGGTGAATCCTTATATCAACTAGGTCAAGTTGACTCTTTAAGTCATCCTTTGATCTTCTATTCACATTGAGAATTATCCCGATAAAATTTTCGCAAACATTTTTCTCTTTGTGCATCAAATCAAAGTTATGGCATAATAAATTATATTCCTAATAAGGCAACTCAAAAAAGATATTTCTTTTTTTTTTCACAACTCAGACTTATTGGGGTCATCTTTTTCATCATCCTTTTCATCACTTTAAACATCAATATCACTAACGTTAGTATCAGTATCACTAACATGCGTAATATAAACTAGACACCTTCAAAGATGTCTTTCACTCTTTTCTTTGATAGAGGCATTTTTTCATAAGTGAAATTGATATTTTTTAACTTTGACAAGATATTAGACCCATTAATGGGTAAAAGTGATCTCCTTAACTCTTTAGTTCCATCAAAGAGATGTTTTTGAAATCTAAATCGATGATTATCATCTAACCATCGATGATGTCCCATATAACAGGACTTTTTACTATTAGGTAACCACTTCGAACATGTCTGTGTAGCACAACATGGACAACCATAACAACCTTTTGTACTCTAACCAGATAAATTCACATAAGTAGGAAAATAGTTGATATTCCATAATAAAGCAACATGCATATTGAAGTTTTTTTTTTTTTATGCATCATAGGTTTCAACTCCTTCCTATAATTGCTTTAACTCTTTAATAAGAGGTTGTAAGTAGATGTTTATATCATTACCCGAACCTTTTTCTCTGAGAATTATCATAGACAATATAAATGAGTATTGCTTCATAGCAATCTATGGTGGTAAATTGTAAGAAATCAATACAACTGGCTAAGTACTATAAGAAGTACTCATCATTTTGAATGGGTTAAATCAATCAGATGCTAGTCTAAGCATAATATTTTGAAGATCAGATGCAAAGTCTGAAAACCTAGAATGAAATTATTTCTATGCTAATGAATCTATAGGATGCCTCAATGATCCATCATCTGTCTATTTCTCATGATGCCACCTCATTGAATCTACAGTTTTGAAAGACATGAAGAGTCGTTGAAGTCTTGGTATTAATGGAAAATAGCGTAAAACCTTAATAGGCTTATTTTTGACATTGACCACACTTCACACATGAGCAAAATATCATATCATCTTCACTTGTATTCTCAAATGCAAAATTAAGAAAATTTTCCACTTTATCTCTATACACTTGACTTAATCTTGACTTTTGCATTAAACTCTTATCCATTTAGTACTTGCTACATTATCAGACCAAATGTATATAAATAATTTATATGAAAACGAACATGTCAAATACTTAAGTTTACTATATTTTAAAGAAAAAATAATAACAAAACCAGTACTTATAGAAAATGAGAACTCCTTATTGTGAAGTATTTTATCAGGTACCTGATATTATAAATGTTAAAATCTGCTGGTAACGTAGATAGTACCCAAGAGTTTTTGTAGTTGGGGTTGAAATAAGGTAATGCAGGTATAGAATAAACCCAAAAAAATGAAAAAAATGAAAGGGAAAAGAATCTAGATGATGGGTTACAAATGGGTATTTGAGGGAGGTGGGTTTTGGAGAAAATTGTTTAAACCAAAATGAAAATCATCAATTGCAAAAGCTAAAGGAATAGTCGAATTAAGTAACAATATCAGTAAATAACTAATGAATAGTCGAAATAGGGTTTTGAAAAACAATGCTTAAATAGTAAAAGTTGAAGGAAAGGAAAATTAAATTGTAGTTGGTCTGGAAAGAAAAATAGTAAAATAATGAAGATGAAGCTTTAAGTTGGTGATTGGATACGCTAAGTTTAGGGATAATTTTTTTGGATAGGATTATTGAAGGCATTTATTAAGAAAAATGCCTTCAATAATTTCTTCCTAAATATTTTTTGAATATATTATAGGTGCCATCAATAGAGTTGTAGTAGAATAGTTTGGAATTATTAAATGCATTTATGCCCCAAAAATGCCTTAAAAAATTTCATATAATTTTTATGGCATATTTATTGAAGGCATTTTTTGCATAATACACCTTTAATAATTCCCTTCTTTTTATATGTGAAAATCAATGAAGGTGATTTTCTACTAAAAATGCCTTCAATAATTTTACACTTTTAAAATTTTAAGTGGTCAATGAAGGCATTTATTCCAGAAAAACACCTTGAGTAATTCATTTTTTTATTGAAAAAATTTATTGAAAGCGTCTTCTAGTCAAAAATGCATTCAATGTTCCACTACTCAACTTTAGGACGGTTAATGAAGGCATTTCTTGAGAACAAATGCCTTCAATAATTTTCTCTTAAAATTTTTGGGATTAATAAAGGCGTCTTCAAATGAAAAACACCTTTAATATTTCATAACTCAAATTTTAAGATGATTAGTGAAGGCATTTATTCTAGAAAAATGCCTTCACTAATTTCTTCAAATTTACGTGCATAATTATTAAAGGCATCTTTTGAGATCATAGGCTTTTAATAATTTTTTCTTAAAATTTTTAGGATTATTAAATGCATCTTCCAATGAAAAATGCCTTCAATATTCCATAACTCAAATTTTGAGACGGTTAGTGAAGGTGTTTATTCCAGAAAAACACCTTCACTAATTTTTTCAAATTTACATACACAATTATTGAAGGCATCTTTTGAGATCAAACACCTTCAATAATTTCCTCTTAAAATTTTTAAGATTATTAAAGGTGTCTTTCAGTGAAAAATGCCTTTAACATTCCACAACACAAATTTTGAAATAGTTAGTGAAGGCGTTTATTCCAAAAAATGCCTTCACTAATTTTTTCTAATTTACATGCACAATTATTGAAGGCGTCTTTTGAGATCAAACACCTTCAATAATTTTTTCTTAAAATTTTTGAGATTATTAAATGTATCTTTTAGTAAAAAATACCTTTAATATTCCACAACACAAATTTTGAGACGGTTAGTGAAAACATTTATTCCAGAAAATGCCTTCACTAATTTCTTCTAATTTACATGCATAATTATTGAAAGTGTCTTTTGAGATCAAATGCCTTCAATAATTTTCTCTTAAAAATTTTTGGATTATTAAAGGCATCTTCTAGTGAAAAATGCCTTTAATATTTCACGACACAAATTTTGAGATGGTTAGTGAAGGTGTTTATTCCAGAATAATGCCTTCACTAATTTCTTCTAATTTACATGCATAATTATTGAAGGCATCTTTTGAGATCAAACGCCTTCAATAATATCCTTTTAATGTTTTTAAGATTATTAAAGGAATCTTCCACTGAAAAATGCCTTCAATATTCCACAACTCAAATTTTGAGATGGTTAGTGAAGGCGTTTATTCCAAAAAAATGCCTTCACTAATTCCTTCTAATTTACATGCATAATTATTGAAGGTGTCTTTTGAGATCGAACGCCTTCAATAATTTCCTCTTAAAATTTTTAGGGTTATTAAAGGCATCTTCCAGTGAAAAATGCCTTCAATATTCCATAACGAAATTTTGAGATGGTTATGAAGGTGTTTATTCCAAAATAACGCCTTCACTAATTCTTTCTAATTTGCGTGCATAATTAGTGAAGGTATTTTTTTTAGATCAAACGCCTTCAATAATTTTCTCTTAAAATTTTTAGGATCATTAAAGGCGTCTTCCAATGAAAAACACATTCAATATTCCACAACTCAAATTTTGAGACAGTTAGTAAAGGCGTTTATTCTAGAAAAATGCCTTCACTAATTCCTTCTAATTTATGTGCACAATTATTAAATGTGTTTTTTAAGATCAAATGCCTTCAATAATTTTCTCTTAAAATTTTTTGGATTATTAAAGGCATCTTCTAGTGAAAAACACCTTTAATATTCCACAACTAAAAGGTTGAGACGGTTAATGAAGGCATTTATTTTAAAAAAATGCCTTCACTAATTCCTTTTAATTTTTGTACATAATTATTAAAGGCAGTTGTCTACTAAAAATGCCTTTAATATTTTTTGCTCAGAATTATGAAAGGTATTTTTTGAGGAAAAACACCTTTAATAATTTTCTTTCAAAATTATTTTTTAGATTACTAAAGGTGTCTTTTAGTAAAAAATACCTTCAATAATCTCCAAGAAAAATTTTAAGGGGATTATTGAAGGTGTTTTTTTTTTTCAAAAAATGCCTTTAATAATAAATTTTATATTTATTCCCTATCTTGGACATCAGACTCAAAAGTTGTTAGTACGCAAAATGATTAAAAGCTACATTAATCAACCAAACCAAACCCATAAACACATTTCTATCAAACTTTTGGTTTTTTTATCCCTATCGTCACCACCAACCTTTAACAAATCACCGATGCATACCTCTTTATTAACCTGTTTATCTTTATAATTTTTTTACTGTACTAGTTATATTGTTCGATAGAGCTATTTTTTTTTTCGATTCCTTACTATTTACATATGAATATATATTTTTATTTATTTCACCGTAAGCATAGTCGTCCAAGCACCTATCATTGCATTATGCTGTTTGTGGTTTGCTAAACCTTGTTGTGTGATATTGTTTTGGTGAATGGTATTGTATGATATTGGTATGTTGAATCATATGCTGAATGGTTTGCTGAATGGGGTTTATGAATGGTTTGTTAAATGGTGTTTCTGAGTGGTTTGCTAAAGGATGTGTCTGAGCACATTGTTGATTGTTTTATTGAATGGTGTTTCTGTACGTAGTATGGTATTGGTTGTATTTAATTACATACAGTGTTAAATTTAGATGGTCATTTTGTGTAATTCGTATAATTATGATCAAAATCGTAGGTATTATGGACTCCAAACAACATCATTCTCCTTTTACTGAACATACAAAAGACACACTTGTGAGCCAAAAAAGAAAGGGAAGGGCCTAAATAAACAAATTAAAGTGAGTGACAAAAATTCATGTTGACTTCAATCAAAGTGGGTAGCCTGTGTCTGAAGGAGTTGCCAAGTTGGCTTACCCATATTGGAGTCATTGTCCATCATAGGATTTCAATTACGTACACCGATTGGCAACGAGTTCTTGATGATTTAAAGAATGATATATGGTAGTCAGTTGTGGTATGTTTATTCTACTATTTCGTAAAATTTGTTAAATGATCATTTAATTGAAATTCAATGTGTTCTTACTAATTGTGTTAAATAATTTAGGAAACATTTGATGTTCCAATTGATTATAAAAAGATTGTGTTGCAATCTGCTGGAAAAGCATTCAGAGACTTTAAAAGTAGATTGACAACCCAATATATTTTACCGCTGGCTGATTAAGATGATGTATTGGCGTTCCACTTGCAGTATATGTAAATGTGATAAGTGTTGAAGATTGGACAAATTTTGTTCGATATCGGCTTTCAAAAGATTTCTCAGTATGCAAACCTATTACCAAAAATATTGTTTATAAGTCTTTATGCAATATAGCCTTTGATCTTTATATGTGATTGACATAATTTATTTCTTTTGTGCAAAATCAAAGAAAAGCAACAGAACATTCTGGCCAAACAATAATATTACCATTGGACAGCTAGAAAGGGATATGCAAATGTGAAGTATGAGCTTGTATGTATTCGAACACTTGTTTTAACATCATTAATGAATGTTTATGAACATTATTTCATACATTTTGATTCTTGTATTGTGGTAATTTAATAAGAATCAGCGAGCTCTGGCACAAAAGTTTCCAAATGGTATGTCTAGAAACAAGGACATGTACGAAATGATGGATCCTTTGTAGATGAAGCAATTGAAGAAATGGCAAAAAAAATTATATGTATAACTACTTTTTTAATATAATGTATGATTAACATTGTGGTTGTATGTATAACTGTATACTAGCTTGTATAGATTTGTTGTTATAACCCATTTTATTATTGTCTTTTAGGATAATTATGCTATCAAATATAGTGAACTAGCAACCTAGTATGGCGAAGATCCTTTCTTTTAGCATTAGGTACTAAAGAAAGGCCTAGTCGCATTTGAGGGGTTGGTAAATTTGTCTTGCCATCAAAGTTTTTTGGTAATCAATACAAAGCCCCATGAATGAGAAATGCACAATATGAAGCAATCATTGAGCAACAACAGCAACAACAGCAACAAATTGATGACCAAAAGCAACGCCTCAATGAGCAACAATAAAGACTCATTGCTTTGGAGTCTATGTTGGTAGTAATGTAGTATAACATACCGGTAGGCCAATTTGGTAACATCGTCCACGTAGGACAAGCCTCTGCTGCATGTAAGAAAGCGAACCCATCCTCCGTTACCACCAAAAAAGTATGATTTTGTTTATAATTTTAATATTAATTTGTTTATTATATTTATTGATTTGGTTTTAATACTTATATTTCATTAAATATTGTAGCAGGATATTGGGACTCATAGTATGACCCTTGCTCAGGCTACCATGGATGAGTTATCCAAATATTTGTTGCAGCATTTATCCAGAGGAAACTTAATAACCATTGAGTCTGAGGAAGGGTTATTTGGTAAACCATCATTTTCTTTCATCAGTTCGGAGGAAGTTAAAGAATTTTGTGAACTGGATAAATTATCAGCTATTGATATTGTTTCTTATATGAGGTTATCTTATAAATACAAATATGCACATTCAATATGTATTAATCTATATTAGGGTGTAATACTAACTAGCAGTATTGATTGTTATCGTGCATCTTCCTATATAGAGAGCTCAAGGGGAGATAGTTGATCAATAGATTTAAATTCATTGACCTCAACTTCATTAGTGAGCAGAGTGGCATAGTCGCTTATCGTGCTGATCATGTGATCAAATGCATGAAAAGATCGATTGATTATTATTTGCTTCTATATAATGTGCAGTAAGTTATATTCCAACCTTACCTAAATTTGATCTGATGCGTAATCTGAGTATATCATTGTTATTATTTTGCAGTCGTCATTGGGTACTTATTGTCATTGACACCAAATCCTTAACACCATACTTACTTAATTTAGTTAATCCAATGGCGATGCCTAACCTTGATATTCAAACTTTTATAAAGAGGTATTACACTTTATTATATTATATATCTTCTATTTCTTCATAAGTAATTTTTTTTATGTATTAAGTAATATTTTTTTTCAATTTAGGGTAATATCTGCATTCGATAAGAAGACAAAAACCAAAATGAGTGTCATTACTAGTAAATGTCAAATTTATTCTTTTACGTTGAGTTTGTGTAGATAAATATTTCCTAAACCCATTTAATTTAATTTTCAGGTACCTTGTCAACCCAGTAACATTAAATGTGGATATTATGTCCTTCATTTTATGTGTGAGATAGTGTTAAATGATTTTATGACCACACCATTCAAGGTTAGTATAAATTTCATAAACTCGTTATATCTTCAAAAAAATAAAAGGTACATTATGTTCTCATTTATTAATATTTACTTCTGATATTTTTTTTAGTGGGAGAGTAAAGAAAGCTTCACGGAGGAGGAACTGGATGAAGTCCGTAAAGAATGGTGTGACTATGTATTATCATTTATCAATGTTGATAAACCCTGAGGTTAGACATTATTGGTTGAATGTAAATATATGAGGAACAAATTGTTATAATGTGTTTAACATGCCATGTTGAATGGAAACTTTAAGTTTGTACATTGGGGTATTGGTTTAATATTATTGGTATACTTAATATGAATACACTATGTGTACCTAATATATTATTGTGTACGATTATTTCAAAAAAGTTTATTAATATGATAACGTTATTAGTTTTAATTTTGGATGTGTGGTCAATTTATTGAAATACAACAATGTTCACTATGTAAATTCCAAAATTTAATTCTTAGTATCACATATATAAACCAAATATTTTCTGAGCATAAATATACAACTGACTTCAAATGTTTTTTGGGCATAAACCTACAACTAACTTGACATATACAATATCAAAAATGCTTTTTTGATGGGATTAATGAAGGCAATTTTAGCAGGAAAATGCCTTGAATCATCCCTAACAACATGTTATTGAAGGAGTTTTTAACCAAAACCACCTTCAATAATCCCACCTAAAAATATATTGTGTTGAATATTAAAGGCGTTTTGGGAAAAAAAAAAGCATTCAAGAATCCATACCAAATATTTTGTATGGATTATTGAAGGCATTTTTGAAAAAAATTGCCTTTAATAATTTTTGTTAAAAATTTATTTATTGGATTATTGAAGGTGCTTTCACCCAAAAATACATTCAAGAATCCATTCCAAAATTTTCCTATGGATTATTAAGGGCATATTATGCAAGAAAATGCCTTAAATAATCCCTAGCAAAATGTCATTAAAGGCGTTTCTTACCAAAACCGCCTTCAATAATCACGCCTAAAATTTTATTGTGTGGATCATTAAAGGCGTTTTGGGCAAAAAACCCTTTAACAATTCGTTCCAACTTTTTTGTATAGATTATTGAAGGCATTTAAAAAAAAACCACCATCAATAATACAAACTAAAAATTAATTGAATGGATTATTAAGGGCATTTTCCTATTGGTAATGCCTTGAATAATCCCTAACAAAATGTTATTAAAGGTATTTTTGGAAAAAACTGCCTTCAATAATCCGACCATTCAAATTAATTGTCTAGAATATTGAAGGCATTTTGAGCTAAAAATGCTTTCAAGAATCCGTTCTAGTTTTGTCTATGGATTATTAAAGGCATTTTTGATAAAAACCACCTTTAATAATCCTAACTAAAAATTTATTGATTGGATTATAAAAGGTGATTTCAGCCAAAAATACCTTCAAGAATCAGTTCCATATTTTTCATATCGATTATTAAAGGCATTTCTCTGCCAAAAAGCCTTCAATATTGTCGCCAAAAATTTTTAAAGCAATTGGTGAAGGCATTTTTGTCAAGAAAATGCCTAGATTAATCAATTACAAATAATCTCTACAAAAACCCAAAAAAGGGCTAAATGGAGGATCGAACCTACCACCTTATGGTTAACATTCGTACGATCTTAAAATTTTGATATGATATTTATTAAAGGCATTTTTGACCAAAAACACCTTCAATAAGCATGTGAAATTTTTTGGTACAATTATTAAAGGTGTTTCTTATAGAAAATGCCTTCAATAATCGCATACACTTTTTTACAAGGGGATTATTTAAGGCATTGTTTGCCAAAAATACCTTCAGTAATTCCCTATCAATTTTTTTAATGGGATTATTCAGCTGTTTTCTGTCAAAATCGCCTTTAGTTTTACTCAAAATTTTAAGGCAAGATTATTCAAGGCATTTTAATTGAGAAACACCACTAATATCAAGTCTTAGGTGGTGTTTATAAGTAACAACACTGCTATTTGAATAGTTAGTGACATTTTCATAATAAACGCCTTAAGTTTTATAAATACATGAAAGCTAGCAACATTTGTAAGTGAAACGCCTCTCCAAAATTGCCACTAGTCTTCCATTTTCTTGTAGTGCTTGGTGTAAGGTAGCAGGTGTATTTGATGGTCATGTGCTCGAGAAGGTGGAAGACCATGGCAAACATCAAATAGAAAATAAATTTTGGACAACAATTGTTAAAGAGCTAGAGGTTGTGGACTAGTTTGCTGGTATATGGGTGTCGATGGTGTGACAGTGAGTAAATGTGCTAATGCAATAGCTTTAGTATGGATCAAACGGCATAATTCACTATAAGATAAGAAAGTGAGGTGTATAAGATGAACACCTTAGAGGGTAATGAGAGATCTTTGGTATGAGTAAGTCATATAGAATGCCTTGAAATCTAATACTATGGGACCAAGTTAAGATAACCATTGAATGCCCAAAATCACATCATCCCTATACACATCTAATAAGAAAAAATAGACTTGAAATAGGTGACCTTAAAGGTTCAAGGTGATATTTGAGCAAAAACCAGCATAAAAGAGTAATTCCCTATTGCCTATTGTCACTAAATAATTTGGTGCTAGTTTTATCACTAACACTAGGTACTTTACAATCTTAGGTTGAATTAGATTATATGTTTTGCCAAAATTAATGAAAATAGTCATCGAATGGCCCAGAATATGACCGTTCATTTTCATGGTACCAAGGGAAGAGTGACCTGAAATAGCATGGTTAGAAATGTGAAAGATTTAAAGATCATTTGGTTTGAAGTGCCAAGGAGGTGGCATGGGTGGTATTGAAGAGAATGGTTATTATTCATTGGATAGGTGTCAGGTGGTTTTAGAGGAAGATTGTCACATCAACTTATGTAAGTAAGAAAGAAGCAGTACAACAATGATGGCCTAGTTTGTATTGCTTGTCATAGTTGAAACAAAAACCCTTTACACATTTTACTTGCATATCAAAGGATGTTAAGTGATGTATAAGTAGGTTTGGCAAGGTCAATGGAGGTTTAAGAATTGGTGAAAAAGAAGGCAAAAGTGGTAAGTGAAAATAGGGAATGGTTCAAGAATCGAAGTGTTTGGATTCAAATAGCTTAACAAGGCCTAGTGCTTAAGAAAGGGATTGGGGTTTAAAAATGACAATATCTCACTGAATATCTAAACGCAAACCTGATATGAAGTAATTAAGCAACTGCTCCTTAGAGAGTCCTAATACTCAATTAGAAATGTTCTTAAATCAATTTGAAATTGTTTAATAGTGGTAGTTTACTTGAGTTTTAATAGAGTAGCTTGATGATTGAGAAATGTAGAAGGAATAAAGCTAAGCTTTAGGGCTCATGTTAAAAGGATTCCCAATCACAAAACTGGTTGTTACAGTGCATCCACTAATACCAGCTTAAAGCTTGGCCGATCATGTAGAAAGTTACAATTGTTAAATGGTGATGGGATGGAATGGAGTGAAACTTAAAATACTTTATAGCTTGAAAGTGCCAGTCTAAAGGATTCCTCATAATGTGAAATTTGGGAGATTTGACAGGGAATCTGGTGAAGGTCAAGATAGATTGAAAGATGAAGAACAGCTTGACGAAAGTATTTATGAGGTAGGTAAAAGGGTTGGTAACGGAGAAGCTTCAATAACAAAGCTTTTTTCTAGGCAAGCTAATTTGATTTGAAGTTCATGGATGGATGATCATTGATTATACATAATAGAGGTGAAATCATTTCATTTAGCTTAAAATTTTAGCTCAAGGTTATAGACACCTAATTTTATTCGGGTGAATTTTGGCCATTTGTAAAGCCGTTACAATCCATTTGGCTCAAATCCAACATTTCTTTAATTTTAACAAGTTTTTAAAATCAAAATTGGGACTAATTTAACCCAAACATCCCAAAGTCAAACTCAGTCAAATAAAATCAAAATTGATCAAAATTGATGGAAATTAGATCAATCTTTAAAATTTACAACTAATTGGAATTAATATATTTTGGAAATAAGATTTGTGGTTTTAAAGCATTGAAAAACCTAATACATTTCAAGAAGGGTAAAATTATCGAAATACCTTTTAGGGATATTTTTTTAATTTGGCTTTCTTGAAATTGGATTTTTATGAAAACATTCAGATCATGATTGAACATTATTTTATGATTTTTGATGCATTAAAAATCTTGATCGTATCTTGGAAGATATGAATTACTAAAATACCTTTAGGGTATTTTTGTAAATTATTCTTTTAGGGTCAAAATTTTGTAAAAAGCTCTAAATCATGATTTAATATTATTAAATGATTTTAAGAATATTAAAAACCTTGATTGTACCTCAAAAAGTGTGAAATCACTAAAATACCCTTCAGAGATTTTTTTTAAAATGACCTTCCCGATGTTGATTTTTTTCAAAACATTTCAAATCATATTTTTAAATTATTTAATAATTTTTGGTGCATTAAAAATCTTGATAGCACACCGGAAGGTATATAATTACCAAAATAACCTTTAGAGGTAATTTTGTAATTTGACCTTTCTTAGGTTAGATTTTTACAAAAGCTTCGAAATCTTAATTTCATATTATTTGAGGGTTTTTTGTGTTTTAAAATCACAAAAATGAAGAAGAAAGCATTGTTTTCTAAGAAAATGGCCTAGAAACTGAAAACTTTCTAATGGGGGTTAAATTGTTTTTTCATTTGGTTCCAACAACATTGAAAATCCAATCTTTAATAGTGAGCATTATCAACCATAAGGTGATCTTGAAGGGTTAGATCCAATAGTGAAAGGTGGCTCATTGCAAAGAAAACAAGGGATAAGTATCAACTATTAGATGAAATTTTGATCAAGGGCTATTTCTTCTTTGCATGAGATTTTTTTTCTCCATAAAGAGGCCTAGAATGGAGTTGGAAGAGGAGAGGGGTTGGAAACGTGGAAAAAGGTAGGAAAAAGAAAGAAATAAAATCTTTAAAGTTTGTTAACTTAAAGGTATAATTTTACTACTTCATATCTTGCATTTCTTGCATTTTAATCACATTTTCATTGCATTATCATATTGGCTCTCTTCATTTTTTCTATTTTTCTTGAAAGAAATTCATATTTGTTTGTGTTGTTAGCTTTAACTTTAATCCAAACACTCAAACAACTAACTTATAACTTGATTTGAGATAAGTGATCTAAGAAAAGAAAGACCAATCCACTATTAAAAACCATTTGAAGGTTCAACCAAGCATTCTTCACCATGGCTAAACTTTTTTTTGGTTCCTTTGAGTGTTTTTCTTGCTTCTAAATGATGTTTGCGATATTTATATGATTAGCTTACTTGTATTTTGCATCAATTTTGGTTAGTTAGTGATATATGTTTGGTGTTTGGTTATGTTCTTGTTTCTTAGCTTCGTTACTATTTTAGTTTGCTACATGTTTGATGAAATTCTCCTTGTGATTAAAATGCCTTTACATGATGAATATGTTGAAGTTTAATGGATGATTGAGTGGAATATAATGAAAGCATCTTTGTGGAAAGCCTTGGGATGTTTGGCCAAGACATTCCCATGCTTGGCCGAAAACTCCAAGCTTGATATGGCAAAATGTTGTTTGGTTCTTGTCTTGATATTTGTGTTTTTGCATGATTCTTCAAGCTTTCAATATGTCGGATTTAATTTTCCTTGAATAATAAGTTAGTCTAGTAAGTTGTTTGGTGATGTTTCGATGTTTGTTTGGTTAACTTTTAATGAAGAACTATGGTGGAACATCCTTTCAAAACTTGAAAAAAGTTTTGTTTTTGATCCATTTTTTACTTGTTTTCACACGTACATCTTGCTTGTAATTTAGTTTTGTAAATGTCTAGGTTCATAATTAGTTTATTCCCTTGTCATACACATGTCACATGCATAAAATATTTATATTTTTACTAATAGCATTGTTATAATTTATTTTTTGTCATGTGTATAATTCATGAAACCACAAATTCCATGAAACTCCAAATTTCATAAAACCCTAAAGCTTAAATCCTAAACCCTAATGCATAAACCTTAAACCCTAAAACCTATACCCTAAAAACCTAAACCCTAAAACATACCTCGAACCCTAAAATCGACCCTAAACCCTAAAACATACCTCTTGACCCCATCCATGCATTTGTATTTCATTTTGATTTTGTCATACATACTTAAATCATCATGCATTCATATTATGTCACTCATGTGTTCATTCATTTTTATTATGTTCATGCATACCATGCATATGTTTTCAAATATATATTTTAAAAAATGTTTTTAAATAAGATAAAATTTAAATTAAATATAGTCATCGAGATCTGACCTAACTCTAGGGGGACTTTTGGTGGTTTTTATTTACATGAGGTGTTATCTTGGTCTTTGTGGGCAATTTGAAAACCTTTAAATTAAAGATATTCTCAAAGCTTAACTTAAATATAGGTGAGTGAAAAGTGTCTTGGTATTTAAAGTGTTTTCACTTTAATCCAAAAATAAAATGCTTTGTTTTCAAAAGTTTGATTTGTTTTCAGAAAGAAAAGAAAATTCAAGTTTTTAGAACTAAAAAGGGAATTAATTACTAAATACTATAATAGGACCATTCTTACCAAAATTCATGGATAGCATGCAATCAATTGGTACAGTCTTCAACAGGCACTATGGGGGTGCTAATCTTTCCCTATGCATAATCGACTCTGAACCCTAAATTTGATTTTGCAGACTTCAATTTGTTCTTTTTATAAAACTTTCTAATCTTTTAAATGTTTTATCAAAAAAGATAAAAATTTTTGGGTGGCCAATCACACCCTAAAAAAAATTGGTGACGACTCTTTTTTTGGTTTTTATCGAAAATGCTTTTAAGCCTCCCTTTTTTTTATTCCCCATTGTTCGATAGACAAGCACTTTCCTATCCTAAAATTTCACAACAAAGGGCTTGGTGGAGGTCTATAAGTTGGGAATAAAGGATTCTGTAAGGTGATTGATGGCACCTTGAATGCTAGAAGAAGTTTAGGAGGTATAGGCGAGTTAGAATCAATGAAAGCACCAATGATAGTGTTTGCACAAGAGGAAGAGAGAAAAAAGAGAGAAGAGAATGGAAATGAGACAAATGATTAGAGAATTTTCTTTTTTGTCCATTTCCATGTTAGTAATGTCATATATAACCTACTGCTAGCAAATAGTTTTCTCCCATTATCTCACTATGGGTGTTGATCATCTAGAATTATCTTATTTAACTCCTAGGTGCAACTATTCAATATTATGGGCTTTAGCCTATTACAAAGTCTTTGGTCTAAGATGGTGCCTTTCTATTACATTTGGAGCCTTAGTCTCTAGTTGGCAGAAAAACTTCATGTCTAGGTCTTTGCCTCAGGTTTGCATCATTATGCCTTTGTCTCTAAGGATTTCAATTTAGGGTTTCAATTTAAGGTATTGATTTAAGGTTTCAATTTAGGGTTTCAATTTAGGATTTCACTTTAGGGTTTTAATTTAGGATTTTAATTTAGGATTTTAATCTTAGGGTTTTAGTTTAGGGTTTCAATTTAGGAATTTACTAATCTCTCTAAAAATCTCCAACATCTAGATAGACTTTCAAAGCAAGCTTGTATTCCATAATTTCCAAAAATTAAACTAAATTTTATATTTTTTCCTTTTCATTAAAAAATTATTACTATTATTATTATTATTATTATTATTATTATTATTATTATTTAATTTATTAATCTTTTATTTCTTATACTATTTAATAATTCCCCAACATTTAGATAAAATTATTAATTTTTAGAATATAATTTTTAATTCCCTCCAATATCTAGGCAGGGATCTAAAATTATATATATATATGTTATTATAATTATTATGTTTATTACTTATTTATATTAATATTTTTTTTAGAAGTATGATGGAAGTAATAAACTGGAAATGTATGAAGAATGAATTACATCTAAAGTAATGTATAACATATAAACTAAATTAGATTAAAGGACAAAATAAGCATAACAATCAAACCAATAAAGAATTCAAATATGCACAAAATTTAAACTAAACTCGAAGAAATGTGCATGGGTGTACATATCATGCTATATACCTAAACGTAAGGCAAACAACTTCATAGCCTCATTTCTTTTTTACCTTTGTCTATTAATAAAATATATCAAATCCTTTGCTTTATATACTAATGATTTCCACTATTGTTTCTTAAACTAAAACAAAAGAAAAACTAAAAAAAAACGTGAATACAAATTCTTAAAAGATATAATTGAATTTTTCTTAAAACAACTTGAATCATTCTTCAACAACATCCTCTCTTGTAACTAAGCATGAACCAAAAACTTCCAACCTTGTCCCACACAACCTACTAAGATCAATCTAGCTTCTATAAACCCTTCCTTTTATTTACAGTAACTAGGATAAAAAAAAAGTTCCTATCTTTTTTATGGAGACCCGTATGGAGGGGTCCAACCGGTCCCAACTCCCCTTTTCTTCTTGTCATACTAATTCAACAACCATGACATGATGATGGAGGGTTGGAATGAAGCTTTGAGCTTCCATACTGTAGAAAAAGAGAACGAAACTGGTTTGATAAAAATGGAAAACATGTAGAGGCTAAAGAGATTTAGAGTTAAAAAAACAGAACCCTAATAGCATACACTAAAGGGAGAACAAAGTTTAAATCCTTATATGCAAGAAGATAAAGAAACCAAGAAGGAACAAAACGGACTTACTCAGCTTTCTTCCCTCTTTTCAGCTTTTTTGTTTTTTTTTCTTTTTGCACGATTCTTCTTTGTTCAGATTTTTTGTTTCTACCGCTTTTCCCCTCACTCAAAATGGCTACTGGCTTTTCTTCCTTTGGCTGTTTTGCTGGTCATGTTTATGCTCCAACGAACCTCTCTTCCTTTAGTCTTTTTTTTTCTTTTACTGCTGCCTGTGTTCCTGCTTCTTTTGCCTCTTGTTTGTTTGGTCTTCAGTTTTGCTTCCCATAATTTCTTGCTGTATACCTCTTCAGCTTTTCTGCCAGTTTCTTTTTTCTACTTATCCCGTTTTCTGCTTCCTCCCATTTTTCTGTAGTTTTTTGCTGCTCACCGCCCAGCTGCTGCGCTATTTCTTTTTCCCTTGCCGTTACTTGCTTCTCTTCCTTTTTCTTATCTCCCGTCTCGTTTTCTGTTCTCTTTCATGTCTTTTCTTTTTCTCAATACTCCTCTGCCCATGCAGTTTTACAGCCACCTCCATTCAGTTTTGTTTTGGTCCCATGTCTGCATGTCCCTTGTACGGTTTCTTCCGGCAGCCCTCTTCATTTTTTTTTTATGCCACTTCTTTCCTCTTCTGGCTTTCACGCTCCATGCAGTTTTTATCAGTTTGCTTTAGCTTTTTTCTTTTTTTTCATGCGGTTTTTACTTTAAGCTTTCATCATATATCCATGTTAAACCAAATGGACTTAAAAAGGGAGCCCAATGCTTGCCACTTGTTTGGGCTCTCTTTCATTTTGTTCTTTTATTTTTAAAGTGGGTTTGGGCTTCCAAGTTTTCACTTTTGTTTTCAGGCCAAGCTTTTATTGTTGTATTGATTTTTTTGTATTTTTTATTATTAATTTTATTATTAATTATTATCATTTTTTTATTGCTAACAATGGGCCATTAATGGCCTTTTGAAAATGAGGTATTGTTGAACCTTTTATCGGGTCCAATCGGACCATCTAGGGCTACTGCAATGCGACTATTATGGGATACACATGGGAAGAACAAACTCGGATTACAAGAAAAAGTGTCCCAAACAAAATTGGATATTTATAATTATCCTTCTTTGCATATTTTTGAGGATCAAGAATAATGCAAAGATATAGACAATAATTTTATCCAGATACTACCTTTTAAAACCCTATTTTTTTGTTTTTCTTGTTTTGTTTTCTTGTTTTGTTTTTTTGTCAAAAATAAAAATAAGACCAGGACAACACTATAAATCAAAAAATAAAGAATTATTGGGACAACATCACAAGTCGAAAATAAAGTAAACTGAGACAACATCGTAGGTAAAAAAAGAATAAGGATGTCTAAGATAATACTGCAAGTCAAGTAATTAAGGATAAAGTTTATTCTTGTTGCCAGCTAAATTGGGCTTAAATTTTCACTGAGTGCAAACTAATCTGAGCTTAAATCCTTATTGAGTGCCAGTTAAATTGGGCTTAAATCTTTATTGGTGCCAGCTAAATCGGGTTTAAATTTTTTTATAAGGGCTATGTAAACTGGGTTTAAATTTTCATTAGTGCTAATTAATACTGGGCTTAAAACTTGGGTGCTAGTTAAATTGGACTTAAATCTTTTCATGATGTGCTAGCTAAACGGGACTTAAATCTTTAATTGATGCCAGTCAAACTAGGCTTAAATCTTTCATTGATGTTAGTTAAACTAGGCTTAAATCTTTTCATAAAGTGCTAGCTAAACAGGGCATAAATTTTTATTGCAGCCAGCTAAACTGGCTTAAATCTTTCCATGAGGTGCTAGATAAATTGGGCTTAAGTTTCAATGATGTCAGCTAAACTAGGCTTAAATCCTTTCATGAGGACCAGGTAATTTGGGCTTAAATCTTAATTGGGTGCCAGCCAACTTGGGCTTAAATCTTTTCATGAGATGCTAGATAAACTGTGCTTAATTTTCATTGGTGCCAGCTAAATTGGGCTTAAAACTTCATTAGGCTAGGTTATTTAGGCTTAAATTGAGTCCCAACTAATCTGGACTTAAATCTTTTCATGAGGGCCAGATAATCTGGGCTTAAAACTTCATTGGGCTAGGTAATTTGGGCTTAAATTTTCTTTAGATGCTAGCCAACTTAGACTTAAAATTTTTTATTGAGTGCTAGCTAAACTTAGCTTAAATTTTTCATTGATGACAGCCAAACTTGGCTTAAATCTTTTCATGAGGTGCTAGATAAACTAGGCTTAAAACCTAGGTGCCAACAAAACTAGGCTTAAATCTTGGGTGCCAGCTAAACTGGAATTAAATCTTTTCATGGGGTGTTAGATAAATTGGGCTTAAATCTTTTATTGATGCTAGCTAAACTGGGTTTAAATCTTTATTAGTGTAAGCTAAATTGGGCTTAAATCTTCATTGGATTTAGGTCATCTGAGCTTAAAATTTCACTGGGTGCTAGCTAAACTTGCCTTAATTTCTCTAATGCCAAATAAACTGAGTTTAATTTCTCTGAGGCCAAATAAATTAGGCCTAAATATTTTCATGAGTGCCAGATAAGCTAGGTTTAAATCTTCATTGGGTGCCAACTAAACTGGGCTTAAATCTTTTCATCAAGTGCCAGCTAAATTAGGCTTAAATCTTTTTTAAGGCCAGCTAAATTAGGTTTAAACCTCTATGCTTGATCCAATATAGACTTTTCATTGGATGTAACAAAGGTTAGGGTTTGAGGTTGTCAAAAGAAAAGGATAGAAATGCCTAAAACAAGTGTTGAAGGGTAATTAAAACTAAATGTCATTCTTTCATTTGAAGGATTCACTTCGGGTATATTCCCTACCATTTTCTTGTATTTTCCACCCATTCATTTCTTTTCTTCTTTTTTTTTTCCTTATTTTCTATTGTTTTTCTTTCTTTCTTTCTTTTTTTTTTTTTTTCATTTTACTCTTTTTCTTCACTTTTCTTTTTTCCTTTTTCTTTTCACCATTCTTATTCATTCTTTCACTTCTTTTTTCTTTGAATGGATTCAAAGCTTTTGGGAATTTATAATGGGCATCTATTCGAACATACAAGATTTCATTTAGACAAAACCATTCTTAAACCCCTAAATGCATCCTTCTTTGACCCCTCAGTATAAAGGGTGATCCTTAGTTAAGGTTTACCTTGAAAGAATTTAATTAGGCTCAAAGGGGTAGTAAAAGATAAATTTCAAGATTTGAAAGGATAATGAAAGATGGCCATTTGTCATTTTAAACATGATCATCTAAATTAAAGAGCAATTGCTTTTTGGAGAAATGAATTTGAAGAAAGGTTTTCATTTCAAAAAGTTTTCTTTCTTCTCTTTTTTTGTTTTTCGGTTCTCTTGACTTTTCTTTTGGCTTTTTCATTTCAGACTTTTATTGTTCCCTTTCCAAAATTGTGGATTGGTCAGGACTTTATTTGGCTTTATTAAACTTCTTAAGTGCATGATGTCATAACCATTTTTCTTTTCTTTTTTCTCTTTTTCTCTTTTTTTTTGACATGCCTCTTATAATTCATACCTTAATCCACTTTGCTAGAAATACAATTCATGGATGATGCCTCATTTTAACAAACCATCCTTAATAAAAGTTATTACAAGAAAATAGTCACATGGAATGAATGAGAAAAAAGGTTATATGTATATGGAATAAACCCCCTTAAAGTATCAAATGTTTCATGTCACTCCACAAAAAAGAATGAATGGGCTTTTCATAACTCAAATTGTCTTAAAAGTAATGAGATCTTTCTTCTTTAATCAGTATATCCTCGAGCTGAATAGGTTAAGCCAATTTTGGGGTAAAGAATTGAATGGTTGGTATGTTTGAAGTCATTTACAAGACTTTGGATAGCTTTGATTTTGGAAATTTTGGAACTACAACGTAACATTGACACGTCAAATTGCCACTTTGAATTGTTAAAAAAATGTCATTTTTGCTTAATCTTCTAGGAATCCAAATTTTTTTTTTTCCATTCTTAATTAGATATTTCAATGTTCATTACCTTGGAAAAGAATATCACCCTTTGATATCATAACATTATTAGGTGAAGGTAAGGTTCACGAATTCAAATTCAAGGCTTTTAAAGGGTCATGGTTGATGAATGAGATCAATTGAATGACTTAAAAAAAACTGTTTAGGTATTTGAAAATTTTCTAATAGTGATCACCAACTCTTTCGAGACTAAAACCTTTTTCTTTTTGCTTTTCTATCCTTTTTCTTTTTTTTTTTCACTTTGTTTTCAAGGTATTTCTTTTTTTACAACCTTGTGACCTAACTATGTGAGGTTTTACTCAAATCTAAGATTCTCCCCCTTTTTACCATATTCTTTCAAGGAAAACCTACAAGTCCAAACTTTAAAAGAAATAAAAAGACCTTAAGTGACAATATAAATCCATAAAATAGCATGATGCACAATGTCCATTCATGCAATACAAACATTCAAACTTGACCAAAAATTGTCATTCCCAATAGTAGTCTTGAGATGGCACTCAAACTTATGGAAACAAAAGTTCCCCATTTGGTGATTCAATCTTAGCAACGTTGATCCTTAATTCCACCACTTTCAATCATCAAAATCACTAACTAGTTATTTAAATTTTATAAGATCTACATCAATCAAAGCCTAAACTATATCCTTGAAGGTCGTACAATCTCTTATGGGATGCCTGTCGATCCCATCATGGAATTCACACTTTACATTGGGTTTATACTACTTTTGGTAAGAAGGATTTCTGGGTCTTGCAAGAATAATGGAGATCATATGATTTTTGGCGGGTAAGGTGAAAGGTTTAGTTTAAAACATTAGGAGCAAATGATACATCTTGACTCTCTTTCTCTTATGGTTTTATGAATGGCATGGGTTGATCCTTTGTTCTATAATTATTTGTGGCAAAAAAATCAGAGCACACAAATAAGGTACTTAAGAAAAATTACCAGCTCGTGTGTCAATTGGGAACAATACGGTGACCATTAGGAATAGTCATTCATCAAATATGCTTGTGTCATGGTGAGGTTTCTCATATTTCACCCTTCAGTAATTATCTCTTGTGCATAACCATAAAAAATATTCCCTTGCCTTTCATTAGGAATTTCCACATTGGCATCCATAATCCTTCCCCTTTTTATCCTATCTTCAATTTTGCCTACAACAAATAGCAAATTGGTAAATTCTAATAACGTATTACCAATCAACTTATCATAATAAGGAGAATGGAAGAGTATCCATAACTAGGTAATTTAGTCCCTATTAGTTAAAGGCTGTTGGACTTGCGATGCAACCTCTTTCCAACTAACAACATATTTTTAATAGTTCTTATTGGGGTCTTTCTCATGTTTTAAAGGGTTAGTTGGTCTGGAGCCATCTTCAACATGTGGTAATATTGCTTCTAAAATGCTCGAGACAAATCCCTCAAAGAATGAACTTGGCAATTTTCCAAGTTGTAATACCAATGGGTTGTTGGCCTAGTCAAATTTTTGAAAGGTATGAATAAGTAGCTTTTCATCACCGGTATACCCAACTATTTTATGATAGTACTGAGCCAAATGTGTCTCAGAACATCCTGTTCCATTACACTTTTCAAATGCCAGAACCTTGAACTTGGGTGGAATAACCATATTTGGAACTAGTTGGGATTTTCTTTGCATCATAAGACTTATCTTTACTTTTAATAGCTTGAATCCTTTCTTCCAAGAGATTATACCTCTTTTGTTCATCTAAATTCCATGACTCCTCCCTTATAGGTACTAAGCTAGGTCCATTGGGTTGATCATTTCCTTAAGCAAAAAGTCATTCAATAATCTCCTGCATCTCTTCTATCAAATCAATATTCTCTTTATCCTTAAGAGCAATCACAGGGATTATTCTCAAAGAAATTCCTTCTTTTTATAGCATAAATGAATTGCATTCTATTGAATGGATGGATAAATGAATGAATGAATGCATAAATGACAAATGACAAAGCTCTTTGATGAAAAGTTTGAAAATTAGAAAATGGATAAGAATTAAAGACAAACCATAATTCACATATCTATGTTTAAAAAACAACACCATATTAACTTGAAAAACATTTTCCAAACTAAAGAAATTCATAAAGCATTTTATTTTCCAAACAGCTTATCACTTAAAGACTCTAAAAAGTCCCATCCATGTTTGTCATCTTGCCATCTCCTTCTCATTATTCCTAAATCTTTAATTCCTTATTGTAGTTGGATTGAACCATTTCGCATCTATGAATGATTGCACCTTATGTTTGAAACCTTCACAATTCTTAATGGAGTGCCCCATATTCCCACCATGGTATTCGCATCTAGCATTTGGGTCAAAATGTTTTAGGTATAGAGACTTTAAAGGCTCTAAAGGCATAGGGACAATAAAGTGTCTCTCAAATAGATAGGGAAAGAGTTTTCCATATGAAATAGGAAGAGGATCTAGCTGTTTCTTTTTTTTGGGTAATTTTTTGGCAACATGTTGACTAAGAGTTTGAGGTGGTGCAATGGCTCAAAGTTGAGTAATTGACAGAATAGGAGGTTGGGGAATGGAAGGCTAAAGATTTTAGTTCAGATATGGACTTCTCAGAGATTGTATGAAGTTTGGGTGCCTGATCATAGATGTTTGGAAAAGAGGTCGAAAATAGTAATGAGAAGAATTTGAATGCAAGTTTGAGTTTGAAGCAATTAGTGAAGGTTGCATGAAACCTAGTGACTTTATCTTGGAAATCCAATTTTGGAGCTTTGAAATTTTAAAGGACAAATTACTCATCCCTTTCATGATCTTGTCCAAACCTTTATTATTGTTCAAACCACTGAATGCTTTAGCATGCTCAAGAAATGTACTAGGCTCAGTAAGAATCAGTTGATCGTGACTCCTTGAGTTTATAGGACTTACTTGAGTTGAAACTAGTACAAAACCTTGAGAAGATGCCAAAGCAAATTCCTTGAACTTTTCAACTGTCTTTGTCAACTCAGTGAGTTGTTTTGTCTTCATCCGAATGTCATGACCAAACTCCTTTTGATTGCATTCTAACACATTGATCTGGGCCTCTAATTGATCTTCTATATTTTTAGCTTCTTATACCTGTAAAAACAAATGCTTTGTTTTAAAGGCCTAAACCAAAATTCTTATGCTATTATTCTTGATCACAAATGACACAAAACAATTCTTAATTTGCATGATAAATAAATATATGTTTATGAATGCTTGAATATGTTAATGACGGCAAAATATATACAAAAATGGAATAACCCAAAATATACAAATAACTTAATGATGAATGTAGAATGAAATGACTAAATTCCAAAAGAAAACAAACTTCTTACCTATCCTAAATATTTTTTTGCTCTTTTTTCCTTTTTCCTTTTTTTCCATCTTTTTTCTTTATTCTAACTTTATTTGCACTATTATTACCCTTAAATCCAAACTATATCAAAGTGCCCTACATATCCTAATTTAAGTAATTTTTATGAAAAAAAAAATGGCATGGCTTAACTTCTAAATAATTTCTTCAAGAGGTTGACACTACTAATGGCTTTATGAGAACTCCTTTTTTTTTCCTTTTTCTTTTGTCGATGATTAACCTAAAACAAATACCCCTTCTTAAAATATAATGCTTATATAATATATGCATCAAAATTAAATAATAAAAAATAAAATGAATCAAAAATTCAAAACAAATAAATAATAGAAAGAACATAGTAACCATATAATAAAACAAAATAAAAAAATATATCAGTGTCTTAACTTTAGGTAATTTTCTAAAAGGTGCATGGCTTTACCCTAGGCAAGCTTCTTATGGCTCATGATATGCTGGGTCAAGATTTATTCATCTAAAGGTTCCCAAACCAATCTTACATCATTGTCTATTATAGACTAATAAGGCACACCGATCCTCACCCATTATAGGCTATAAACGGAAAGAGTTCGATTTAAGTGAAAGTGTTTTGCTAGCAAATATTGAGGTTATCACCTTACGAGAGTATAGCTACTTCACTTTTGCCTAATAAGGATGAAGCTCAGGTCTAGAGCTTATGCATGCAAGTGAATGCGCAAATGTGTGCAAAAATGTGCAAAGCAATATATCAAAATAACATAAATAAATCACACATACAAAATCAAAATATGATAATAACTAACATGCAATTTAGTTATTTATTTCATATACATATTTAAAAAAATTAAAATGAAGGGAATTAAATGAAATATTAACTAAAACCAATTAAATCCAAAACTTTCAATAGCGCATGATTAGAATTTTTGGCTTCACTCTAAAAATGCCCCCAATGAAGTTTTCAGGCTATTATAACATATCGATTTAAAGACTCAATTGCTAGAAGTAAAAATTTAAAAATCATGAAAATACAGGGAGTCACCACCAATCATTTTTTTAAGGTATGAGTGGCCACACAAAAATGTAGCTTTTTAATAAAATGGGTTTAGAGTTTTATTAAAAGCATTTTAATAAAAAGACAGTTTTGGTTTACGAAAATAAGATTGGGTTTAGAAGTCAATTATGTGTGGGGAAGGATTAGCACCTCCATAACACCCACAAATTTTGTATTAATTAATTATGCGCTATTTGTAATTCTAGACAAAATGGTTTTTTATATGAAATTTAATTATAATTCCCTTCATTTTTAAGAAATAAAATTATTTTTTTAAAAATCTTTATTTAGAAATTTTATAAAAATATTCAAATTAAATAAATACATTCAAATTCTTTGACATAAAGGCAAAATTTGAAAATAGTCTTTTCGTTTAAGATTTATTGTAACATTCCTTTAAAAATAATAAAATAACACTTCTTGTAAATGATAATCATTGATGACTCTCAAACATCTAAGCAAAGTACCAACAATTATATTTCACATAATGTTATTTTAATTTTATTTACTTAAAATTAATTTTTAAGAACTTTTTAAACAATAAAAAATAAAAAATAATATAATTAATATTGAACATCAATAACTAGAACAAACATATATATGCATTACAAATGAACACATTAATCTAAAAATGAAACATATGCAAATGATGATAAAATCTAAATTTAAGAATCAGGTTTTTAAATATAACAAGACCACTTGACACTCCAACCTTTAAGTAGAGTTTAGGTGCGACTATTTATATTTAAAATCCCATTTTATCACTTATTTATTATTTGTTCTTTAAAATTTTCTTTTTAAGTTGTAGAAATATATGAAAATTATTAATGAAATAAGATTTCCTAAATACCCCATCATCTAGGCAGCATTCAAAAATAGATTATTTCATAAAAAGGTTTCCACATAAATTTTTAAAAAATTTTGGGATTTTGGATGGATCAAGATTTCAAACTTGACCTAAAGTTTAGGGTTTCACCTAGGATTTTAGGGTTTCCTTAGGGTTTAAGATTTTGCCTAGGGTTTAGGGTTTATAGGTTTCGAACTTGTGGGTTCTAATTAGGGTTTCACCTAGGATTTTAGGGTTTCCTTAGGGTTTAAGATTTTACCTAGGGTTTAGGGTTTACAGGTTTCGGACTTGTGGGTTCTAATTAGGGTTTCAACCTTAGGGATTTTAATTTAGGGATTTGATTTAGGGTTTCGATTAAGGTTTCAATTTAAGGTTTCAGTTTAGGATTTCAATTTAGGGTTTTAGTTTAAGATTTTAATCTTAGGGTTTTAGTTTAGGGTTTCAATTTAGGAATTTATGAATCTTTTTAAAAATCTCTAACATCTAGGTAGACTTTCAAAGCAAGCTCATATTCCATAATTTCCAAAAATTATGCTAAATTTTTATATTTTCCCCTTATTTTTGTTTTCATTAAAAATTTTTTATTATTATTATAATTTATTAATCTTTTATTTCTTTTTCTATTTAATAATTCTCTAATATTTAGGCGAAATTATTAATTTTTAGAACATGATTTTTAATTCCCTCCAACTTTTAGGCAGGGATCTAAAATTATATATATTATTATGTTTATTACTTATTTATATTAAAATTTTCTTAAAAATATGATGGAAGTAATAAACTTGAAATGTATGAAGATTGAATTACATCTAAAGTAATGTATAACATATAAACTAAATTACATTAAAAGCCAAAATATGCATAACAATCAAACTAATAAAGAATTCAAATATGCATGAAATTTAAATTAAACTCTAAGAAATGTGCATGGGCGTACATATCATGCTATATACCTAAACATAAGGCAAACAAGTTCATAGCGTCATTTTTTTTTTCACCTTTACTTTATATACTAATGATTTCCACTATTATTTCTTAAACTAAAACAAAAGAAAAACCAAACAAAAATATGAATACAAATTCTTAAAAGATAAAACTAAATTTTTCTTAAAACCACTTGAATCATTCTTCAACGACATCCTCTATTGTAACTAAGCATAAACCAAAAACTTCCAACCATGTCCCACACAACATACTAAGATCAACCTAGCTTCTATAAACCCTTCCTTCTATTTACTATAACTAGGATAAAAAAAAGTTCCTATCTTTCTCATGGAGACCTATATAGAGAGGTCAAGCTTGTCCCAACTCCCTTTTTATTCTTTTCATACTAATTCAACAACCATGACATGATGATGGAGGGGTAGAATGAAGGTTTGACCTTCCATACCATAAAAAAAAAGAACGAAACTAGTTTGATAAAAACAAAAAACATGTAAAGGGTAAAAAGATTTAGAGTTAAAAAAATAGAACCCTAATAGCATACACCAAAGGGAGAACAAAGTTTAAATCCTTATATTCAAGAATATAAAGAACTGAGGAAGGAACAAAATGGACTTACTCAGCTTTCTTCTCTCTTTTTTTTGCTTTTTTGTTTTTCCCTTTTGCATGATTTTTCTTTATTCATATTTTTGTTGCTACAGCTTTTCTCCTCACTCAAAATGGCTACTGCCTTTTCCTCATTTGGCTATTTTGATGCTCACGTTTTTACTTCAACAAACCTTTTTTCCTTTCATTTTTTTCTTTCTTTTATTGCTACCTGTGTTTTTACTCCTTTAGCCTTTTGTTTGTTTGGTCTTTGGTTTTGCTTCCCATAGTTTCCTATTGCATACCTTTTTAGCTTTTTGTTAATTTTTTTCTACTTATTTCATTTTCTGCTTCCTCTTGTTTTTCTATAGCTTTTCCCTTTTCACCGTCGAGCTGTTGCTGCTATTTCTTTTTCCTTTGTTGCTACTTGTTTCTATTTTTTTTTCTCATCTCCACCTCTTTTTCTTTTCTCTCTTATGTCTTTTTTTTTTCTCAATACTCCTCTGGCCATGCAATTTTGCTACCACTTGTATTCAATTTTTTTTATCCTATGTTTACATGTGCCATGTATGGTTTCTTTTGGCATCCCTATTTAGTTTTTTATTGATGCCATTTCCTTCCTGTCTTGGCCTTCATGCCCCATGTAGTTTTAATTAGTTTTTTTTTAGCTTTTTTTTTTTTGCATGTGGCTATTTACTTTAAGCTTTCATCATATAACCATGTTAAACCAAATGGACTTTAAAAGGGAGCCCGATGCTTGCCTTTTATTTGGGCTCTCTTTTCATTTTGTTCTTTTATTTTTAAAGTGGGTTTGGGCTTCCAAGTTTTCATTTTTGTTTTTGGGCCAAGCTTTTATTATTATATTAATTTTTTTGGTATTTTTTATAGCCAACAACAAGCCATTAATGGCCTTTTGAAAGCTCTTGTCAAACCTTTTATCGGGCTTAATTGGGTCGAGACTCATTATGGGGTCTACATTAGAAAAATAAACTCAAATTACAAGAAAAAAAATCCTAGACAAAATTAGGCGTCTACAATACCAAATAGCTTTTGCACTTAATTTTTGATAAACATTTCAAGGAAGCAAGACTAAGAACATGCTCAAGGGACAATTTCTCTTTTAATAAATATATGCAATACTACACATAGGGAAATTTTCATTTACTTAAGCCAATGGCTATTGGCGATAAGATTATCAAACCATTATAAGATACATATATGTAAGCAAACAGATACATAATTCTTAATTTTCTATAATTTTTGCAAAATGTAATATTGCATATAATACATGCAGTTAGAAAGATGTCAAATAATGTTAACCAATTGAGTTTCATACACACCTCTTTTTTTTTCAACAATAACTATGACATACACAAAGTTCTTAATTCTTGAAATCTTGCTTTAAATATGTTGTATAATAATACATGCAAAATGGTTATGAACAAGGGACAATGCGCATGCCCACAACAGTAGTGTTGATCTTATACTTTTATGCCAAAGAAGTAGTAGTTATAGCTGCCTACTAAAAAATTTAAGATTTTTACCCAATAGTGACTACCCAAATGCAAATAAAGATTGGGCATCTTAAATAAATACCATTTTTTTAGAGAATTTACACTGGTGTTTGAGATGGTCACTTATCCTGTTTCTTTGGAAAAATAAGGATTTGTGTTTATCATTGGTAGTAGTAGATATTTGAAATGAGTAAATACATTTATAGCCACATTTATTTCAAAATCCTAAGGTTTAGCCTTGGCTGTTCACATTTAGACCAACAACAAAGAATATCTCAAAATTGTTTCTTGCAATAACAACCATAGTCAGGTTAAGTTTTTCAAAAGGTTGATGTTTTAAGAGATCATTACATAAATAACTCTTTTTCAACTATTATTGTCAATGGTTTTATAGGGTATAGGTTGTACAATATTCTAAAAAGGTGGATTTAATTGTAAGATCAGTATACATGATTTGATAAATTTGCAAATGCTTAGGCCGAACAAGTAATAATAGTGACATTTTGGTCAAAATATCATCCCATAGGGATTAGGTAAAGAAATTCTTAAGCTAAGTACCTATTATCACTCTACCCTTCTATACTCGGTTTGATCGAAGAATAAGCATGAAAATTAAGCTATTCTAAGAAAATAAAATCAAACAAGACATTACACATGCTCATGTAAACAAAGTAAAAGAATGCAACATGTAAACTAAGTAAACTAAAATAAATTACAAAATAATAGTAGCTAAAATATAAGGCAATGAATTGAAACAAAATAAAAGTGAAATTAAAGTGATGCCAATGGAAGAATTAAAGAAGACATTGCAAACTACACTTGAATGCTAAACATGGAAAACAAAAATCAAAAGCAAAATTGGATCAACGTCTTTTAAATCAAGTACAATTAAATTTTATTGCAAGAATAGTGAGTGAACTAAAGTACAAACAGAATTAAAGTACATTTTATGAAAGAAAATTGCAAGATCTAAGCTACAAACATGAAAATAGAAACTACATTTGAAAGCTAGAAACTAACAATTCATAGAACAAAAATTAGATCTACAATTCTCTAAAGGGAATGAATTTAAACTGAGCTAAGGTAAGCTAAATCGACAAGTTTACTATAAAATCAAATAAGAAAATCACAGCAAAATAGAAAAAAATAAGTTTAATGAATTAGCAACTCTAGATTTACTCAAAATGAGAAAAACATAACACTATTAACAAAATTCATCCAAACAGCCATTAAAATCATGAAATAAATGTCCAAAAATGAAAAAAAGCAAGATAACAAGTAAATCTAAGAGATTAAAGGTTGGAAGAAGCAAACAAATCACCTAGAGGATAGAAGAACCAAGCTCCAACTTGAATTGCACTCCTAATCTTCATTACCTCAGGATTTCAATCTCAACTTATGAGAACTAACTGTATTGATTAGGAACGAATTTGATGATTTTTTTATTATGTTGAACCCTATTGGGTAATAAAACTATGAAAAAAATGGAGCAAAAACAAGTACAAAATGATTGAATTCTAATTAAAATATTGCAACTAGGTTAAGTGTGAAAATGCCAAAATAGATTTAAGATCAACGAGAAAACTTAAAGATTTGAGCTGGAAATCAATAAATTTTGCAAATTTCATTGCCAAATTGTAAACTAAAAATACTTTAAGAAAGGGAAAAATACAACAAGAATTAATGAGAAAAACTAAAATTAAAACTGTTTGACAAGTAAGAAAATGCAAAAAAGTAAAGCGCATGAAAATGTAAAGTGCAAAAATTTAAAGAACAAAAAATTTAATCTTAAGCTAAAGTTTTCCAAATGAGATGTGCCTCAAGCCTCAAAATATCTCTAAAAAATATTTCCAATTGAATGGTCTTCTTGAGCCTTCCTTATTCCTTCATCATTTGGCAAGTCAACTCTTCACTAGTTGTAAGCCTTTTTGACATGCCTTTTTTTGCCACACCAAAAAGTCCTCTTTATGGTCATTAGGAGCTTTCCAAAGTGCCAGCTCTTTTGCTCTTTAAAACCACCTGTAAGTTTTGAAATTATGGTGCTAAATACAAGTAGTTGTGTGATGCTTGTATCCACACCACTAGTGTACCATCCTTTGCTCCTATTTTTGCATTTTCCTTTCTTCATTTGGCTGCTACAAATTTAATTATTTAATGAATAAATTCAACATTAAAGTCACTAAAAATTTGCTAGAAATAATGTTAAAAAAATCATAGAAGCAAGGATCAAGAAAACTCTCTTAAAAGGTGATATATCTTATTAAAACTAGCTCAGACCATTTGCGTAAATTGCACAAAAAAATTCTCTAAATTGTATAAAAAATTATCCAATATTCCTCATTTTCACCATTTTTACCTACACATGAGAAAAATGTACATTTTGGAGTATTTTTGCCACAATTTGCAAGGAACAAGCTAAAATATAAGCATAATTGCACTAAAAATGAGTATAAAAATAGTAAAATTTTAGTGCAATTAAACTTCCAAACTTAAGCTTTTGCTTGTCCTCAAGCAAAATAAGATTGAGCAAGAATCATTATATACTCTCAATGCCTCATTCAACATAATTGCTAAATGGATTAAATAATGGATATAACTTAAGCAAAATCATGAACAAGCGCTAAGATACAAGAATCCGCCTAGGCTAAGATCATTCCTAACTATGGTTCCATAAGCAAGCAACACCTCTTACATATCCTTGTATGAAATCTAGTAATGTTATGCAAAACATGAGACTTTAATAACAAAGATTGATATGGTATGCTCATATTCCATAAGTTTGCTCATCACATCTCTCTCTACTATTGTAGATAAACATATGACCAAAGATCATTAGGACTTTCATAAGGTTGCAATGTAAGGCTAGGTCAAGGTATGAGAAAAGTCATTTAAGCACAAGTACCCTAACAATGCATTACTTGTCTAGGATCATTCATAATTGAGCTTCCAAAGTAAGAAAGGTAAGCTTGACTAAAGAATCACCCTTCAAACTTTGATTTTGCCCATTTTTCTTTCTTTTCTTTGCTTTTTCACCACTTTATTATTTTTTTTTTCATTTTTTTTTTGGTTTTTTGATTTTCTCTTTCTTTTCCAAGCTCTATCCTTCCTCTCTAATAATGCATAACTCACAAATGGTGCATGAATGTCCTAATGTATATAGGGTAAGGGACCAAAAAGATAGGAAATATCAAAACAAAGGCTTGGGTTTGTAATGTGATTTCAAAACAAAGAAAAGGCATCATAAGGCTCAAAAGAGATGACTATGGAAGAAGTGTATCAAGGTTGGCTCGAAAAGCTCAAACGATCCAAAGATGGCCTATATCATTTTTCTAATCATGTGTCTTCTAATATTTTACCTCAAGAGATGATCAAAACAAATTCTAGAACATGAAACATAATTTCAATGACCAATAAATAAAATATTTCATGTTTACATAATCAATCACTAGATAAAAAATTCAATTTAGTGATCTAAGTATCAACTCATAAATGAAAACCATATTAAAAAATTCACCAAGCCTAAGCATCATCTCATATTTCACACATATTCAATCTTTTCCTAAAGCTATATTCATTCTCAACCTCTACCTATATTTGGCTTATGAAGAACTAATCAAAGAAAGCATACTAACGATTTAAGCTACCACATGTTAAGCTCAATTTTAAGGTAAAACCCAAGGAAAATTCAAAAAGTTTTTCAAATTTTGAGCAATTTATCATACCCTCAAACTTAAACAACACATTATCCTTAATGTGTAAGCATAAAAAGAAATAAAGTACAAAAGAGAGGAACAAGGATATTCCCCTATAATCATAGAGGAATGGTGGCCGAATCTTTTATCAAACTTTGGCTGAACTAGTGCATCCTTTCTTTAAGCTTTTATTTTAACCTATAAAACAAAAAAAATAAAAAACAACTACATAAATAAACAACATCAATATGTACAAGAAAAATAAAAGCTAAACAACAAAATAAACAAATGAACAAAAAAATGACATGTAAAGCTTGGGTTACCTCCCAAGAAGCACTTTATTTGAAGTAAAAAGCTAGACTGTGTAGAATAAGCTCAACTCTATAAGTTCATAGTGATCACTCTACACTTAATTCCTAAATCCAACCATTTAATGACCTTTGTCTTATCCATCTCATAAAAAATTGGGTCTAATGGTGGATTGTGTGGGCAAGTATGAGTGATAGTGAATTTCTCAACAAAACCCCCAACCTTACACCTAAATGGACTAAGGTAAATGGGTTTTGGTTTTAAAATCCAATCAATCAACCTATTCTTAACATGAACCATATCATATCCTTCTTGCAATATGTCCACACCCTCCTTCCTATAAGGATTATGATAGGCATGATTAAATTGAAATTTTTTAAGAACTAGTGAATCAATCAATGTACATATCCCATCAAATATAATTAAACCATCACCCTCTATCTTAGAAGGACTATGATCAGCGTAATCAAATTAAATTTCTCAAAAATAGGTGAATCTAAATCTAAAGGTCTAATTACTCTCAAGAGAGTGTCAAAATCAACTGCATGCTCAACAAATTGACAAGTAGAGACTATTAATATCTCATCATCATCCTTAGTCAAATCCATGTCTTTTACCTTATCGACTACAAGGAATTCCTCAAAATGCGAAAAAAGGGTACTCTAGGTGAAAAAATCATGAATCACATCACTAACTATCTCTACTCTTGACTAGTCATCAGAATCATCAGAGAATGGCAAAACCTAAAAAATAATAAATCGAATCTCTTGATCCTGAACTCACATGATAATTCCTCTTTTTGCACATTAATCAAAGCCCTAATAATGGTTAAAAAGAGTCTCCCTAGGATAATTGGTATCTTGTGATCCACCTTTATATCTAGAACCATAAAATCAATAAGTAAAATGAGTTTTCCTATCTTGACCAAGACATTTGCCACAATCCTTTTATGGTATTAGTGATCTATTAGCCAACTGTAGAGTAATTGAGGTGGGCTTAGACTCTTTTATACCTAATTTCCTAAAAATGGACCAAGGCATCAAGTTAATACTAGCACTTAGGTCACATAAAGCTCTATCAAAGAACATATTACCTATAGTGCATGGGATAGTTAAACTACTGGGGTCTTTCAACTTCATAGGTAGTTCTCTCTAAATTAAATATGTGCACTCATTGGTAAGTGCAACTATTTCATAATCTTCAAGTTTTCTTTTTTCAAGAGATAATGTCCTTCATGAATTTGGCATAGGTAGGCATCCGTACTAATGCATCCATAAAAAGGATGTTGATGTACGGCTTTTTAAACACTTTTAGAAATTTAGAGAATTATTTTTCCTCCTTTTGCTTTTCAAACCTTTGAGGGAAAAGAATGTAACACATATGTGGCTTGACTCTATGAAGAAAAAGCCTAGATTAACTAGGTATAGCACTATGTGCACATGTTTAAGGTAACTGGGTAGGTCTCACCTTTTCATCCACCTTTCTACCCTTCTCTTTATCATGAACTAGCTTTCTATCAGGCTTATCACCATTAAACCCCTAATCTACTATATCTTAAGAACCTATATAGACTGGATCACTAGCTAACTATCTCACACTCCTAAGGGTAATGGCTTTACACTACTCTTTTTCCTCCTTCCTAGGGTTGACCTTGGTGTTACTTGGTAAGGTTCTTTAGGGTCAAGTACTAAAGAGGGTAGCTAACTGACCAATCTGGGTCTCTAGGTTCTTTGTAGATGTAGTCTGGTTCTGAAACATGGTGTTTTGCATTTATACAAATGAGATCTGGGTTCTAATCGTGATACCTAAGAGATCCTCACTGAGGGTTTCTTTTTAGGGGGTGGCATAGATGGATATAGAGGTATGTGCTATAGGTGTTGTTGCTGTTGATATAATGGTTGCTAGAAACCTAAAGGGTGAAGTGCTCTAGTGTATTGAGGCTATTCTACTACCTGAATGGATTGGACTAATTGAATTGGGTTATTCCTCCAACTTAGGCAATATGTGGAAGCATAAAGGTTATTGGGTTGCCTTGGGTTCTATCCTACATAATGGATACTCTTTAAGTAGTGATTAGGACATGACTCCCCTGAGTGGCTTACCCCACATACTTCACACAAAGCTATAAGACTCTGGGTGAACCTAGAATGACTAAGACTCAGCTTAGAGGACGTGACCTTAAAATTCAAGGATTCTAAAGATTTGGCTAGAGATTCTACCCTAGCACTCAATGTTGTGAACTCATTAAGCTTGTACACCCCTGAAGCTTTCATAGAATGCTGTCTATCATTTGGCCACTAACAATTGTTTATGGTCGTATCCTTTATCAAACTATATGCACTGTTAAGGGTCTTACTCATCAAGGCACCTCCTGTTATAGCATTTAAAATAGTCCTAGTATTTGGCATTAACCCATTGTAAAAAATTTGAATCTCTAGCCATTTCGATAGTCTATGGTGTGGACACTACCTTAAGAGCCTTGCATCTTTCCCATGGCTCATACAAGGTTTCTGAATCATGTTGAGAAAAATTTGTAATCTATTTCCTTAGCTTGGCCATCTTGGCCAAAGGAAAGAATTTAGCCATAAACTTTTGAACTAAATCATCCTAGGTGGTAATGGAATTTGGTGGCAACGAGGCTAACCAACTTTTTGCTCTATCTCTAAGGGAAAATGGAAACAATCTAAGCCTAATCGCATCCTCAATAACACCATTATATTTGAATGTATCACATATCTCTAAAAAATTCTAAAAATGAGCATTCAAGTCTTCACTTGTATGACCACTAAATTAGACTAACTGTTGTATCATTTGGATGATTATAGGTTTAATCTTGAAGTTATTAGCTTGTATGGCTAGCCTTTGAAGGCTAGGTTGATATCCATTAAGATTTAGCATAGCATAATCTCTAAGAGCTCTAGTATCTTGCTCAGCCATGGTGATAGTAAGGTCGGTAAGCCTCTCCCTTCTAAACCTCATAAAGGTAATCTCAAGCTCAAGATCTAGAGAGATCAACTCACATCTCCTGACTGAGTGCATACATGGGCCATAAGAACACTATACTTAATGAACAACTCTAAAAATAGAAACCTAAGTATGTACATCTAAAGAAAGTGAACAACAAAGGAAGATAGGCAATGTACACCTAAAACTGAAACAATGCTAAGACTAGCCTAATGTATGTAGATAAAAGTGAACCAATCTATAGAAGAATATGGTGAAACACAATATTAGCTTAAGACCCTTGACTCATAATCCTCGATAATGTTACCAAAAACTTAATTTGATAAATCTTCAAGTGCATAGGTTGTACAACTAATAATTGTAACATTTCAGTCAAGATATCATTTCATAGAGATTAGGTAAAGAAATTCCTAAGCTAAGTATCGATTATCACCTTACCCTTCTATAGTTGGTTCAATCAAAGAATAAGCATACAAATTAAGCTACTGTAAAAAAATAAAATCAAACATGACATCACACATGCTTATATAAACAAAGTAAAAGAATGTGACATGTAAACTAAGTAAACTAAAAGAAATTTCAAAAAATTGGTAGCTAAAATATAAGGAATTGAAACAAAATAAAAGTGAAATTAAAGTGATGCAAATGCAAGAATTAAAGAAGACATTGCGAATTGCATTTTAATGCTAAACATGGAAAACCAAAAATTAACAGCAAAATTGGATCTAACGTGCTTTGGATTGAGTAAAATTGAATTGTAATTGCAAGAACAATGAGTGAACTAAAATAAAAATAGAATTAAAGTACATGTTATGAAAGAAAATTGCAAGATCTAAGCTAAAAACATGAAAATAAAAGCTGCATTTGAAAGCTAGAAACTAACAATTCACAAATCTTGAAGATTTGAGCTGGAAATCAATAAAATTTACAAATCTTATTGCCAACATCATAAAGATCACTGAAAAATACTTTAGGAAAGTGAAAATTACAACAAGCATCAATGAGAAAAAATAGAATTAAAACTATTTGACAAGTAAGAAAATGCAAGAAAATAAAATATAGGAAAATGTAAAATGTAAAAATTTAAATCCTAGGCTAAAGTCTCACAAATGGTAGGCCCTCTTCCCCTATTTATAGGCAAATGGGAGGTGCCTCAAGCCCCAAAATATCTCTAAAAAATATCTCTAACTGAGTGGTCTTCTAGAGCCTTCCTTCTTCCATCATCACTTGTGCTTGTTGTTTGGTAGCTAAACTCTTCACTGGTTGCAACCCTTTTCCTCATGCTTGCTTTTTGCCATACTAAAATGTTCTCTTTATGGCCAATAAGAGCTCTTCAAAGTGCCAGCTCATTTTCTCTTTAAAATCACCTTTAAGTCTGCAAATTATGGTGCCAAATGCAAGTAGTTGTGTAATACTTGTATCCACGCCACTAGTGTACGACTCATTTGCTCTTATTTTTGCATTTTCCTTTCTTTATTTGGCTGCCACAAATTCAAGTATTTAATGAACAAATTCAACATTAAATCACTAAAAACAATTCTAGAAATAATGCTTAAACAATCATAGAAGCAAGGGTCAAGAAAATTCCCTCAAAAGGCAATATAGTTTAATGAAACTAGTTTAGACCATTAGCACAAATTACATAAAAAATCCTCCAAATTGTATAAAAAATTATCCAAACTTCCTCACTTTCTTCATTTTAACCTACACATGAGAAAAATGTGCATTTATGAGTGTTTTTGCCACAATTTGTAAGGAACAAGTTAAAATATAAGCAAAATTGCACTAAAAATGAGCATGAAAATACTAAAATTTTAGTGCAATCAATACATTGAAGGAAAAAATAAAACATGCTAGAATTTTTACATATAGTCAATACTTGTTTGTGTTGTTCTAGAATTCTAATGTTCAAACTCCACTTCCTATTTCCTTAGTTTAATGTTTTGCAATTCAAGAAATAATTAGTTGTATATAACACATGAAATGAAGAAATGTGTTGTTAAAGGAAACCAATGAAAAATATCGATAAGAAAAAAAAAGAAAATATAAAAAAAATAAAAAAAGTAAGAAGAGAAAAAAGATAATCAACCTTTTTCTCAGTGTTAGCTGATGACTTGAACTCTTCGGTCATTTTTTCCCATCATCCCTCTCTTAATCTTTTTTTATGTCTCTACATTCTTTCCCATCAATTACCCTTTCTTTTCAAAGTAATGGCCTCCAACAACTCATCTTTATTTTCAAATAGGGTGATAACTTCCACCAATTCCTCTTTTTTTTCAAAAAGGGAAGAACGTACCATAGATATATTATTTTAGGTATACAAATAAGGAAAAGAAGCTTTTTTTTTCTTTTTTTTTAAAAAAATTTAATATATGTGTGTATGTTTAATGTTAAAAAATAAATAAATAACTTATTTTATTTTTTTCTTTTCTTCCTATTTTGAGATCATAAAGATTTAAAAAATAATTAAAAGTGAAAATACCCAGGTCCAATAATTGGAGGTCATATCTGGTGTCAGTATTGAGAACAGCTTCAAACGAGTTAAGTATCCAACACCAGTACTATTGAGAACAATCACGAGTTGAGTCTAGGTAAGCTTAAAAAAATAAAAAACAAAAAAATTAGATAACTTTTTAGAAAAAAATGAAACCTATTAGCATCAAACATGCTACATCTAAAAAAATTTCTAATTAAAAAGCAAAAAAAGAATTGAACCTTAATAATGGCTTTAACGTTAGCAAGTTAGTGGCTTTGACATCACTTTGGCTTGATGTGGCCTCAACAAGTTGCTTCATTCCTTTCGTTTTTCTCCTCATTTTTTCAACCATCACTATTTCTTTTTCAAACTTCTAGCTCCCATTCCCCCTATAACCCAAACCATCAAATCATTTATAATTTTTTAACTCAAATCTAATTTTTTTTTTTTTAAAAATGAGGAGAAGATTACAGAGAGTAGGAATATTTTTATAGGTGTTAAAACGTATTAGTCTCAAGTTTTGATCACTAGATGTAAAAATTAAGAGCTATCAATATTTTTTGTTGAGGTGTAGTTGGTCACCAAGTTAAAATTACCCTTTTTAAAAGAAAATCCTAAATTCAATTAAAACTTCATAAAAAGAATACATTTTGGTCTACATTGCATAACTAAGTTCAAGAATATAGTTACATGTGGGGAATGATTAGTACCCCCAAGCACCTGTTCAAAAACGTAACCAGTTAACTTTGTGTTATCCTAAAATGATATTAATTAAGTAGTCTTTTAGTCTAAAATAATGTTAGTTATTTAAATATTGAAATTTTCATAGGATTTTTCTATTATTATGATAAAATCCCTAAAAAATTTCCAATCTCAAAAGTATTCAAGGAATCCATTCATTTTTCTAGAGAGGCTCCATCGTTGGATTGATAAAAACTTTTATAATTTCCTTTAAAACCTTTTCTTTTACATTTGAATTAATTTTTTTTATGTTTATAAATCCATCTAAATTTTTCATCATTCAGGCAAAATTTAGACAAACTATAATGCTAAAAATTCTTAAAAAAGTCACTCGTTCATAATTTTCTTTAAAATCCTATTGTTGATTAATGACTATTCTTTTATTTTTATGATTTCTTGAAATTTTATAACAGTGAAATTTAACCAATTAATATTTATTATTTAATTATTTTTTATCCCTCTTACTTGGGAATGAAAGTAAATCCTCGATGTTAGATTTTTTTTTCCAAAATTGTTATCATTCTAATAAAATTCCAATAGATTTTTACATGTAGGAATCTTTTATAAAAATCACTCCTTTGTCATTTTTGTAAACCTATTATTAAGGCGATTTTCTTTATTCCCAAGCTTAATTGTTTTTGCCACTATTTATTAATTTTAATTAGTAATTATTCTTATTTTTATCCTTATTATTTGCAAATTTTATTTACTTTTTTATGTTTATGAAATTTCCATCATTTCGATAAAAATTAAAAAAAAAAAATCTTCTCTAGAAAATTAAACATTAGTAATTCGTTTAGAATTATTGTTGATTTTTCCCTAAAATGAACAATAAAAATGTTAGGCCTTCAATTATTTGATTTTATAATTTTTTTTACTTTATTTATTTTTTGCTTTAAAATAAATATTAGTAAGATTTTTTTTTTCTAATTTTATCATCATTCTAATAAAATTTAAAAGATTTTTATTTATTAGTCACACATTCACAACTATTTGAAAATTTATTATTTGAAATATTTCTTTATCATATCACTTTATTTATTTATTTATTTCTATTTTTTCTTAAAATTTGTTAAATTTTATGGTAAAATTATTATTATGTAAATAAAATTTAATTTAATGCTTTATTAAGTAATTCTATTATTATTATTTCATAAATATTCCATGCCCAAATAACTTTAAATTTTAGATATGCATGTATTAAATATGAAACACAAATATAAATAAAATAAAAATAAATAAATAAATAATAAAAATGACCCAAAATGGCTGGTAAAATCGATCAATAGTCCAAAAATCGGTTTGGGATGGCTCGAGGTGGTCCAAGTTGGTTCAGAGCAGTTTGGAGCAATTTAGAGGTAGTTCAAGAGCTGCTTGGGCGATTTTCTAGTAGTTTAACTAAGTTCACGGCTAGTTGAGTTTGGTTCAACTAGACTAGTTCATGGCTAATCAGTTGTGGTAGAGAGCAGGTCGAGCATGTAAACTTCAAGTTGAATCTGAGTCCACATGTGGATCTTATCCTTTTTTTTTATAACTACAAAAAACCCTTTTTCACTTTAAAAAAAAAAAAAGGCTTGCCACTTTCTTAAACCCAGATCTTGACACCAACACCATTGGCTACTAGTTGATAAGTGTTGGATCAACCCCAAAATTCACCTAAAAGCTCCCGTATTCCTTCTCTTTCTTATTTTTTATGTGGATTTTCATAAAAATTGCCTGATCTTGCTAGATCTAGGTCGAAACATTTTAGCTTCAACATAAAAAAGGCCCATCTCGCTGCTTTAATGGCCTTCATTTTTTTCTATGCTCTGCTCTTGTACAAGACATTTATTTCCCTAAAACACATTTAAGTTACCAGAATTTAAACTCCAAGTTTCTTTTTTTTTTTTTTTTTTTTACATTGCTTTTCCCTTTCCTAGAGGATGTGATTTTTTTTTTTTATGGTTTTTGTGTGTTTGGTTGGGATGTTGTAAGGGATTTGGGTCTTGGTGGTTGAATGGGTTTAGGGTGGTATCTATGTAGGTGGTGGTGAAGGTAATGAGAGGAGGGGTCTTGGTGGTTTAAAGGCTTTGATTGTTGTGGCAACAGATTAGGGTACGAAATAAGGGCAGCCAGGGAAAGGTTTGTAAGGGTGGCCAGAGATGGGTCTGTGCTTAGCTATCAGGGATTGATAGTGGTGTGGCTTTGGGTTTGGCATGATGGTATTGTATAGTGTTCTTAGTGGTGGACTAGCAGTGGCTTGGAGTTTGTTGGAGGTATCAAATAAGAGTTGTGGATTTTTTGGTAGAGTCCTCTTTTTAATTCAATTTCCCTTGTGAATTTGTCTTCATTGTTATGTTTATTTTGCTCAAATTATAAAGCCAATCAGGTTCTCAAATTCCTAAATTTGTGGGATTATGGGGGACTTTGGGAAATTTGGCTAGTGATTATGTTGAAAAAAATAATGGTGGTAGAGCGACTAGTAGCTTGATTTCAGCTCCCAACCCTCTGGTGAGTTAGAAATTGTTTTGTTTGTTTTAGATTTTTTAATTCATTTTTTTAAAAAGTTTTCTTTAATTATAATTAAAATGAAAAAAGAATAAAATTAAATTAAAAAAATCAATTTCTAATAGGCCTTAACAAGTGGATTGCACTTTCGGGACTTAACATAATAAGTTTCAAAATAAACAATTGACCCAGATAAAATTAGGTGTTTACAACTGCTCCTCTTTGTACATTGTTAAGAATTTGAAATAGAGCCAAGATAAAAAGACAACAATTTTGTTTGGGCAAGCCTGATTTATTTTTTTGACAAATCATAAACAAAAACATCATCAAATATCAACAAGCCACTTGAAAAACTTATAAACCCATTAAGCCTATACTTGAATGAATCAACTTAGACATGTGAAAAAAGTTTCATTTTTTTATATGTTTTTTTGTTTTTTTTTTTCAACTGCTTTTAAAACTAAATTGAAAAAAAGACTATTCCATAACTTTTGGAAACAACTTGAAATGAAGAACTCTTCTCATGAAAGACTCCACAACTTTTAAAAAATGAAGTAAAATGAAAGCTCCTCTTATTGAAGGCTCCATAACTTTAAAAATTTTAAAAATTTTGACTAAAGGACTTAAATATAATGTTTGGAGGTCCTATAAATCTCGACATCTATGAATGCTCCTTTAAATAGATGTTCCATGACTTTTGAAATTTAAAACAATTCTGCCCGAAAGACTTTCTAATTTTTCTAATCTTTGTCTAGAGGTTTTAGAAGACTATGCCCGGTGTACTTACAAACATGACACTAAAACAGTTTTAGATTGAAAAAGCTCACAAATCTTGCCAATATGACTTAGAGATTACACCCAGAGGTTTTACATTTCTTGACATCTATGAATGCTCCTCTAAAAAAGGCTTTATAACTTTTGAAATGTAAAAAATTTTGCCCAAAAGACTTACGAATTTTTCTCATATTTACTTTAAGGTATGGGGGGATTATACATGGAGGACGTACAAATTATTTTGATCTTTGACCAAAGGTCTTAGGGATCATGCTTGGAAGACTTACAAATTGTGATACTTAAATAAATTTAGCTTGAAAAACTTAGGAATCTTACCCGGAGGACTTAGAAATTACACTTGGAGGTCTTCCAAATCTCAATATCTATGAATGCTCCTCTAAACTAAGGTTCCGCAACTTTTGAAATTTAAAATATTCTATCCTAAGTACTTATGAATCTTTCTTATTTTTACCCAGAAGTCTTAAGAATTATGCTTGGAGGACTTACACAAATCATTTTTGAAAGTTTACTTCAAAACATTAGATTTCAAGACTTGGATATCATCATCCAGGAATTGAATATCATCATCAAGGAATTATCGACAACATCAAATATCTCCATTGAAGAAAGATCGGATACTACCATTGAAAAATATAGTAAACTTTGGATATTGCCATGAAAAAGAATGCATATGAAAGTTTAGATGTCATCACCAAGAAAATATGCAAATGACTTCAGATATTATCACCAAAGAAAATGCAAATGTCTTTGGATATCACCGTGAAGAAAGCTTGGATATCATTATCAAGAAAATATTCAAATGATTTCAGATATCAGCACCAAAGGGAACTTGAATATCACCATCGAGAAAATATGTAGATGACTTCAAATATCACACTGAAGAGACCTCAAATTTCAACATTAAGAAAGGATGCAATATCTTCAGATATCACCATCGAAAAAATATGTAAATGACTTCAAATATCACCATTGAAGAGAACTCAAATATCACTACTGAGTGAATACAGATGACTTTGCATATCACCACCAAAGAAAATACATATGATACCTTAGATACTCGAATATCAGCACGAATATTTTAAGGTTTTCAAATATCACCACTGAAGAAAGTATGAATTTAGATTTAGATGCTCAGATATCACCACCAAGTGATTTAAAATAAAACTTAATCATAACCATTTTCTTAACTAGTACCAACTTCATTGGACTTAATACTTTCATCTTAGTGCTAGCTAAACTGGGCTTAAATTTTCATTAGTGCCAACTAAACTATGTTAAACTGGGCTTATAGTGCCAGCTAACCTAGGCTTAAAGTGCCAACTAATTTGAGTTTAAATCTTATTGGTGCTAGCTAAAATAGGCTTGGATACTAGTTAATCTAAGCTTAAAGTGCCAGCTAATCTGGGCTTAAATCTTATTGGTGCCAGCTAAACTGGGCTTAGGAGCTATCTAATCTGGGTTTAAAGAGTTGGTGCAAGTTAAACTAGGCTTACATCTTATCTTGTTATCATATCTTATCCTTTTCATTCATTTCCTCAACAACCTTTCTATTTTTTTAATCATTTTTTGACTTCTCAAACTGTTGTTTTTTGACATTTTTACCTTTTGTCAACAATGTTCTCTTTTCCTTCTTTCTTTTTGTTTTTTTTTTTTAAATCTTTTTTCTCAAAGATTGTTTCCTATTTGCTGTTCCATGACTTAAAACATTTCTCATTTTTTGTCTTTTTTATTTTTCAATATTTACAAGGTTGACAAATGCAATCCTAACACAAATACCTATTCTCAACAAATGATGTGAATGTAAATATATTTTCCATAATATGAGTATACGAAGATGTAGATGCAAAACTTATTCCAATAATGTAGATGCAATGTTCTTTTCATGTAGATGCCCTATACCAATGTAAATAAACCATATAAATGTAACTTTTGTCTAGATGATGCTAATGCCTTTAAGCAAATATGAATACCTTTTTCATGCAGCATAAAAAGATGCAAATGTAGATGTCTTTTTTAAGATGCAAATGTAGATGATTGACTATTACAATGCAAATGCAAGGATTTTTTCATTTGTCAAAAGAATATCTATATTCAAGTTTTCACCATTCAAAATTTCTCTTCACCAAAAAATGATCTTAGTATCTTGTACTAATCTTCAAAAAGTTTCAAAGTAATCATAAAATTGCCCCACATAGAGTATTTCCATAATCAATGAAAAAAAAAAAAGAATTAGAAACACGTAACTTTTGAATTTCTTGAAAATTGGTGATAATTATCGAAACTATCTAAGAATGGGTGTAAATCAATAATTTAGTTTTTTGGTTGAAGGATTTACTAGGATCATAGTTCAACGAGAGAAGGGTTGTTCTTTTCTCTAGGCTTATAAGTGAAATAAATTTTCAGAACATTTTTATTCTTTGAAAACCAAACATGATTTGACACTTTCAATTTCCTAATGATAATTCGATTTGTGTCAATACTATAATTCATTTTCAAGCAATGCACAAAGTTTTGATGGTTTGCAGGGAAGAAACAAAGGTTTGGATTTCAAGTTTTCAATCTTTTGAGAGATGTAAGGTCTTCAATTGGTATTGATCTCTCAAAAGTTTTCCATATTTATTGAAATTTCCTTCATGGTCTACTTTTTTGGTCAAAATCTTAGAAACTCCTCTTTCAAGAATCTAATGTACCACCAGAATGACTATTTATGCTCTAGATTGCCCTTTTTAGGGTGTTCACCTTAGAACTCAATTATTCATTTTCTTTTCTTTTTGATTTTTTTTCAATGGTTCCATCATGCACTCTAATATTTAAAGTTTTCATTACAAGAACTAGTTCACATAAAAAATTCCTAACATCAAAAGGCAAAATAAAATCCTACATATCAATAACTAGTATATACATTCCAAGAACTAAGCTTTTCAATTCAAACATCTATGTTTGATTAAAATGGATTTTTTAGGTCATGTAAAGTAGGCCAAGGTTCAAGGTTATGAAAGAAAGGATAAATAGGCCTAAAATATGTATTTAAGGATAGTTAAACCAAAGATCATACACAACTTGTTGAAGATTTCCTTTGAGATATTTGTCTTTTCTTTGTCAAAGCCTTTATCTCATTACTTCACTCTCATTTTTTTTTTTACCTTTTTCAAATTTTTTCCTTTTTGTTTTCTCTTTTTTTTTTTCAAATTTAAAACTCGATCCATAGATGATTGCCCCTTAAAATAAATCATTATTTTCCTTTGATATGACTTATTATGCCTAAATCTTGAACATACAATTCTTTTACCTCATAGTGTAAAGGGTGATCCTTGGCCAGGGTTAATTTAGAAGAAAATATTTCAACAGGCTTAAAAGGGATAATTTTTTGTTCGTGAAGAGTAGCAAAAGATGGTCATTCATCATTTTAAACACAGTCACTTGAATTGAAGAACAAATACTTGTGAAAGGTAAGATATATAATCTTTTCATTTTTAAATTTTTTTAAAATTTTCATTTTTCCATTTTAAACCTTATTTTTTAATTATTTGAATATTAATGTAGCCATCAACAATCCTTTTTCCCCTTTTTTTTTTACTTTTTATTTTTTTGTTTCTTTTTTCAAATGATGCTTCAATTGTTCATCACTTGAATGAGAGTTTGTAAAGAAAATTATGCTACATAGAGTATCTTGAGTTCCAACCTGATATGCATTCTAAAAAGTCTCATTTTGGTTTCAAATTGTTTACTTTTCAAAAAATGAGAGGGAAAAGTTTGACATAAGACTTGCCTTAAGCAATGAGAAATTGGTTTCTTTATGGCCTTACTTTAGGGAAACAACTTATGGCATTTGTGAGTTTTAGGTCATCAAAAGAGATTTGAATGGTTTGCACTTATGGTTCAAACATAATTTTGACAAATATCGAATGACCAACATTTAAATTCTTGAGAGAGTATCATGTTTGATTTTCAAATAATTCAAAATGAATTTTCAAATTAGTCCCTTTCACTCATTGCCTTTTAAAAGTTTCTACTTTCAATACCATGTTGAATTGCAAAGAAGTCAGGTTCATGGAGCCTAAACTTATGCTCCTCAAAGAAATTAGGTCCATATTTGAAACTTGGAAGTAGTTGACAAAAAAGATGACTTTTAGGTGAGTTTATTTCTAATAATGACCACCAATTTTTTCAAGTCTCACAAATTTTATTGTCATATTCTTTATTCTTATCATCTGGAAATCAAATTACAAGGGGCTTTTATTAAAACCAATTTTTTGTTCCTAAAAATCTTTACAAATAGAGTGAATAAGCATTAATAAAAAAATCATTACACTATTTCCTAAAAGAATTTATTTATACAATTGTCAGAGTATAATATTAAATATATACAAACTCTAAACTAAATAAAAAAAATCTTTTTCATTAGCACCATTTAAAAATTCAACTTTGATGCATCAAAATATAAATGTCCTAAAAAGATTAAACCTAAGATGTATAAGAAAAGCATAAGTTAATCTTTCAAAAATTTTCTTTTCATTTTTTTCTTTTTTATGAATAGTTCAATAATAATTTTACCCTCTAAAGCGTATATTGACAAATGCACCCTTCTTAGTCTAGATGAAATGCAAAATATTTACAAAGGGCAGCTATACATTTGAGCCTACATGTTTCATGATGAATTAAAAACTTTGTGCATGAAATGTTATTGAAGCATGCAAGATCATGTAAACATGATTGATACATGAATTTCAACCATATTCATATAATAATGAGACAATATTCATAAAAGTCACGGTGTCCACTGTATATTGACGCAACCATTATTTTTTTTTATTTTTTAATAAGAAAATCATGCAATTTATAAAATCTAAAAGCACTTAAAATCAATGAATTGTAGAAAGGAAATAACTTCAAATTATAACCTTCTTTTTATTCTTAGCAAAGACATCTTATAACAAAAATGTTTTGTTTTTATGTTTTTTGGTTTTTTCATTTTTTTTGTTTTATTAAAATAAAAACTTTATACAATCCCAGACAACATCAATTCAACATCATCCATAAAAGAGAAAAAAAATAATAAGGAAAATATAGAAACAAATACAATAAAGCATTTCATGTGTCCTAATTAAGGTTCATAAAATTCCAACATGATTCTATTTAAGGTGATCCTCTTAATGTGCACTATATGTAAGGTTTAGGATCTAACAAAGGCTAAAAAAGTTCTCAAATTGTTCCTTATTGTCACCTTTGTTGGACTAATAAGGCATCCTGATCCTTACCCATGATAGGTTACAAGCAGAAAGAGTTCAATCTAAGTGGAAGTATTTTGCTAGCCTATATGAAGGTTATCACCTCATGAAGGTGGTAGGCACTTTAGTTCTTCCTAAAAGGAAAAAGCTCAAGTCAAGAGCTCATGCATTCATATACGCGTGTAGTGTATGCCAAACCTCAAATAACATAAAAACTCCAATTTTAAATACCCCATAATTTATTATAAACAATATCATAAAATCGTAAAGAAAATAACATAATTAACAAAAATATGAATGTAAGTGAAAACATTTTTTAGGAACTAAAGTTAAAATGATTAAGACCTTTAACTTAAGATTTAGGATAACATTTAACTAACCCTTGGTTCAACTTTCTTGTTTGTCTTCAGTAGAGTCACCAAGTTGTCATAACGTATTGGTCTGAGGACTCGATCACTCGATGTAAAAATTATGAGTCGCCACCAATCTTTTTTGTTAAGGTGTGATTGGTTACCAAGTGAAAATTACCCCTTTTAAAGAAATAATAAGTTCAATTAAGACTTTGTAAAAATGATAAATTTTGGTCTACATTGCAAAACTAAGTTGGGGAGTATGGTTATATGTGAAGAAGCATTAGCACCCCTACAATGCCTATCCGAAGATGGTACCAATTAATGTTGTGTTATCCTAAAATGGTCTTAATTAAATGGCTGTATATTCTAAATTAATTTTAGTTATCTAAATATTGAAAAATTTCATAGGATTTTTCCATCATTAATCCCTAAAAATTTTCTCACCCCAAGAGTATTTAAGGAATCCATTCATTTCCTTAAAGAGGCTCTATCGTTGAATAAATAAAAACTTTAATAATTTCCTTTAAAACTTTTTCTTTTACAGTTTCATTAATTTTTTTATTCTTATAAATCTGTCTAAATTTTTTTCTTTTCCTTTATTACTTTTTCTTTTACATTTTCATAAATTTCTTTTACTAATTTCTTATGTTGCTACAAATTCTTGTGAAAATCACTCGTTTATAATTTTCTTTAAAATCCCATTGTTGATTAATGACTTTCTTTTATGATTTATTGAAATTTTATAAAAGTGAAATTTAACTAATTAATATTTGTTATTTTTATTTTTATTTTTTATTCCTCTTACTTGGGAATAAATGTAAATCGTCAATGTTAGAATCTTTCTTCCAAAATTTTCATCATTCGAATAAATTTCAGATAAATTTTCATATGTAAGAACCTTCACAAAAATCACTCCTTCGTAATTTTTTGTAAAGCTATGATTAAGATGATTTTCATTATTCCAAAGCTTAATTACCTTCGCCACTATTTATAAAATTTAATTAATAATTATTCTCATTTTTATCCTTATTCTTTACAAATTTTATTCACCTTTTTATGTTTATGAATTTCCATTATTCTAGCAAAAATTCAAAAAAAATCTTCTCTATTGATTAGACATTCGTAATTCATCTAGAATTTATCATTGATTTTATTCTTAGAAAGGACTTTAAAATTGTTAAGCCTTCAATTATTTGGTTCTATAAGTTTTATTACTTTATTTTATTTTTTTGCCTTAAAATAAAAATTATTAAAAATTTTCTTCTAAATTTACCATCATTTTGGTAAAATTTAAAAAATTTTTATTTATCAATCATACATTCACAAATGTTTGAAAATTTATTATTTGAAATATTTTTTATCATATTTATTTATTTTTTATTATTATTTTTACTTTTTCTTGAAATTTTTTAAATTTTATGGTAGAAATTATTATTATGTAAAGAAAATTTAATTTAACACTTTATTTAGTAATTCTATTATTATTATTTCATAAATATTCCAATCTCAAATAACTTTAAATTTTAAATATGCATATATTAAATATGAAACACAAATATAAAAAAAAACAAAATAAATAAAAAAATAATAAAAATTACCCAAAATGGCTGGTCGAATTGGTCAATGGTCTAAAAATCAGTTCAAGATGTTTTGAGGTGGTTTAAGTGGGTTTAGTGTGATCATGAGCTTTCTAAGTGTAGTTCAAAACTAGCTTGGGCAATATTCTGGTGGTTCAGCTTTGCTCACTATTAGTTTAGTTCAGTTCGATTCAACTAGATTGATTCGTGGCTAATCAGTTGTGGTCGGAAGTAGATCCAGTACGTTAACCTGAGGTCAAATCCAAGTCTACGTATGGGTCTACCCATTTTTTTACAACTATAAAAACCAATCCTTTTTTTTATTTCATTTTCAACTTTCCCTTAAAAAAACTCCAAATTCTCTAAACAAAATAAAAAAATAAAAAAATAAAAGGCCAATCACCCTCTTAAGCCTAGATCTCGACTGCAGTGATTACACTAGCTACCATCAGCCATTACTCACTGTCTGTTGCCTGTCACTAATTTCAAATTTGCCCTAAAATCCGCCCAAAAGCTCCTCGTTTTCTCTTTTTTCTTTTTTTTTTCTAGCTAGATTTTCATAACAATTTCTAGATCTTGCTTGATTTAGGCTAAAACATTTTGGCCTCAACATAAAAAAAAAGGCCTTGTTATTGCTCTAACGGCCTCCATTTTTTACTATGCTCTTCTCTTGTGTAGGACCTTTATTTCTCCTAAAAGAACCAATACTAAAACACCTTAAAGTTACTTGAACCAAAACTCTAAGTTTTTTTTCTTTTTTCTTTTTAGCACTACTTCTCCCCTTCTTATGGGATGTGATTTTTCCTTTTTTATATGGTTTGTGTGTGTCTAATTGGGATGTTGTAGAGGATTTAGGTCTTGGTGGGTGAATGGGTTTCGGGTGGTTTCTATGTAGGTGGTTGTGGTGGTGATGAAAAGAGGGGTCTTGGTGGTTCAAGGGCTTTAGTGGCTATGGCAATGGATTATGGTTCAAAATAAGGGTGGCCAGGAATGGGTTTGTAGGGGCAACCAGGGCTGGGTCTATATCTTATGCTATTTATACGTACAAATCTACTCAATATTTAGTTCAAACATATAACTCAAGTAAACAGAATGTAAAACACTTCACACATTTCAATTTAAAGATAGAATAGACTTCATATGTTCACTTTTTCCATCACTCTCTACTAATGTTAGATGTACATATTTAACTTAAGATCAAAAGGTCTTTTAGGCTTGTAATGTAAAGCTTGGGTATAGGCAGGAGAAAGGAAATTTTTAGTTTCAAAAACCTTAAGCTTACTTTTTTTGCACTTTTTGGACTTTGAACAAATGAGAGCTCTTTTTCCAACTTTGATTTATGAGGCATCAAATTATTCTTCTGTATTTATGACATTTTTTTTTTAATTTAGCCACTTTTTGGCTTTTTATTAGGCTTTGCCTTTCATGATTACTGTTTTCTTTATTTCCTTTTTTTCCTTGCGCCTATCATAACATATTAGTTTCCAGACTCAATCATCAGACGTAAAAATTTTAAATCAATAAAACAAAAAGTCACCACTAATCTTTTTTAGGGTGCGTTTGTCCACTGAAAAATTTTATTTTTTAAAAAAAATAATAAAATGGATTTTAAGTTTATTAAAAGATAATTTTGATCTACAAAAATAGGATTAGGTTCGGGAGTCGATTACGTGTGGGGAAGGATTAGCACCCCTATAGCACCAGCTTAAATCGATACCAGTTAATCATGCGCTATCTATAGTTTTGAATAAAAAATGGTTTCACTTTGAAATTTAGTAATAATTCCCTTCATCATTTTTCTAGAAAGAAAATCCATTAAAAATCTATATTTAGGAATATGGTGAAAATCTTTAGATTAAAGAAATACCTTATAATTCTCCAACATATAGGCATAATTCAAAGATAATCTTTTTCGTTTAAGATTTACTATAACATTCCTTTAAAAATAAAATAACATTCTTTGCAGATGATAATTATTAGTGACTCTCTAACATCTAGGTAGAGTACCAAGAATTATTTCTTTTGGAATGTTATTTTAATTTTATTTTTAAATCCATTTTTAAATAGCATTTTCCATAAAAAGATATTTATGCAAGAAAATGATGATGCTACAATGAAATAAGGGATAATAATAACAATTTAAAAATAGGAGCATGTGAAATGAATGTAGATAATAATCTAGAAAACAAACATGTGAATGGATGGCATGCTAGATAATGAAATGCAATTTTGGAATTAGGTCCTTAAATATAAAGAGAGCACCGAGACTCCCCAACCTCTAGGCAAAGTTTAGGTATGACTATTTATATTTAAAATCTTATTTTTATTTTTTATTTTTTATTTAATTTTGTTATTTTAGATTAAAGAATTATATGAAAAAAAAATCTTAACAAAATAAAATTTCTTAAATACTACATTATGTAAGCAGCATTTAGGAATATATTATTTCATAAAAGGTTTTCACATAAATCCTTAAATTTGGTATGGTTTTGGGTTTTGAGTGGATTAAGGGTTTTAGGGTTTTATTTAGAGTTTTAAGTTTACATATAGTGCTTAGGGTGGTTTAATTCTAAAACCAACTCAGTAAACATGTTCATTGGTTTTTAAAAAGAACCCCCACATTGCAAATGGGATTAAGACATAGGCTTTTATACATCAAATAAACTTATATTATATGCATTTGAGAAGGAAAGGAAAGAAAAAAAAGCTACCTCTTGTTTCCTACTTTATATTTTTCACTCTGAATTTTTTGCTTGTTGTTTTGCCTTTTTCTTTTTATTCTATTTGGCATTTTTGCTATTGGTGTTTTGATTTTTATTCTATTTCTTTTGCTACTGTTCATGTATTTGCTAGTTTTTTCCTCTTCTTCTTTACCCATTTTTGCTTTTTTTTTTAATTTTTTTCTATTCAATTCTTTCTTCGTTCTTTTCCTTTTGGCCTTTTAACTTGTTTTTCTACTACCACCTTCGCCCTTCAAATTTTTTCTACTACTGCTTACCTTTTCTTTTCACTGCTACTTTCTAATTTTTTTTTGTGCTCTTCTGGTTTGGCCCCAAATGCTTTTGGTTCACTTATGATCTATTTTATTGATCAAATGCCCTTTCTTTTTTGTTTTTAGTTTACTCTCATTTCATGCAAAAGCCTTCCTATTCATCATTTTTTTGCTGTCACCATGCCTCACGTCCCTTACAGTTTCCATTTTTAGTTTTTTTTGTTCCTTCATGCCTCCACCAACTTTAAATCCCACACATGATTTTCATTTCCATTTTCTCCATGTATCACCCTTTTTATGCATTTTTTTACATGGTTTTTTTACCTCCAAGAAAGTTAAACCAATAGCCTCATTTTTTTGCCATGTTTAGCCCTTCAACAAAGTTTAGGCCTTGCAGTTTTTGGGCTTTATTCTTTTTCACTTTATGGCCCATGTTATGGCTAACTTGGATTTTCATTTTAAGCCATTTTGGGCCAAACTTTTTATTATTATTTATTTATTTAATTTTAAATAATTTTACATTTTTATCTAGTTTTTTTAATGATTTTATATTTTTATTTGGTTTTTTAAATAGCCAACAATGGGCTTCAAAAAGGAATATTTTATCAAACGTTTTTTTTGGAGTTATTTTAGGCATTCATTTGGGCTTGTGTAGTAGGCCTTCTTTTAGGCCCATATTGAGCCTCATCTTGGAGCATTTAAAAATGGACTGTTAATGGGCTTGAAAAATTGATAATCAAGACACAATTACAACAACAAGACTAGATTAAAAGGATACAATATTTTGATCGGATTAGGTGTCTACAATTGCCCTTCTTTGCTTATTTATGAGGATCAAGAATAATGTAAAGACATAGACAACAATTTTTGTTTGGTTGTTTTCAAGAGTGATTTTTTTTGTGTTTTTTTTTCATTTGTTTTATTTTTTGTATTTTTGTTGTTGATTTTTCATTTTTTTTTAGAATATTTAAAAGACTTGACCATTTGGAAGTGAATTTAAAAGCTCATTTTAGCAAATGCTCCACAGCTTTCAAACTTAAAAGCTCCTTAAACAAAGGCTTAATGACTTTAGACAATAAAATAGGAGATCATGCTTAAAGGTCTTACAAATACAGACTCTAAAATAGATTCAGCTCAAAAAACTTACAAATCTTGCTTGGAGGACTTAGAGATTATGTCCAACGGTTTTACAAATCTCGACACCTATGAATGCTACTCTAAAAAGAGGCCTTAAAACTTTAAAATTTTAAAGCATTCTACTTGGAGGACTTACGGATCGTTTGAATCTTTGCTCGAAGATCTTAGAAAATCATTTAAAAATTCAAAGTTTTGCTTAAGGGTTTTGAAAATCCTTCAAAAATTTAAGATTTTGCCCATAAGTTTTTGAAAATCTTTCAAAAATCTAAAATTTTTCCTAGAGGTCTTAGAGATCATTTAAAGTTTTAAGATTTTGCTCGGAGGTCTTTTGAAATCATTTAAAAATCTAAGATTTTGCCTAAAGGTCTTTGGAAATCATTCAAAAATCTAAAATTTTATCCAAAGGTCTTGGAGATCATTCAATTTTTTAAGATTTTACCCAGAGTGTTTGGAAATCATTTAAAAAATTGAAATTTCACCAAGAAGACTTTGAAAATCATTTAAAAATTTAAAGATTTGCCTAAAGGTCTTGGAAATCATTCAAAAATCTAAAATTTTTCTTAGAGGTCTTTAAGATCATTCAAAGATTTAAGATTTTTCTTGGAGATCTTTGGAAATCATTTAAAGTTTTTAAGTTTTGCCTAGAGGTCTTGAAAATCGTTCAAAAATCTAAATTTTTACCTGGAGATCTTGGAGATCATTCAAAGATTTAAGATTTTGCTTGAAGGTGTTGGAAATCATTTAAAAATCTAAGGTTTTACATGAAGGTCTTTAGAAATCATAAAAAAAAAATTTAGGTTTTGCCTAGAGGTCTTAGAAAACATTCAAAAGTCTAAAATTTTGCCCACAAGTCTTTGGAGATCATTCAAAGATTTAAGATTTTGCTTGGAGGTCATGGTGATCATTTAAAAATCAAAGGTTTCACTTAAAGGTCTTTGGAATCATAAAAATAATTTAAAGTTTTGCTTGGAGGTCTTGGAAATTTTCAAAAATCTAAAATTTTGCCCAAAGGTCTTTGCAAATCATATACTCATTCTCCTAAAACTAATCACTTTTAGAGTTTGAAATCTTTTTATGCCAAAATTTTTACTTTTGGTTTCAAAAGTTTTTCACCCTTTGTTTCAAAACATCTTATCTTTTAAATTTGGAAATGCCTAATGTTTCAATTTTGTTTTTCAAAAGTGTTCCACACCATTTCTTGAGTGTTTTGAATTTCAAAAGAACAAATTTTCTCTTTCTTGCTTTATTACCTAAAATTTGGCAAGCATAATCATGATGCAAAAGACTATTGAAATGATCATGTGGATGCACACTTTACTTTATGCAGAGATGCTAATGAATGCTCTATGCAAATATGCAAATATATTCTCTCAAATGCAAATGCAAGTATCTTTTTCCTGATATAAATGTTCCATACAAATGCAATTTTCTATCCTAGTTATGTAGATGTATTGCAATGATGAAAATGTAAATACCTTTTTACATAATGCAAAGGCAAACATGAGAATGCACATGAAAAGATTCCTTTTACAATTTTTTTAAAATCTTATTTCTGCTGATTTCTTTTTGCTCATCTAATTAGCTTTCCAACTTTCCTTCGAAAGGGTCTCTTATTCCATTTTCTTATGTTATTTTCTTTATGCCTTAACTTATCTTCCTTTGAGATGCATAAAAGGGATATGCTTAACTTTTGGGGCCCTCATATGTTTGAATCTTTTAAAGGGTCTGGGTTACCTTTTGTCAGTATCAAAGTGGCCTTAAAGGTTTAAGATTTGCTCTAGACTACCTTTTTTGCAGAGCTTTCACCCTAGAGTCACATTCATCTAATTCTTTTCCTTTCTTCTTTTTTTTTCTTTGTTGATTACCACACCATGCACTCAAGAACTCAAACTTATCCAAAATGAACTAACGATCAAAATGGGTAATTAGGTGATAAAGAGAGGTAAAAAAGGTTCATGGATTTAATGGTCATTCCTTAGAGAGAAACTCTTTAATTTTAAGCATCCATACTTGATCCAATATGAACTTTAATTGAGATATAACATAGGCCAAAGTTCGAGGTTCTTAAAAAGAGGGATAAATAAGCCCAAAATAAGTAATTGAGAATGATTAAACCAAGGATCATTTTCCATTTGAAGGATTCAGTTTAAGGCATATGTCATTTTATTTTCCCATGCTTTCCACTCAATCATTTATTTTTTTTATTTTTCTTCTTTTTTCCTTTTGTTTCTCCCCCTTTTTTCTTTTTCCTCTTTTTTTGTTCTTCCTTATTTTTCTTCTTTTATTTTTTTCTTTCCTTTTTCCTAGTTTCTCATTTTTTGCTTTTTTTTTTTGAGTGGATTCAAAACTTTTGGGGACCTTTATATTAGGCCTTCGCCTTTAAAATACAGGATCTCTTTTTGGATATCATTGTTATGGTTTATTTTTTAAAAAAAAATTATCAGGCTCAAAGGGGTAACAAGGGATAAATTTCTACATTTGTTAAGTGATGATGCAAGATGACCATTTTTCATTTCAAGCATAATCACTTAAATTGAATAGCAATTCCCTTTAGAAAAATGAATTTGAAGAAAGGTTTTTCATTCCAAAAGTTATCTTCTCTCTCTTTTTTTTTTGGTTTTTTTCCTTGTTTCTTTTATAAAATAATTGGATTTGTCAAATCTTTATTTGGATTTATTTAATTTCTTAAGTGTATGATATTATGTCATTTTTCTTTTTGTCCCTTTTTTTTTTCCTTTTTTTCTTTTTTTTAAATGTCCCCATAACTCATACATTAATCCACTTTGCCAATAATGCGATTCATGGAAGATGCCTCATTTTGACAAACCACACTTAATGAAAGTTATTGCGAGAAAATGGTCATGTGGAATAAACCTATTTAAGGTATCAAATGATTCATGTCACTCCAAAAAAAGAGAATAAATGGGTTAATCATAACTTAAGTTATCTTAAGGGCAATGAAGTCATTCTTTTCTAAACAATGTGCCCCCAAAACAAGTCAATTTTAGGTTAAAAAACTAAAAGGTTTGCATGTTTTGATGTCATTTATAGGACTTTGGAAAAATTTAGAACTAAAGCATAGCATTAACACATTAAATTATCACATTTGAATTCTTAAATATGTATTATATGCTTGATCTTCTAGGAATCTCAATTTTTCTTTTTTGATTAGCTATTTCATTGTTCATTGCCTTGGAAAAGAATATCACCCCTTAATATCATATATTATCAAATGAGGGGGAAAAAGATCACAAATTTAAATTTGTGATTTTTGAAAGGTTATGAATGATGGATGGAATCAATTGAATGATTTACAAAAAGGTGTTAAGGCATTTGAAAATTCCGAATAGCGATCGCTAACTCTTTTGAAACCTTTTTCTTTTATCACAAAACTTTTTTCTCTTTTTTTTACTCTTTTTTTAAAGGCATTTTTTTTTCTATAACCTTGGGACTTAACTATGTGGGCTTTTATTCAAATATAACATTTTCCCCTTTTTACTATTTTTCTTTCAAAGAAAACCTACAAATCCAAAACTTAAAAGAAATAAAAACTTTAAACGACAATATAAATCCATGAGACAATATGATAACAACATTCATTCATTTAGTGCAAATACTCAGACCTGACCCAAAAATTCACATTCCCAATAATGCCCTTAAAGTGACATTCAAACTTACAAAAAAGAGTTCCTCACTTGGCGATTCAGCTTTACCGTCATTGACCCTCAATTCCACTATTATCAATCATTATAACCACTAACTAGTTCTTTAAACTTTGCAAAATCTGTGTTGATCAAAGCCTGAACTATACCTTTGAAAGTGGTACAATCTTTTATGGAATGCCTTTTGACCCCATCATGGAATTCACACTTCCTTGGTTGACATTTACATGAATCTAGGTTTGACTAGCTGATGGACTAGCACAAGTGTAAAGTTGTGCAGTCGGTGGCTAAAAATAAATTCCTCGGGAAGCTTGAACTCGAGGTGGGTGAACCCTGAAGGATACAATGGTTCCTTTGTAGTAATTCCATCTTCTGTTCTTGATGTGCTAGCAACTCCTTTGCCTTTCAGTGAGCTAGCTAGCAATTGCCTTAATTCAAACATCTGTACCTCGATGTTCAACTATATTTCCATCATTTTCTTTCTTATCTCCTTCTATTCTTTCTTAACCCTCTCAAACCTAGTTGTATTCTTTTTTTCCATGATTCAAGAATTGGGTATTATATTTGTACGGCATTGCTTGACCTAATTACCTTCTTCGCTATCCTCAAACCTCTCTTATGAATTAGAATACAATTATTATTATTATTATTATTATTATTACCATCATCATCATTATCATCGTCATCATCATTATTATTAACATTATCATCATTATTATTAATATCATCATCATCATCATCATCATCATCATCATCATCATAATCATTATCATCATCATCATCATCATCATCATCATCATCATCATCATTATTATTAAATGAATTTAATGTAATGCGAATGTAATGTATGCAACAAAATTAAAGACTACAAATAAAATGAATCAATAATCCAAAACAAATAAATAATAGAAATAACATAACAACCATATAATACAACAAAATATATACAGTGCCCTAACTTTTGGAGATTCTCCAAAAAGGTGGTATGGCTTGACCCTAAGAGGTTTCTTGTGGCTCATGATATACTGGGTTGAGATTTATTTATCTGAAGGTTCCCAGATCAAAACTTATATCATCATCCTTTATAGACTAATAAGACACACCAATCATTACCCATTATAGGCTACAAACGGAAAGAGTTCAATCTGAGTGAATGTGTTTCGCTAGCAAATGCAAAGGTTATCACCTAATGAGAATGTAGCTACTTTATTTCCTCCTAATAAGGACGGAGTCTGGGTTTAGAGCTTATGCATACAAGAGAATATGCAAAAGTGTGCAAAACAATATATCAATCAAAATAACATAAATAAATTACAAATAACAAAATCAAAATAGGATAAAAACTAACATGCAATTTATTTTATTTATTTTTTTAAAAAATTAAAATAAAGGAAATTAAATTAAATATCAAATAAAACTAATTAAATCCAAAACTTTCGATAGCGCATGATTAAAATTTTTGGTCTAGTTCTAAAAAATGTCCCCAACAAAGTCGCCAAGCTGTTATAATGTATCAGTCCCGAGACTCAATTACTAGACATAAAAATTTAAAATTAAGAAAATAGGAAGTCACCACCAATCTTTTTTAGGGTGTGATTAGTCACCCAAAAATTTTATCTTTTTAATAAAACAATAAAACAAATTTAAAATTTATTAAAAAGATAATTTTAGTCTATGAAAATAGGATTGAGTTTGAGAGTCGGTTACATGTGGAGAAGATTAGCACCCTATAGTGCCCACTTAAATCTATACTAATTAATCATACGCTCTCTATAGTTTTGAATAAAAATGATTTCATTTTGAAATTTAATAATAATTCCCTTCGTCATTTTTTTTAAGAAAATTAGTTAAAAATCTATATTTAAGAATATGGTGAAAATCTTTAGATTAAAGAAATACCTTATAATTCCCCAACATATAGACAGGATTCAAAGATTATCCTTTTTGTCTAAAATTTACTACAACATTCCTCTAAATAAAATAGCATTATTTGTAAATGATAATTATTGATGACTTTCCAACATCTAGGCAGAGTGCCTAGAATTATTTCCTTTGGAATGTTATTTTAATTTATTTTTAAATCCATTTTTAAATAACATTTTCCATAAAAAAAATATTTATGTAAGAAAATGATACTGCTACAATTAAAAGAGGGATAATAATAACAACTTAAAATATGAGCATGTAAATAAGGGATAAAAATAACAATTTAAAAATAGGAGAATGTGAAATGAATGCAAATAATAATCTAGAAAACAAACATGTGTAAATGGATGGCATGTAAGACAATGAAATGCAATTTTGGAATCAAGTCCTTAAATATAAAAAGATCACCAAGACTCCCTAACCACTAGGCAGAGTTTAAGTGTGACTATTTATATGTAAAATCTTGTTTTTAGTGTTTATTTAATTTAAATATTTTTAGATTAACGAATTATATGAAAAAAAAATCTTAATGAAATAAAATTTTCCAAATACCCCATCATCTAGGTGGCATTCGGGAATAGATTATTTCATAAAAGATTTTCACATAAATCCTAAAATTTAAGGATGGTTTTGGGTTTTGAGTGGATTAAGGGGTTTCAAGGTTTTATTTAGAGTTTTGAGTTTCAACTATAGTTTTAGGGTTTCGGATAACACCTAAGGTTTTAGGGTTTCATATCGAGTTCCACCTAGAGTTTAGGGTTTCACTTAGGTTTCATTTTAAGGTTTCACTTAGGCTTTTTTTTTTAAGGTTTCATTTTAGAGTTTTGGTTTTTATTTTAGGGTTTCGTTTTAGGATTTTTAAAAATTTATGAACCTCTTTAAAAATCTCCAACATTTAGGCAGATTTTCAAAGCAAGCTCATTTTTTAAAATTTCTCTAATAAAAATGAATTTTAATATATTTATATATTTTCCTTTCATTAAAATTTTGTTATTATTTAATAATTTCCCAACATCTAGGTGGAATTATTTATTTTAAAACATGATTTTTAATTATCTCCAATATCTAGGTAGGGATTTTAAAATCTTTCATTCTTATTATTATTATCATTATCTTTTTATTTTTTTTTAAAATTTAAAATGCATGAAAATGAATTGCTTCAAAAATAAATTAAAGCATATAAAATTGAATCATGTGAAAATTAAAACAAACATATAAATTTAAACCACAAAGAAATTAAAATACATAAAATTTAAACTGTAGTTAAGTTCATAAAAGAAATATATAGAGGCATAACAAAAGACAAATTTCATGATCCATCTATAACCCAAAACAAGAAGCCTAAGCTAAAACAAAAAGGCAATGCTTTAAACCTTTTCTTTTCATATTGGACTAACATATAGAGAAAAATCAAAAACATGTAAAGCCTTCCCTAAACACACAAAGCAACACACATGAAGAATAATAAGGCTCTAAATTTCTACATACAAACCCTGTACATGAAAAAGAAAGAACAAAATGCATGGGTGAAAATAAAGCCATAGGCTTCTATAAACAAGCTATGCATAGAATCAACAAGCAAAGAAAAGACAAGAACAAGCTTTAAATTGTCTATCACAAACTCATTTAAGAGGAATGATTAAATTGCATGCATCCAAAATGAAAAACGAAGACTTGGCAAATGACCCTGGGCTATCACATGCAAGACTATTTTTTACTTCAAACTTTACAAAACCTTTGCCTTTTATTTTCATCTTTGTTTTTGTATGTTTTCATTTATTTTTGATAGCTTCCTATATTCTAAACAAAAGGTTCTTTTTTTCTTTAATCACAGCCGATCCATCTCTATCAAGATAAAGCTTAAAGTTCCCATAGCATCAAGGTAAAAAAATGAATCAAAACATTTCCTCTAAAACCAACTTAGTGAACTTGTTCATTGGTTCTTAAAGAGACCCCCCACACAACAAATAGGATTAAGATTTAGGCTTCTATACCTCAAGTAACTTATATTATACGCATTTAAAAAGGAAAAGAAAAAAGAAAGGGCTACCTATCATTTCCTATTTTAAAATTTTCACATCTAGCTTTCTTCTTGTAGTTTTGCCTTTGTCTTTCTATTTTGTTTCACTTTTTTGCTGTCAATGCTTTGATTTTTATTTAGTTTTTTTTGCTTTGCTCACACCTCTTCTAGTTTTTTCCTCTTTCTCTTCATCTGTTTTGTTTTTTTTTTTAATTTTTTCAATTTAATTCTTTTCTTTTAGCTTTTTGACTTGTTTTTTTACTGCTGCCTTCACCTTTTTTTTCTACTACTATTGCTGACCTCTTCTTTTTACCACTATTTTCTATTTTTTTTTGTGCTTTTCTGATTTGGCCTCTAAATGCTTTTAGTCTTACTTGTGATTTCCTTTATTGCTAGAATGCCCTTTTTTTTTATGTTCTCAGTTTTCTCTCTTTTCATGCAAAAGCCTCCCTCTTCCTTATTTTTCTGCTGTTACCATGCCTCAAGTCCCTCACAGTTTCCTTTTCCTTTTTTTTTTTTGCCTTCACGCCTCAATGAGCCCCATATCCCATTCACGATTTTCATTTCCATTTTCTTCACATATCACCTCTTTCATGCATGTTATTTTACATGGCTTTTTTACCTCCAGCAAAGTTAAACCAATGGCTTCATTTTTTACCATGTTTGGGCCTTTAACAAGGTTCCAACCTTGTCTTTTTTGGGCTTCATTTTTCTTCACTTTATGGCCCATGTTATGGCTAATTTAAACTTTCATTTTGGGCCAAACTTTTTTTTATTTTTTATTAATTTTTTAAATAATTTTTACATTTTTATCTAGTTTTTATTTAATGATTTTATATTTTATTTGGTTTTTTTTAATAGCCAACAATAGGCTTTAAAATAGAATATTTTATCGAGCCTTTTATTGGGCTATTTAGGCATTAATTCTGGCTTATGCAACGAGCCTCATTTTTTAGGTCATATTAAGTCTCATCTTTGAACATTTAAGAATTGACCATTAATGGGCTCAAAAAATTGGTCATCGAGACACAATTACAGAAACAAGTTTGAATTAAAAAGATAAAATATTATGGATAAAATTAGATGTCTATAATGCGTCTTTTTCTCCTAAAATCATAAACATGTTTATACACAAGTAAGCACAATTGGTTAGGTAAAATAAAAAAAAGAATAATAATAATCAAAGAAAAGGCTTATTGACTTGTAATGTGGCTAAAATAAACAAAGAAATGGAAAAATATGTTTGTCTCAAAGTAAAGGTACTAGGGATGCATTATCACAAATGTGGCTTGAAAAAAGCTCAAATGGTTTAAAGAACAGCCTAGATCATCTTTTGAGTCAAATATAGTATAGCATTTCACCAAAAAGGTTAAGTTGATGAATTCTATAGCATTTATTCAAATCTTTAAATCTCATGTAAATCCACATGTTCTCATGGCTTGGTGCTTGAACAACAGTCTAGCCTTCATGCATTGGCATTCAAGCCTAGACCTTTATGGTGCTCATGTAAGTTGTGACACATGCACAAACTTGGCTAGGCTAAGGCATTTTTATGGTTAATGAGAAGGGACCATGAAACTGGCAAATACTTGAAAGACTTGGCTAGACCACACCCATGATCGTAACTTTTACTTACACCACCCCAAGGAGCCATTGCCTAATAAAGGGACTTGATATGAGGTCTGGGTGACATCAGCCATAGGTGTCACAAGCTAAAAACTTAAGCCTAGTTACTATATGACCTTGTATGGGAAACTATCATCTGTATGCCTAAGTTAGCCTTTAAACTAACTCTATGCCATGCACTAATTGACTGTGCCATTCACTTGTGTTGGAACTTGGCTAACCCTTGAAGAGTTTAAGAGAAAGCTAGGAATAAAATGGTTAAGGCAAGAGTAGTTTATCTACTTGATGGGGTATATACACTTGCTCTTAGAATACAATCCCTATATATTCTCTACAAAGGCTCTTAAGGCCTAAGTCCTTAATGCTCACACTCTTGCTTTTTTATTTTGTCACTTCGTTACGACTTATTACTTATGTACAAATAAGGGAGAAGCCCTCCTATTTATACTTCAGCCCCATTGGTACTTGTGGTTACAATGAATCTAAGTGTATGACCATTATAGGCCTTCTAGACAGTTCTAGAATGCCCAAGCTCTAATAGGGACGGTTAAGACCTTTCTAAAATTCTATTGGTTTTAAGCTCCCTGCCAAGCCCTAGGTCTGGAAGTGTCTGAACACTTTTGTTGAGTGCCCATGCCTAGTGGTTTCAAAGCCTTCTCTATTTAGGTGCCACTTTACTTATAGCTAAGTTTTTCCTATAGGCTTCTTCGTCTAGGTGTTATAGTGCCCATCACTATGCCTGTGCCTAGCCCTTCTTGAACCTCTGATGTATGTGCACCTGGCTTACCTTTAGGCATCTCTAGACCCTCTCATGCTCGCTTACCTGGCCTATTTCTAGGCTAATCTAGAAGCTTCCATGCCCACATGCTTGGCTTGTCTCTAGGTGGTTCTAGGCCTTTTTGCACCAAACTACCCATGCCACATCCTAGACCTTTTAGAAACTTCCAATGAGCAATCTTCATCGCTGACATTGTATAGCTCACTTTGAGTGTACTCCTACACTCTAGCCTTGGCCTTGTCCCATATATTTAGGTAAAGTATGTGCCTTTAAAGCTTCGATTTTGATCTTTTCTGGTCCATTGCCCATAGCATTTGAGCAATTCTCGTCTTATGACCTTTTTGGTCTAGGACTCATGCACATTTTGTGACATTTTGCCCTTCTTATTTTATCAATGCCCTTATTGCTAGGAAAATGTCGATCTTTCACCACATACCTATGCTGGATCATTGTCTGTCCTATGTCCCAATGGTCCTTAGCATTATTTTATGGTTGTCCTTCTTTTTTGCCTTAACATTGATGCATCTATTACAGAACTTACTTCCATTTAAGAGTCACCAACTATGTACTCTGATGAGAGGGATCTGGCTGATCTCTTTGGTTTGATTGATGGTTCTTCAAGTTCACACTCTACTGATCTAGTTTGCTTGACTGGTGGCTCTTTTATGGCTACACTATTATCACCTTTATCGAGAGCTTGAGAGGTCATCTCCTCTCAACTAGACCAAATAACATCATGCCTTAACACTTTATTAGAGTCTTGAAGGTGCTGATTGCTACCATTATTCTTACCAATAGACTTCTCATAAGTCTTCTTAATGACTATAAGCTTCTTTCAGTGTGGTCAATCCCTAGGCCTACGTAATCTTGAATACGAGAAGTAGCTCAAGTAATGTCTTTCTTACCTTTATCCTTACCAAGCTCCTTAGCCTTTACCTTGTGTTGCCAGGGCTTTTTTTCATCCTTGTCCTTCGATGAAGAGTTGCTAGTCTTGTCTTCTCCCCCATTCAAGCCACTGCCCCTTGGCTCAGATGACTTAGTACACTCATACTTGACTAATGATTTAGCAATCGTAATTGTCTGACTCAAATCTTAGACCTTACACTGCTTCAACTTGATTCTTGCCTATGGCTTTAACTTGTTGAGGAAGTAGAACAAGGCTTTCTATTCACCTATGCTGGGAACCATAAGTGATGGTTTTGAGAACTTCACCTTTGAGTGAGTAGGAAAAGCTTCACTTGAGCTTCTTTTTCCATATACTTTGGCTTAAACTGCCTCATTATTTCCCTCCTAAACTGCTTCCATATGGTGATTGTAATCTTCCCTTACTATATGCCATCGCATCTTTGATGCCACCACAACAAGGCCATATCAATTAAGTAAATGGCAATGCTGCTTGCCTTGCTTCCTCTATTGTACTAGCCATTCAAAAGTGTTATTCCATGCCCTACATGAAGTTGTCAACTTCTTTGGCTGAACGATTTCCTTGTGAATGGCTTTGGCTTGGGCACCTGTTCCCTAGGTCCCAAACCCTTGTTTAAAAGTATGGCTGCTTAAAATGTAGTGAACTCCTACTTGAGTTTCTCTAGCTCTTCCCACAAGGCTACCACCTGAGCCTCTAGAGCTTCATTGTGCTATATGAGCACTTTTATCTCTTAGGTCACTGTAACATACATCTCTTCTTTCAGCTCTTCCAGTGCTATGTCCAGCTCTTGGATGTGATCCTCAATGTCTTTAAACCGATCCCTTAATTCTCTCATGGCTAACTCTCACTTAGCCAATCGAGAGTCTATAGATGATAATAAAAATTTTGAACTAGCTTTTTTCCCCTTGCTCATGGGTGGTGGCCCTCTTGCACTTTACTGATGCACTTTACCTAAGTGTTACTGGTCATTCTTTTACCCGTGCACCACAATCGCGAAGCTCAAACTAAGGATTTCCTAAAATTTCTTTAAGAGCACTCAAGCATTTGTGTGCCATACTGTTGGCACCAATAACCAACAATCACTTGCACAACACTTCCAACTACAAGTCTATAGCACAACTTGTACACTCACACGTAAGTTGCCCATGCACTTAAACTAACACCAACACCAATCGTAACCAAGGTTTGAAACCTACACTGATACCAACTCCAATCAAAACTAGCTCTAATACCAACTGTCATAGGTCGAAAGCTTAACCATAGCTATTATGTAGCCTTAGGTGAGAAACTATTACCCATATGCCTATGTTAGCCTTTAAATTGACTATTCACCATACACTAATCAACTTTGCTATGCACTTGTACTGGAACTCGACTAACCTCCTAGGAGTTTAAGGGAAAGCTAGGAAGGAAATGGTTAAGGAAAAAGTTGTTTATTACTTAATGAGGTATGTACACTTACTCTTGAAACATAGTCACTATGTGTTCTTTACAAAGGCTTTCAAGTCTTAAGTCCAAATGCTCACATTTTTGCTTCTTATGTTGTCACTTGGTTATGGCTAATTGCTTATGTACAAATGAGAGAGAGGCTCACCTATTTATACTTGAGCCCCCTTGGTACTTATGGTTACAATGAATCTAAGTGTATGGCCATTATGGGTCTTTTGGATAGTTTTAGGGTGCCCAAGATCCTATGGGGTTAGTTAAAACCTCACTAGATTTTTGTTGGTTTCAAGCTCCCTATCGAGCCTTAGGTCTAGAAATGTCTGGGCAATTTTGTTGATTGCCTAGACCTAGTAGGTTCTAGAGCCTTCTCCATTTGGGCACCACTCTACCCACAACTAGAGTCTTCTAGAGGCTTCTTCATCTAGGCGCTATAGTGCCAATCACTATGCCTATGCTTGGCCCTTTAGAATCTTTAATGGTCGCACACCGAGCCTACCTCTATACATCTCTAGATGCTTTTGTGCCCACCAACTTGTCTGTCTTTAGGCTGATCTAGAAGCTTCCATGCCCACATACTTAGCTTATCTCTAAGTAGTTCTAGGCCTTTCTATGCTTGACTACCTATGCCACATCATCGAGCTTTCTAAAACCTTCCAATGAGTAGTCCACATCCTTGGTACTATGCACCTCACCTTAAATGTACTCTTACACTATAGCTTTATCCTTGGCCTATACACTTAAGTCAAGTATATGCATTTAGGGCCTCGATTCTAATCATTCTTGGTTTGTTACCCATATCATCTCTAGCAAGTCTTATCACATGATACTTTTGGTCTTGAACTCATGTGCGATTTATGAATAGGCATTAGGTCATGGTCAAGCCCTAGTGTGCCTTAGTCTTACCATGATTGATCCTTAAGCTAAGTAGCGGATGAGGCTTTGTGGTCAGGATAGTGGTCTTAGAGCTATGTGCAAGTAATGTAAGCCCAAGAACATGTTGCTAATAGTGTGTCAAGGCAATGTAAGCCCTAAGCCCTAAGATGTGCAAGTAAGCACAAGCTAGTGGGTGGGCACCCTAGAGCTAGGTAACATATCAGGTACTATTGGTCAAAGCCATATGCAGGCACATTCGAGTGGGTTGGAGGAGCAATGAACAAAATTTAAAAATCATGGTAATTAAGAAGAAGGTTATTAGGCCCTGAGTTGGCTAAAAAAAGGCCCTAAGATAGCTGGGGAGAAAAGTTTCCTTATTTTAGATAGTCTTATAGTTCCTAATAGGATGGCTAGGAAAACTCTTACTCTTTTTCTAGGAGGACAACTGGTGTTAGCTGTCCACCACCACTTGGCTAGCGAGTTGACAAAGGCCTAGCTAGTCTGAAGTGAGGTACTTCTATGCACATGTGGTGTCTAAATGTGTAGGCATTGTCTAGTCATAAGTATGGCATGGTGTTTTATCGAGTCATAGTAAACCTGAAGATGGTTGGGGTCTACAAGCCTCTTATTATGCCTGTGTCAAACCATGGGTTTAGCCTATATCATTTGCTATGCCCCTCAATTTCCTCTTTAAGATGGTGATTGCATAACAAGGGCACCATCAAGCCTAAGGGATAAGTGGGCTAGTAGGCAAGCACACTACTTGTGGCTAATTGGTAGCAGTGTGCTATGGTTAGGCTACACACCCAAATTTTTTGAGGCAGGATGAACATGATGTTAGTGGCCATCCTATGTACGAGTAGCCTAGAATGAGGCTTATGGCTAAGGCCCTTGAGATATGACTTTTATAGGATGAGATGAACCTAGGGTGGCTTTAGGCTAGTTGCTAACTAGCATCTATGTTGTGCCATTGAGATCTAGGCATGAAAGCTTGTGGATGATATGGGCAAGCATGGTATGAGGTCCCCACCATGCCAGAACAAGATAATATTATGAGAATTGAGGCTGTGCATCCTTATGAGCAAGGTAGGTAGATGCTTGGGACCTCGATACCTACGGGTAGAAATAGGTGTTTGATGCCACCCCAAGAATCGTGGGCTACTAAGTTGATGGGAGTTGGGTTCCTCCCTATTGAGTTTGGTAATGTGCAACCTTATAGGGTCAATGCCAGGAAAGGTTCACGAGTATACGACTTGAGGGATAAAAATGATTTGTCTTTGAAATAATGAACTTGAGAAAAGCTGACCTTAACTAAGAGTAATCTTGGAGCTACAGAGACATGTGGTTTTGGTCTAAGGAATGCATGACCTATGACACATGGGCTTGAACCAACACAATTAAGCCTTTTTTTTGCATGCATGCTAACTAGTCGAGGCCATGGGTGCCTATGGGTCACCAGAGCAAGTAGTCATTGGTCAACATGGCTAGAAGGCTAGCATGGCCTGGATTTTGCTCCAAGGACACTACCATGGATGTAAATAATAACAGGCCCATCAAGCATACCTATTCCCCCATAGGAGGTAAAAGGGGACCTAGATAAGCACCCCCTAAAGAGCATGAGAGATTTTATAGATATGTTAGTAGTAGACATTAAAGTGTCTGAAATGGGGACACTTTTTTCAAATAGACATATCTAGCACCAAGGGTTTGCAGGTGCTAATGGTGGTCAAGGCATGTACTTACACCAAGGCCCAATGTCATGGTAAGCCCTGGTGTGCCTTAGTCCAACCATGACTGAACTTGAACTAAATAGTGAATGAGGCCTTGTGATTAGGACAATGGTCCTAGAGCTATGTGTGGGCAATATAAGTTTGAGAACATGTTACTGATAGTGTGTGTGGTTGACATGAACCCTAGGCCTCAAGATACATAGGCAAGTGCTAGCCAGTAGGTGGGCACCTTGGAACTAGGTAGCTAGTTGGGTGTTTTAGTGGAAGTTGTGTGTGAACACCATTAAATGAGTTGGTGGAGCAACAAGTGGAATGTTAGAATTATGGTGGCAAAGAGAAAAGGTCACTAGGCCCTGAGTTGGTTGAAGAAAAACCCAAAGGTGGCTATAGAGAATAGTGTGGCCAATCGGTAGAGGTGTGCTATGGCTGGGGTAGCACACTCGAGTTTCTCAAGGTGAGATAGGTATGATGTTGAGTGTTTATCATGCCTACAGGTAGCCTAGATTGAGGAGAAGGGTTGGGACCCTAAAATATGAGTTTCGTGGGACAACATGAGCCTAGAATGGCTCCAAGCTAGTTGCTGACCATTTTTTATGTAATGCGTTAGGTTTAAGGCATAAGAGCTTGTGTATGATTCGGGCAAGCATGCTATTGGGTTGTCCCTATGCCAAAATGAGATAGTATCATGAGAACTAGGGCTATGTGCCCTTATAAGCCAAGCAAGTCAAAGGTCGGGACCTTGATGCCTATAGGAAAAGATGGATGCTCAAGGCTACCTTAAGAATCATGGGTTGATTAAGATGATAAGAGTAAGGTTTCTCCTACCAAGTTTGAGAATGTTGCATGCGACTTTACAGGGTTCAAATGAAGAAGCGCTCATGAATATACAGCTTTAAGGATCGAAAATGATCTGTCTATGGTGAAATGGACTCGAGAAAGGCTAACCTTAACAAAAAGTAGTCTTAGTGCCAAACAAGTGTGCGGTTTTGACCTAAGGATCTCATAGCCCATGATATTTGGTATTAGGCCATGATTGGCTCAATGGTGAGACTTACATAGCCCCAGATGTATGCATTATAACATGAAATTAAGGTAGTGCTAAGCTTTAAGAGTGCTATGAAGACTAGAAAGCATTATAGTGGCTAAGTGGGCTCGAGAATGAGCCATCGAGGTAATACATGGTAAAAATTAGCTTAGGTGGAAGGCCTTCAAGTTGACTTTTGGATGCTAAGCAAAAAGGTGGGAATCTAGCCTCACCTTGCAAAAGATGATGATATGTATAGGCATGTGATGCCCTTATGGTGTGAAAGAACATGTTGAGACCATAATGCGAAAGGGCTACACCTTGAAATGGTGTTTGACTAAGGCCATGTGGGCCAAGATGCTTGTGGTCTTGAGGGACATGAGTTGAGCTTTTTAAGATTAGTTACTAACATATGGGCACTTGAGATGTGGTGCAGATGCCTTAGCGGGGCTATGAGCTGAGTATTTGGGGTCCATGTGTGGAGCCATTTTACAAAGGTAGATAAGTTTGAATTGGCTAAGGATTGAAGCCATGAGTTTGTGATGGTAAGCAAACCTTGAGTTCTAATGGTCAGAGGATCACGAAAGTGAGCCAGTCAGTGGACCTTGCTTCCATTAGCCAAGTGAGAAGGCTTTTTGGTAGTGTGTAATTCAGGGAAGCACGTAAGTGGGAATTGGCCAGTTGACAAGGCCTTGAGTCATGTGGGTTAAAGGATCAATTTGGTTGAGTAAGCAAATGGTATTAGTGTTTGAGTGGATCTAGTAAAGACTAGAACAATTTTAGCTAGGCAAAATTAAGCTGATTGGTTGACCAAATATGGAACTTTTTTTAGTAGATGCTAGCCAATGGGATGGCCATGAGTTTAAGTAGGTCATGGACCTTGAGTATCGAGTGGGTTAGTGCACCTTGAGATTAAGTAGTTAATGAATAGTATGATCGAGTGGATTAACGGGTCCTTAAGATTTGTGTGGGCTTTGAGTTGCCCTTTGATTTATGCTAGAGTCAAGGTAGACAAGTTATGGAACCATCATGGAGACATGGTTTCCTATAGAGCTAAGCTGAGTTAGAGTAAAAGTGGGGAGACTTGTGATTTCCTATGGAATTGAGCTAAGGCAGTGGAGCCTATAAGTTTATTAAGTATGTGATTGAGTTTGAGATAGCATGCATTAAGGTGCCACTATGAGGCCGGTTGGCTAGAGGGTCACACCTAAAGAGGTGACCTTGGAGAGGCTGACAAGACCTAAGTTGTGAGATGATGAAAGTGTTTGAATGTCACCATGCCAGGGTCTATTATGGGTGGTGCCATATGAGTGCAGTTGACCTAAGCACCAAGTCTAAAAAGTGTGCATCGAAGAGTTGGTGCCATAAGCATGTAGTTGGTGTGATAAGTCACATCCAGTGGGGCATACTAATTTGTGGCAAAGTAGGTGGTTATTCACTCGACTGAAGGTCATGATCAACAAGGGTACTTCAAGGTCACAGAATTATAAGATCATGGAAGAAGCCAGTAGTGGCACATATAAGTAATTGAGATAGAGTTTAATGGTGAGATTTGGAGATATCACAAAGGTGCAATAGAAATAGGATGATCCACTAACATCGACAATAGACAAGTACTATGGGTGATGCCTTATTTGATGGGATCATGACTCAATCCTTTAGGGCACAAATGAGGGACATATGAGAAAATGTCTACTGTGTGCAATAAGAGAGTTGAGTGTGGTCTTGGCATCAATGAGGGTATCAACATTGTAAGTGGGGAGAGTGTCATGGTTAGGCCCTAGTGTGCCTTAGTCCTACCATGAATAACCCTGAGTTGAGTAGCAAACAAGGCCTTGTGCTCAAAAAGTGGTCCCGGAGCTATGTACGGGCAGTGTAAGATCAAGAACGTGTTGCTAATAGTATGTGCAGGCAGTATGAGCCCTAGGCACGAAGATGCATAAACAAGTGTAAGCCAATGGGTAGGTGCCCTAAAAATAAGTTACCAGTCAAGTGCTATCAGTGAAAGCTATGCAAGGGTACCCTTGAATGGGTTGGTGGAGCAATAGGTGGAATGCTAGAATTATGGTGGCCAAAAGATAGGTCACTAGGCCTTGAGTTGGTTGAAGAAAGGCCTTGAGGTGGATGGGGAGAAAAATGTCCCCATTTCTGATATTCTTACGATTCTGGTAGGATGGCTGGGAAATCTCTTACACTTTTTATAGGTGGATAACTGGTGTTAGCTCTTCACCATCCTCTTGGCTAGTGGCAGGTGGGGGCCTGGCTATTTTGAAGTGAGCTACTCCTAGGCACACATAGTATCTAGGTGGGCAAGTATCGTCGAGTCACGAGAGGCATGTTATCTCTTCAGGTCATGGTAAAACCATGGATAGTTGGGGCAGTGGGCCTCGTATCTCGCCTTTGTGTTGAACCATGGGGTTAGATAGTAGCATTTGCTATGCCCATCAGTTTCCCCTCCTCAAGCCAAAATGATGAGTAAGCAAGGATCATGAGATGGTGTTTGCATGGGAAGGGCATCATCGAGCCTAAGGGATGAGCTGGCTAGTAGGTAGGCACATTGCTAGACCCTTGTGGCCAATCAATAAAGGTGTGTTATAGCTGGGGTAGCACATTTGAGTTCTTCAAGGTGGGATGGGCATGATGTTGAGTGTCCATCATGTGTGTGAGCAGCCTAGAATGAGGCTAAGGGCTGAGGCCTTATATGGAAAAACTAAGAAATAAAACTATGTGGAAAACTAAAAGTAAAACTAAATGTATATTGAAAAACTACTAATTAAGAATTATACAAGCACCTTAGGTTTGTATACAACTAACTAGGGTTTAAACTAGGAAACTAAATCTTCTTAAAAACTAATCTTATAATTGAGAGATTATCTATCCTAATTTTTTATCCTTAATTTTAGGGATACAAATACATAATTCTAGAGATACAAATATAAATATATAGATTATAAGATTACAACTAGCTATAAATAAGTGTTTTCTCACACTCCTCCTCAAGCCAGTGAATAGGTGCTTTCCATTCCCAACTTGGAAATAATTTCTTAAAATGTTGCACTACTGAGAGCTTTAGTTAATGCATCTACAAGTTGACCCTTTGTTGATACATAAGGTATACAAATCAACACATTGTCTACTTTTTCCTTTATGAAATGATGGTCTACTTCAATGTGTTTTGTTCTGTCTTTCTGCACAGGATTGTGCACTATGCTTATTGTAGACTTGTTATCATAGTAGAGTCTCATTGGTCCATCCCACTTGATCTTTAAGTCTTCTAGGATAATCTTTAACCATAGTAGTTCACAAATTCCTTGAGCCATTGCTCTGAACACTGCTTCAGCACTTGATCTTGCCACCACATTCTATTTTTTACTCCTCCAAGTCACAAGATTACCACCTAAAAAAGTGCAATAGCCAGAGGTGGATCTTTTATCAATTACTGAACCTATATAATCAGCATCTATATATGCTTCTAGAACTAGCCTTGAATTTCTTTTGAATAAGATATCTCTCATAGGATTGGCCTTTAAATAGTGCAATACATGGTAGACAACCTGTAGGTGTACTTCTTTAGGACTATGCATAAATTGACTTATCACACTCACAACATATGCTATATCAGGTCTAGTATGTGAGAGATAAATGAATCTTCCAACTAATCCTTGGTACTTCCCTTTATCTACAGTAGCATCTTCATTAGCTTCTCTAATTTTATGATTAGGATCTATAAGGGTATTTACAGGTTTACATATGAGCTTCCCAGTTTTCTTCAAAAGATCCATCATATATTTATGTTGTGAGATGAAAATACCATGCCGTGAGTGAGCTACTTCAATTCCTAGGAAGTACTTCTATCTCCCTTGATTTTTATCTCAAATTCTCTAGCCAAACACTGTTTTAGAGATTCTCTCTCTTTTTCATCATCTCCAATTTATAATTATATCATCAACATTCACTAATAAAACCGTGACTCTCCCTAAATCAGAGTGCTTGATAAATAATATGTGATATCATTGACTCTATTTATATCCAATTGCTAGCATCACTTTGGCAAATCTCCCAAACCAAGCCCTAGGAGACTGTTTAAGGACATATAAAGCCTTTTTTAGCTTGTATACTTTGTTTGCTTCTAGATGACCTCCAAATTCCGATAGAACCTTCATATATATTTGTTCTTCCAAATCACCATGTAGAAAAGCATTCTTTACATCAAATTGTTGAAGCTGCCAATTGTAATTTGTCATCAATGATAACAAAATCCTAATTGTATTCATCTTGTCAACTGGAGCAAAGGTTTCTTGATAATCCACTTTATATGGTTGAATGTAGCCCTTAGCCACTAACTTGGCTTTATACCTTTCAACAGTACCATCCGTCTTGTATTTTATAATGAAAACCCATTTACACCCCACTGGATTTTTCCTTTAGGCAACTCTACCAATTCTCATGTCTTATTTTTCTCTAGGGCCTTCATTTCTATTTTCATGGCTTGCCTACATTTTTCATTGGATAATGCATCGGATAATATAGTTGGAATAGAAATAATGTTTAGGCTTACAAGAAAATTTTTGTGGGATGGTGAGAATTTTTCAAATGACACAAAATTAGACATTAGGTACAATGGATGCTTAGTACATTATCTAGTTCCTTTCCTAATGGCAATAGGTAGATCATAATCACTAGTTATAGTTTTAGGAGATTCATGATTATTTTGAGAAATAGAGTCAAAGACTATAGTTACCTTATTTCTAGAGTTAGGATCAAGTTCTTGGACTGGCACTGGTTTAGGATCTGGAACTTTCCATCTTGAGTACACCTAAATTCCTTCATAGAATCAATCCTTTGTCACATAATGTACAACCAAATATCCTAGGTATGAGGTTATTCGTGGTAATAAAGTTAGGATAAAATTGTGAGAGTAGTTCCATAGGAGTTTTAAATCCCAAAACCCTTGAAGGTAACCTATTTATAATGTCTATGGCAGTGAGAACAGCTTCCCTCCAATATGATTTGGGTACATTTGCTTAGAAAAGAAAGGTTTGGGTTGTGGCTAGTAAATGGCTGTTTTTCCTCTCTACCACTCCATTCTGCTGTGGAGTATTAACACAAGATGATTCATTTTGGAAATAGGTGGATAGACTCTCACTAAAATAGTCTTTTGCATTATCAGTCCTAAATCTCTTGATTCTCACTCCAAATTGATTTTGGATCATGTTTTGGAAGCTTAAAAACACACCATTCACATTGATTTGGATTTATTAAAGAACCCAAGAGACCCTGGTACAATCATCTATGAATGAAACAAACCATCTTGCACCAAAAATATTAGGAATTGTAGAAGGACCCAAAATGTCATTATGAATCAAGTAAAAGGGATTAGAACTTCTTTTGTTACTAATTGTAAAAGACACACATCTGTGCTTTGCAAGTTCACAAACATCACAATGAAAATCTTTGATGTTTAATCCTTTGAACAAAGAAGGAAACATGTTTATCAAAGTTCCAAAAGAAGGATATCCAAAACGAAAATGATACAACTAGATTTTGTTTTTATTAAAAGATTTTTCAGAAAGAAATGACAAAGGTAAGCTATTCTTGATATTACTTATGTTGTTTGATGTCTCAAGATGGTATAGTCCATCTTTCTCTTTAGCAAGTCCAACCTTCTTCCCCGAACTGTAATCCTAAAATTGACAATAAAAAGGATAAAAAGTCTCTTTGCAGTTCATATCTTTGGTAAGTTTTTGTATAGATATCAGATTAGTAGACAATCTAGGAACATGAAAAACATTTTTAAGAACAAATGAGGGATTAATTTTAACATCTCCTAATCTTGCCACTATAGTAAGTGAGCCATCTACAACAATAATTTTCTTATTACTAGTACATAGGGTATATATACTAAACTTTTGTAAGGAGTGTGTCATATGGTCAGTGGCTCCTAAGTCAATGACCCAAGAACTCGTAATAGGCTAAACTAAGACATTTAATCCTTAAGAACCAGAAGCTTTACCTGAACTAGAGACCTTACCCAAGGAACATACCATAATAAGATTTTCAAGGGTTTTCAATAGGTTTATCAACTTTTCAATCTCTTTTCTGTCCAACTCTCCTTGTTTTTGAGACATCTGTAGTACTTTAGCAATTTTCCTAGTTGACACTTCCCCAAATTAAGTGGTAATGATATCTTTCTTTGAAGTAAAAAAGTCTTAAAATATAACCAAAAATGACTTTTAGCAATGAAGGCTAAAGAAGGGAAAAATAAAATGGCTATAAAGGCCTTAACAGGGTTCGACAATGAAGGCTGAAAATTTTACTTCTCAAGAAGAGCCTAAAGCTCTAATATCGTATGGAAAAACTAAGAAATAAAACTATGAAAAACTAAGAGTAAAACTAAATGTATATTAAAAAATTGCTCTTTAAGAATTATACAAGCACCTTAGGTTTATATACAACTAACTAGGAGTTAAACTAGGAAATTAAATCTTCCTAAAAACTGATCTTATAATTAAAAGATTATCTATCTGAATTTTTTGTCCTTAATTCTAGGGATAAAAATACTTAATTCTAGAGATACAAATATAAGTAGATAAATTACAATATTACAACCAGCTGTAAATAAGTGTTTTCTCGCACCCTAAGATATGAGTTTTATGGGACGAGATGAGCCTAGAGTGGCCCTTGGTTGGTTTTGACCAACTTTTGTGTTATGCCTTTGGGTTTGAGGCATAAGAGCTTGTGTATGATCTGGGCAGGCATGGTGTTGGGTATTCTTCATGCCAAAATGAGATAGTATCATGAGAACCAAGACTGTGTGCCCTTACAAGCCAAATGGGTTAGAGATTGAGACCTTGATGCCTATAGGTAGAGATGCATGCTCGAGGCCACCTTGAGAATCATGGGTTGATTAAGATGATGGGAGTGGGGTTCCTCTGTACCAAGTATGGGAATGTTACATGGGACCCTATAGGGTTTAAGCCAAGTAGGGCTTCCAAGCATGTAGCTCGAAAGATTGGAAATGATCTGTCCACTAAGAAATGGACTTGAGAAAGGCTGACCTCGACTAAGAAAAGTCTTGGTGCCGTAAAGGAGCATGGTTTTTATCTAAGGATCTCACAGTCCATGACACCCACCATGTGCCAATTGTGTTTGAGGCAAGTGCCCACAGTAAGGGCCAGCATGTGCTGATGGTGTTTGAGGCAACTACCCATGCTAAGGGACATTTTTTGTTGAGGCTAATTGAGGCATGTACCTATGTCACACCCTAAGCGATCGCACCAAATGCTTAGGCCCATGCACCGAGGACCAAGGATCGAGCACTAGGGATAGTTGTAGGGGTTGGCACAATAAGCATGGGAAAAGTGTTTAGATGACTCGTATAGCATGCAGACCTACCTGCATAGCCAGGACTAGGCTTGCAACATGCCTGCACTACACTTAGGTGGACCCAAAAGAGCCTGGCCAATCCAAAATCTTTTGAAGGTATCCAAAATCGACAGCATTCAGTAGGAGGATCTGGTTGACCCTGAAAATCAATAGGAGCCCTATGTAATCTGTGTAATAATGTGTAATCTTAATTTTTAGGAATTTTGTAAATCCCTTGATTTTAAGAGATAGCCATAAGTAGAGCTAGGGGCCTTAACTAAAAAATAAAGGGTCATCCCACCCTCAGTTGCACATCATTAGACACATTCTGTCTTCAGTAATATATTACATATTCTAGCATTCTCTATGTTCTCTCTAACTTCCATATTTTTCCTTTCTAGCAGTTTGTTTGCCTTCGTGGTTGGTTTTTAGGCTCACTTAGACCTAAGGAACACATTCTTGGTCTAAGGCTGCATGGATTTTGAGTCAAAGGTCAGAGTCCATGACAGTTGGTATCAAAACAGGTTCAGTGCAAGTTTTATTTGGTGATGTTTAGATCGCACTCAAGGCATTCACAAAAATGGTATCCTAGGGTGATGTTGCTAGCCAACAACCAAAGGCCCAGAAACAAGGTCATAGAAAGGGCAAGAAAGCCAATTCAAAGGACATCTAGTCTACCTTAGAGAGGCATGTGGCCAAGGTAGAGGTGATAGTGCGGTGATGTGAAGGAAAGTTTAATAATGTAGATCTTCACTTTGAGGCATTAGACTCCATAGAGGAAGAGCTCAAAGATGAGTTGCAAGCTACTCTAAATGAGGGCATCGACATGATTACCTAGTGAAATGCAACCTTGGAGTCCCAGATGGAGACCATGCACAATGAGATGGAGGAGCTCAAAAGGTAGCTTGCTACTTGCAAGATTGCCATTGGGAATGGTGTGACTGTTAGAGTGTCTAAGACCCATGTGGAGACTCCTAAGCCTGAGGAGTTCAAGGGGACTAGGGCAATCAAAGAAGTAGACAACTATCTATAGGGGATGGAGCAGTACTTCCAAGCCACGAGTATGCAGGATAATGCTACTAAGGTAAGCACAGCTTCAATGTATCTTACTGATGTTGCCTTATTTTGGTGGAGAGATAGGTGTGATGACGTGAGGTGTGAAGGTGCCTTGATTAGAATTGGGGTAGAGCTACAAAAGGAGTTCAAAGAGTAGTTTTACCTAGAGTATGCCAATGATGAGGCATAGGTAAAGTTATGTTGACTTACTCAACAGGGGGACATAAAGGAGTCTATCCAAAAATTCTCAAAAAAATACTTCAGATTTTAGATCTGAAAGAGACTGAGGGTCTATTTGCGTTCATGGATGGGCTCAAGTCATGGGTGAAGTAAGAGCTATGAATGAGGGGGGTTCATGAGTTGGCCAAGGCCATGATCATTGCTAAGTCCTTGGTGGAGTTCAAGCCATAGAATAAGTTTGAGTCTTCCAAGCCTAAAGGGAAAGGTAAGAGAGACCTAGAGAAATAGTCCAAGAGAGGGGACCATGATTAATAGTTTAAGGATGGAGATTGAAACCATTTAGATAAGGGCATCTAAGGCAAACTGCCAATAGGCAAATGGAAAGCAAAAAGAGATTGGGAGCTGATCTTATGCTACTTGTGTGGAGAAGCACACTTAGCTCGAAACTACCCAAAGAGAGGCAAGCTAGCTACCATAGACAAGAAGTCAGATGAAGAGCCAAAAGATGGGATAGCAAAGCTTGGGTCATTAGTGCTTAATGTTGTCCAATGTAAAGGGGGCCATAAGCCAAAGAGGTTGATGTATGTGAATCTGACGGTTGTGGGTAAGAAAATGAGCACACTAGTGGACACAAGTGCCTCGCATTTGTTTATTTTAGGTGACAGAGCCTAGAAACTTAACCTAAAGGTGCACAAAGGAACTGTTGCCATCAAGACAATGAACTTCAAGGAGGTCCAGCCATTGGAGTAGCATGAGGAGTGGAGATATAGCTTAGAGCTTGGAAAGGTAAGGAAACAATCGAGGTAATACCCTTGGATGACTATGAGTTTGTGATTAGGTTAGATTTTCTTGCTCCAATTAACATCTTCCCTATGCCTTTTGCCAATTGCATATGCATTCTAGATGTACGGTGCCAATGCTTTGTACCCTTAAGGCACAAATCTAGGATTAGGTCCAAGGTGCTATTAGCGATTCAATTTGCCAAAGTGGTGAACAAAGATGAAGACACCTTCTTGGCTAACCTGAAGTATGAGGAACCAAGGGAAAAAGAGATTGACACCCCCTTAGAGGTGCTAGAGGTGTTAAAGACCTTTAACAATGTGATGCCCACAAAGCTACCTAGCATGCTACCATAAAAAAAAAAGGTGGACCATAGGATTGAGCTAGTACCGGTGGCCGAGCCACTGGCCAAGGCCCCTTACCGTATGTCCCCACCAGAGTTAGAGGAGGTGAGGAAGTAGCTTGGGGAGTTGATTAATGCTGGCTACATCAGGCCATCTAAGAATCTGTATGGTGCCCTAGTTTTGTTCCAACACAAGCATGATGGGTCATTGCCATTGTGTGTTGACTACTAGGCTTTGAACAAGTTGTCCATTAAGAACAAGTATCATATCCCACTCATTGAAGACTTGTTTGACCAACTTAAAGGTGCAAGGTGGTTCACCAAGTTAGATTTAAGGTTAAGTTATTACCAGGTTAGGGTCACAGAGGGAGATGAGCCCAAGATAGCATGTGTCACCCATTATGGCTGTTATGAGTTTTTAGTTATGCCATTTGGACTCACTAATGCCTTGAAACATTTTACATACTCATGAACAAGGTACTTCAATCATTCTTTGATTGTTTTGTTGTGGTTTATCTTGATGATATTGTGATCTACAGCTAGATATTGGGAGAGCATGTAGACCACTTGAGACAAGTGCTCGCGATGTTCTAGAAAAATGAACTTTATGTCAAGAAGGAGAAGTGCTCATTTGCCCAGGAAAAGGTATCATTTCTAGGCCACATAGTGTAAGGTGGCAAGATACGCATAAATACATGCAAGGTGTGTGCCATTCTATATTGGGAATTGCCAGCTAAGTTAATTGAGTTAAGATCATTCCTTGGGCTGGTCAACTACTATAGGCACTTCATCAAAGGCCACTCAGCTATAGCCACACCTTTGATAGATTTCCTTAACAAGGGGAGAGCATGAGAGTGGAGCACCACATTTCAGAAAACTTTTGATCAGTTGAAGAGGGCAGTGACTAAGAAGCCAGTGTTGGCCTTGCCAGACCATGTTAAGCCATTATAAGGTGCATATAGATGTATTAGACTTTGTGATAAGGAGAGTACTGATGTAAGAGAACCATCTGATTGCATTTTATAACTAGAAGCTCAATGAGACCGAATGCAGGTACATAGTCTAAGAGAAGGAGATGATAGCAATTGTGCACTACTTATGCACTTGGCGGCATTACCTATTGGGGTCAAAGTTTAGGGTTAGGATGGATAATATGGCAACCAGTTACTTCTAAATGTAAAAGAAACTATCCCCCAAACAAGCCCATTGGTAGGATTTTCTTGTAGAATTTGATTACAGGTTGGAGTATAGGCCAAGACGAGTAAAGAAAATGGCTGAAGCCCTAAGCAGAAAGGTGAACCTTGCTACCATTAGCCAACTAGGGGGTCTTTGGTGTCATGCATTAGAAAGGGGCTCACACATGATCTTACAGCTAAGGCTCTCATTGAGTATGCCAAGCAAGGTAAGACTAGGCAGTTTTGGTTACAGGATGACTTGTTGTACACCAAGGGTAGTAGGCTGTTTATGCCATAACATGGGAAGCAGCATACAGGGAGGTTTTACAAAAGTACCATGATTTTACATAGGTTGGTCACCTGGGGTTAAGCCATAACTTAGTCTTGCTAGAAGACCAGTACTATTAGTTACACATGAGGGACAATGTGGAGGTCTATGTGAAGACTTGTCTTATGTGCCAACAGGACAATGTGGAGCTCAAGAAACTAGGCGGTCTCTTAGAGCCATTATTGATACTAGGGTAACCATGGGAAAGTGTCACTTTGGACTTCATAGTCAGTCTATCAAAAGCAAAGGGTTGGGAAGCATCATGGTAGTGATGGATAGGTTTTCAAAGTATAGGATTTTCATTCTAGCAACCAAGGAGTGCCTAGTCGAAGAGGTAGCCCATTTGTTCTTGAAGAATATGGTGAAGTACTGAGGAGTATCAGAGATCATTGTTGGTGATTGAGATGGGTCTGGACATTCTAGATTGTGGAGCTTGGCCACTCAATACACTACAAAATGAAAGGTTACAGCAGTTGCCAGAAAAAAAGGCTAACAAAAGAACAACAAAAAGGTTTAAGGCAAGAGTAAGGATGTTATTGCTTAACGGTTTTGATGTGTGTACAATAAGGGTGGAGGACTCTATTTTTAGCTGACTCTTCCTTACAATCCCTTGATTATATGAGCCAAGATACAATCACTAATTTGAGGGTATTTGGTGCTGCTACACAATCCTTGACTTGCTAAAATCATGTTGAGCACTAGGCCTTTTATAAGCCTCCAAATCTGATTTTTCTAGGACTGTGTTCAGGCATCCCCACACCTAGGCTTGATCGTGCACCTACACTTCAATCATCAGCGCTCCTACCCTGACCAGGTTCCTGCACATTGCTCACCAATGCTTGTCGCTGGGCCAAGCTCAATCTTACTAAACTTGAACACCTTCCCTGAGTCTTTGAAATCTTGATCAGCACCACTTGCCCTATTGTTCTAGGTTAGTTCACAATAACCTAGACCTTCAGTGCACCTCAAGGCCCGGTACCCTTGGCTGTCAAACTCTATCCTATTTTAAATGGAATTGTCACTTAACTCAGAGAGAACCCTTAGGCCTAGACTAGCTTATAGACCATGACATTTTCCCCCACTCATTCTAGCAATGCCCTTATTGCTAGGGGGATGATGCACCCACCTTGTACGCTGGTTTCGACTCTTACCCTATGAAACACTTTTCCAATATTTTGGTCCCATACTCGAACATGTACTTTTTTGGCTTCCATTGTTCTTGATTCTATGTTCTTTAGCACTTTGTTGCAATGGTACATTTGACTCAAGTTGCTAATGCTTTCTCTTCTTCGTCTGAGTTAGTCATGGCACACTCTTTTGTGAGTAATTTGGTTGCACTATGGGACTCATGCTGTGGCACTCTGCTGCCACTAGTTTCCCCTCATCAGCTCCTCAAAAGATCTAAACCCCTCGACTATCTTGACTAGCATTTGGCTGCTCCTCTTTAGGCTTTTTCTAGTGCTATTTACCATTACCACTCTTACCTTCAGATAGCCCGTCTACTTGCTTGATGGCTGAAAGCTTTGAGCACTTCTTGACCCAATGTGGACTGGCATAAAAATAGCAACTCAAGGGCCCTTTGCCTTTGCTAGCATCTCTATTGGTTTTTTGAAATCTAAGCTTCCTTGTAACCTTTTCCTCCCTTAAGGAACAAACACTAATATCTCCCTCACTTTGGCCTTTTCTCTTCGACCTTGGATACTTGGTGCACTTAACCTAAGTCAATGATTTTGTAGCAACTTTGGCTTAACTCAACTCCTGGGTGCCTTTTTGTTGTAGGTTGACCTTTACCAATGGCTTTAGTCCATCAATGAAATGCTTAGGCACCTCCACTCTCAGTCTTAAGCCTACACTAACAACCATGGTAGCTCATAATGCAGCATGGTCAACCTTAAGCCTGGCTAGTTTTTCTTATAAGGTTGTCACAACAGACTCTAATGCCTCATTACATTGCTTGAGCTTCTCCATTGCTTTATTTGAGGATCCCTCAATGCCCCCTAAACTGATTTGTTGTTTAAAGAATGGTTTCGTCATAATTTGCTAATTGAGTGCTTATCAACACATATCTTGCTGAAGCCTTCCCTTATTTGTCTGTAGGTGGGTGCTCCTTAAACACCTCTCTTTAGCCCCCTATCTGTTTTCCCTAGCCATGTCACAACCCAAAACACATAAACTATTAGATAATAAATGCATAAATAAAAGATTACCTCCACTCTAGTTGGCACTTGAGTAATCTAGTTTTGGTTCCCACAAGCTAGCACACTAGTCTGTCAGCACGGCACACTAGCATAGCACACAATATCGGGCACTAGTTTGCACACTAGCTCAAAACACAAGCCTCTCAGTCAGGCACTTGTATGCATATTTGCACCCCTGAACAACATGCCTAGCACACCCATAGCACATAGTAACAACTTGTCGGGCACTTATTTTGCACTTTAGCATCCCTGCACCTAACATACCAAAAGTGTTTCACCAACACATGAGCACAGTAGCCCTTCCAAGATACATGTACCAAGTAGCAAACCACATGCACCATACAATCGATTGTCCACATGCACTATGGGATACTTGCACGTCTCACCATAATGCTCACACCCTACACCAGGATGCCCGTAAGCAAGTTCCCAGACCTACACCAACACCAACTCTGGCTCCTCATGACAACTTTGGCTCTCACAACAACTTTGGCTCTTTTTACCATGAGCAAGGATCTGTTGCACACTCTGAACCAAGGCTCTAGTCATCACCACTAGTCTGGTCTAGGCTTTGATACCCTCTGGTATCTAGTTCTACCACCTACTTTAAAGGTTCCCCTAAACTAGGCTTTCATACCACTTATCATAAGTAGAGACTTAAGCTCCAAGCTTGCATGATTCCAAGACACAGGAATGGACTCTTTTGTGTCCCAAATCAGCCTAACACAAGAAATAGTGATGGATAGTCTAGACTACAAGGCTTGGCCTCCAAGTATGCTGTAAAATGAAAGGGCATAGCAAGTGCTAGAAAAATGGCTGACAAATGAATAATAGAAAGGTTTAATGCAAGAGTAAAGATGTTATTACTCAATGGTTATGGTGTATGTACAATAAGGATGGGGGACTCTCTATTTTTAGCTAAGTCCCCTTTACATTTAGTACTTGAGACACATTCCCAAACTTAGAAATTATAATCCTTGGATTCTAGGCGCTAAGATACAATCCTTGAATCAAAGGGATTCAGTGCCGCTGCACAATCCTTGATTTGCTAAAATCATGATGAGCACCAAGCCTTCTAGAAGCCTCCAAATCTAATCCTCTTAGGACTACACTCAGGCATGCCTACACTTGGGCTCGATCATGCGCTTGCACCTCGATCATTAGTGCTTTTGCTTAGGCCCGATTAGGCATCTATGCATTGCTCACCAATGGCCACCCTTGGGCCTGGTTCAATATTGCTGAACCTGAACACCTTTCCTGAAACATTGGAGTCTTGATCATTACTCGCCCCATTGTTTTAGGCTAGTTCCCTATGACCTGGAACTCCAGTATGCCTTAAGGCTTAGTTCCCTTGGTTTTTAGACTTTGTCCCACTAGAACTGGAATTGTCACTAGACTTAAAGAGAACCCTTGGGCTTGGACCTACTTAAGGACCATGACGCATGCATTGAGGGTTATTCGATGCTAATGGTGCTCAAGGCACTTGCATATGTCATGGTCTGCAAGTTGGTTGTAATGGGCTGTGCATTCTTTAGATTGAAACCATGCATCTATGTGGCACCAAGACTACTATTAGTCGAGGTTAGCCTTGCTCAAGTCCATTTTTCCAGGGACAGATCATTTTTTATCCTTTAAACTATATATTTATGAGCCCTTCTTAGCTCAAACCCTATAGGGTCGTATGCAACATTCTCAAACTTGATAAAGAGGAACCTAACTCCTATAAACACAATCAAACAATCATTCTCAGGGTGGTCCCGAGCACCCATATTTGTTCACAAGCATCAAGACCTCGAGCACCAACCTGCCTAGCTAATAAGGGCGCACAACCCCAGTTCTTATGATATTAACTTATTTTGGCATGGTGACAACCTAACACCATGCCCACCCACCTGCATTGTAAGCAAACTTTTATGCCTTGAACCCTAAGGCATAACATAGATGCCAGTTAATAGCTAGCTCAGAGCCATATTTGGCTTATCTCATCCTATGAAAATCATATCTCAGGGCCTTGGCCTTTGCCTCATTTTGGGCTACCTACATGCATGATTGGCATTTAATATTATGCTTGTCCTATCTCAGGGAAATTGGATGTGCTACCCCAGCTACAACAAACCTCTATCGATTGGCCACAAGGGTCTGCCAGCATGCTTGCTTGCTAGCCCACTCATCCTTCAAGCTCGATGGTGCCCTTCTTATACAAACACCATCTAATGATCCTTGGTTACTTATCAACTAGCTTAAAGAGGGGAAACTATGAGGGCATAGTGAACACTAAAGTTTAACCCCATGGCTTAACATAAATGCTTAATATGAGGCCCATCAGCTACGACCATCCTTGGGTTTACCATGACCTATGAAGGCATCATACCACACTTGTAACTCGATGATGCCCGCCCATCTAGACACCACATGTGCCTAGAAGTATCTCACTTCAGACTAGCCAAGCCCTCGTCTGCCCATTAGCTAAGGGGTAATGGAGAGCTAACACCAGTCATCCCCTTATAAAGAGCATAAGAGATTTCCCAGCCATTTTACTAGGAATTGTAAGACTATCTAAAATAGGGATATTTTTTCCCCCACTATTTTAAAGCCTTTATTCAGCCAACTTAGGGCTCAGTGACCTCTTCCTTGGTTGCCATAATTCTTATATGCTACTATTGCTCCACTAACCCACCCGGGAGTGCCTATTCTTGACTTCGACAAATAGCACTCGATTGGCTACTTGACTCCAGGGTGTTCCCCTACTGGCTCACACTTGCCTATGCATCTTAGGGCCTAGGGCTCACACTGCCTACACACACTATTAGGAATATGTTCACAAGCTTACACTACCAACGCATAGCTCCAAGACCACTGTCCTAACCACAAGGCCTCATCCACTAATCAACTTAGGGTCAGCCATGGTAGGAATGAGGCACATCAAGCTTGACCATGATACTGGTCCAAGCCCATGGGTTTCTTCTGAGTCAATGAGCAATTCTAGATCTCATGAGATAGGGTTTGATAGCCAAGGGGACCAAGCCTTGAGGACTACTAGAGGAACAAGTCATAGGGAACTAGCATAGAATAGAGGTATAGGCAATGATCAAGACTCTAAAGGCTCAAGCATTACGTTCAAACTTAGTAGAATTAAGCCAATCCCAAGTGCAGGCACTAGTGAGTGATGCATAGGCACATAATCAAACCCAAGCAATGGCACTAATAATCAAGGTACTAGTGCATAGTCAAACCCAAGTGTAGGCACACCTGAACACAATTCTGAAAGAATTATGCTTAGGGGCTTCTATAAGGCCTAATATTGTAGCACAATCTTTGACAAGCTAGAATTATGCTGGGCAATTAAGTTTCACAGGCTAAATTACTCTTATGGAGTCAATTCCTTATCAAAGGTCACATGGAGTTTGGCTTAAGACCAGAGCTCGTGACATATGCACCGAACATCATTTATTGTCAATGGCACTTGTGAGGCAGACAAATGCCTTGGAAGGAACAGAAAAGTGGTAGAAAGGTCACAGTACACATGTCACACCAAGTGCCATCATCTAGCAAAGGTGTCTAAGGAAAAAATTACACCAAGGTTAAACATGTGCTAATAATGGTTAACGCATGTGCCAAGACCAAGGGCCAACATGTCTCAATGGTGGTTGAGACATGTGCACATGTCGAAGGTTATTAGGTGCCAATGGTGGTTGAAGCATGTGCATATGTCACAGTATGCAAGCTAGTCCAAGCCTAGGGGTTCTCTTTGAGCCAATGAATAGTTCTAGTTCTAGTGGGACAAGGTCTAACAACTAGGGGATGAGGCCTTAAGGCATACTTAAGGCCCAGGTCAAAGTGAACTAGCCTAGAACAGTGGTATAGGTAGTGATCAAGACTTTAGAGGATTAGGCACGATGTTCAAGTTTGGCAGAATTGAGCCAAGCCCAAATGCAAGCACTAGTCAGCGGTTATATGAATTTAGAAGCCATAAAAGTTGCATTGGCTTAGAAAAAATATGAAGATATGCGCGATCGTGGTATGCATGGTACATGGCTCGAGCACAAGATACCCGTACATGGTGCATGGCCCATTATATACCAATAGTGATTGAATAAATTGCTTACACAAAGGGCTAGCATGTGCTGATGGTGGTCAAAACATGTGCCGAGACCAAAGGTTAACACATCTTCATGGTTGTCAAGGCATGAACATGTGTCTTGGTCCACAAGATGGTATAGGCCTAAGGGTTCTCTTTGAGTTAAGAAATAGTTTTGATTTTAGAAGGATAGGGTCGTTATCTAAGAAGACCATGCCTTGAGGCCTACTAGAAGCCCAAATCATAGGGAACTAGCCTAGAATAGTGGTATAGGTAGTTATCAAGACTCTAAAGGCTCAGGTACACTATTCATGTTTAGCAAATTTAAGCCAAGGCTAGGTACAGGCACTAGTGAGCACTTATATGAAATTACAAGCCATAAAAATGGCGTTGGCATGGTGAAAATATGAAGATGCAGCTAAACCCACCTAGTACCCAGTCATGGTGTGCATGTTGCACGGTCAGGGCCTAGGATACCCACATTTGGTGCATGGCCCAACATGTACCGATGGTGTTGGAAAGAACTACCTATACAAAGGACCAGCATATATTGAGACTAAGGGCCAACATGTCCCGATAGTGGTTAAGGCATCTGCTTATGTCATGTATACCAACAAAATTACAAGGATCACGTATACCAAAATTGGGGCTTAAAATCCTTTTAAAAATTTTCAAAAAATACTGAATTGGGAAATTTTCTAAAAATCATGAAAAATAAAAAATGAGTCACCCTACCATGAAACTTTACAAAAAGGCTTAGGAGACAATCATATGAATTTACAAGCCATAAAAATGGCATTAGCATAGCAAAAATATGAAGATGTGCCTAAACCCACCTACTACTTGGTTGTGGTGCTTATGGTGCTTATGGTGCGTGGCTTGGGCATAAGATACCCACAAGTGGTGCATGACCTAGCTTGTGCCAATGATGTTTAATGGAATTGCCCGCACAAGGGTGAGCATGTGCGATGGTGGTTGAGGCATGTGTCAAGACAAAGGGCCAACAAGTTTTGATGGTGGTTGAGGCATGTGCATGTGTCACAGTCTACATGCTAGCCTAAACCTAGAAGTTCTCTCCAAGTCAAGGAGCAGTTCTAGTTCTAGTGGGATAGGGTTTGACAGCCAGGGGATCAATCCTTGTGGCCTATTGGAGGCTTAGTTTGTATAGAACTAGCACAAAATAGTGGTATGTGTAGTGATCAAGACTCTAGAGGTAGAATTAAGCCAAGCTTGAGTACGAGTGTTGGTGAACAATAGGTGCGCACACAATCGACCCAAGCAAGGGCACTGATGATCAAGGCTTAGGCACATGGTTGACCCAAATATGAGCATGCTTGAGCACAATCCTAAGAGGATCAGATTTTGGGGCTTCTAAAAGGCCTAGTACTGCAACATAATCTTTAACAAGTTGGAATTATATTGAGCACTTGAGTTTTATAGGCTGACTTAGGCACACAGAGTCAATTCCCTATCTAAGGTGACATGGAGTTTGGCTTAAGACTAGAACCCATGACACATACACTGAGAATCATTTAGTGCCAATGGTGCTTGCGGGGTAGATAAGTGCCTTATGAGGGATAAAAGAGTGGTGGAAAGGTCACAGTACACATGCCGCACCAAGTGCCAACATCTAGTGATGGTATCTAAGGCTATAACTCACACCAAGGGCTCGCATGCACCGGTGGTGGTTGATACATGTGCAAAGACCAAGGGCCAACATGTCTTGATGGTGGTCAAGGCATTTGCTTGTGTCACAGTCTAGAAGTTGGTCTAGGCCCAAGGGTTCTCTTTGGGTCGAGAAGTAATTCTAGTTTTAGTGGGATCGAGATCAATAGCCAGGGTGACCGAGCCTTGAGGCATACTAGAGGCCCACATCATAGGGAATGGGTAATGATCAAGACTCTAAAAGCTTAGGCATGGTGTTCTAGTTTGGCAGAATTGAGTCAGGCCTAGGTGCATGCACTGATGATCATATATATGAATTTACAAGCCATAAAAATAGCATTGGATTGACAAAAATATGAAGATGTTCCGAAACCACCTACTTCTTAATCATGGTAAGCTTGTGAAGCAGCTCAAGCCAAGGATACCTATGCATGGTATGCAGCCTAGCATATGCCGATGGTGTTCAAAGGAATTGCTTGTAAAAAGGGCTAACATAGGTCGATAGTGGTCAAAGCAAGTGCCGAGACCAAGGGCCAACGTGTATTGGGGTGGTCAAGGCATGTGCATGTGTCTTAGTCCATAAGCTGGTATAGGCCTAAAGGTTCTTTCAGAGTTGAGGAGCAATTCTAGTTCTAGCTTGACAGGTTTTGACAACTAGGGGGACAAGGCCTTGAGGGTTACTAGAGGCCCAGGACATAGAAAACTAGCCCAGAATAGTGGTATGGGTAGTGCTCAAGACTCAAAGGCTTTGACACTTTGTTCATACTCGATAGAATTACGCCAAGCCATGGTTCGGGCATTGGTGAGCATTTATATGAATTTACAAGCCATAAAAGTGGCATTGGAATGGTAGAAATATGAAGATGTGCCTAAGGTAACCTACTGCCTAATCATGGAGTGCATGGTACACAGCTCGAGCTTAAGATACCTATGCATGGTGTGTGACCCAGTATGTGCCAATGATGTTTTAGGGAACTATCTGCATAAAGGGCCAACATGTGCCGATGGTGGTTGAAGCATATGTCGAGACCATGGGCCAACATGTCCTAATGGTAGTTGAGGCATGTGCATGTTCATGGTCGGTAAGTTGGTTTTGGTGTAAGGGTTCTCTTTGAGCTGTGAAGCAGTTCCAGTTCTGGTAGAATAGGGTTCGACAACCAAGGTAACCAGGCTTTAAGCCCTACTAGAGGCCCAAACTAGCCCAATTCAAGTTTTACAGAATTAAGCTAGGCCCAAGTGCAAGCACTAGTGAGTAATGCATAGACATATAGTTAGACCCTTGGTGTGGCCACTAATGATGGAAGTGTGAGCACATGGTTAGACCCTGGTGTAGGCACTAATGATGGAAGTGCAAGCACATGGTTGGACCTAGGTGTGGGCACTGATGATCAAGGTATAGGTAAATGGTCAGATCTTGGTGTGGGCATGCCTGAGCATAGTCCTGGAAGGATTAGATTTATGGCTTCTAAAAGGCTTAGCACTACAACACAATCTTTGATAAGCTAGAATTGTGTCAAGAACTTGAGTTTTCTAGGCTAACTTAGGCCGACGAAGTCAATCTCCTATCAAAGGCCGCATAGAGTTTGGCTTAAGATCAAAGCTTATGACACATGCACTGAGCATCATTTGGTGTTTATGGAGATCAAGAGGCAAATAAGTGCCTTGGGTGGGAGGTTCATGGTACACATGCTGCCCCAGGTGCCAACATCTACCAAATCGGTGTCGAAGGCAACAACTTGCACCAAGGGCTCGCTTGCACCAATGGTGGTCAAGATAAGTGCCCACACCTAGTGCTAGCAACTGGCGATGGTGTTTAAGGCAACATCTTGCATGAATAGGCCAACATCTACTGATGGTGTCTAAGGCAATAATAAGCTAGCATCTAACAATGATGTTGCTATAATTGCCCACACAAACCAAGTGCTAGATGTTGTCAATGGTATTAAAGGTAATTGCCTGCACCAGGGGCCAGCATGTATCGATATAATTCAAGGTAATTGTCTACACCAAGGGCAAGCCTATCTCTATAACAAATACCATTGGCATTCGATTGTCATTTACTTGGATGCTCAAAGAAGGAATGTCATCATCTAGCCGAATTAGTTGCAATGGAGAACACCATTCATCCCTAACCCCAGAAGGGTATGGTGTAAAAAAAAAATGAAGTGAGAGGACTTCGGTGGGTTTGGTGAGGGGGAAGGATAAATCATAGTGACAAAGGGTGGAATCTTATTGGATTAAGGCCAAAAGGCCATTCTACCACTTATAATAACTCATCATATATTTAAGTTATCTGCAAAGGATTCAAGTCTTGCTAAATTAACCAAAGCTACCATAACTATGAAGCCACCACTAGAATGTCAAGATGAAGAGATTTTAGCTGACAAGGTATCTCAAGTATCTCAAAAAATAGTTCATGAATATTTAGTGAAGTGGGAGGGCTTAAGATCAAAAGAAACCAATTGGGAAAAAGATCATGACCGCAAGCATTCAAGCAGAAGATTGAAGAACTCTAGGCTTACAAGTCAATGAGGGTGTTGATAGAATAGGTGGGAGAGGATGTCATGAGGCAACCTCATAGAGGGCCATGACGAGTAGCCTGGTACTCATTGTGAGGCAAATCGGATGACCTAACCCTAGTTCCAACTATGAGCTTTTTAATTGCACAACTTTAATAGACACTATTAAAGTTGGAATTACCAGGGTTGTTGGCACTAAACTTGCCCTCTAATGGATCCTTATTAAGGGATTTAGATTGTACTCATTCTAATTACCAGGTTCATAGAGCTTGATATTGTTATTTATTGTCACTACCTCCCCATATCAAGATTGGGTAAGTTGTGTACCTACTACCCTCCTTGGATGTGGTTGCCATTTTTTAAGCTTTTTCTCTAAAATCAAACCCTAATTCTTTGTCACCCATCACCAACATAGTAGGCCACTATCCTACCATCAAATGTTGATGGGGTAAACTTTTAATGATGCATTGCCAGCATAAAAAGCCATGCAATCTATCAAGTTATCATAAATCATCAGAGCAACAGGCAAAGCCCATATCAACCTTTTATCTAATTAATGTATCCTTTTCAAAAGTCAGGGTTTGTAGCACGTATTAGCTCTAGAATTATTATGGTTATCCAAGTAGTAGATAGCATCAAAAAAACTATAATTGATTTAATGAGCCATTTGTAGTTTCACAATCTGAATTAGTTCATACTTACATATGCATCACTTAATCTTTGAGACAATCATATGACTATTGGAAGGATAAACCAGGTAGCATTCCTGTAAGATGTTGGCACCTCATGAAGTGTCATGCATGTCAAGCTCGAAAAATGCACAGCATCAGATGAGCAAGGGCTGGGAGCCTATGCCCATAAAACATTTCACATCTAAGAGCACGATCGAAAACCAATGCACCATTATGGCCACGAAGGTTTAGGTGGCACAATTGAGACATGACAAATGATTGCAGTCTGACCCATAGCTCCTAAAAACACAAGACAGATGAGGGATGGCAAGACATCCAATTTCCATCGATTTAGGTATATAGCACAGGATCTGATTACACCCCCAATGTATGATGACCACGTAACAGAGATTAAAGAGGGTGACAGGTCAATAGTTTGATACATCAAGCATAGAGCATTCCAACACACACAGCAATAGCACCACACATATGCCTATTATGTACAAATGGTAACATCCACGTACACCAGTCTATAACCCACCCAATCAATTACTTAATGAGTAGGTAGAGGAAATGATGTGTGAGGGCATGCTAAAATCGCTTGGCATGGGAAAAGCGCAAGCAAGGGCCACAAGACTACCCCTACCATCCAACAAGCAACAATGGCATGACACCACCAATGCTTGGTCTGGATAAGATTGCACACGTAAACCTTGCTATCACCACCTTAAGGGGACATTGCTTATTTCAGGGTCTTGTTCTTAGGGTCATAAACGACATGGGTTGCATGTATGGGTTGGCCAGGCCAAGGCATTTTTGTGGTCGATGAGAAGGTACCATGAGATTACTGAATACTTTAGAGACATAGCCAGACCAAGACCATAACTGCAGCTTATACTTGCACCACCCTAGAGAACCATTGTCGATTTAAGACTTGGTCTACAAAAACATTAGCCGTAAGCATAGGCTTATGCTCGACACAATCAAGCTCTTTTTTTGCATACACACTAATTGATTGAGGCAATGTGCTCCTGTAGGTCATCAGAGCAACTAGTTGCTAGACAACACATCCAGAAGGCATGCACAACCTTGATTTTGCTCCAAGGATGCTACCATTGATTTACAATGATAGGCTCAACATGCACACCTACTCCCCTACAAAGAGAGAAAGGGCCCTAAAGAACTACCCTTAAAGAGCATGAGAGATTTATAGATATGCTAGTAGTAGACATTAAAGTGTCTGTAGTGGGGACACTTTTTTCAAATAGGCATATCTCACACCAATGGTTTGTAAGTGCCAATGGTGATCAAGGCATATGCCCGCACCAAGATCCAACTTATGCTAATGGTGTTTAAGGCAAGTGCCTGCAGTAATGGTCAGCATGTGCCAATTTGTTTGAGGTAATTGCCAACACCAAGCACCATCTTTTACTGATGCTGATTGAAGCATATGCCTTCACAAAGGGCCGACATTGCTAATGGTGGTCGAGGTAAGTGCCCATACTAAAAGCCAGCTTGTGTCGATAGTGGTCAAGTTAGGTGTCCACGCCAAAGGCTAGCTTGTGCCGATGATGGTTGAGGCTTGTGCTGATGATGGTTGAGGCATGTGCTTACGTCATGTGCTAGCATGTGCCAATGATGGTTGAGGCCTTGGCTGAAGTTCAATTTTGGGCCCTGATGCACATGCTAGGCTCAGACATGTGTTGGTACTACATTTTACTACCTAGGGCACCATCGCTGGAGTATCATTGGAGAACCTAAGTAGTAGCAATAAGGGTTCTAGTGATTAAGAGAGGGTTGGGTGGTGTACACACATGATGTGCGATGGGTGCTAGCCCTTGGCCTTTATATTGGCCCCTTATCTCCCAAGGAACCTTAACAACTCACACCTCTTTAAAGAGCATAAAAGCTTTTACAAGTTAGCAGCCAGTAGCCATTAAGTGTCTACAATAGGGACACTTTTTTAAAATGGCCAAAAAATCTCCCATACTTTAATTTTTTAGATGAATTTTTTGGATGCCAAAAAAATGACAAGGATCGTGAATACCAAATTTGTGGCCAAAACTCCATATAAAAAAATTTTTAAAAATCCTAAACCATGTAAAATTTTAAAAATCATGAAAAATAAAAATGAGTCATCTTGCCATGAAACTTCACATGAAAGCTTAAAGGATTGTTATATAAATTTACAAGCCATAAAAATGGCATTGGCATGGCAAAAATATGAAAAAGTGCCTAAACCCACCTATTGCCCAATCGTGGTACCCATGGTGCATAGCTTGATCCAAGGATACCCGTGTAGGGTGCATGGCCCAGCATGTGTTGATGGTGTTTCAGGGAATATGGTGTATAGCTTGATCCAAGGATACCCGTGCATGGTGTATGGCCTAGCATGTGTTGATGGTGTTTGAGGGAATGACCCACACTAAGGGCCAACATGTCTCGATGGCAACTGAGCATGTGCATGTGTCATAATCTACAAGTTGGTCCAAGCCTAAGGGTTTTTTTTTTTGTTGAAATGCAGTTTTGGTTGTAGCAAGATAGGGTCTGAAAGCTAAGAGAACCAAGCCTTGAAGCATACTGAAGGTCCAGGCCATGGGGAACTAGCCCAAAGCAATGGCATGGGTAGTGATCAAGACTCTAGAGGCTCAACCTTAGTGTTCAGGTTTAGCAAAATTAAGCTAGGCCTAGGTGTGGGTGTGGTGAGCATTACATGAAATTACAAGCCATAAAAATGGCATTGGCATGGTAAAAATATAAAGATATGCCTAAACCCACCTACTACTCGGTCATGGTGTGCATGGTGCATGCTATGGCCTAGAATACCCATATTTGGTGCATAGCCCAGCATATGCCAATGGTGTTTAAGAGAACTACCCACACAAAGGGCCAACATGTCTCGATGGTAGTCGAGGCATGTGCATGGGCTACGATCTGCAAGTTAGTCTAGGCTTAAGTGTTCTTTTTGAGTCAAGCAATAATTCCAATTCTAGTGAAACAGAGTCTGACAACCAAAGAGACTAGGCCTTACAGCTTACTAGAGGTCCAAGTCATATAGAACTAGCCTAAAATAATAGTACGGACTATGATCAAGACTCTAGTAGCATGGTGGTAAGGTTTGGTAAAATAAAGTAGTCTAAGGTGCAAGAGTTGGTGAGCGTTATATGAATTTACAAGCCATAATAATGACATTGGCATGGTAGAAATATGAAGATGTGCTTGAACCCCCTACTACCCTATCATGGTGTACATGGTGTGCATTTTAAGCCCAGGATACTCGTGTATGGTGCACGGTCCAGCATGTACCAAAAGTGTTTGAAGAAACTACCCACATAAAAGGCTAGCATATGGGGATAGGGGTGAAAGCGTGTGTGGAGACCAAGGGCCAACATCTACCAGTGGTAGTTCAAGCATGTGCATGTGTCAAGTCCACAAGTTGGTCCAGGACTCAGGTTTTCTCTGAGTGGAAGAGTAATTCAGGTTTTATGGGAAAGGGTTTGATTGTCAGGGGGACCAGGCCTTAAGGCCTACTAAAGGCCAAAGCCATGGGAAACTAGCCTAAAATAGTGGTACAAACAATGATCAAGACTCCAAAGGCTCAAGCATGATGTTTAGGTTCAGTAAATTTGAGCCGAGCTCAAATGTGGCTGCTGGTGAGCACTTATTTGAATTTACAGACAATAAAAATGGCATTGGCATGGTAAAAATATGAAGATGTGCTTGAACCCACCTACTGCCTGATCATGGTGCACATTATGCCTGGCTTGAGCCTAAGATACCTACACATGGTGTGCAGCCCAAAATGTGTCAATGGCATTAAGGGAACTGCTTGCACAAAGGGCCAGCATGTGCCTTTGGTGGTGAAAACATGTGCCAAAACCAAGGGTGAACATGTTTTAAGGTTGGTCGAGGTAAGTACTTGTGTCATAGTCTAAGCCTAAAGGTTCTTTCTGAGTCAAAGAGCAATTCTAATTCTAACGAGAAAGGGTTTGATTGCTAGAGGAACCAAGCTTGAGTCCTACTGAAGGCCTAAATTATAGTGCACTAGCCTAGAACAATGGTACGGGTAATGATTAAGAGTTTAGAGACTCAGGCATGGTGTTCAAGTTCTACAGAATTAAGCTAGACCTAGGTATAGGTGCTGATGGTAGATGAATTAAGGCATGTGCAATTGTCATAGTCCATAAGCTGGTCCAGGCCTAAGGGTTCTCTCCTAGTCGAGGAGCAATTCTAGTTCTAGGAAGACAGGGTTTGACAACCAAGGGGACCAAGCCATGAGGCCTATTAGAGGCCTAAGTCATAGGAAACTAGCCCAAAATAGTTGTATGGATAGTGACCAAGACTCTATAGACTCAAGCAAAGTGTTCAGGTTCGATAATATTGAGCCAGGCCCAAATGTGGGGGTTGGTGAGCAATGCATAGGCACACAGTCAAACCTAGGTGCAGGCACACTTAAACATAGTCCTAGGAGGATCCAGTTTTTAGGCTTCTAGAAGGCCCAGTATTGTAGCACAATCTTTAACAAGCTAGAATTATACTGAACACATAAGTTTTATAGGTTATCTTAGGCAGATGGAGTCAATTTCCTATCCAAGGCTACATGGAGTTTGGCCTAAGACTAGAGCCCGTGACACATGCACTAAGCACCATTTGGTGCCAATGGTGATTGAAGGATAAATAAGTGCCTTGGATGGGAAAGTCGTGGTACACATGCCACACCAAGTGCCAACATCTACCAAATAGGTGTTTAAAGTAACAACCCCATAAAGTGCCGGCATCTGCCAAAGTGGTGTCCAAGGCAACAACCCATACCAAAGGCCCATTTATACCGATAGTGGTCAAGGCAATAGCCTACACCCAATGCTAGCATCTAGTGATGGTGTCTGATGCAACATCCCAAACCAAGGGCCCTATTGATAGTGTTCGAGGCAATAATGGGCCATCATCTACTAATGGTGTTGGATACAATTGCTCACATGAACGAAGGGCCAAGTACTGTCAATGGAATATAGGTAGAATCAATCAAGGGGCCAATGTGTGCTGATAGAGTTTGAGGTAAGTGCTCACACCAAAAGTGAGCCTATCCCTATAACAAATACTAAGGGCATTTGGTTGTCATTTACTTGGACGTTTAAGGGAGGGATGTCATCCCCCAACCAAATTGGTTACAGTGGAAAACACCATTCATCCCCAACCTTAAAAGGGTACAATGTAAAAAAATAAAATGAAAGGACTTCAGTGGGTGTGGGAAGGGGGAGGGACAAATCAAAGTGACAAAGGGTTGAATCTCAGTGGATCATGGCAGCAAGGCCACTCTACCACTTACAATACCCCATTGCATATTTCAGTCATTTGTAAAGGATTCTACTTGCCACTTGGTAGGTATTAAGCTCTAAAAAAGCTTCCACAGCTTATTTGTCTCAGAGCCTGCACCTACAACATGTGCCCCTAAGGGCATTGGCCCCTACTATAAGTCGACAATTAGGCAACAGGTGTATGCATTTCTTCTAGCCTAGATTTTGACTTAGAGGCATTCAGTCATAATCTAGCTTACAGTAGCTTCGGACCATTAGCTTTTCAACCAAACGTAATGACCAATTGTGTAAATCAATAGTTCCCCTCATACTAGGTTGAATTGCTATTGCAACATTACCATCAATAAGGTAAAACTAACTTGTCTTACGGTGGTCCAAACCTAACTCATGTTCCCTATTGGTGGGTGAACAATCTAACACTTTATGAATTTTGCTTCACAATGATAGGAAGAGTAGACAAGAACAACAAGAATCTTGTTAATATATTCATGTGTGTCACTAATTAGATGACAAGGCATTTAGCTACCTTATGGGAGTTATAGTTACTCCCATTGTTTACCCTCACTTGGTTAAATTTCTTCACTTTGACATTTAGAGCACTAGGTAGAAATCACATTGTATGAGCATTTGCATGGACCATTGTAATGCTTTGTTTTAATTAAAAGTTGGATTCCCCTTATTCATACTAATTCTAAGTCAACTATTTGTCACCCAAGAAAGGTCCTTGAGTGAGTTGTTCCCAATTCATCACCTAGTTGACCCATTCTCATTGCAGGAGTAGCTCAAGCAATGCTTTGATAGTTAATGGGTTTGGTACTAGAACCCCCATACTTAGCGCTCAGGGCCAATCCTTAGCTTACAAATCCATTTTTGCCTATTTCTTTTATGCATATTGTTCCATCGACCAGAGGCTATTCATTTTTGAGACCTGATGTGGTTATGAGTATAATCAGGCATGGATGGCACTTAGTCCTCCAAATTTTCAAGGGTTGTCAGGGGTGCACCAGACACCATGTGATGTGTAGTGCTCTTCTTGCTACTGGACCCTATGTCTAGCTTAGCCATTTTTAGGATAGGCAGGTAGTTAAATAAAATGATAACTTTTTTCGAGGCCTTTGTCGACATTTCTAAACTCTCTAACATTATTGTTAGCTATCGTATCCTAATTCCAAAATTTTAACTTGATTCCCTTTTAAAGCTTGTGATGAACGAGTTATCAAATGGGCTTCCCTTATCTCTTAGCATTGATTAACCTATGAGATATGTATTGACAATAGCTTTGCCTAGGCTCACACCTTTGGTTTTGTGGTGACCGTCATGCCCTCCTACTCATCAAGGATTGGCCCTTGACCCAATGCTTGGGTATAGGTCACACACTTAAGTGCCTTCCATTTTTAGGGCTATTTCATTTGACAAGTGAGTTGTTACAAACTCCTTAGTGGATTCGACTTCCATTACCAATGTCTTGCTATCTTAATTGACCAACACCCTTTTTGGGTTTTAGATTAGCGTACAGTTAGGCACCGTAACTTGGTTTTTGGTTCATACCATTTTGCTAGTTCTACTTACCAAAATGGCCCACTTAGAGCTCTTGATTTCATGGAGGGGCTGAACAAAGTAGCTTTGCCATCCTACCAATTTAAAGTTTGAGAATAGGTCAAAGGCATTGCACCTCTGATGCCTCTAATCATTGGCTTTACCTAATAGAACTTTCTAAGGGCTCTAGCTATCTTGAAGGAAACTTTAGAAGAAACCAACTATTATAAGGTTTGATTAGTTATTCACCCTTATACCCAAGTTAGACGAATGATTTATGCGTCAATATTGTTATGGGCCTTCACTAGAGTTACTTCTAACTTCACCTCGCTTAGGCATAGTTCACCATTTTTTAGGTCTCAATCGGTATGCTCTCACTCGAACCTTTCCCAAAAAATCAAGATAGTTCGATGGTGCACCCATAAAGGATCCCACCAATTAGCTTTTTTAGGCCTTACTAGTTTTTTAGCCCATTGGCTCACATACATGTTAGACTCCTTAGTCCATGTTTCAAGATGAGCTGGATGGGGAGCCCATAGGTTGATGCAGGGAGCTCATTGATGTTGAGGCATGTTGAGATGGCTAATGCTACATTCCATGATCACGGTGACTATTTCTTTGCTAGCATATCGAAAGCCTAGGCTTGGGCTACTACCATGACTTGTGTTAGTCCATGCCCTGAGTTGATCAGCAAATCGACACTTATCATTCAACATTCAACTGAGATGCATCATCGGCCCCTATCTACTTCTCTTCTGACAATTTCAAGCACCCTTTGACTCTATTTTCAAAGTCTTTTTTATCTTTCCCTTATGATACTTGTTCGCTATTAGCCTTTCCCCCATATTCAACTTTAGATAGAATTTACTACCCGGTTAGGGCTGTATTCCTAAGCAACTTGACTCATAGATAGTGCTTCACGGTGTAATAGGGTCTAGGCACAATAAGGCTCTCACCCTCTACAGCAGCTTTTTCCAGGGGACTTTGGCTCGGTCCATCATTAAAGACACTTCTTCAGACTATAATGTGGACACTAAGGGCACCGAATTCTCTAGTTTGGTTATTCTTGATTCACTCATCATTACTAGGGGAATCCTAGTAAGTTTCTTTCCCTCTACTTATTGATATGCTTAAATTTAATAGGTAATCCTGCTTGACCTGGAGTCATGTTGCAAGCATCAACCGAGTAATACAGGGGGTCCAATGGGGTTTGGATGGACAACAAGAGTGCATCACCAGAGATAAGGCATGCCAAGAGCTTGACCACCAATGGTCATGGTGCTATTGTTGTTGGCTACTTGCTTTTGGGCCAAACATGACTGACAAGATCATAGAAGGCCATTTTTTGCCCCTCACTTGAAGCCTATTAGGTAGGGGCTTGGAGGGGGTGACGGTGCAAGACACCCAGGTAAGCATGCCCTTGACCTAATAGCTTGGGGTCCAACTTGTATTCAAAGACTCAATTATTCATGAGATTCTACAATTAACACCAAGTATCACATTTTGCTAAGTTCTTCCTTAATGTGAGAGCTGAGATATCCGTTGTGAAAAGTCATTTTGGTTTTTCATGAAGAAAGGAGTCACGATGCTACTCGTGCATGCACCATGAATAGGATGGCAATTACATGCATGTTTTTTTTATTCCAATTCCTTGGTGTGATTCAAATCAGAGGTTTGTTATTTGCTATCAGGGGATGATACCGATAATTTTGCCTACCCAAGTGGTGAAACGAAGTGAATATTATGCCTACTAGGGGCCAGAAGGGGCTCGAGGCATGAAAGCACCCTTGCCTCATTGGTGTTTCATTAATGCATTCATGGGTTATTCATTAAGTGGATTTTAACAATGTTGCTTTCGTAGGTTCACCTACGGAAGCCTTGTTACAACTCTCCTTCCTCTAAATGATAAGGTTTAATTGACTTCTCGTGATGTCATAGGCAACAAACTGTCTATGTCGCTATAATCCAAACACTTTGCCTGACCATTCAATCAGTAAGAGTGATGGGCAATGTGTGAAAAGGTCAAGAACATAGTCAAGGTGAGCTGATGACACGTGCTTACTAAGAATTCCTTGTTGAAGACCAACAATTGCAACGATCTATCCCCATCAAAATAACATTTCACAGATTACTTAGGCCTATTGTCCAAGCCTATAGACTCATTGAATACATTAGTGTAGTGTGCATGCGACCCAGAGTTTCGAGCCCTCAACTTTTATTCTTGATTAATGAAAACATACTTGGCAAATTCTTTCGTAGTTGTTCATCTTTCATAAATCCAAGAATTTCACCTTCGATTATGAAATATGAATGCCCCTGACTGTCTCTGTTAATCATTGCTCTGATCTTGAAGGCCAGCACAATAGGACTAAAATCCTTTGATGTTATCCCATACTAATGTATACAAGTGTAGGCCTACTTTGGGCACTCTAATTTTTTCAAAGTAATAGCGCTAGAGGAACGACCTGGCTAGTTCTGGCCAAGAGCACATTGTCGGTAGTAAGGATGAGTGGATAGTGCTCATCATAAGGTAGACCAGATGATCCGACCCTAGTTCCAACTATGAGCTTTTTAACTACAACAACTTAAATATATGTTATTAAAGCTAGAATTACCACAATTGCCAATGGATCCTCGTTAAGGGATTTAGATTGTTCTCATTCCATTTATGAGCCTGGTGTTGTTATTTATTGTCATTACCTTCCTATGTCAAGATTGGGTAATTTGCCTTTCTTGGATGTGGTAGCCGTTTTTCAAGCTCCCTCTTTGGAATCAAACCCTAATTCTTCATCACACATCACCACCGTAACAGGCTACTATCCTACCATCAAAATTCGATAGGGTAAAAATTTGAATGATGTATCGTTGGCACAAAGGCCATGTAATCTTTTGAGTTATCATAATCATCAAAGCAACAGGCAAAGCCCATGTCAACCATTTATCTAATAAATGCATCCTTTCTAGAAGTCAAGATTTGTTGCATGTATTAGCTTTAGAATTACTATGATTACACGAGTAGTAGATAACGTCAAACAAACTATAACCGATTTAATAAGCAATTCACAATTTCAAGGTCTGAATTAGTTCAGACTTGTACATGGATGGCTTAATCTTTAAGGCAAGCATATGACTACAGGCAGGATTAACTAGGTAGCATTCTTTTGAGATGTTGGCACCACATGGACCTCAATGCACCAATTGAGTGATGGAGAAAGCCAACATGAAGTACAAGCATCATGTGTATCGAGCACATAAAATGCATAGCATCGATTGCATAAGAGCTAAGAGCCCGTGTCCATAAAATGATCCACATTTAAGAGCATGATCGAACACCAGTGCACCAATGTAGCCATGGAGGTTTACGTGGCATGCTTGGGACATGGGGCCCAATTATGGTAGGAACCATAACCTTTAAAGACATAAAATGGATGATGAATGATATGACATCAAGTTTCCATCAATTTAGGTAACAACATAGGATCTCAATTCCACCCCTAAGGTACATTGACCATATGGGTGAGATTTAAATTGTTGATGGCTTGACAGTTTGATGCATCGAGTATGAAGCTTGCGAACATGCACAACCATAGCACCACTCATATGCCCATTGCATACAAGTAGCAGCATCGAGGCACATCGATCCATAACCCACCCAATCAATTACTTAACAAACTAGCAGAGAAAATGATGTATATGGCTACACCATAACTGTTTTGCATGGAAAAACATAAACAAGGGCTATAAGATTACCCCTACCATCCAACAAGCAACAACGATATAACATCACTGATGCTTGGTTTGGTTGGGACTACACATGCAAACTCCACTGTCACCACCTTAGAAGGACATTGCCTGATTCAAAGACTTGTTCCTGAGGTTTCTGATAGCATCGATAGCATTGGCTGCATGTGCCATGGGCTAAGAGCTTAAGCCTAGCTACCATATGGCTTTAGATGGGAAACTACTATCTGTATGACTAAGTAAGCCTTGAATCATCTTTGTTTTATGCTCTAGCCAACATGCCATGCACTTGCACTAGAACTCAACTTAACCTCCTAGGAGTTTAGGAGAAAGCTAGAAAGGAAATGATTAAGACAAGAGTAGTATATTTACTTGATTGGGTATGTACACTTGCTCTTAGAACACGATCATTAATGCTTCACACTCTGGTTTATTCTCTATCGTCATTTGGTTATTGCTTATGGCCTCTCTTATCTATCTATATACAAATGAGGGGGAGGCTCTCCTATTTATACTTAAGCCCTTTGGTACTTATGGCTTTAATGAATCCAAGTGTATCACCATTAAGGGCATTCTAGATAGTTCTAGTGTGACTAGGCCCTAAAAAGGTCGGCTAAGGCCCTGGGTCTAAAGAATTTCTGCTAGTTTTAGGCTCCTTATCAAGCCTTTGGGTCTAGAAGTGTTCGAACACTCCCATTGAGTGCTTGTGCCTAGCAAGTTCTAGAGCCTTCTCCATCTAGGTGCCATTCTAAGTGATGAGCACTATGCCCGTCACTATGCCCGTCACTATGCCCATGCTTGGCCCTTTTAGAACTTTCAGTGCCCTTACACCTAGCCCACCTCCAGGCATCTCTAGACCATTCCATGACCACTCGTTTGGCCTATCTCCAAGTGGTTCTAGGCCCTTCCATGCTCATGTGCCTGGCCAATCTCCAGGTAGTTCTAAACCTTTTTATGCATGTGCACTTGGCCTATCTCCAGGTAGTTCTAGGCCTTTCTATGACTGACTACCTATACCATATCATGGGGTGTTCTAAAATCTTCCAACGAGCAATCCTAATCCCTAGCACCTTGTAGCACACCATAAGTGTACTCCTATGCATTGGCCTTGGCCTTGGCTCGCATACTTGGGTAATGTATGTACCTTTAGGGCCTTGGTTTCAATATTTCCTAGTATTTTGACTGTACCATCTTGAGCAAATCCCATCATGTACCCTCTTGGTCTAAGACTCTTGCATAATCCAAGACATTTCCCCCATCGTTCTATCAACACCCTGATTGCTAAGAGAATGTCAAATTTTCACTGCATGCACATTTTGGATCAATGTTTGTCCCTCATCCTAATGGTCCTTAGCACGTTGATACATTTATTGTTGAACTGACTTCCTCTTAAGAGTCACTTGCTGTACACACTGATGAGAGAAGTCTGGTTGATCCTTTTTGTTTAACTAGTGGCTTTACATGACTACACTCTTATAGCTTTTATCATGAGCTTGAAAGGTCCACTCCTCTTAGCTCAACCAAATAGCATCTAGCCCCAGTGTTCTTGTAAAGTCTTCAAGGTGTTGATGATTACCGTTATTCTTGCCATTGGGCTATTCATAATCTTTACAATGGCTACGAGTTTCTTCCATTATGGAAACTCTCTGAGCCTATGTGATCCCAAACACAACAAGCAGTTAAAGGTAATAGCCTTCTTAACTTTGTCCTTGTTAGGCTTCTCGAACCTTACTTTATGATGCCAAGGCTTTTCCTCTACCTTGTCCTCTGATGAAAAGTGATAACTTTTGTCTCCCTCACTCAAGCCACTATCCCTAGCCTTAAAAGACTTGGTGTGCTCATACTCGACCAATGATTTGATAATCGTAATTACCTTACTCAAGTTTTAGAATTCACACTACTTCAACTTGATTTTTACTAATGCTTTAATCTGCTAAAAAAGTAGAATAAGGCCTTTTGCTCACTTATGTTAGGAACCATAAGTGATAGTTTTGAGAACTTTTAACAATAGTCATGCACTTTTCCCCTTTGAGTGAATCAATGAAGCTTTTTCTTAAGCTTCTTCTTTTGTATATTCTAGCTTAAACTATCTTGTTAGTTCCCTCACAAATTGATCCCATGTGGTGACTTTAGTCTCCTCTCATTGCAGGCCATCACACTTTTGACACCACCATAATAGGGCCATATTAATTAAGTACATGGTAGTGGTGCTTACCTTGGCTTCCTCTATTGTACCAGCCATTCAAAAGTATTATTCCATGCCTCACATGAAGTTATTGACTTCTTTGGCTGAATGACTTCCCATGAATAGCTTTAGTTTGGGCATCTCTACCCTAAGTCCTAAACCCTCGTTTATGGCTATGATAGCTTGAAATGCAAACTCCCACTTGAGTTACTCTAATTCTTCCTATAAGGCTACCACCTAAGCCTCTAAAGCTTTATTGTGCTACATGCACATTTCCATCTCTTGGGTAAAGGTACCGTGCATCTCTTTTTTAAGCTCTTCCTATGCTGAGTCTAGCTTTTTGATGTGATCCTTGGTGTCTAGAAATCGATCCCTTAAATCTATCATGGATAACTCGCACTTTGCTAATTGCGAATCCATGGATGATAACAAATCCTCTGAACTAGCTTTTCTCCCATTTCCCGTGGGTGAGCGACCCTCTTGCATGTCACGTGCACTTCACTTAAAAGCCACTGGCCATTCTTTTACATCCACACCACAATCATGAAGCTCAAACTTAGGATCTCCTATAATTTTCTTAGGAGCACTTAAGCATCTTTGTGCCTTACGCTCGACATCTAAGACCAGTAATTGCCTGTACAACACTTACCACTACAAGTCAATAGCATAACTAACACACTAACACATAGGTTACCTATGCTCATCGAACTGACACTAATTCCTATCATAACAAATGTTCAAATCCCATTACGATTGGAATCTACTCTAATACCAACTCTGATTAGAACTGGCTCTAATACCAACTCTAATTAGAATTGGCTTTAATTCCAACCATCATAGGCTAGGAGCTTAGGCCTAGCTATTATACAATCTTGGTAGAAAACTGCTATTTGTATGCTCAATTAAGCCTTTAACTGACTTTATTCCATACACTAACCAACTATGCCATGCACTTATGTTGGAGCTCTACTTAACTTTCTAAGAGTTTAGAAGAAAGCTATAAAGGAAATGGTTAAGACAAGAGTAGTATATTTACTTGATGGGTATGTACACTTGCTCTTAGAACATAGTCCCTATGCATTCTCTACAAAAGCTCTCAAAGCTTAAGTCCCTAATGCTTCACACTCTTGCTTTTTCTCTGTTGTCACTTGGTTACTGCTTATGGCCTCTTTTATCTATCTATATACAAATGAGGGGGAAGCTTTCCTATTTATACTAGAGCCCCCTTGGTACCTATAGCTTTAATGAATCCAAGTGTATGGCCATTAAGGGCCTTGTAAACAATTTTGGGATGCCTAAGCCCCAACAAGGTCGGCTAATACCTTTCTAGGCTTATGCTAGTTTCAAGCTCCCTACTGAGCCCCTTGGTTTGGAAGTGTCCAAACACTCTCACTAAGTGTCCACGCTTAGCAAGTTCTAGAGCCTTCTCCATCTAGGCACCATTATTCTCCCAACTAGTGTCTTTCAAAAACTTACTTATTTAGACACCACAGTGCCTATCATTGTGCCTGTGCCTAGTCCTTCTAGAACCTTCAGTGTTCACACACTTAGCCTACCACTAGCCATTACTAAATTTTTCCATGGCTGCCTATCTGGCTTGTCTCCAAATGATTCTAAGCCTTTCTATACCCACATGCCAAGGTTGAGTGTACTTTTACACTTTGACATTGGCTTTGGCTTGTACACTTGGGTATTGTATTTGCCTTTAGGGCCTCAATTTTGATCTTTCCTGGTGCTTCACCTGCACTATCTTGAGCAAGTCTTATCACACATCCCTCTTGGTCTAAGACTCGTCCATGGTCCATGAAACATGCACAAGCTTGGCCAAGCCAAGGCATTTTTATGGTTGATGAGAAAGGACCACAAGATTGCCAAATACCCGAGAGACTTGGCCAAATCAAGCTTACAATTGTAGCTTCTACTTACGCTACCCTAAAAAGCCATTGCTTGACTTAGGGACTTGGTCTAGGGTATGGGGTAGCATCAATCATAGGCACTGGCATGAGTTTAGCATAGTAAAGCCCATTTTCTTTGTGCATGCCAATTAGTCAAGGCCATTGACTCTTATAGGTCTCCGAAGCAACTAGTCATTAGACAACATGGCCAAAAGGCATGCATAACCTAGATTTTACTCGAAGGACATTAACGTAGATGTATGCAATGATAGGCCTATCATGTATACCTATTTTCTTATAAAGAAGAGGGGGTCTAGACAACCACCCCTTAAAGAGCATGAAAGATTTTACAAATATTCTAGTAGAAACATTAAAGTGTCTACAATGGGGACATTTTTTTCAAATACACATATCCTATACCAAGGTTCATAGGTGCCGATGGTGGTCAAGGCATGTGCCTGCACCAAGGCCTATCATTTATCGATGGTGTTCGACGTAAGTGCCCCCACCAAGGGCTAACATGTGTTGATGGTGTTCTAGGTAACTCCCCATACCAAGGGCTATCTTGTGCCAATGTCAATTGATGCATCTACTCATACTAGACCCAAATTAGGCTGATGCTAATCAAGCTATGTGCCTTTACTAAGGGCCAATAAATGTAAATGGTGGTTGAGGTAGGTGCTCATACTGAAGGCCAACTTATGCTAATGGTGGTCAACGTAGGTGCTCATACTAAAGGCTAGCTTGTGCTGATGATGGTCGATTTATACACGCATACCATGCATGAGCATGTGCCAATAACGGTCAAGGCCTTGGTCAAAGTTTGATTCTAGGCCTCAGTGCACATGCTAAGTCTCTTGGTCAGGCCTTGGTTTGCTTCAGTCTTGCCATGATTGACCTTGAGTTAAGCAGTAGATAAGGCCTTATGGTTAGAACAATGGTCTTAAAGTTGTGCACTAGTAGTGTAGGTCATAAAACATGTTGTTGATAGTGTGTGTATGGAGTGAGCCCTAAGCCCCAAGATGGATAGACAAGTGAGAGATAGTGGGTAGGTGCCTTAGAGTTGGGTAGATAGTCAGGTTCTATTAGTCAAAGCCATGTGCAGGTGCCCTCAAGTAGGTTAGTGGAACAATGGACAAAAATTAAGAATTGAGGTAGCCAATAGGCAAGTCACTAGGCCTTGAGTTGGTTAAAGAAAGGCCCTAAGATGGCTTAAGAAAAAAGTGTCCCCATTTTAGATAGTCTTATGATTCCTAGTAGAATGGCTAGGAAAGCTTTTATGCTCTTTATAGGGGGTGACTATTATCAGCTCTCTACCACCCTCTTGGCTAATGAGTAGGCAGAGAGCCTGGCTAGTGAGTAGGTGAGCTACTCTAGGCACATGTGCTATCTAAGTGAGTAGGCATCATGGAGTCATGAGTGTGGCATGGTGCTCATTGGGTTATGGTAAACTCAAGGATAATTAGGGCTGATAGGCCTCATATCACACTTTTGCTTTGATTTCAACCATGGGGTTAGGTAGTAACATTTGCTTAAGATGGTGTTTATAGAAGAGGGGTACTATTGAGCTTAATGATGAACGAGCTAATAGGTAGGTATGCTGCTAGACCCTTATGGCTAATCAGTAGAGGTGTGCCACAGGTAGGTAGCACACCTGAGTTCCCTAAGGTGGGATAGGCATGATGTCAGGTGTCCATCATGCATGCAAGTAGCCTAAAATGAGGCTAGGGGCTGAGCCTATTAGATATAAGTTTCATGAGATGAAACGAGCCTAGTGTGGCTCGAGGCTAGCCACTGACCAACATTAGTGTTATACCTTCAAGTTCTAGACATGAGAGCTTACGTATGATGTGGGTAGGCATAATGTTGGGTTCTCACCATGCCAAAATGAGTTAATATCATAAAAACAAGGTCTATGAGCCCTTATGTTCAAGATAGGCTAGTGCTTAGGACATTGATGCCTACGGGCAAAGACGGGTGCTCAAGGCCATCCAAAAAATCATGGGCTAATGAGATGAAAGGAGTTGGGTTCCTCTTTTTTAAGTTTAGGAATGATACAGGTGACCTTATAGGGTTTGAGCTAGGAAGAGCTCACGAAAATGTGGCTTGAAGGATAAAAAATGATCTATCCATGAAGAATTAGACTTGAGAAAGGCTAACCTTGACTAAGAGTAGTCTTCGTGCCACACAATGCCTAGTTTTAATCTAAAAAACATGTGGCCTATGACAAGTGGGTATTAGAGCCATGTGTGGCTCAATAGTGGGACTAAAGAAGCCTTAGGTACTGGCATGATAACATGAAATTTATGTGGTTTTAATCTCAATAAGAGCTATTGAGGCAAGATTGCAATATAATGGCTTTGTGGGCTTGAGAATGAGCCATTGATGCATGCTATGGGAAAAATTAGCCTTGGTGAAAGGCCTTCGAGTAGGTTCAAGTAGGCTTTTAGATGCCAAGCAAAAGGGCACAAGAGTCTATCTTTATCTAGCAGAAGGTGTTGGCACATGTAGGCATGTGATGCCCTTATGGTGGGAAAATCATGGCGAGATTGAAATGCAAAAGGGGTATACACCATAAAATGGTGTTGAGTAAGGCCATGAAGACCGAAGTGAGTTTTATCCTAAGGGACATGAGTCATGTGTATTGAGATTAGTTAGTAACGCATACACTTATTATGTGGTACAGGTGCCTTAGCAAGGGTACGAGCTGAGTAATTTGGATCCAAGTGTGGAACAACTTTACAAAGGTAGACGAGTTTGAGTTTGCTAAGGATTAAACCGAGAGTTTGTAATGATCACTGGACCATAAGTTCTTGTTGTTAGCAGATCACAAGATTGTGCTCTTCAGTGGACCATGCTTATGTTGGCCAAGAAAGAAGGCCTTATGAGATGCAGTGGTCAATAGACCATGATAGTGTGTAATTCAATGAAACAAGTAAGCAATAATTTGCCAGTTGACAAAGCCTTGAGTTGTATGGGTTAGAGGACCGATTAAGTTGAGCAAAGTAGATGGTATTGGCATTGAAGTTTGCTTTAAATTAGAAGGCTCGATGAGTTTCAGTAGGGAAGAGAAAAGTTGATTGAGTTGAGCCAAATATGGAGTCTTTGAGTAGATACGACCAATGGGATGGCCATAAGTTCGAATAGGTTAGTGGACCTTAAGTGTTGAATAGGTTGGTGAACCCTAAGATTGAGTCAATCAGGAGACCTTATGTTTAGAGTTGGATTAATGGATCTTCAAGCATTTAGTGGGCTTTGAGATGCCCTATGAGCTATGCTAGAGTCAATATAGATAAGTTATGGAACCATCATAGAGATATGGTTAGGTAAAAGTAGAGAAGACTTGTGATTTTTGGTGGGTACTAAGCCAAAGCAGTGGAGCCTACAATGTTATTGAGTATGGAATTGAGTTCAAGATAGTGAGCATTAAGGTACTACCATGAGGACAATTGGCCAAATGGCGATTGGCTAGAGTGCCACACCTTGATAGGTGACCTTGGAGGGGTTGAAAGGACCCAAGTTATGAGATGGCCAAAGTGTTTTGAATACCACCATGTTAGGGTCTATTGTGGGTGGTCACACATGAATATGGTTGACCTAAACACCACGTCCAAAGGGGTGCAATGAAGAGTTGGTGCCACAAGCATGTGGTTGGTGTGATGGGTCACATCTAGTAGGGCCTACCAATGTGTGACAAAGTTGGTGGTCATTCATTCTATTTAGGGTTATGATCAATAAGGGTATGATTGACAAGGTTGCGTCAAGGTTGCAACATGATGTGATCTTGGGTAAATTAGTGCAATGGCACATATGAAAAGTGGATTGAGTCATAATGGTCAAACATGGAATTAGCACAGAGGTGCCTTAGAGTGGGATGAGATCCATCTACATTAGCAATGAATGAGTTCTGTGGGTAGTGCCATATGTGATAAGATTTCGACCCAATCCTTGAGGGCACAAGTGAGAGACATATGGAAATGTCAACTATGTGCAACAAGAGAGTTAGATGTGGTCTTGGCATCAATAAGGGGCATTGACATAGCAAGTAGGGGAAAATGTCATGGTCAGGCCCTGGTGTGCCTCGTTCTTGCCATGACTACCTTGAGTTAAGCTATGAATGAGGCTTTATGGTTAGAACAATGGCCTAGAGCTATGCACGAATAGTGTAAGCCCTGGAAGATGCTATTGATAGTATGTGTAGGCAGTGTGAGCCCTAGGCCATAAAATACGTAGGTAAGTGTGAGCTAGTGGGCAGGCACCTTATAACTAGGTAGCCAACTGGGTGCTATTAGTTAAAGCCATACACGACACCTTTACGTGGGTTGGTGGAGCAATAAGTGGAATCTAAGAATTGTGGTGGCAAGAGGCAAGTCACTGGGCCCTAAGTTGGTTAAAGAAAGGCCCTGAGATGGCTAGCGAGAAAAGTGTCCCCATTTTAGATAATCTTATGATTCTTGGTAGGATGGCTGAGAAAGCTATTACACTCTTTATAGGGGGATGACTGGTGTTAGCTCTCTACCACCTCTTTCGTTAGTGGAAAAGCAGGGGACCTAGCTAGTTTGAACTAACCTACTCCTAAGCACATACAATGTCTAAGTGGGCAAGCATTATTGGGTCACAAATATGGCATGGTGTCTCTTTGAGTCATGGTAATCCCAGGGACGTTATGGCTTATGGGCCTCATGTTGGACCTTTGCATTGAACCATAGGGTTAGACGATAGCATTCATTATGTTCTTTATTTTCCCTCATTGAACTAGAAGGATCATGAGATGGTATTTGCATAGAAGGGGCACCATCGAGCCTAAGGGATGAGTGGGCTAGTGGTCAAGCACGTTGCTAGACCCTTGTGGCTAATCGGTAGACATATGCTACAAATGGGTAGCATACCCTAGTTTTTTTAGGCTAGACAGGCATGATGTTAGGTGTCTATCATGGGTGTGGGTAGCCTAAAATGCGGCTAAGGGCTGAGGCACTCAGATATGAGTTTCGTGGGATGATATGAGCATAGTATGGCTTGAGGCTGCTAACCAATATTCATGTTGTGCCTTTAAGTTCTAGGCAGAAGAGCTTGCATATGATGCATGTAGGCATGGTGTTGGTTTCTCATTATGCCAGAATGAGATAATATGATGAGAATCAAAGTTATGAGCCCTTATGTGCAAGGTAGGCTGGTGCTTGGGACCTTGACACCTACAGGTAGAGATAGGTGCTTAAGGCCACCTTTAGAATCATTGGTTGATGAGATGAGGGGAGTTGTGTTCCTCTCTATTGAGTTTGGAATGATGCAGGTGACCCTACGAGGCTTAAGCTAGGAAGATCTTACGAGTATATGGCTTAAAGGATTAAAAATGATCTGTCCATAGAGAATTGGACTCAAAAAAGGTTAACCTCAACTAAGAGTAGCCTTGGCACCACACCAAAATGCAGTTTTGGTCTAAGGAATGTACGACACATAACACTAGGCTTGGGCATGTGTTGGTGCTGCATTATTTTACCTAGGGCCATCATTAGAGCATTATCAAAGTCCTGACTGGCAGTATTGGAGGTTTCGACAATTGAAGGAGGGTGGTTCAGGCTACATGCACATAATGTGTGATGGGTGTTAGTCCTTGGCCCTTATGTTGACCCCTTATCCCCTAAGGAACCCCGACAACTCACACCCCGTTAAAGAGCATAAGAGCTTTTATAGGTTCGTAACTAGTCACCATTTAAGTGTTTGAAATGAGTATGATTTTTTCACATGACCATAAAATCTTCTACACTTTGATTTTTTAGTTGAATTTTTTTATAGATGCCAACAAAAATACAAGGATCACGTATACCAAATTTGGGGCAAAAACCCCTAAAAAAATAATAAGATCCCAAACTATGAAAATTTTCAAAAATCATGAAAAATAGAAAATGAATCATATTGCCATAAAGCTTCACATGAAGGCTTAGGGGACTAGTATATGAATTTGCAAGCCATAAAAATGGCATTGGCACAATAGATATATGAAAATGTCCTTGAACCCACCTACTACCTGGTCAGGGTGCGTATGGTGCATGACTTGGGCCTAGGATACCTGCGCATGGTGTGCTACCCATCATGTGCCAATGGTTTTAAGGGAACTACCACACCAAGGGCCAGCATGTGCCGATGATGGTCAAAGCATATGCCAAGACCAAAGGCCAACTCGTCCTGATGCTGATCAAGGCATGTGTATATGTCATAGTCTGTAAGTTAGTCCAGGCCTAAAGGTTTTGTTTGAGTCAAGGAGCAATTCCAGTTCTAATGGGACAGGGTTTGATAGCTAGCAGGACTAGGCCTTGAGCATAATAGAGGTCTAGGTTGCGGGGAACTAGCCCAAAATAGTGCTACGAGCAGTGATAAAGACTCTAGAGGTTCATGCCTAATGTTTATGTTTGACAAAATTAAGCCAGGCTTAGGTGTGGGCACTACTTAGCATTATATGAATTTACAAGCCATAAAAATTGCATTAGCATGGCAAAAATCTGAAGATGTACTAAACCCACCTACTACCCATCATGGTGCATATGGTGTACAGCCTTGGCCAAGATACCTATGATTGGTGCATGGATTAGCATGTGTCGATGGTGTCTAAGGGAACTACCCGTACAAAGTGAGAACATGTGCCAATGGTGGTTGAAGCATGTGTGGAGACCAAGGGCCAATATGTCTCGATGGAGGTCGAGGCATGTGCATATGCTATAGTCCATAAGTTGGTCCGGGCCCAAGGGTTCTTTTCAAGTCGATGAGCTATTTCAATTCTAACAAGACAAAGTTTGATAGCTAAAGGGACTATGCCTTGAGGCATACTGGAGGTCTAAGTCATGGGGAACTAGCCTAGAATAATGGTACAAGTATTGATCAAGGCTCCAACAGCTCAAGCATGGTGTTCAGGTTTAGCAAAATTAAGCGAGGCCTAGGTGCATACGCTGATGAGCTATAAAAATACGAAGATGTGCCTGAACCCATCTATTGCCTGGTCATGGTGTGTAAGGTGCATGGTCCGGGCCTAGGATATGCGTGCTTGGTGTGTGGCACAGCATGTGCCAATAGTTTTCAACGGAACTACCCTCGCAAAAGGCCAACATGTGTTAATGGCAGTCGAAGCATGTATGGAGACCAAGGGCCAACATATCCTGATAAAGGTCGAGGCATGTGCATGTGTCACAGTTAGCAAGTTGGTCTAAGCCCAGAGGTTCCCTCCTAGTTGAGAAGCAATTCCAGTTCTAATGGGAAAAGGTCTAATTGCTAGGGTAACCAGGTTTTGAGGCCTACTGGAGGCCCAAGCCATGGGGAACTAGCCCAAAATGGTGGTATGGGCAGTGATTAAGGCTCCATGGGCTTAGGCATGGTGTTCAGGTTTGGTAGAATTGAGCCAAGCCCAGGGGTCGATGCTGGTGAGTGCTTATGTGAATTTACAAATGAAAAGAAATGGTATTAGCATGGCAAAAATATGAAGATATGATTGAACCCACTATTACCTGGTTGTGGTGCACATTGTCCCTGTCTAAGGCCAAAAATACCAACGTGTTGTGCATGGCCTATAGGTGTCGATGGTGATCAAGTGAACTGCTCATACAAATGGCTAGCATGTGCCGATGGTGGTTAAAGCATTTGTCAAGACCAAGGACCAACATGTCCTAATGGTTGTCGAGGCAAATGCTTATGTCGTTGCCTGCAAGTTCATCTAGGCTGAAGGGTTCTCTTTGAGTCAATAAGTAGTTCTAGTTCTAGTAAGACTAGGTTTGACTACTAGAGGGACTAGGCCTTGAGGCCTATTGGTGGCCCAAGTCTCAGGGCATTAGCCCAAAATAGTGGTATAGGCAATGATCAAGACTTTAGAGGCTCAGGAACATGTTTAGGTTTGGCAAAATTGAGCCAGGCCCAGGTGCAGGTGTTGGTGAGCAATAAGATGAATGGACAGGCCATAAAAATGGCATTGGCATGGCAAAAATATGAAGATGTGCTTGAACCCACCTACTACCCAGTCTGGGGCATATGGTGTAGGCCTGGGCCTAGGATACCTGTGCATGATACATGACCCAACATGTGCTAATAGTGTTTGGGGGAATTGCTCGCATAAAGGGCCAGCATGTGCTGATAATGGTCAAAGCATATGCTGAGACTAAGAGCCAAAATGTCCCAATGGTGGTCAAGGCATGTGCATGCAAGTTAGTCCAGGTCTAGGGGTTATCTCCGGGTTAAAGAGTAGCTCTAGCTCTAGTGGGATCGGGTCCAACTACAAGAGGGACTAGGTCTTGAGGCTTACTAGTGGCCTAGGTCATAAGGAACTAGCATAGAATAGTGGTACAGTCAATGATCAAGACCCTAAAGGCTTTGGCATAGTGTTCAGGTTTGGTAGAATTGAGCTAAGCATAGGTGCAAGCACTAGTGAGCACTTATATGAATTTACAATCCTTAAAAATGGCATTGGCATGATAGAAATATAAAGATGTGCTTAAACCCATGTACTGCTTGGTTGTGGGGTGCATGGTGCATGACCCGAGCTAAGGATACCCGTGCATGGTGTATGACCCAGCATGTGCAATGGTGTTCGAGGGAATTGCCTACACAAAAGGCCAGCATGTTTTGATAATGGTCGAAGCATGTGTCGAGACCAAGGGCTAACAAGTCTTGATGGTGGTCAAGGCATGTGCATGTGTCATGGTTTGCAAGCTGGTCTAGGCCTAAGGTTTCTCTCTAAGTGGAGGAATCATTCTAGTTCTAGTAGGATAAGTTTTGTAGCTAGGGGGACCAAGCTTTGAGGCCTACTAGAGGCTTAGGTCGTAGGGAACTAGCCCAACATAAAGGTATGGGCAATGATTTAGACTTTAGAAACTTAAGCAAGGTGTTCAGGTTTGGCAGAATTAAAACCAGGCCAAAGTGCAAGTGCTGTTGAGATATGCGCAGGCATACGGTAAAACCCAGTTGCGAGCATGCTTGAATAGAGTCTTGGAAGGATCAAATTTGTAAGCTTCTAGAGGGCCTAGTTCTGTAGCACAATCTTTGACAAGCTAGAATTATGCTAAGCACTTGAGTTTCATAGGTTGACTTAGATAGAGAAAGTTAATTCTTTATGCAAGGCTATTCAGAGTTTGGCTTAAGATCAAAGCCTGTGACACATGCATCGAGTGCCATTTAATGCTATTTACGATCGAAGGGCAGACAAGTGCCTTAGGTGGGAAGGTCATGGTACACATGCCAAACAAAGTGCCAACATCTATGAACCAAGGTGCTGAAGGTGATCAAGGCAAATGCCTGCTCTAACTGTTAGCATCTAGCGATGGTGTTTGAGGCAACATCTTGAACCAAGGGGCTAGCATCTGTTGATGGTGTCCAAGGCAATGGGCTAGCATTTGCTGATGGTATTGGATGTGATTACCAACACGTACCAAGGGTCAAGTGCTTCGATGGCATACAAGCAAAACCAATCACAGGGCCAGCATTTGTCAATGGAATTTGAGGCAAGTGCTTGCACCAAGGATGAGCTCATCCCTAGAACAAATACCAAGGGCATTTGGTTGTTGTTTACTTGGATGCTCAAGGGAGGGATATCATCCCATAGTCAAATCGGTTGTAATGGAGAACACCATTCATTCATCCCTAACCCCAGAGGGGTGCAGTACAAAAAATGAAGTGAGAAGACTTTGGTAGGTGTGGCGAAGAGGGACGAGGCAAAGCAATAAAGGGCTAAATCTTAGTGGATCATGGTAAGAAGGCCACTTTACCACTTACAATACCCCGTTACATATATTAAGTCATTAGCAAAGGATTCTATCCTTCGCTTGGTGGAATTAAGCTCTAAGGAGGCCCATGTGGCTTGTTTGCCTCAAGGGTTGCATTTACAACACGTGCCTTCTTGGGCTATGGGCCTCTACTATGGGTCGACAATTAGGTGACAGGTGTGTGCATCACTTTTAGCCCTCATTCTAACTTAAAGGTGTTCAGTCATAATCCAATGCATGGTTGCTTCATACCACTGACTTTTTAACATGACGACCAATTGTGATATTCAATGGTTCCTCTCGTACTAGGATAAATTGCTATTACAATGTTGCAAGTAGTTGGGTAAAACTAACCTATCTCATGACAGTCTAAACCTAGCTCACTTTCCCTATAGGTGGGTGAAACACCTAACACTTGATGAATTCTGCTTCACATTGATAGGAAAAGCTAACATCGAAGGATCAGAAAGCAATGTCGCTAGGAATGCTTGGCTACCACAAGTTAATTATCCTTGAGATAACTTTTCTGACACATCTAACTTCAATTTCTAAAGGTTTGAAGGATTGATAGGCCAGCTTTCATTGTTCGTATTCATATTGGAAATCAGAATCAAATTAGCTTTTACCCTTTTGTTCCACACAAGATTTCTATTCTTGTTGAGCTTATCTTAGGACACCTGTATTATCTTTTAATAAATATGCCACCCTACCAAACTCCCCACTTGACAATGTCTTCCTCCAAGATTGACTGATGGAGTCTAATCTTGTGTGCAAAAGAAGGGATCATGCCCCACCTTTGATTCACAAAATAAGTAAAATAATGTTAAAAGTAGTGGCATTTCAATTTTGCTTGAAAGCTTCCACTTATCCTACACCTATCATGTTGGACTAGAGTTAAGCTCAACAGGGTCTTCTTTCCTAGTTGATTCTACCAGGCTCATTCCCTTGGTTATCGCTTTACTAGATAGTAGATAGGGATAGTGGGAATCCCATTAATCCATTCATGTGTGACATTAATTAGATGAAAATGGCACTTGGCTACATTAAAAGAGTCATATTACTCCCACTAGTTACCTGCACTTAGTTAAATTTCTTCACTTTGACATTCAAAGCACTGGGTATAAATCACATGACGTAACCATGCATAAGGACCATTATAATGCTTTGTTTTTAATTAAATAGTTGGATTCCCTTTGTCTGTACTAGTTTTGAGTTGACTGTTTCTCACTTGGGGAAGATCCCTGAGGGAGTAGTTTCAAGTCCATCCCTTGGCTGGCATGTGGTGACTCACTCTCACCATAGGAACAATTTAAGTTGTGCACCAACAGCTAATAGGTTCGGGATTGGGACTCTATGCCTAGCCTTCAGAGCCAATCTTTTTCTAGAGGTTACAAATCCATTTTGCTGACTTCCCTTGCCTACATTGTTTCATCAACCAAAAGTTGTTCACCATAGAGACCTAATGCGGTTATGAGTAAGACCGGGCATAAATGACACTTGATCCACCTAATTTTCAAAGGCTGCTAAGGTTGCACTAAACACCGTGCATCGTGTAACGCTCTTTTAGCCGTTGGGCCCTATTATTGATTGAGCCATTTCTAATGTGGCAGGCCGTTAAACAAAAAAGATAACTTTTCTCGAGGCCTCTGTTGATGTCTCTAGACTCTCTAACATTATGGTTAGTTATCACATCATAGTTCAAGGATTTTAACCTGATTCCCTTTTAAAGCTCATGCTGAACCTGCTATCGGACAGGCTTCCCTTATCTCTTAGGATTGACTAACCCATGTGCAAGTGTCGTTCACATGGAACCTTTCCCCTCTTCAACCTTCAAAGTTCTCATTTGAATATTTGCTAGTACCATCAAGATCTACACCAACGATCGATCTACCAGAGCTTCTTCGTTGGGTTTTGCCATGACCACTATGCCATCCTACTCATTAAGGCCTAGCCCTTGCCTTGATGGCTAGGAATAGATCGCGTGCTTAAGTGACATCCATTTTCAGGGCTAGTTGATTTGTCAAGTGAGTTGTTACATACTCCTTAGTGGATTTTGACTTTCATGACCACTGTTTGACTGTTTTAATCGACCAATACCCTTTGTGGGTTCTAGGTTAGTGCACAATTGGGCATTATAACCTGGCTTTTGATTCATCTTGCATTACCAATTTTGCTTACCAAAAATGGCCCACTTGGAGCTCTTGATTTTAAGCCATGGCTCAATGAATCAGTCATGCCATCCTACCTATTTAAAGTTTAAGAATAGGTCGAGGGTGTTGCGCCCACAATGCCTTTAATCATTGGCTTTACTCAATAAAACTCGCTAAGGGCTCTATTTATCCTAAGGGAACTTTGAAGGGAACTAGCTACTAGGAAGTTTGATTAGTCTTTCACCCCTATACTCAAGTCAAACGAATGATTTGCATGTCAGTATCACTACTGGCCTCTACCAAAGTTTCCTTTGGCATTGCCCTACTTAGGCATAATTCACCATTTTTCGACTCCTAACAGGCATGCTCACATTCGAACCCTTCTTAGAAGATCAAGGTCGATTAGTAGTGCACCTATGAGGGATATTCCCAATTAGCTTTCCTGCACTTTTTGGGTTTTCTAACCTATTGACTTGCACACATATCAAACTCCTTTGTTTATGTTTCAAGATAGGCCAGATAGGGAGCCCACGATCGATGCCAAGAGCACATTGGTGCCAAGGTATGTCGAGGTGGTGTGTGCTGCATTTTATGATCACGATGACAACATCTCTATGAGCATATCAAAAGCTAAAGCTTGGGCAGCTGCAATGACCTGCGTCAGTCCACTCCTTGGGCTGATTGACAAACTGGCTTTCACCATTCCACGTCCAATTAGGGTGCATCCTCGACCCTTATCCACTTTGCTACTAATGATTTTCAAGCACTTGTCGACTCTCTTTTCAAAGTCCTTTTCATCTTTCCCTCATGATATTTCTTTACTATTGAACTCTTCCTTCTATTTAGCCTTGGATGGAATTTATCGCTTGATTAAAGCTGCATTCCCAAATAACCTGACTCACAGACCACACCATGTGGTGTAATAGGGTCTAGGCATAACAAGGCTCTCACCCTCCCCGGTGCCCCTTTCTAAGGGACTTAGGCTCAGTCTATCGCTAAAGATGCTTCTCCAGACTACAATTTGGACACATGGGGTGCCCAATTCTCAAGCTGGGCTATTCTCGATTTGGTTGCTATTACTAAAGGAATCCTAGTAAGTTTCTTTTCCTCTACTTATTGATAAGCTTAAACTTAGTGAGTAATCCCATCTGACTTAGGGTCATGATACAGGCATTGACAAAGCAATGCAAGGGTCTGATGTGGTCTGGATAGACAATAATGCATGTCATTAAAGATAAGGCACGTCAAGAGCTTTACCACTGATGGTCATAGTGCTATCATTGTCAAGGACTCACTTTTAGGCCAACCATGATTGATGAGATCATAGGGGGCCATCTTCTACCCTTTCACCTAGAGCTCGATAGTGGGGAGTTGGAAGGGGTGATGCTGCTTAACACCCAAGCAGGCATGCACTTGGCCTAATAGCTTAGGATGCAATTTGAGTTCAAAGACTCAATGGTTCATGAGATTCTTCAAACCAAGTAACACATTTCACTATGTTCTTCATTGATGTGAGAGTCGAGATATCCATTGTTGAAAGTCATTTTGGTTTTTCATAACAAAAAGAGTCATGATGTTGCTTGCGCACTTTCCACAAATGGGATGGTGATGGCACACACTCTCTATTTCATTTTGGTTCCTTGGCACAATTTGCATTGAAGGTTCATTGTTCAACCACTAGCAATGATATCGATCATTTTGCCCTCCCATAAGGCCTAAATAAGGTGATTGTCATGCTCATTTGGGGTTGAAATGAGCTCAGGGCACAAAGGCACGCTTGCCCCCTTTGGTGTTTCATTAACACATTCATAGGTCATTCGTTGAGTGGGTTTCGACAGTGAACTTGTGATCCTTCCATAGGTTCACCTATGAAAACCTTGTTACGACTTCTCATTCCTCTAAATGATAAGGTTTAGTGGACTTCTCATGATGTTGCAGGCAATGAACCATCCATGTGACTGTGATTCAAACACTTCACCAAACCATTTAATTGGTAGGCATAACAGGTGATGTGTATAAAGGGCCAAGATGTAGTCAACGTGAGTTGATGGCTCATGCTTAATAGGAATTCCTTATTGAAGACCAACAATTGCAATGATCTATCCCTATCATGATAAAGTTTCAATGATTACATAGGCCTATCGACCAAGGCTATAGACTTGTTGAATACATTAATGTAGCACATGTGTAGCCCATAATATCTAAGGGCATCACAAACCTGTTACTACCTCAAACTTCCTTGGCCTAAGCGGTTGTAGCCCCTCTAAGAAGCTAGCCATGAAGGATCACCTTGGTGTAGCTAGTTAGCAAGTTGAGGTTTCATTCATTAATGGAATTTACTAGACAAATTGCTCTACCAACTAAGAATGGCCATGCACTCCACCCATAGAATCAAGAAAGAGCTCTTAATCTGTCAATCCTTACTATGTTTGGACCTAGTCAGCTTCCCTGTGTTAAGTCAAATCAAGCCACAGGCTACACTTCTGGTGGTGCTTTTTTGTCAATTCCTTTAAGTTTCAATCTTGTAATGATATGCCCCTTAGAACCCAAAGACTTTGATTTCTCATAACCTGCCAACGGAGCCCTAAAAGTAACATTCGTCAATCCCTAGTCGGCATTGTTTATGGTTGAGATTAGGACGGTATCTAATTATCTTCGAGTCCTCAACTTTCATTCTTGATTAATGAAAACATCCTTGGCAAATGCTTTTGCAGTTGTTCATCTTTCATAAATCTAAAAATTTCACCTCTTACTATGAAATGCGAATGCCCCACACTATCATTGTTAATCATTTATCCAATCTTGAAGGATAACACAATAAGACTGAAATCTTATGATGTCATCTCATGCTAATTTATAAAAGTGTGGGCCTATTTTAAACACTCTAATTTCTTTAAAGTAATAGCACTAGAGGAATAACCTGACCAGTTAAGGCCAGGAGCACATCACCGATAATGGGGACGAGTAGATCAATGCTCACCATGAGGTGGATCGGATGACCTAACCTTAGTTCTAACTATAAGCTTTTTAATTGCAACATCTTAAATATATGTTATTGGAGTTAGAATTACCATAGTTGCTGACACTAGAGTTGCCCTCCAATGGATCCTTATTAAGGGATTTAGATTGTACTCATTCCAATTACCAAACTTATAGAGCCCAATATTGTTATTTATTGTCATTACCTCCTTGTGTCAAGATTGGGTAATTTGTACACCCACTACCTTTTTTAGATGTCATCATCATTTCTCAGGCTCTCTCTAGAATTGAACCCTAATTCTCTTTTATCTGTCACCACCATAATAGGCCACTATCCTACCATTGAAAGTTAATAGGGCAGAAATTTAAATGATGCATCAATGGCACAAAGGCTATGCGATCCGTTAAGTTATCATGAATCATCAGAGCAATGTGCAAAGCCCATGTCAACCTTTTATCATATAAATGTATCACTTCTAGAAGTTAGGCTTTGTTGTATGCACTAGCTCTAGAATTACTATGGTTATTCGAGTAGTAGATACAATCAAACAAACTACAAGTAACTTAATGAGCCATGCATAGTTTCACAGTTTGAATTAGTTCATGTTTACACATGCACGGCTTAATCTTTGAGACAAACATATGACTACTGGTAGGATCAACCAGGTAACATTCTTTTGAGACATTGGCACCGTATAGGCCTTAACGCATGACCGAGCGATAGAAAGAACATAGAGCACAAGCATCATGCGTGTCAAGCATGTAAAAAGCATAGCATGGAAAACTAGGGCCAAGAACCCGTACCCATAAAATGTTCTACATCTAAGAGCATGATCAAACACCAATGCACCAATTTGGTGACAAAGGTTTGGGTGGCATGCTTGGGACATGAGGCATGATTGAGGTCCAACCTGTAGCCCTTAAGGACACAAAATGGATAAGGGATGGCAAGACATTCGATTTCCACCGATTTAGGCATACAACACAGGATCCCAAATGTGCCCCCAAAGTATGATGACCACATGGGGGAAATTGAAAAGGATGGCAGGTTGACAATTCGATGCATCAAGCATGGAGCCTATCAACATACACAACTATAGCAGCACTTATATGCCCATTCTATACAAGTAGCATCATCCATACACACCAGTCCATAACCCACCCAATCAATTACTTGATGAGTTAGTGAAGCGAATGATGTACGAGGCCATGCCATAACTGCTTGACATGGGCAAAACATAAGTAAGGGCCATAAAAATACCCCTGCCATTAAATAGGCAATAATGGTACAACACCACCAATGCTTCGTTTAGTCAGGAAAGCACAATACCTAAAAGATTGCCAAATACTTGAGAGAGTTGGCTAGAGTAAGCCCATGACCATAGCTTTTCTTTGTGTCATGGGCTTCAGTCTTAAGCCTTGCAATCATGTAGCCTTAGGTGAGAAACTGCCAGTTGCATATGCCTAAGTCAGCCTTTAACCAGGTTGAGTGAGTGTGCCACTCACCAAGGACTAGTCAGACCCTAAAGATAGTCAAACGCTATAGCACACTAAGAAGGCACTAGTGAAAGATTACAAGATCCTTTCTATTACTAGAACAATGTGGCTTATGTACAAATGTGCTTGAATAGCTTTGTGGGTTCACAAGTTCACTAGCTTAAGAGTTAGTCTTATGAGGAAAGGGCACCCCTATTTGTACTTGAGCCTTCATGACTTATATGGTCATGAGGGAGCCAAGTGTGTGGCTTTTATTTACATTCTAGAGGGTCCAAGGCCCCCATACACATACAAGGTTGGTTAAGAAGTTTCTAGAAATGAGGTGGTTCTATAAACTCTATGGTGCACTAAGTCCAAAAGGTTCTGGGCTCTCTTGTAGAATGCCCATGCCTCGGGCCTTTTTAAAGCTTCCCTATTGGGTGCTATAATACCAATTCCCATTTTCTTATCTGGCTCTTCTAGAATGTTCTATGCTTGCGTGCCTAGCCTGTGTCTAGGCTTATCTAGAGTCTTGCACATGTACAGTGCCCACACCACCTCTTTAGGGCCTTTCATAAGCTTTTCTTGAATGGTCTTCAAGCTCAGCATCAAGTAACTTTAGTAAGGACTCGTTCTCGTAGCTTGGTGCTTAAGTAAGGGTCTAGTTTCGTGCACTAATGCTTGAACTTGGCCTCGATGTCACCCATATCATGTATTGTTTATGGAACTTGTTGATCTGATCTTGGAACTGTCACAATGCCTTAGCTGACTCCTAGCTTATCTCACATCTAGCTGGCCTTTCTTTTATACCAAGTATATGTGCCTAGACAAGTGTTGCCTCAATTGTACCAAGCAATCGACTAAGATGTGCTCAACCTCTCAATCATAAAAGGTTAAAGCCCACTAGTGCTCTCTTTGATTGGCATCGAGAAGAATCATCCAAGTCTTCATGGTAAGGTTTGAACATACTTACAAGGAACACCAAATGTACCTTGAGCCTTGGCTATAGCTCAAATGTGTATGCAACCTTGCCTACTCACTTTAGAACTCTCAAACCTATGAGTAAGCCCCTTATGCATCTCTGGATACTGTAGCACCAAGTATAGCTTGACTAGTACCAAGTCCCCTATTTGATACTGCATGTCTCATCACTTTCAATCAGCCCACTTTTTCAATTGCTTCATTGCCTTATATAGACACACTTACGCTAGATTGGCTTGTTCTTGCCATGCCTTGGTAAATTTGTAAGCTGTTCGGTTCGGTCCTATTTACTTTGAGGTAATAGCATTAGGTGTACATCATCACTGCCTAGCCACAATCTTAAAAGGACTTTGATTCATAGCCTTACTCCACTAAAGATTGTATGAGAATTGAGCTACGTCCAATAGCTCAAGCTAGTCTCATTGGAAGGCATTAACATAGTGCTGAAGGTATACCTTTAATACGGCATTCACCCTCTTGATTTGCCCAACCATTTGAGGATGCAGGGTGGTTGAGAACCTCAAGTTCAACCCTAAGAGCCTGAATAAATTCACTCTAGAACTTGCCTATACACCAACCATCTTGATTGCTGATGATGAATTGAGGAACACCCTAGTACTTGACCATGTTTTTGAGGAATAAATGAGCTGCTTCCTCCATTAGGCATTCCTTAGTTGTTAGAATGAAGGTTTCATACCTGGAGAATTGGTCCACCACTATGAAGATGCTTCCATGCCCATCCACCTTGGGTAGTCCAACAATGAAGTCTATCAAGACACTTTCTCTTGGGTGTTCAAGAATCGATAGTGGTTCTAGAAGGCTGGTTGGGGACTTTTGCTTTATTTTGTCTTGTTGACACACAAGACAATTTCTAACATAGGCATCCACATCATCCTTGATCCTAGGCTACTTGTATCAATCTTTAATAAACGCTAAGGTGCAGTGCACATTTGGATAGCCTGCCCATCATAAGTCATGTCATTCTTTCATGACTTCTTTTCATAGCTTGTAAATTAAAGGACAAAGAGTCAATGTAAAATAGATCACCTTTGAGATACAACTATCTATTCTTCCCTTGCTTCACATACTTTATCAAGGATTTAACTGTGGGGTTTGAGTTAGCCTTTCTTTGATACGTGCCACCAGGAAACCTTTTGGGCTTACTAATTGTTGCTAGTTTAGCCTTGTAGTTAAGTGCATCAGCCATGATGTTGGCCTTTCCTAGCTTGTACTCCATGGTAAAATTGAATTCGGATAGGAAATTTTACCAACACGCTTGTTTGGGAGTAAGCTTCTTTTGGCTTTGGAAGTAACTAGTTACCACATTGTTAGTCATCATCAAGAACTTACTTCCAATCAAGTAATGCCTCAATGTGTGTAGGGAATACACCATAATGGTCATCTATTTCTCCTAGATCATATATCAATGCTCGGTATCATTGAGCTTTTAACTTTCAAAGGCAAACAGATGCTAGTCTTGCATCAACATACCGCTAATAACAAAGTCAAATGCATCAGTATATGCCTTATATGGCTTGGTGTAGTTAGGGAAAGCTAGGACTGGCTCCTGTTTGATAGCTTGCTTTAGGCAATCAAAGGCCTCTTAGCTTTCAGTACTCCATTCCCAACTTGTCCTTTATTGAGCATGTCAATCAAAGGTGCTATAAAAGCCAAGTACCCTTTTGTGAAGCATCGGTAGTAGTTTACCAGACTAAGGAATGACTACAACTCTATGACCTTGGTTGGCAATTCAACTCTTGGATTGCACAGACCTTGTCACGATTCATTTGGATCCAACCATTCCCTACAATATGGCCTAAGAATGAGACCTCATGCTTGGTGAATGAACATTTCTCCTTTTTTACATATAGTTCATTCTCCTTTAGTACTTGGAACACTTGTCGCAAGTGATCCACATGCTCCTTAAGTGTTTAGCTATAGATAACAATATCATCAAGGTATACTACAACAAATCAATTAAGGAAGGGTTATAGTACCTTGTTCCTTAGGGTGCAGAATGTCATGGGTTATTCATTAGATCGAAAGGCATGACTAGGAACTCATACTCCCCATAGTGAGTCCCACATGTTGTCTTTAGCTCATCACCTTCGGCTATCCACACTTGATAGTATCCCATTCTTAAATCCAGCTTGGTGAACCACTGTGCTCCTCCCAACTAGCCAAACAAGTTAGTAATGAAGAGAGTGGGATACTTATTCTTCATCATAAGCTTGTATAATGCCCGATAGTTGATGCACATTCGTAAAGACCCATCATTCTTTAGCTAAAATATGAAGGATACTCCATATTGAACTTTATAGGGTTTGATGAACCTTGCATCTAGAATTTCCATGAGCTATCTCTTTAGCTCCTCCAACTCTGGGGGTGACATCCTATATAGGGCTTCAGCTCATGGCTTGGCACCTACCAACAGCTTAATCTTATGGTCTACTTCCCTCTTGGGTAGTAGTATCTTAGGCAATTTTGTGGGCATTATATTTTTGAAGGACTCTAGCACCTCTAGCACCCTCTAACACCTCTAAAGGGATGTTGTGCTTCAATCCTTGAGGCTTATCCTCTTTTAGGGTCACCAAGAAGGTGGGCTCCTCCTTTCACACACCTTTGTTGAGCTAGATGGCATATAGTGCATTGGCTTTGATCTTTTGCTCTTGTTTCACTAGGATAATGCATTGGCACTGATGGTCCAAGATGCAAATGCAATTGGTGAAGTGAACAAGGAGTGCATTGATCCTCTCAAGCAAATCTAAATTGGTAACAAAGTCATAGTTATCAAGAGGGATTATCTTGATAGATTCCTTGCTTTTTCATACTTCAACTTGTAACTCGACTTCTTGTGCCATGCCTACAATCAGAACCTTTTTGGAGTTGACAGTCTTAATCCATCCCACTCTTTTTTTGACCTTGAGCCCTAGTCTCTTGGCCACTCCTTTGGACATGAAGAGATCAGATGCACCTATGTCCACTATGGTGTTCAAGTGCTTGCATGCAATAGAGATTTAAGTAAAAATGAGCCTCTTGCTCTTATCCCCTCTTTTTTGTGAAGATAGAAGTTAGCACAATGGAAGCAAGATTCAATCCCTCCTTCTAGGTTTGCTTCTCATACCCCTTGACAATGGCCAGGAGTTCGGCTCTATTGGGATAGTCCTTGGCTTGGTGTTAACTGTAGCTCAAAAAACAAGTCATAGGTCCATCCTTCGTCATTGGCCATTTGTCTTTCTTCTTGTCTCCCTCCTTGGAGGACTTTCATTCATGCATTGGTGTCCTACCATTGCCATTCTTGTCCTTGTCTCCCCTCCTTTACCCTTGCCTTTGGGATTGGAAGACTTAGACTTGTCCTTTTTCTTGAATTCCACTAAGGATTCAATAACGATCATGGCTCAGGTGAGGTCCTGGACACCCATCCTCTGTAGCTCTTACTTAGCCCATGGCTTGAACTTGTCCATGAATGTGAATAGTGCCTTATCTTCTTCAAGGTTTGAAATTTGGAGCATGAGTTCCAAAAACTCTTGAACATAGTCCCGCAGCTCTTTATGTTGGGTAAACCACTGTTGCTTAGTGCATGCCTCCTCTGTAGTGTATTGTGGGTAAAACTACTGTCTAAACTCCCTCTAGAACTCCTCCCATGTTCCAATGGCATCACCCTCGCACCTAGCCCCTTAGACCTATGACACCTCCATAAAAGTGTGATGTTTACAAGATACATAAAAGCGGTGGTTACCTTAGCATGCTTCTTATTGATACCCATTGCACAAAAATATTGCTCCATGCCTCATAAGAAGTTGTCTACGTCCTTTGCAAACCATGTCCCTTTGAACTCCTTTGGCTTGAGAACCTCCACCCTAGTCTTAAGAGCTATTGTGAGTATGACTCCCCCTACAACTACCTCACATGTAGAGAGCCTCCTCTTGAGCTACTCCATAGTGTAGAGTTCTTATGGGTAAGGCATTTGATCTCTTTGGAAAGAGTTTGCCTCAACTCTTCGTGATTTCTTTTCCAGTTGAGACCAATTCCTTCATTTGGTCTTCATACTTGTCCCACATTTCAGCCATGGTCAACTTCACCTTGGCCAACTAGGCATCAAAAGCCGACATCATTTCCCTACTAGTGCCATTCTTGCCCCTTTTAATAGTGTGTCACTCTTGAGCCTCTTGCCCCTCATTGTGCTGGTGGCTCATCTCAAAAGTAGGCATTGTTTTCGATTGGGGTCCCACATGGAACCATGCTTTGATACCAACTATCAATGGCTTCGATCTTAAGCCTTACAACTATGCAACCTTAAACAAGAAACTATGTTTCATGTATGCCTAAGCCTTTAATAGGGTTAAGTGAGTGTGCCACTCACCAAGGACTAGTCGGACCCTAGAGACAATCGAACACTATAGCACAGTAAGAGGGCACTAGTGAAAAAATACAAGATCTTTTCTATTGCTGGAACAATGTGGCTTATGTATTAGTCTTATGAGGAAGGGGCACCATATTTATACTTGTGCCCTTATGGCCTATGTGGTCACCAAAGAGCTAAGCGTGTGGCTCTTATTTACATTCTAGAGGGTTCCAGGGCCCTTAGACATATACAAAGTTGTTACACACTCCTTAGCAGATTTCAAAACTTAATTGACTAACACCCTTTATGGGTTCTAGGTTAGCATGTAGATGGGCACTGCAACCTAGCTTTTTGTTCATCCCACTAATCAACTTCCTTGCACCTTAGAGGTTTTCTAGCCTATTAACTCACAAACATGTCAGACTCTTTAGTCCATGCTACATTCCATGATTGTAGTGATTATGGTCCTGCAGGCATATCAAAAGCCTAAGCTTGGGCTACTACCATGACCTGTGTTAGCCCACACCCTAAGCAGATTAGCTTTTGCCATTCCACATCAAACCAAGGTACATCGTCGGCCCCATCTGCTTCCCTTCTGACATATTTTAGCACTATTTGACTCTTTTCTCAAATTCCTTTTCATCTTTCCCTTATAGTACTTGTTTGCTATTAGTCTCTCGCTCGTATTCAACCTTGGATAGAATTTTCCACCCTATTGGGCTGGATTCTCAAACAACCTAACTCGTAGTAGTGCCTCATGGTGTGACAGGGTCCTAGCACAATGGGGCTTTTACCCTCTTAGGTGCCCCTTTCCAGGGGACTTAGGCCTGATCCATCACTAAAGACACTTCTCCATACTATAATTCAGACACCAGGGGCACTTGATTCTCTAGTTGGGCTATTCCAAGTTCACTTACCATTACTAGGGGAATCCCGGTAAGTTTCTTTTCCTCTACTTATTGATATGCTTAAACTTAGTAGGTAATCTCACCTGACCAAGGTCATGATGCAAGCATTGATCGACTGAAGTGGGGGCTCCGATAGGGCCTAAATGGACAATGGGTGCACACCTCCAGAGATGAGGCATGCCAGGAGCTTTACCATTGATGGTCACAGTGCTATCAGTGCCAAAGACTCACTTTTGAGCCAACCACAATTGACCAGATCATGGGAGGCCATCTTTTGCCTCCTTACCCAAAGTTCAATGGGCAGGGGGTTGGAAGGGGTAATGGTGCAAGACACTTAGGCAGGTGCATTCTTAGCCTAATGGCTAAGGGTGCAACTTGTATTAAAAAACTTAATGGTTCAAGGGTTTCTCTAATTCACACCAAGTATTGTATTTTGGTACGTTCTTCATTGATGCAAAAGCCAAGATATCCATTGCTAAGAGTCATTTTGGTTTCTCACAACAAAAGGAGTCATGATGCCACCCGTGCATGCACTGGGAATGGGATGGCAATGGCACACATGCTTTTTTTTCATTATAGTTTCTTTGTGTGATTCTTGTTGAGGGTTTGTTATTCAGCCATGGGGGCAATATTGATCGTTTTGCCCACTTGGGGGGTAAAACAAAGTGACCATCACACCTACCAAGGCTAAAAAGGGCTTAGGGCATGAAGGCACCCTCATCCCTTTCGTGTTTCATTAATAGGTTCATGGGTCATTCGTTGAGTAGGTTTTGATAATGATCCTTCTATAGGTTCACCTATAGAATCCTTGTTACAACTTTTCCTTCCTCTAAATGATAAGGTTCAGTGGACTTCTTACAACATTATAGGAAATGAACCATCCACGTTGCCATAATCTGAACACTTCATCGAACCATTCAATTAGTAGGAACAACGAATGGTGTATACAAAAGGTAAAAGTGTAGTCAACACAAGCTGATGACTTACAATCAATAGTAATTCCTCATTGAAGACCAATAATTGCAATGATCTATCCCCATCAGGATGAAATTTCAAAGATTTCCTAAGCCTATCAACCAATGCTATAGACTCATTGAATACATCAATGTACCATGCATCTGGCCTAGAACATCTAAAAGCATCACTAACCTATTATTGCCTTAAACTTCCTTGGTCTAAATAACCATAGTCCACTTAAGAAGCTGGCTACAAAGGATCACCTTTGTATAGCTAGTTAGTAGGCTGAGGTTTCGTTCGTTAAAGGAATTAATCAAACAAATCACTCCACCAACTAAGAACAGCCATGCACCACCACCCATAGAATCAGAAATAGCTCTCAATTTGTCAATCTTTACTATGTTTGAACCTAGTAAGTTTCCTATGTTGAGTCAAATTAGGCCATAGGCTCCACCCTTGTGGTGCCCTGCCATCAATTCCTTTAAGTTTCAACTTATGACCATACTTCCCCTAAAACTCAAAGACTTTGATTTCTTATAGGGTGTCGGTGGAGACCTAAAACTAACATCCACCAATCCCTAGTTGGTGTCATTTATGGTTGCGACTAGGATGGTACCTGATCATCTTTGAGTCCCTAACTTTCATTCTTGATTAATGAAAACATCCTTGGCAAATGCTTTGGCAGTTGTTCATCTTTCATAAATCCAAGAATTTTATCTTTGACTATGAAATACAAATGCCCCTGATTGTTCCCTATCAATCATTACTCCTATCCCAAATGCTAATAGAATAGGATCGAAATCCTATGATGTTATCCCATGCTAATGTATGCAAGCATAGGCCTGCTCTAAGCACACAAATTTTTTCAAAGTAATAGTGTTAAAGGAATAACCTAGCCAATTAAAGCTAGGAGCACATCACCAATAGTAGGATGAGTAGATTGGTGCTCACCATTAGGTAGACCAAATGACCCAACCCTAGTTGGCATCACATGGGTTGATAGAGAAAGCCAACAAGGAGCACAAGCATCATGCATGTTGAGCATGTAAAATGCATAGCATCGGATGAATAAAGGTTGAGAGCATGCATCCATAAAAGGTTCCACATCTAAGAGCACAATTGAATACCAATGCACCAATGTAGCCATGAAGGTTTGGGTAGGATGCTTGGGACACAGGGCATGATTAAGGTCTAACCTGTACCTCTTAAGGACACAAGGCATATGAAGGATGGCAAGACACCTAGTTTCCATCAATATAGGTATATAGCATAGGATCTTGAATGTGCCCCCATGTTACGATGTTTACATAGGGGAAATTGAAGAGGATGATGGGTCGACAATTCGATGCATCAAGCATGAAGCCTGCCAACACACACAACTATAACACCACTTATATGCCCTTTGCATACAAGTGGCAGGATCCATGCACACCAATTGACAACCAGCCAATTGATTACTTAATTGGCAAGCAAAGAGAACAACATATGAGGCCACACCATAACCACTTGGCATGGGGAAAACACAAGCAAAGGCTATGAGACTGCCCCTGCCATCCAACAGCCAATAATGGCATGACACCACCAATGCTTGGTCTAGTCGGGACTACAAAAAAACTCTACTATCACCAACCTAGGAGGACGTTGCTTGATTTAAAGACTTGTTCTTGGGGTCTTACGTAGCATCAGCTGCATGCATAGGCTTGACTAGGTGAAGTCACTTTTGTGGTCGATGAGAAGGGGCCATGAGATTACCAAATACCCAAGAGACTTAGCTAGACCAAGCCTGTGACCATACCTTCTACTTGCACCACCCTAGGGAGTTATTGCTTGATTTAGGGACTTTGTTTTGGGTTTGGGTAGCATCAGCTGTAGCCATAGGCTTGAGCTCAACAAATTGAACCCCTTTTCTGTATGCACCCCAATCGATCAAGGCCATAGACTCTTGCTAGTCACCAGAGCAACCAATTGTCAAACAACATAGACAAAAGGCATGCGTGGCCTAGATTTTGCTCCAAGGACATTGCCATGATGTACTTAATGATAGGCTCATCATGCACACCTACTACCCTGTAGGGGGATAGGAGGCCCAAACAACCACCCTCTAAAAAGCATGAGAGATTTTATAGATATGCTAGCAGTAGACATTAAAGTGTCGGTAATGAGGACACCTTTTTCAAATAGGCATATCCCACACCAAGGGTTCATAAGTACTAATGGTGGTTGAGGCACATGCTTGTGTCATGCCCTGGACAGGCGCGCCGGGCACATCAGGCACACCAGCAGGCGACCCAGAGGTTGAGGCCCGCAGACCAAGCATGATGGTAGGTATCTGCACGCAAAGCCTAGCAAATGAGTTCAGAATGCCCGCCCAGCTTGCAGGCTAGCCCATGAGACCAAGGCCTGGCATACAAGCTACCCGTACCATATCCAGAAGGGCCCAAGGTGCTAGATACGCAAGTGAAGCTTCTGGAAGTAGGCAGGATCAATAGGAGCATCCTGGCAGATTTGGTTGACCCTGAAAATCAAGAGTTAGCATCCTGATTGATTGTAATCTGTATAATCCCTTGATTTTAGCCTTTATTCTAGGGATATTGTCATTAAGTGTAGCTGAAGCCTCAACTATAAATAGAAGGCTGCTCTACCCTCATTTGTACACCACCAAAGACTTCTATTTCAGTGAATACACAGTAAATTTCAGCATTCTGCCTTGTTCATCCTGTTTCTCTTTAACTTGCGTAATCAGCCCTTCCCATTGTTTTAGTGCCTGCACGCTTGTGTTTTAGGCTGACTTAGGCATAAATGAGGAGATTCCAAGCCTAAGGTCGCACGAATTCTGAGTCTAAGGTCAAAGCTCGTGGTAGTTGGTATCAGAGTAAGTTTGATTCTGCGTGTTTGTGTTGTGTAGGTTAGATTGTGATTGAGGAGATGGCATCCTAAAGTGACGCTGCTAACCAACAACCAGAGGCCTATGAGCATGGGCATGGAAGAGGTAGGAAAACCAGTTCTAGAGATATCTAGTCTACCATGGACGATAGGCTGGCCAAGGTGGAGGTGACTATGGGTGACATGGGGGAGAAGCTTGAAGAGGTAGAGACTCACATTGCATCGCTAGACTCCATGGGGGAAGAGATCCAAAGTGAGCTGCAAGCTGCTCTCAATAAAGGCTTGGACGTGTTCACCCAGAAAAATGGGGCCTTAGAGGCTGAAGTGCTGACTTTACGAGATGGCATGGAGGCCATGCTCCAGCGGATGGAGGAGCTTACCAGTGAGCTTGTTGCTTGCAAGATTGCCATTGGGAATGGCATATTTGCCAGAGTGTCCAAATCTAGATTGGATGTTCCCAAGCCTAAGAAGTTTAAGGGGACTAGGGTGGCTAAGGAAGTAGACTACTACCTTTGGGGTATGGAGTAGTACTTTCAGGCCATGGGCATGCAAGACGAGGCGATAAAGGTAAGCACCGCTGCTATGTATCTCACTAATGTAGCCTTATTGTGGTGGAGGCACAGGTGTGATGATGTCAGGCGTAAGAGTGCTAAGATTAAAACTTAGGCAGAGTTCCAAAAAGAGTTCAGAGAGCAATTTTACCCGGAGTATGCCGATGATGAGGTGCGGGTAAAGTTACACCGACTTAGCCATCAAGGGGACATAAGGGAGTATGTCCAAAAATTCTCTGAATTGATGCTACAGATCTCGGATCTAGGCGAGAAAGATGCCTTATTTGCTTTCATGGATGGGCTGAAGCCATGGGTGAAGCATGAGCTACAAAAGGGGGAGTTCATGACTTGGCTAAAGTCATGACTACTACTGAGGCCTTGATAGAGTTCAAGCCTCTGAACAAGTTTGAGTCTACCAAGGGGTAAGGGTAGGGATGACAAGGACCGAAAGAAACAGTCCAAAGGGAAGGACCGTGATCAGAAGTCTAAAGATGGAGACCGAGACCGTTCAACCAAGGATGGCAAGAGGAAGCCACCAGCAGGCAAGTGGAAAGCAAAGGGGGACGAGAGCCACTAGCATGCTACCTATGGGGAAGGAGCCACATAGCGCACAATTACCCGTAGAAGGGCAAGTTGGCTGCTGTAGACAAGGAGTCTGACGAGGAGACAGAGTCAGGGGCAGCAAAGCTTGGGTCGTTGGTGCTCAATACTATCCAGAGTAAGGGGAACCATAAGCCAAAGGGCTTGATGTTTGCAGATCTGATGGTTACGGGTCAGAAGGTGAGTGCACTAGTGGACACAGGTGCCTCACATCTTTTTATTTCAGGTGATGGAGCCCAGAAACTCAGATTGAAGGTACAAAAAGGGATCGGTACCATTAAAACGATGAACTCCAAGGAGGTTCTAGCCATTGGAGTAGCACGGGGAGTGGAGTTACAGCTTGGAGACTGGAAAGGCAAGGAGACCATAGAGGTAATACCCCTTGAGGACTATGAGTTTGTAATTGGGTTGGATTTCCTTATTCAGATTAACGCCCTCCTTATGCCTTTTACTGATTGTGTTTGCATCCTAGATGCACGGTGCCAATGCTTAGTGCCATTGAAGAGAGGGTCTGGAGTTGGGTCGCGGGTGCTGTCAATCATCCAATTTGCCAAGGCTGTAAGCAGACAAGAAGACACCTTTTTGGTAGCCCTAAAATATGATGAGCCAAGGGAGAAGAAGACTGAGCCACCCTTGAAGGTGCTAAAGGTGCTAAAGACCTTTAGTGATGTGATGCCCGTAAAGCTACCTAGCAAGCTACCACCTAAGAGGGAGGTGGACCACAAGATCGAGCTGGTGTCCAAGGCCAAGCCACCAGCTAGAGCCCCTTACCGAATGTCTCCACCAGAGTTGGAGGAGTTGAGGAAGCAGCTCAAAGAGTTAGTTGATGCCTGCTTCATCAGGCCATCGAAGGCACCCTATGGTGCACCAATTCTATTCCAGTGCAAGCATGATGGGTCATTGTGGGTGTGCATAGACTATCGGGCTTTGAACAAGCTGACAATTAAGAACAAGTACCCCATCCCACTCATTGCAAACTTATTCAATCAACTTGGGAGCTCAAGGTGGTTCACTAAGCTGGATTTGAGGTTGGGCTACTATCAAGTCAGGATCACGAACGGAGATGAGCCAAAGATAGCATGTGTCACTCGGTATGATTCGTATGAGTTCTTGGTGATGCCTTTCGGACTCACGAACGCCCCAGCAACATTCTGCACCCTTATGAACAAGGTACTTCAGTCGTTCCTGATCGATTTGTTGTGGTTTATTTGGATGACATTGTGATCTACAGCTAGACTTTGGGAGAGCATGTAGACCACTTAAGACAGGTGTTCGAGGTGTTGTGGGCACACAAGCTATTTGTCAAGAGGGAGAAGTGCTCATTCACCCAGCAGGAGATCCCGTTCCTTGGCCACATAGTGGGAGGTGGCAGGATACGCATGGATGAAGGTAAGATACATGCCATCCTAGAGTGACAACTGCCAGCCAAGGTCACTGAGTTGAGATCGTTCCTTGGGTTGGTTAACTACTACAGGTGCTTCATCAAACGTCATTCAGCAATAGCCACACCATTGACTAACTTGCTCAAGAAAGGGAGAGCATGAGAGTGAAGCGTAGGGTGCCAGGAAGCCTTTGACAGGTTGAAGCGGGCTATGACCGAGGAGCCAGTCTTGGCCTTGCCAGACCATGCCAAGCTATATGAGGTGCATACAGATGCATCAGACTTTGCCATAGGGGGCGTGTTGATGCAGAAGGGATGTCCAGTCACGTTCGAGAGCAGGAAGCTGAACGAGACTGAGCGTAAGTACACGGTCCAAGAGAAAGAGATGACTGCAGTGGTGCACTGCTTGTGCACTCGGTGCCATTACCTGTTGGGGTCGAGGTTCGTGGTTAGGATGGACAATATGGCAACCAGCTACTTCCAAACGTAAAAGGAGCTGTCCCCCAAGCAGGTAAGATGGCAAGATTTTCTTACGAAATTTGATTTCCATATGGAGTACAAGCTAGGACAGGTGAACCTAGTGGCAGACGCCCTAAGCAGAAAGGCTAACCTTGCTGCCATTAGCCAACCAGAGGGGTCACTGGTGCCGCACATCAAGGAAGGACTTACGCATGATCCTACAGCCAAGGCTTTGATGGAGTACGCCCAGTAAGGTAAGACTAGGTGATTTTGGTTGCAGGATGGCTTGCTGTACACCAAGGGTAGTAGACTGTTTGTGTCACAGCACGGGAAGCACCGCAAGGAAGTTTTGCAATAATGCCATGATTCAAGGTGGGCTGGACACCCAGGAGTGAGTTGCACCTTGGCGTTGATCGAGGACCGATACTACTGGCCGTACATAAGGGACGATGTGAAAGCCTATGTGAAGACTTGTCTTGTGTGCCAACAGGACAAGGTGGAGCTCAAGAAACCAAGGGGTCTCTTGGAGCCATTGCCAGTGCCAGAGCGACCATGGGAGAGTGTTTCTCTGGACTTTATAATCGGTCTACCCAAAGTGAAAGGGTTTGGAAGCATCATGGTAGTGGTGGATAGGTTTTCCAAGTATGGAATCTTCATTCCAACAACCAAGGAATGCCCAACCGAGGAGGCAGCTCGATTGTTCCTGAAGAACATGGTTAAGTACTGGAGAGTGCTGAGGACCATTGTTAGTGATCGGGACGGGCATTTCACGGGTAGGTTCTGGACTGAGTTGTTCAAGCTGTTGGGGTCAGACTTAAACTTTTCCACCAGCATGCATCCGTAGACCGATGGGCAGACAGAACGAGTGAATAGACTATTGGAGGTCTAACTTAGGCACTATGTGAGTGCCACATAATGGGACTGGCCAAAGCTACTAGATGTTGCGTAGTTTTCCTACAACTTGCAAAGGAGCGAGGCAATGAACCAGAGCCCATTTGAGGTTGTGACAGGGCAAGAACCACTAACACCCGGTTCGATTGCTGCAGGTTATACAGGGCTGAATCCAGCAACATACAAGTTTGCCAAGGTATGGCAGGAGCAAACTGACTTGGCCAGAGTTCGTCTACACAAGGCGACCAAGAGGTCGAAGAAGTGGGCAAACTAGAATAGGCGGGACATGCAGTTCCAGGTTAGAGACTTGGTGTTGGTGAAGCTGCATCCCATTGTATACCATAGGGGGTTGCACAAAGGCCTAGTCCAGAGGTATGAGGGACCTTTTTGAGTAGTCAAGAGGGTAGGCAAGGTTGCCTACAAGCTGGATATGCCACCTAAGCCGAGGGTACATCCGGTGTTCCATGTGAGCATGCTCAAGCTGTTCCATAAGGATAAGGGAGATCCAAGACGAGCAGAGTCAAAGCGTGTGCCATTAGGAGCATGGGCCTCATATGAGAAAGAGGTCCACAGCATCATAGTTGACCGAGAGGTGAGACGGAAGAACTATCAGCCAAGATAAGAGTACTTGGTGCACTGGAAGGGACTTCTAGATAGTGAGGCAAGCTAGGAACCAGTAGATGACTTATGGCAGTTCGGGGACCAGATCAGGCAATACCATGCAGAAGACGCAACGAGGGCATTACGCAATCAGGTGGGGAAGAATGTCACGCCCTGGGTGGGTGCGCCAGGCACATCAGGTGCACCAATAGGCGAAACAAAGGTTGAGGCCCACAGACCAGGTGCTTTGGCAGGTATCTACGTGCAAAGCCTAGCAAACGAGTTCAAAACGCCCGCCCAACTTGCAGACCAGCCCGTGAGACCAAGGCCTGGCATACAAGCTGCTCGCACCACATCCAGAAGGGCCTAAGTGCTAGATACGCAAGTGAAGCTTCTAGAAGCAGGGTGGATTAACAGGAGCATCCTGGCAGATTTGGTTGACCCTGAAAATCAGGAGTTAGCATCCTGATTGATTGTAATCTATATAATCCCTTAATTTTATCCTTTATTCTAGAGATATTGTCATAAGTGTAGCTAAAGCCTCAACTATAAATAGAAGGCTGCTCCACCCTCATTTGTACACCATCAAACACTTCTGTTTCAGAGAATACATAGCATATTCCAGCATTCTGCCTTATTCATCATGTTCCTCTTTAACTTACGTAATCAGCCCTTCCTATTGTTCTAGTGCCCACACACTTGTGTTTTAGGCTAACTTAGGCATAAAGGAAGAGATTCCAACCCTAAGGCCACACGGATTCTAAGTCTAAGGTCGGAGCCCGTGACACTTACACCAAGGCCTAGTGTCATGGTCAGGCCGTGGTGTGCCTCAGTCTTAACATGACTGACCCTAAACTAAAAAGCAAACGAGGCCTTGTGGCCATGACTATGGTCTTGGAGATATGCATAAATAGTGTAAGACCTAGAACATGTTTTTCATAGTGTGTGCAAGTGGTGTGAGCCTTAGGACCCAAGATGTGCAGGCAAGTGTGAACTAATAGGTGGACACCTTGAAGCCGAGTAGCCAATTAGGTGCTGTCGATCAAAGCTATACGCAGGCACCCTCAAGTGGATTGGTGGAGCAATTAGTGAAATGTTGAAATTATGATGGCCAAGAGACAGGTCACTAGGCATTGAGTTGGTAGAAGAAAAGCCCTAAGGTGGCTGGGGAGAAAAGTGTCCCCATTTCAAAAAGTCTTATGATTCTTGGTAGGATGGCTGAGAAATCATCTATTATCTATATTGGGGAATGATTGGTGTCAGCTCTTTACCACCTCCTTGACTGGCGAGTAGGCAAGGGCTTGGCTAGTTTGAAGCGTGCTACTCCTAGGCACACATGATGTCTAAGTGGTAGGCATTATCGGGTCACGAGTGTGGCACAATGTTTCCTTGGGTAATGGTAAACCTAGGGATGGTTGGAGCTAGCTAGCCTTATATCATGCCTTTGTGTTAAACCATGGGGTTAGATGATAATGTTCGTTTTGCCCCTCAATTTCCCCTTCTTGGGTTAGTTTGATCAATAACCAAGGATCATGAGATGGTGTAGTGTAAGAGAGACATCATCGAGCCAGAGGGATGAGTGGGCTAACAGGTAGGCATGCCACTAAACCCTTATGGCCAATTGGTAGAGGTGTGTTGTAAGTGGGTAACACACCCAAGTTCCCTACAGCACGATGAGCATGATGTCAGATGTCCTTCATGCATAGGAGTAGCCTAGAATGAGGCTAAGGGCTGAGACCCTGAGATATGAGTTTTATGGGATGAGATAAGCCTAGTATGGCTCTGAGCTAGCTGCTAACCAGCATCTGTGCTATGCTTTCGGGTTTAAGGCATGAGAGTTTGTAAAAAAAGTAGACGAGCATGGTTTGGGTTCTCACCATGCCAATACGAGATAATATTATGAAAATCAGGGCTATGCACCGTTATTAGCAATGTAGGTCAGTGCTCGAGGCCTTGATGCCGCGGGTAGAGATGGGTGCTCATGGCCACTTTAAGAATTGTGGGCTTATGAGATGATGGGAGTTAGGTTCCTCCCTATTGAGTTTGGAAATGTTGCATGTGACCTTATAGGGTTTGAGCTAGGAAGAGCTCATGAATACACAGCTTGAAGGATCGATATAGAGCTATCCATGGATAAATGGAGTAAAGAAAGGCTGACTTTAACTATGAATAGTCTTGGTGCCACATAAACGAGTGGTTTCGATCTAAGGAACACATGTCCCATGACACCCAACATGTGCCAATGGTGTTCGAGGCAACTACTTACACCAAAGGCCATATTTTATAGATGTTGATCGAGGCATGTACCCGTATCAAGTCCAAATTATGTTGATGCCGATCAAGGTATGTGCCATTAACAAATGCTAGCATATGCCATCAACAAGGGCTAGCATGTGCCTTCACCAAGGGCCAGCATGTGTTGACGATAGTTAAGGTAGGTGCCTATACAAAAGGCCAGCTTTTGCCGATGATGGTTGAGCCAAGTGCCTATACCGAAGGCCAAATGATATCGATGATGGTCATGGCATGTGCCTACACCATGCACTAGCATGTGCTGATGATGGTCAAGACCTTGGCCAAAGTTTGATTCTGGACCTCGACATACATGCTAGGCTTAAGCATGTGCTGATGTTGCATTTTTTTGCCTAGGGAACCATTGCTGGAGCATCATTAGAGAACAAAATAGATGGCACTAGGGGTTCTAGCGATTGGGGGAAGAGGTCCAGAAGGTGTGTGCACATGGTGTGCAATGGGTGCTGGTCCTTGACCTTTATATTACCCCCTTACACCCCAAGGAACCTCAACAACTCACACCCCCTTAAAGAGCATAAAAGCTTTTATAGGTTCGTAGCCAGCAACCATTCAATTGTCTAAAATAAGAATGCTTTTTTCAAATGGCTACAAAATCTTCTACACTTTAATTTTTTATCTAAATTTTTTTATGGATGCCAAAAAAAAAAAAAACAAGGATCATGTATACCAAATTTGAAGCCAAAACTCTTTCTAAAAAAATTTCAAAAAATCTCGAACCATGAAAATTTCTAAAAATCATGAAAAATAGAAAATGAATCATCTTGCCATGAAATTCACATGAAGGATTAAGGGATCATTATATGAATTTACAATCTATAAAAATAGCATTAGCATGGTAAAAATATAAAGATGTGTCTAAACCTACCTACTACCCGATTGTGGTGAGCATGTTGCATAGCTTAGGCCCAAGATACTAGCTTGTGGTGCACGGCCTAACATGTGCCAATGGTGTTTAAGGGAATTGGCTATACCAAGGGCTAGCATTTGCTGATGCTACTTGAAGAGTGTGCTAAGAAAAGGGCCAACATGTGTTAATCGCAATTAAGGCATCTGTACATGTCAAGGTCCACAAGCTAGTCTAGGCCTAGGGGTTCTCTTTGAGTCAAGAAATAATTCTAGTTATAGGGGGATAGGGTCCAACTACTAGGAGTACTAAGCCTTGTGGCTTATTAGAGGCCCAAGTTAGGGGGAACTAGCCCAAAATAGTGGTATGAGCAATAATCAAGACTTTAGAGGCTTAGGCATAGTGTTCATGTTCAACAGAATCAAGCCATGCCTATGTGCGGGTGCTGATGAGTGCTTATATGAATTTACAAGTTATAAAATCGCATTGGCATAGCAAAAATATGAATATGTGCTTGAACCCACCTACTACCTAGTCATGGTGCACAAGGTGTGCAGCCTAGGCCCAGGATACCTATGCATGGTACATAGCTTAACATGTGTCGATGGTGTTCTAGGGTACTACCCACACAAAAGGATAGAATGTGTCGCTAGTGGTCAAAGAATGTGCTGAGACTTAAGACATGTACATGTGTCATGGTTTGTAAGCTGGTCCAAGACCAGGGGTTCTCTTCGTGTCAAGGAGTAATTCTAATTATAATGGAATAGAGTTTGATAGTCAGAGAGACTAGGCCTTAAGACCTATTAGAGGCCCAAGTTGCAAGGAACTAGCACAAAACAATAGTATTAGCAGTGATCAAGACTCCAATAGCTTAGGTAAGCTGTTCAAGTTTGGTAAAATTGACCCAAGCCTAGGTATGGGTGCTTGTGAGTGATACACGCACACATGGTCAACCCAAGTGCAAGCACTAATGATCGAGGTGCGAGTGCACGGTCAAATCTAGGTGTGGGCATGCTTGAACATAGTCTTGGGATGATCAAATTTATGGGCTTTTAAAAGGCCCTGTACTGTAGCACAATCTTTGACAAGCTAGAATTATGCTGAGCACTTGAGTTTCATAGGTTGGCTTAGGTAGACAAAGTTAATTTCCTATCCAAGGCTGCAAGAAGTTTAGCTTAAGACTAGAGTCCATGACACATGCACCGAGTGCCATTTGGTGCCAATGGCGATTGAGGGGTAGACAAGTGCTTTGGGTGGAAAGGTCATCATACATGTGCTGCACCAAGTGCCAACATCTACCAAAGAGGTGTCCAAAGCAACAACCCACCCCAAGTGCTAGCATTTACAAAAGAGGTGTTTGAGCTAAAGACTCACACCAAGTGCTAGCATCCGATGATGGTATCTGAGACAACTTCCTAAACTAATGGTCTAAATCTGGTGATGGTGTCTAAGGCAATAATGAGCCAGCATCTACTGATGGTGTTGATGCGATTACCTATACAAACCAAGGGCCAGGTGTTGTCAATGGTGTGAGGGTAGAACTAATCTAGGGGCCAGCATGTGCCGATAGAGTTTTGAGGTAAATGCCCACACCAAGGGAGAGCCCATCCACGTAATAAATACCAAGGGTTGTATTTTACTTGGATGCTCAAGGGAAGGAAGTCATCCCTTAGCTGAATCGGTTGCAATATAGAACACCATTCATCCTATCCCTAAAAGAGTGCAAGGTAAAAAAAATAAAGTGAGAAGACTTCGATAGGAATGGGGTGTAGGGATAAATCAATGTGACAAAAGGGCTGAATCTTAGTGGATTGTGGTAGCAAGGCCACTCTGTCACTTACAATACCCTATCACATATTTAAGTTATCTACCAAGGATTCCACCTACCACTCGGTGGGAATTGAGCTCTAAGGAGGCTTGCGTGGCCTGCCTACCTCAAGGGCTACACTTACAATATGTGCCATTGGGGGCTATGGGCCCCTTTTATAGATTAGCAATTAGGCGATAGGTGCGAGCATCACTTCTATCTTGGATTCTAACTTAAAGGCATTTAGTCATAATCTAGCACACAGTAGCTTCATGCCACTGGCTTTTCAACCAAGCATGATGACCAATTATGCAAATCAATGGTTCATCTCATACTAGGTTGAATTACTATTATGACACTGCCATCAATAAGGTAAAACTAACCTGCCTCAAGTTCTCTATTGGTGGGTGAATAATCCAACACTTGGTGAATTCTAACTCACAATGATAGGAAGAGCTAACATAGAAGGATAAAAAAGCAATGTCGCTATGAATGCTTGGTTGCCATAAGCCAGTTATCCCAATGGTAACTTTTTTGACACCTCGAGTTTCAAATTTTGATGGTCTAAATGATTGATAGGCCATGCTTTCATGATTCATATTCGTACACAATTAAATGAGCTTTTACCCATTTGTTCCACACAAGATTTTTGTTCTCATTGAGCTGATTTAGGACACCTACGTTATCTTTAAACAAATGTGTCAACCCAGCCAAACTCCCTACCTGACAATGTTTTTTGCTTAGATCGACCAACCAAGGCTGGCCTTGGGTCTAAGAGAAAAGGTAATGCCTTGCCTTTGATTCATAAAATAAGTAAAATAATGTTAAAACTAGTGGTATTTCAATTTCACCCAAAGGCTCCCACTTATCCTACACCTCTCAAGTTATTTCACAAAGTCAAACTAGAGTCAAGGTCGACAAGGTCTTCTTTTCATTCTGATTTTACCAAGCCCATTCTATAGGCTAGGGCTTCACTGGATAGTAGACAATGACAGTGGGAATCTTGTTAACCCATTCATGCATGTCACTAATTAGATGATGAGGCATTTGGCTAACTTAAGGGAGTCATTGTTACTCCTGTCATTTACCAATGCTTGGTTGAATTTCTTCACTTTGACATTTAGAGCACTTGGCAAAAATCACATTGTGTGAGCATCTATGAGGACCATCACAATGCTTTGTTTTAATTAAACAATTGGATTCCCCTTATCCATACCAGTTCTAAGTTGACTATTCATCACTTCGAGAAGGCCTAAGAGGGAGCTGTTCCTAGTATGACCTTTAGTTAGCATGCGATGACCCACTTTTGCTGCGAGAATAGCTCGAATGGTGCACCGACAACTGATAGGTTTAGGGCTAGGACCCTTGTCTTTAGCCTTCAAATCTAATACTTTTCCCAAGTTTACAGGTCCATTTTGCCAACTTCATTTGCCTACATTGTTTTATCAACCAAAGGTTATTCACCTTAAAGACCTAATGCAGTTATAGTATGACCGAGCATGGATGGCACTTGATCCTCCAGATTTTCAGTTGCTATCAGGGGCACATTGATCACTATGTGACATGCAGTGTTCATCTGACCATTGGACCCTACCTTTGGTTGAGCCATTTCCAATGTGGACAGGTCATTAAACAAAAAAGATACCTCTTCTTGAGGCCTTCACCAACATCTATGAACTTTTTATCGTCCTCGTTATTACATCTTGGTTTAGGCATTTTAACCCGAATCTTTTTTGAAACTTGCATTAGACAAACTATCAGATGGGCTTCCTTTATATCTTAGGATAGACTAACCCATGTGCAAGTGTCATTCACATGCAACATTTCCCTTTTTTGGCCTTCAAAGTTCTCATTTGATATTGGCTACTACCACAAAGATCAGTACTGATGGTCACTTTACCTAGGCTCACCCTTGGTTTTACAGTGACTACCATGCCCTTCTACTTATTGGGCTTGGCCCTTGCCCCGATGACCAAGTATAGGTCATGCACTTAAGTGAGATCCATTTTCTAGGCCAGTTGATTTAGCAAGTGAGTTGTTACATACTCCTTAGTAGATTTTGACTTCCATGACCACTATCCTACCATCTTTATCAACCAACACCCTTTATGTTGGGCACTATAACCTGACTTTTAGTTCATCCCACATCACCAATTTTGCTTACCAAAAATGGCTCATTGGGAGCTCTCGATTCTATGGCACGGCTCAATGAAGTAGCCATGTTGTCCTACCTATTTAAAGTTTGAGAATAGGTCAAAGGTGTTATGCCTCTGATAACTCTAATCATTGGCTTTACCCAATAGAAATCGCTATGAGCTCTAGCTATGTTGCAAAAAGCTTCGAAGGGAACCATCTAGTAGATAGTTTGATTAGTCTTTCACCCCTATACCCAATTCAAATGAATGATTTGCACATTAGTATCACTATAGGCCTCCATTGGAGTTTTCTCTGGCTTTGTCTTGCTCAAGCCTACTTCACCATCTTTCTAGTCTCAGTAGGCATGCTTACACTTATACCCTTATCAGAAGATCAAGGTCAGTCAGCGATGCACCCACGAGGAATCCTGGCAATCAACATCCTTGCACCTTATGGGTTTTCTAGCCTATTGTCTCACACACATGTCAGACTTCTTGGTCTGTGTTTCAAGACTAGTCGGATGGTGAGCTCGTAGGCTAATGTTGAGAGCAAGCTGATGTTGAGGGATGCCAAGACAATGCATGTTGCATTCCATGATCACGGTGATGATGTCTTTGTAGGCATATCAAAAGGTTGGGCTTTGGCCACCATTGCAACCCACATTGATCCATGCCCCAAGTCAATTAGCAAATTGGTTCTAGCCATTCTATATCCAACTTTGGTGCATCACTAGCCCCTATTTGTTTCCCTTCCAACAATTTTGAGCACTTTTAACTATCTTTTCAAAGACTTTTTCACCTTTCCCTCATGGTACTTGTTTGCTATTTATCTCTCACCCATATTTAGCCTTGGATGGAATTTATTATCCAATTAGGGCTGTATTCCCAAACAACCCGAGTCACAGATAGTGCCTTGTGGTGTTATAGGGTCTAGGCACAACAAGGCTCTCACCCTTTTTGATGCCCCATTTCTAGGGGACATAGGCCCAATCCACCACAATGGACATTTCTCCATATTACAATTTGGATGTTATAGGAGCCTGATTCTCAAGCTAAGCTATTCTCAGTTTGCTTGCGTTTACTAGGGGAATCCTGTATGTTTATTTTCCTCTGCTTATTGATATGCTCAAACTCAGTGGGTAATCCCACTTGAGCTAGGGTCATAACACAAGCATCGATCGAGTGATATAGGGGGTTTGATGGGTTTCAGATGGAAATGAACATGCATAATTGGAGATGAGGCATACTTGGAGCTTTACCACTGACGATCACAACACTATTGTTGCCAGGGACATGGTTTTATGCCAACCATAATCGACGAGATCACGGGGCCATCTTCCCCCCTCATTTGAAGCTTGATGGATAGGGATTGAAGGGGCGACAGTGCATGACACCCAGGCAAGTGTGTCATCAGCCTTATGGCTTAGGGTGCAACTTACTTTCAAAAAATCGATGATTCACAAGATTCTGCAATTCACACCAAGTATCACATTTTGCTATGTCCTTCATTAATGCGAGAGTTGAGATATCTATTGTCGAGAGTTGTTTTGGTTTTTCATGACAAAATGAGTCACAATGCCACTCGCGTACTAACTTCAAATGGGATGGTGACAGCACATGTGCTTTTTTCATTTTGGTTTCTTAGTGTAGTTCATGCCAGGCATTCATTACTTGTTTAAGGGCAGCAATAGCAATCATTTTACCTATCTGAGAGGCGAAATGAAGGGACTATCACTACTGTTTAGGGCTAAAAGGGCTCAAGGCTCAAGACATAGAGGCACCCTTGCACCCTTGGTATTTCGTTAACGCATTCGTGGGTGATTCATTAAATGGGTTTTGACAATGATCCTTCCACATGTTCACCTATAAAAATCTTGTTACGATTTTTCCTTCCTCTAAATGTTAAGGTTTAGTGGACTTTTCACAATGTCATGGGTAGTGAGCAAGCCACACTGGCATGATCTTAACACTTCACTAGACCATTCAATTAGTAAAAGTGATGGGCGATGTGTACGAAATGTAAAGATCTAGTCAACACGAGCTAAGGACTTGCGCTTACTAGGAATTCCTCATTGAAGATCAACAATTGCAATGATCTATCCCCACCATGATGAAATTTCAATGATTACCTGGGCCATCAACCAAGGTTATGAACTCATTGAATACATCAGTGTAGCACGCTTGCAGCCTAGACCATCTAAGGGCATCACAAACCTATTATTGCCTTAAACTTCTTTAGCCTAAGTGGTCATAGTTCCTCTAAGAATCTGGCCATGAAGGATCACCTCAGTATAGCTAGTTAGCAGGCTAAGTCTCATTCGTTAATGGAATTAACCAAACAAATCACTCCACCAACTAGGAATGGCCATGCACCACAACCCATAGAATCAAAAAAGAGCTCTCAATCTGTCAATCCTTACTATGTCTAGACCTGGTAAGTTTCCCTATGTTGAGTCAAATTAAGCTATAGGCTCTACTCCTGGTGGTCCCATTCCATCTATTCCTTTAAGTTTCAACCTTATGACCATACCCCCCTAAACCTAAAGACTTTGATTTCTCATAGGGTGCCAGTGGAGCCTAAAATTGACATCCATTGATCCCTGGTCTACATCGTTTATGGTTAATACTATGATGGTATCTGATCCTTTTCGAGCCCCTAACTTTCACTCTTTATTAATGAAAACATCCTTGGCAAATGCTTTCACAGCTATTCATCTTTCATAGATCTAAGAATTTCACCTCTGAGTATGAAATATAAATGCCCCTAACTGTCCCTATTAATCGTTACTCCGATCCCAAAGGCCAACACAATAGGACCAAAATCCTATGATGTTATCCCATGCTAACATATACAAGCATAGGCCTACTTTGAGCACTCTAATTTCTTCAAAGTAACAATGCCAAAGGAATGACCTAACCAGTCAAAGCCAAGAGTGCATCACTAATAGTAGGGATGAGTAGATCAATGCTCATCATAAGGCAAACTGGATGACCTAACCCTAGTTTCAACTACAAGCTTTTTAACTACAACAACTTAAATATAACCTATTGAAGCTAGAATTACTACAACTGTTGGCACTAGACTTGCCTTCTAATGGATCCTCGTTATGGGATTTAGATTGTATTCATTCTAAATACCAGACTCATAGAGTCGAGTTTTGTTATTTATTGCCACTACCACATCGTGTTAGGATTAGGTAATTTGCACACTTGCTGCCTTCCTTAGATTTGCAGCAGTTTCTCAAGCTCCCACTATAGAATCAAACCCTAATTCTTTGTCACCCGTCACCACCATAATAGCCCACTATCCTACCATTAAAAGTTGATAGGGCAAAAATTTGAATGGTGCATCATCGGCATAAAGGCTATGCGATCCATTGAGTTACCATGAATCATCAAAGTAATGGGTAAAGCTTGCATTGACCTTTTATCTAATAAATGCATCCCTTCCAAAAGTTAGGGTTTGTTGCACATATTAGCTCTAGAATTGCTACGGTTATCCGAGTAGCTGATACCATCAAACAAACTATAATTGATTTAATGAGCCATTCATAGTTTCACAGTTTGTATTAATTCATGTTTACACATGCATGGCTTAATCTTTGAGACAAGCATATGACTACTGGCAGGATCAACCAAGTAGCATTCCTTTGAAACATTGGCATCGCATGGGCCTTAATGCACTAATTGAGTGACAAAGAGAGCAACACAAAGTACAAGCATCATGCATGTCGAGCATGTAAAATGCATAGCATCGAATGAACAAGGGTTGAGAACCCACACCTATAAAATGTTTCGCATTCGAGAGCATAATCGGACACTAGTACACTAATGCAGCTATGGAGGTTTGGGTGGTAGGTTTAGGACATGAGACATAATTAAGGTTTGACTTGTAGCCCCTAAAGACACAAGATAGATAAGGGATGATAAGACATCTGGTTTCTATCAATTTAGGTATGTAGCACAGGATCCTAATTGCACCTTTAAGGTATGATGACCACATACGGGGAGAATGAAGTGGATAATAGGTTGACAATTCAATGCATTGAGCATGGAGCCTGCCAACATGCACAACCATAGTACCACTTATATGCCCATTATGCATAAGTGGTAGGATCCACGCACATTTGTCCCCAACCTATCCAATTAATTACTTGATGAGCGAGTGGAAAAAATGATGTACGAGGCCATGCCACAATCACTTGGCACAGGAAACACACAAGTAAGGGCCATGAGACTTCCCTTACCATCTAATAGGCAGCAATGACATGACACCACCAATTCTTGGCCTAGCTTAGGCAAATGAAGTCTGTTCCCTATCTAAGGCTATATGAAGTTTGTCTTAAGACCAGAGCTTATGACACATGCACTAAGTACCATTTGGTGCTGATGGTGATGAAGGGGCAGACAAGTGCCTTTGGTGGGAAGGTCATGGTACACATGCCACACCAAGTGCTAGCATTTGGCGATGGTGTCCAAGGCAACATCTTGAACTAAAGTGCCAGCATCTACTTTGGTGTTAGATGTGATTGCTTGCATGAACCAAAGGCTAGGTGATATCGATGTTGTATGGGCAAAACCAATATAGAGGCCAGTGTGTGCCAATGAAGTTTGAGCAAGTGCCCACACCAAGGGTGAGCCTGTCCTTGTAACAAATACCAAGGGCATTTGGTTATCGTTTACTCGAATGCTCGAGGAAGGAATGTCATCCCCCAGCTGAATCAGTTGCAGTGGAGAACACCATTTCTAAACAACCCACTTTTTCCATGGTTTAAAATTCATTTATCTTTAAAAAGAAAAGAGAAAAATCGTAATTGGCCAGAAGATTGATGGGTAATGAGGTTGAGTTTAACTATTATCCTCAGATGATAATTTAATTTGAATGGAAATGATTTTTATTTAGTTTTAATCTGATGAAAAGATAAACATGATTTGAAGATTTTAATCATAGGTGAAACTCTATTCAAGTGAAGGAACTATACTAGAAAAAGACATGGAAGCACACACAAGAAAAAATGGTGAACAAAAACAAGCAATACATAAAGATCACCACTAGTGGCCGTTTGCCTAGACCACCTACCATCATTTCATCTTTCCTCCTTCCCATGACCACTATCATTATCTCTACTTCTATACTACACCAGCATAAGCCAAAAATCCAAATTGAACCCCGTAATCCAATTCTAAAACAACAAATTCACCAAAAGAATAATATACATATGGGACAATGTAGTAGCTTTGATCTAAAAGGTCACCACGAGTTGTCGAGTAATCGAGTCCCCATTAACACTGTGGTAGTGAGAGGACTACATTGCAGGCACCATTGCAACCCTTCACTACTGGAACCAAAGCCTCCTATTGTTATCAGTTTCTCATTGAATAAGTGCCCACTATCAGTAAGCATAACCGACACAATGACTATTAAGAAACATATAAAGTAGCCAAGCATAAAAAAATAGCCACAATACAAAGAAAGTATAATCAGCAACAATATAAAGAGAGTTTATTTTTACCAATGGAAATATCAATGACAGTTTATGGTGAACCAAGATTTTTAATGATAAAAAATGGTAAAAGTGCAAAATGGAGGAAGTTGAGCAACATACCTCAAGATCAGCAAGATTGGATGGTGGGAAGAGGTTGAATCAATGGTGAAATCATATAGCTTTGACTTTAGATCTGAGACGTTGAGGTCGAGTTTTAGAAGTTGAAGCCTAGATTTGAGACTAGGAAACTAAGAGAAAATACCGATGAAATTTTAGGTTGAATCCATGGCCAGCCAATGGCAGAGCATAGTGACCAGCAATGGAGTAAAGACCAATAGCAAAGGCCAAGAATTTGGGAAAGAGAGAGAGAAAGTTTGGAGAGAATCTGAAGAAAGATAGAGGAGAAAAAAAAATTCAGAATTTGGATTTCTTGGGGTTATTCCTTAAGTAAAATGATGCCATTTTGCCTTATGAACAGTGAATTTAGTTAATGTGTAGCTAAGCCAAGCCAAATTGCCTCTTAAGTCACTCTAGCCAGTTTATAGGTCTACAGCTGAGCCGTGATATCAGCCAAGCTGAGCTAATTCTTTTTGGCATTTTCTTTTTATTTTCATTTATTTATTTATTTTAGTTTATTTATTTATTTATTTATTTATTTTTGAAATGTCCTACATGATTAAATTTCTAGGAGAATTAAAGGAAGTTATTTTTAAAAATATAATTATAAAAAATATAAAATAAAACTTTAATAAATTTTGGGAATGAATTAAAAACTATCCAATGATGAGATTTTTAGAAATTTTAAATGTTAAATTTTCTAATAAATCTCTATTTCTCTATATTTGACCCAAATGGTAGAATAATTTAGACGAAATTTCAATAAAAGTAATTGTATTCTTTTCCAAGCAAAAAAAAATTTAAAAATTAAAAATAAAACTTAAAAATTTAGGTAAAAATATTTGAAAATTATCCAAGGATGAAATCTGAAGAAAAATCACAAATGGTTGAATTTTCAAGATTTCTAGGTGAAAATATTTTTTCTAAATTCAACCCAAATGGTGGAATAATTTAGAAGAGACTAAAAAAATAATTGTCATCTTATTTCTTTTCCAAAAATTAAGAAACTAACAAGAGTTTAGATTCTAAATAGACCCAAATGGTAAAAAATTTAAAAATTAAACAAAAATAAAAAAAAATTTGATTATGAAATTCTTAATAGTCATAAATGGATTATTATTTAAGAGATTTCTAGGTAAGGAAATATCTCTAATTTAAGCCCAAATGGTGCAAGAATTAGATGTATTTCCAATAAAAAATAAATTTGATTAAGCTTTCCAATGATGGAGCCTTTTCAAGAAAACAAATGGATTCTTGAATACTCTTGAGATGAGGAAGTATTTTTAAGAATTATGCGATGGAAAATCTTCAAAGTTATTTCTAATATCAAATTTAAGACCATTAGAACTTTAAATCTTTAAGATAATTTAAAATTAAATGGTACCATCTTTTAGGATGGCCATTTTAGGGGTGCTATAACCTTCTCTACATGTAATTAAACTCCTGAACCTAGTTCTGTTCAGAAGGTCAGACCCTATTCTTTAGGGACCCTTAGTAGAGCATAAAAGCTGCTTAAAAGGATAGATTCATTAGGTGACCAATCACACCTAAATAAAAAATTGGTGGCAACTTCTTAAGTTATGTCTAGCTATAGGTCACGGATCTATATATTAATGACACCATTCATCCCCAACCCTAGAGGGTGCAGTGTAAAAAATTGAAATGAGAGGACTTTGATGGGTGTGGGAGGGAGGGATGAATCGAAGTGACAAAAGGCTGAATCTCAGTGGATCATGGTAGCAAGGCCACTTTGCCACTTACAATACCTCAGCATATATTCAAGTCATCTACAAAGGAGTCTACCCACTGTTTGGTGGGAATTGATCTCTAATGAGGCTCGTATGGCTTATTTTCCCAGAGGGTTGCACCTATGATTCACAGAATAAGTAAAACAATGTTAAAAGTAGTGGTATTTCAATTTTACCCAAGGGCTTTCACTTATCTTACACCTCTCTAGTCATTTCACATAGTTAGACTAGAGTCATGCTCAATAGGGTCTTCTTTCCCTATTAAATTTTCCAAGCCTATTCCCTTGGCTATGGTTTCATTAAACAATAAATAAAGATAGTGGGAATCTTATTAATCCATTCATGCATGTCATGAATTAGATGATGAGGCATTTGGCTACCCTTAAAGAGTCATAGTTACTCCCACCATTTACTCGCACTTGGTTGAATTTCTTCACTTGGACATTTAGAGCACTAGATAGAAATCACATTACGTGAACATCCATAGGGACCATTGGAATGCTTTGTTTTAATTAAATAGTTAGATTCCCCTTATCCACACTAGTTCTGAGTTGACTGCTCATTGCACAACAAAGGCCCCCAAGGGAGCTATTTCCAGTCCATCCCCCGATTGACATATGATGACCCACTCTCATCATGAGCAGCTTGAGCAGTGCACCAATAGTTGACGAATTTAGGATTAGGACCCCCATGCTAAGCCCTCAAAGCCAATCCTTTTCCTAAGGTTATGGATCCATTTTGCTGACTTCCCTTACTTACATTGTTCCATCAATCAGAGGTTGTTAACATTAGAGACCTGATGCGGTTATGAGTATGGATAGGCATGGACAACACTCAAAACTCTAGATTTTTAGGGGCTGTCAGGGGGAGCACAGGACATTAAGTGATGTGCGATGCTCTTTTGGCCACTAGACCCTACATCTAGTTGAGCTATTTCTAGGGTGGGTAGGCCATTAAATAGAGAAGATAACTCTTCTCAAAGCCCCCATTGACATCTCTAGACTCTTTAAAGTTACGTTAGTCACTGTGTCCTGATTTAGGAATTTTAACCTAATTTCTTTTTGTAGCTTGCATTGGACATGCTATCGAATAGGCTTCCCCCATCTCTTAGGATTGACTAACCCATGTGCAAGTGTTGTTCACATGGAACTTTTCCCTTCTTTGGCATCCAAAGTTCTTTTTTGAATATTTGTTACTACCATCAAGATCTACACTAATAACCGCTCTATTTGGGCTTGTGCCCTAGGTTTTACAGCTATTGCCATGCCTTTCTACTCATTAAGGCCTGGCCCTTCCCTCGATGGTGTGAAGGTTGCGAGTTTAAGTGCCATCCATTTTTTAGGCTAGTTGATTTGGTAAGTGAGTTGTTACATACTCCTTAGTGGAATTCAATAGTGGTATGGGCAACGATTAAGACTTTAGATACTTAGGCAAGGTGTTTAGGTTTGGCAGAATTAAGCTAAGCCCAAGTGCAAGCACTAATGAGTGATGCACGGGCACATGGTCAATCCTAGGTGTAGGCGTTGATGATCTAGGTACGATTGCATGGTCAAACCCATATACGAGTAGTCCTTAACATAGTCATAAAAGGATTAGATTTATGGGCTTTTAAAAGGCCTATACTGAGCATAATTTTTGACAAGCTAGAATTATGTTAAACACTTGAGTTTCATAAGCTAACTTATGTAGACAGAGTCAATTCCTTGTCGAAGGCCACATGAAGTTTGGCTTAAGACCAGAGCTCATGACACATGCACTAACTGCCATTTTACACTGATGACGATCGAGGTGCGAACAAGTACCTTAGGTGGGAGGGTTATGCTACACATGGCATACCAAGTACCAGCATATACCGAAGAGGTGTCCAAGGTAACAACCCAAACCAAAGGCCCACTTGTGCTGACAATGATCGACGCAAGTTTCCATACCAAGTGCTAGCATCTAGCAATGGTATTTGGGGCAACATTTCGAACCAAGGGGCCAACATTTGCTGATAGTGTCTTGGCAACAATGGGCCAGCATATACTAATGATGTTTGATGTAACTGTCCACACAAACCAAGGGCCAGGTGCTATCAATGGCGTATGAGCAAAATTGATCTAGGTGCTAGCATGTGTTAATGGAGTTTAGGACAAGTGTTTGCACGAAGGCTGAGCCCATCACGATAACAAATATTAAGGGCATTTGGTTGTCATTTACTTGGATGCTCAAAGGAAGGATGTCATCCCCCAGCTAAATTAGTTGCAGTGGAAAACACCATTCATCCCCAACCCCAAAAAGGATGTGATGTAAATAAATGAAGTGAGAGGACTTCAGTAGGTATGGGGAGAGGGATGAATCAAAGCAACAAAGGGTTGAATTTCATGTGAAGAGTTACAGTAGGGCCAATCTGCCACTTACAATACCTTATCATGTATTTAAGTCATTTGCAAAGGATTCTACCTATTTTTTGGTGGGAATTGAGCTCTAAAGAGACCCATGTGGCTTACCCGTCATAGGCCTGGATCTACAACACGTGCCCTTGGAGGCCATGGACCCCTACTATGGGTTGGCAATCGAATGATGGGTGCGTGCATTACTTCTAGCCCTAATTCTGACTTAGAGGCATTCAATCATAATCTAGCACATGGTAGCTTCGTGCCATTGGCTTTTTAACCAAGCGCTATGACCAATTGTGTGAACCCATGGTTCCTCTCCTACTAGGTTGAATTATTATTGTGATGTTGCCATCAGTAGGGTAAAACTAACCTTCTCATGATGGTTTAAACCTAGCTCACGTTACCTTTTAGTGGGTGAATAATTTGACACTTATGAATTCTATTTCACAATGATAGGAATAGCCAACATCAAAAGGTCAAAAAGCAACATCAATATGAACACTTGGCAACCACAAGCTAGTTATCCCTATTACGGTAACTTTTCTAACACCTCTAGCTTAAAATTCCAAAGGTCTAAAGGATTGATAGGCCACACTTTCATGGTTTGTATTTGTACTAGAAATCAAAATTGACCAAGCTTTTACCTTTTTGTTTCCATATGAGATTTCTATTCTTATTCAGCTCATCTTAGAACACCTGTATTATCTTATAACAGATGTGCCACCCTAATCAAACTCCTCACCTGACAATATCTTTTACCTAGATTGATCGACTAGGGTCGGCCTTGGGTCCAAAACAAGGGTCATGCCCCACCTCTGATTCATAAAATAAGTAACATAACATTAAAAGTAGTGGTATTTCAATTTCGCCTAATGGCTCCCATTTATCCTACATCTTTTAAGTCATTTCACAAAGTCAAACTAGTATCAAGCTTAACAGGGTCTTATTTCCACACTGATTCTACCAAGCCTGTTCCCTTGGCTATGGTTTCATTGGATAGTAGATAGGGACAGTGGGAATTTGGTTAATCCAATTATACACTTTACTAATTAGATATGTAGCATTTGGCTACCTTAAGAGAGTCATAGTTACTTATATCATTTACCTACGCTTGGTTGAATTTCTTCACTTTAACATTTAGAGCACTAAGTAGAAATCACACTATGTGAGGATCCATATGGACCATCACAATGATTTGTTTTAATTAAATAGTTAGATGCCCTTGTCTATACCACTTTTAAGTCAACTGGTCATCGCCCAGGGAAGGCCCTAGAGGGAGCCATTCCCAATCCATCCCCCAACCACCATGTGACAACCCATTTTCACTGTGGGAGTAGCTCGAGTAGTGCATTGGTAGCCGATGGGTTTGGGACTAGGACCCCCATGCCCAGCACTTAAAGCCAATTTTTTTCCCAAGGTTATGGATCAATTTTGTCAACTTCCCTTGCCTATATTATTCCATCGACCAATGGCTATTCATCTTGGAGGCTTGACATGATTATGAGTATAGCTAGGCATGGATGACACTCAGTCCTTTGAATTTTCAAGGGCTGTTGGGGGTGCATCAGATGCCACATGACACATAATGTTTTTTTGGTCATTAGACATACCTTATGTTGAGCCATTTCCAGGTTGCGCAGGCCATTAAATATAAAAGATAAGGCCCTCATTGATGTTTATAGACTCCCTAACATTGCCACCAATCGTCATATCATGATTTAGGAATTTTAACCCAATTCCCATTCACAACTCACGCTGGATATGCTATCGAATGAGTTTCCCCTATCTCTTAAGATCGACTAACCCATGTGTAAGTGTTGTTAACATGGAACCTTTTTTTTTTGGCCTTCAAAGTTTTCATTTGAGTATTTGCTAATACCACCAAGATTTGAACTGATAGCCACTCCACCTGAGCTTATGCCCTCCTATTCATCGGGGCCAAACCTTTGCCCTGATAGCTAGGTTTATGTCGTACACTTAAGTGCCATCTATTTTCAAGGCTAGTTGATTCAATAGGTGAGTTACACACTCTTTAGCAGATTTTGACGTCCAAGACCTTTGTCTTGCTATCTTAGTTGACCAACACCCTTAGTGGGTTCTAGGTTAGTGTGCAATTGGGCACCATAACCTAGCTTCTAGTTCAACATGCATCGCTAGTTTTGCTTACCAAAAATGGCCCACTTGAAGCTTTTAATTGTATGGTGTAGTTCAACAAAGTAGCCATACTATCCTACCTATTTAAAGTTTGAGAATAGGTCGAGGGCATTGCACCCCTGATGCCTTTAATCATTAGCTTTACTTGATAGAACTTGCTAAGGGCTCCAGCTATCTTTAGGGAAACTTTGGAGGGAACTACCTACTAGATGGTTTGATTAGACTTTCACTCCTATACCTAAGTCAGATGAATGATTTGCACGTCATTATCACTATGGGCTTCCACTAAAATTTCCTCAAGCTTTTCCCTCACTCAAGCATAGTTCACCATATTTTACGTCTAGACAAGCATGCTCATACTTGAACCTTTCTCAAAAGATTAAAGTCGGTTGGTAGTGCACCCATGAGGGATCTTACCAATCAACTTCCTTGCACCATATAGGTTTTCTAGCCCATTGACTGGCATAAATGTTAGACTCCTTGGTTCGTGTTTTAAGATAGGCTAGATGGGGAGCCCACAGGCTGACATCAAGAGCACAATGGTGCTAAGGCACACTGAGATAGTACATGCTACATTCCATGATCATGGTGACATCTTTATAGGCATATCAAAAGCTTAGGCTTGGGCCACTGATGTGACCCGTGTTGGTCCATGGCTTGAGCTAATCAATGGGCTAGCTCTTGCTATTCCACATCTAACCAAGGCACATCATCAACCACCATTTACTTCTCTCCCAACAATTTCAAGCACCTTATGGTGCGATAAGGTCCAAGCACAACAAGGATCTCACCTTTTCCAATGATTTTTCTAGGGGCCTTGGACCTAGACCACCACTGAAGACACTTGTCCAAACTACAATTTGGACACTAAGGGTGCTCGATTCTCAAACTGGGCTATTCTTGGTTCATGTGCCATTACTAGGGGAATCTTGGTAAGTTTCTTTTCCTTCGGTTATTGATATGCCCAAACTCAATAGGTAATCCAACCTAACTTGGGGTCATGATGCAAGCATCGATTGAGTGAAACAGGTGGTCCAATGAGGTCTAGATGGACAATGAGCGTGTGTCACCAGAGATGAGGCATATCAGGAGCTTTACCATCGATGGTCATGGCACTATCATTGCTAGAGACTCACTTTTAGGCTAACCACGATTGATGAGATTATTGGAGGCCATCTTTTCCCCCTCACTCAAAGCCTAATGGTAAGGGTTGGAGGGGGTAATGGTGCATGACACACAAGCAGGCATGTCATCAAACTAATGGCTTGGGGTGTAACTTGTATTCAAAAACTCGATGGTTTACAAGATTCTGTAATTCACATAAGTATCGCATTTTACCACATTCTTCATCAATGTGAGTCAAAATATCCATTGCCAAGAGTTGTTTTATTTTTTCATGACAAAAGGAGTCATGATGCCGTTCACGCACGCACAGTGAACGGGATGGTGATGGCACACGTGCTCTTTGTCATTTCAGTTCCTTACCATAACTTGTACTAGGGGTTCATTATTCAGCCAAGTGCAGCAATACTGATCATTTTACTCATTCGAAAGGCAGAACGAAGTGATTGTCATTCCCACCCGGGGCTCGAAGTGGCTTGGGGCATTAAGGCACCCTTGCTCTCTTGGTGTTTCATTAAGGTATTCATAGGTCATTCGTTGAGTAGGTTTAGACAATGATCCTTCCATAGGTTCACCTACAAAAGCCTTGTTATGACTTTTCTTTCCTCTAAATGATAAGGTTTAGTGGACTTCTCATGACATCACAAGTAGTGAACCATCCACATCACTGTGATTTGAACATTTTAGTAGACCATTCAATCAGTCGAAACGACGAGCAATGTGTACTAATGGTAGAGACATAGTCAACGTGAGCTGATGACTCATGCTTACTACGAATTCCTTGTTAAAGACTAACAATTAAAATGATCTATCCCTATCATGATGAAATTTCAAAGATTACTCAAGCTTGTCGGCCAAGTCTATAGACTCATTGAATACATCAGTGTAGCGCATGTGGATCTTAGAACATCTAAGCGCATCACAAACTTATTATTACCTCAAACTTCATTGGCCTAAAGGCATCACAAACCTATTGTTGCCTCAAACTTCCTTTGCCTAAATGGCCATAGTCCCTCTAAGAAACTAGCCATGAAGAACCACCTCTGCGTAGCCAGTTAGTAGGCTAAGGTCTTGTTCATTAATAGAATTAACCAAACAAATCACTTCATCAACTAAAGACAGCCATGCACCACTACCAGTAGAATCAAGAATGAGCTATCAAATTATCAATCCTTACTATGTTTGGACCTGGTAAGTTTCCCTATGCTAAGTTAAATTAAGCCATAAGTAGCACTCTTGGTGGTGCCCTTCTATTAATTCTTTTAAGTTTTAGCCTTGCAACCATACTCCCTTCAAAACCCAAAGACTTTGATTTCTCATAAGGTGCTAGCGGAGTCCTAAAAATAACATCTATCGATCCCTAGTTGGCATCATTTATGGTTGAGACTAGGATAGTATCTGATCACCTTTACACACCTAATATTTTATTCTTGATTGATGAAAACATCCTTGGCAAATGCTTTCATAATTGTTTGTCTTTCATAAATAAAAAAATTTCACCTCTGACTATGAAATACAAATGCCCCAATTATCCTTGTTAGTCATTATTCTTATTCGAAGGCCAACATAATAGGGTTGAAATCCTATGATGTTATCCCATGCTAATGTATACAAGCATTGGCCTACTTTGAGCACTCTAATTTCTTCAAAGTAACAATGCTAGAGTAACAACTTGACCAATTAAAGTCGGGAATGCATTGCTAGCAGTAGGGATGTGTAAAATTATGCTCACCGTGAGATAGATAGATAACCCAACCCTAGTTCCAATTACAATCTTTTTAACTGTAACAACATAAATATATGCTATTGGAGTTGGAATTATAGAGGCTTCTAGCACTAGACTTACCTTCAAATGGATTCTCATTAAGGAATTTAGATTGTACTCATTCCATTTGCTAGACTCATAGAGCCTAGTATTGTTATTTATTATCACTACCTCTTTATGTCAGAATTGGGTAATTTGTGTGCTTACTGCCTTCCTTGGATGTGGTAGCCATTTCTCAAGCTCCTTATTTAGAATTGAACCATAATTCTCTATCACCCATTACCACCATAGTAAGCCACTATCTTACCATCGAAAGTTGATAGGGTAGAAATTTGAATGATGCATGGCTGGTATAAAGGCCATACGATCCATCGAGTTATCATGAATCATCAGAGCAATAGACAAAGCCCGTATTGTCCTTTTATCTAATAAATGCATCCTTTCCAAAAGTTGAGGTCTATTGTAAGTATTATCTCTAGAATTATTACGATTATCCAAGTAGTTGATCCCATCAAACAAACTATAATTGATTTAATAAGCCATTCATAGTTTCATAGCCTAAATTAGTTCATACTTACACATGCATGGTATCATAGGCTGCACATTCCTTGTACTAAAACCATGCATCCGTGTGACACTAGGACTACTCCTAGTCGAGGTAAGCCTATCTAGAGTCTATTTTTTCATGAACAGATCATTATCGATCCTTCAAGTTGCATACGTGAGCTTTTCCTAGCTTAAATCTTGTAGGGTCACACGTAACATTCTAAAACTCAATTGGGAGGAACCCAACTCCCATGATCTCATCAGTCCATGATTCTCAAGGTGGCCTTGAGCACCCGTCTTGGCCCGTAGGCATCAAGGTCTTGAGCACTGACCCACCTTGCTCATAAAGGTACATAGCCCTGGTTTTCATAACATTATCTCGTTCTAGCATGGTGAGAACCCAACACTATGCCTGCCCAGATCAATTGCAAGCTCTCATGCCTAGATCACAAAGGCACAACATAGATGCTAGTCAACAACCAGCTTGGAGCCACACTAGGCTCATTTCATCCCATAAAACTCATATCTCTAGGCATCAGCCCTTAGCCTTATACTAGGCTACCTGCATGCACAATGGACACCCGACATCATGCTTGTCCTACCTCAGAGAACTTGGGTGTGCTACCCATCCATAGCACACCTTTACCAATTGGCCACAAGAGTCTAGTGGCATGGTTGCTTGCTAGCCTGCTCATCCCTTAGGCTCAACGGTACCCTTCTTATAAAACGCCATCTTATGATCCTTGGTTACTTATCGAATAGGCTTAAGGAGGTGAAACTAAAACGCAGAGCAGTTGCTAGTGTCTAACCCCATGACTTTATGCAAAGTCACAATTTGAGGCCCAACTAGCCCCAATTGTCCTCAAGTTTACCATGAACTAAGAGACACCATGCCACACTCATGTCTCAATGATGCTTGCCCACCTAGAAACCACATGTGCCTAGAAGTAGTTTCCTTTATACTATCCAGGCCTTTGCCTACCCACTAGCTAAGAGGGTGGTGGAGAGTTAACACCAGTTGTCCCCCTATAAAAAGTGCAAGAGATTTCCTAGCCATCATACTAGGAACTATAAGATTGTTTGAAATAAGGACACCTTTCTCTCAATCTAACTTAGAGCCTTTCTTCACCCAACTTAGGGTCCAGTGACCTTACTCTTGGTCACCATAATTCTTAGATTTGGCTAATTATTCCACAATGCACTTAAAGGTGCCACGCATGGCTTTGATCGATGCAGTCAATTAGCTACCTAGCTCCAAGACACCCATCCATTAGCTTGCACTTGCCTATGCACCTTAGGGAACTAGGGCACACATTATTTGTATACTCTATCAATATCATGTTTTAGAGCTTACATTACTCGAGCACTGCTCTAAGACCACTATCCTAACCATAGGGCCTCAACTACTACTCAGCTTAAGGTTAGTCATGGCAGGATTGAGGCACACTAGGGCCAGACCATGACACTCTCCCTTACATACTATGTTGATGTCCTTATCAATGCCAATACCACACCCAACTCTCTTATAACACATAGTTGACATTCTCCCATATGTCTTTCACTTGTGCCCAAAGGGATTGGGTCAAGATCCAATCACATGAGGCACCACTGACAGTACTCATTCATTATTGATGTACATGGGTCTCAACCTAACTTTACTGCACCTCAGTGCTATCTCCACATATGACTACTAAACTCAAATCGTTGCTTGATAAGTGTTACTACATTACTTCATCCATGATCACATCATGTTGTGACCTTGAGGCACCTTTATTTATCATGACCCTCTGTCAAATGAATGACCACCTGCTTTGCCACACATTGGTATACCCTACTCAATGTGACCTATTACACAACCACATGCTTGTGGCACTGAATCTTTAATGCACCCTTCTAGATATGGTGCTTAGGTCAACTACACTCATACGACACTAGCCACAATAGCTCTAGCATGGTGGCATTCAAACACTTTGATCATCTCACAACTTGGGTCTTCTTAGCCCCTACAAGGTCACCTCTCTAGGTGTGGCCTTCTGGCCAATCACCTTCATGGAGGCACCTTAATGCTTACTATCTCATACTCAAACTTAATGCTCAAATATTTCATAGGCTTCACTGCCTTGGCTTAGTACCACTAAAAATCATAATTCTCCCTTAGTTTTACTGAAACTCAACTCAACTCTGCATGTAACCATATCTTCATAACCATTTCACAACTCATTTGCCTTGATTCTGGCATAGCTCATAGGGTACCTCAAAGCCCACTTAGTGTTTGAGGATCCATTGATCCAACTCTAAACACAAGGTCTCTTGAACAACTCTATCCAAGGGTTCACCAACCCACTCGATGCTTATGGTCCATTGAGCTACTCGAATTCATGGCCATCTCATAGGCTAGCATTTTTGCTTAATTCCAATTAGCTAAATTCTACCATGCTTAAACTCATCTAGTCTGCTAACCAGATGCAACTTAAGTGTCCATACATTTAACTTTGCTCAACTCAATTGGTTTTTTGACCCACTTAACTTAAGGCCTTGTTAACTGGCCAACTCCTGCTCGATCATTCCACTAAATTGCACACTTTCATGGTTTGTTGACCATCATATCTCATAAAGCCTTCTTTCTTAACTAACACAGAGCACGATCTATTAAGTAGTACACTCTTGTGATCTTATGACTATAAGAACTCATCGTCTACTGACCATCAAAAACTTAAGGCTTAAACCATTAGCCAACTCAAACTCTTCTACCTTTTAAGAATGGCTCCACTATTAGACCTAAATATTTAGCTTGTACTCTTGTTAGGGCACCTTCACCATACAACAAGTGCACATATTAGTAATTGATTTTAATATGCAAGACTCATGTCCCTTAGGACAAAAGTTATTTGACTCACATGGCCTTATTCAAACACCATTTTAAGGTGTAGACCCTTTTCCCATTTCAGTCTCAACATAGTTTTTCCATCCAAATGGCATCACATGCCCACACAAGCTAACACCTTTTGCTAGGTAAGGCTAGACTCTCATGCCTTTTCATTTGGCATCCAATAGCCTACATAATGGATTTCATCTAGGCCACTTTTTCCCATATGTTACCTTGATGGCTCATTCTTAAGCCCATATTTCCAAGATATTGTGATCTTGCTTCAATAGCTCTATTTGAGCTTAGCACTACTTAAATTTCTTGCTATTGTGCCCACACTTAGGCCTTTTTAATCCCATCACTAAGCCAAGCTAGGCTTTGATTTACTTGTCATGGGCCACACATTTCTTATACCAAAACCATGTATCCATGTGGCAGCAAGACTACATTTAGTCGAGGTCAGCCTTTCTTAAGTCTATTTTTTCATGGATAGATCATTACTGATCCTTCAAGTTGCATACTCATGAGGTCTTCTAGCTCAGACCCTATAGTGTCACACACAACATTCCTAAACTCAATAAGGAGGAAACCCAACTCTTATCATCTCATCAATCCATGATTCTTAAAATAGCCCTAAGCACCCATCTCTGTATGTAGGCATCAAGGTTTTGAGCATCAACCCACCTCACTCATAAAGGCACATAATCATGCTATTCATAATATTATCTCATTTTGGCATGGTAAAAACCTAACAACATACCCACCCAGATCATCTACAAGGTCATGTGCTTGGATCCCAAAGGCATAACATAAATGTTGGTCGACAGCAAGATCAAAGTGACACTAGGCTCATCTTATCCCATGAAACTCATATCTTAGGACCTCAGCCCTTAGCCTCATACTAGGCTACCTACATGTAAAATGGACACTTGACATCATGTTTAACCTATCTTGGGGAACTCGGGTGTGCTACCCATTTGTAACACACCTCTATCGATTGGCCACAATGGTCTAACAATGTGCCTACTTGTTAGCCTGCTCACCTTTCAAGCTTGATGGTGCCCCTACTATACAACAACATCTCATGATCCTTGGTTACTTATTGAATCTACTCAAGGAGGGGAAACAAAAGGGCATAACAAATGCTAGCATCTAATCTTATGGCTTTACATAAAAGTGTGATACGAGGTCTACTAGCCCTAATCATCCTTGGATTTACCATGACCTGAGGAGACATTGTGCCACACTGGTGACTCGATAATACCCACCTACCTAGGCACCACATGTGCCTAGGGGTAGCTCACTTCAGACTATCCAAGCCCTTACCTACTTGCGAGCCAAAGGGGTAGTGGAGAGCTAACACTAGTCGTTTCTTTATAAATAATATAAAAGATTTCTCAGCTATTCTATTAGAAATCATAAGATAGTCTGAAATAGGGACACTTTTTTACCTAGCCATCTCAAGGCCTTTCTTCACCCAACTTAGGGCCCAGTGACCTTACTCTTGGTCACCATAATTCTTAGATTTGGCTTGTTGCTCCACTAACCCACTCAAGGGTGCCTACACATGACTTCAACCGATAGCACCTGATTGGCTACCCAGCTCTAGGGTGTTTGCCCATTTGCTTGCACTTGCTTGCTCTCTTATGGGAACTAAGGCATATACTACTTGTACACTCCATTAACATCATGTTTCAAGGCTTACACTGCCTGTACACTACTCCAAGACCACTATCCCACACCATAAGGCCTCAATTGCTACTCAACTTAGGCTCAATCATGAAAAGACTAAGGCACACTAGGGTTTAACCATGACACATGGGTTAATCTTTGAGACAAGCATACGACTACTAACAGGATCAACCAGGTAGCATTCTTCAAGATGTTGGCACCACATGGGCATTAATGCATCGACTGAGTGGTAAACATAGCCAACACAAAGCATAATTATCAAACATGTCAAGCGCGTAAAATATATAGCATTAAATGAACAAGGGTTGAAAGCTCACACCCATAAAACATTATGCATCAAAGAACATGATCGAACACCTGTGCACCAATCTGGCCATGAAGGTTTAGGTGGCATGCTTGGGACATAGGGCATGGTTGAGGTCCAACCTATAGCCCCTAAAGACATAAGATGGATAAGGGATGGCAAGGCATCTAATTTACATCAATTTAGGTATGCAACATAGGATGATAGGTCAATAGTTCAATGTATAGAGCATGGAACTTGCCAACACATATGACTATAGCACTACTATATGTCCATTATGTACAACTGATAGCATCCACACATACCAGTCCATAACCGACCCAATTGATTACTTGATAAATGAATAAAAGAAATGATGTATGAGGCCATGCCATAACTACTTGGCATAGGAAAAACACAAGTAAGGGCCATGAGACTACCCTTATCATCCAAGAGGCAACAATGGCATTACACCACAAATGCTTGGTTTGGCTAAGATCGTACATGTAAACTCTGTTATCACCACCCCAAGAGGACATTACTTGATTTAGAGACTTGTTCCTAGGTTCTTGGCTAGCATCAACTACATGCACGGGGCTTGACCAGGCCAAGGCATTTATATGGTCAACAAGTCAGTACCATGAGATTGGCAAATACCCAAGAGACTTGGCCAGACCAAGTGCATGATTACAGCTTTTACTTGCCCTACCCCAGGGAGCCATTGCCTATTTCAAAGACTTGGTCTGGGGTTTGGGGTAGCATTAGTAGCAAGAATGGGCTTGTTTGTGTGCATGTCAATCGATCAAAGCCATGGGATCCTACAAGTCACCGAAGCAACCAGTCATTAGACAACATGGCCAAAAAGCATACATGGCTTGGATTTTGTTCTAAGGATGTTGTTGTGGATGTATACAATGACAAGCCCATCATGCACACCTATTCCCTCATGAAAAGATAAGGGGGCCTAGACAACCACCCCTTAAAGGGCATGAGAGATTTTACAGATATGATTGTAGTAGACTTTAAAATATTTGTAATGAGGATACTTTTTCCAAACAAAGATGTCCCACACCAAAGGTTTGTAGGTGCCAATGGTGGTTAAGGCATATGCCCACACTAAGGCCCAACAAGTGCCGATTATGTTCAAGGTAAGTGCCTATAGCAAGGGCAAGCATGTGCCAATGGTGTTTGAGGTAACTGCCCACTTCAAGGGCCATCTTTTGTCAAATGCTAATTAAGGCATGTGCCCATACTAGATCTAGATTGTGGCAGTGCTAATTGAGGTATGTACTCATACCAAAAGCCAGCTTTGTGCTGATAATGGTCGAGGCATGTACCCATATTATGTGCCAGTATATGCTGATAATGGTTGAGGCATTAGCTGAAGTTTAATTTTTAGCCTTGGTGCATAAGTCGGGTATGGCAAGTGCTGGTGCTACATTTTTTTGCTTAGGGTACCATCATTAGAGAACTTAACCGGTAGCATTAGGGGTTTTAAAAATTAGGGAAGGGGGCTAGAAGGTGTGCACACATGCTTTGTGATGGATCTAGTCTTTAGCCTTTATATCAGTCCTCTATCCCCCAAGGAACCTCAATAACTCGCACCCCTTTAAAGAGTATAAGAGCTTTTATAGGTTTGCAGCCATAAAGTGTCTCAAATAGGGATGCTTTCTTCAAATGGCCAATAAATTTTCTACACTTTTATTTTTTAGTTGAATATTTTTTGTTAATACCAACAAAAATACAAGGAACATGTATACCAAATTTGGGGCCAAAACTCCTTCTAAGAAAATGTAAAAAAAATCTCAAACCATTAAAAATTTTAAAAATCATGAAAAATAAAAAATGAGTCATCTTGCCATGAAACTTCACATGAAGGCTTAGGGGACTATTATATGAATTTACAAAGCATACAAATGCCATTGGCATGGTAGAAATATGAAGATGTGTCTAAACCCACCTACTACTCAATCGTGGTGTGCATGTTGCATGACACAGACCCAAGGATACCTGCGTATGGTGTGTGGCGTAGCTTATGTTGATGGTGTTCAAGGGACTGATAGCACCAAAGGCTAACATGTGCTGATAGTGGTCAAAACATGTGCTAAGACCAAGGGCTAACATGCCCTAATGGTGGTCAAGACATGTGTATGTATCATGATTTGTAAGCTATTCCAAGCATCGGGGTTCTCTTTGAGTCAAAGAATAGTTCCAATTTTAGTGGGACATGGTTTGATGGCTAAAGGGACCAATCTTTAAGGCAAACTAGGGGTTTAGGTTAGAGGAACTAGCCTCGACAATGGTACAGGCAGTGATCAAGACTCCAAAGGCTTAAGCCTAATGTTCAGGTTTGACAAAACTGAGCCAAGCCTAAGTGCTGGTACTAGTGAGCATTATATGAATTGACAAGCTACAAAAATGGCATTGGCATGGTAGAAATATGAAGATGTGCCTAAAACCACCTACTACCTGATTATAAAGTGCATGATGCATGGCTCAGGCCTAGGATACCTGCGCTTAGTATGGGGCCTAGCATGTGTAGATGGTGTTTGAGGGAATTACCTACACATAGGGCCAACATGTGCTAATAATGGTCGAAGCATGTACTGATGGTGGTCAAAGTATGTGTTAAGGCTAAGGAAAACATGTCCCAATAGCAGTAAAGGCATGTGTATGTGCCTCAATCTACAAGCTGGTCCAAGACCAAAAGTTATTTCCAAGTCTAAGAGTAATTTTAGTTCTAGTGGGATAAGAGTCTGATAGCGAAGAGAACTAGGCCGTAAGGTGTACTAAAGGTCTAGGTAGCAGGGAACTAGCTCAAAATAGTGGTACAGGCAATGATCAAGACTCTAGTGGCTTAAGCATGGTGTTTAGGTTTGGCAAAATTAAGTCAAGCCCAAGTATAGGCACTGGTGAGTATTATATGAATTCACAAGCCATAAAAATGGCATTGGCATGGTAGAAATATAAATATGTGCTTGAACCAACCTACTATCTAGTTTACCCATGCTTGGTGCATGGTGGATAGCCTAGCATGTGCTGATGGTGTTCAGTGGAACTGCCTGCACAAAGGGCTAGCATGTGCTAATGGTGGTCAAAGCATGTGCAGAGACTAAGGGCCAATATGTCCTAATGGTGGTTAACGCATGTGCATGTGCCATGGTCCATAAACTGGTTGTCATGGTTAAGTCTTAATGTGCCTCAGTCCTATCATGACTGAACCTTAGCTAAGTAATAGATGAGGCTTTTGGTCATGATAGTGGTCTTAGAGCTATATACAGGTAGTGTAAGCCTTGAAAAATGTTACTAATAGTGTGTATAGGCATTGTAAGCCCCAGGCCACAATATACATGGGCAAGTGAGAGCTAATGGATGGGTGCTCTAAAGCTAGATAGCTAGTCAAGTGCTATTAGTCGAAGCCATGAATGGGCACCCTTGAGTGGGTTGATGGAGCAACAAGTGAAATGCTAGAACTATGATAGCCAAGAAGTAGGTTACTAAGCCTTGAGTTGGTCAAAAAAAGGCCCTGAGGTAGCTAGAGAAAAAAGTGTCTCAATTTCAAATAGTTTTATAGTTCCTGGTATGATGGCTAGGAAATCTCCTACACTCTTTATAGGAGGACGACTAGTGTCATCTTTCCACCACCCCCTTGGCTAGTAGGTAGGCTAAGGCTTGGCTAGTCTAAAGTAAGCTACTCCTAGGCACTTATGGTGTCTAGGTGGGTGGGTATGTAAGGCCATAAGTGTGGCATGATGTCTTTTCAGGTCATGGTAAACCCAAGGATGGTTGGGGCTAATGGGCCTTGTATCATACTTTTGCATTAAACAATAAGGTTAGGTAGTAGAGTTAGTTATGTCTCTTATTTTCTTTTTCTTAAGTTAGAAGGATGATAAGATGGTGTTTGCATAGGAAGAGCACTATCAAACCCAAAAAATAAGTGGCCTAGTAGGTAGGCATGTTACTAGACCCTTGTGGCCAATTGATATAAATGTGTTGTGGCTGGGGTAGCACACCTAAGTTCTTTGAGGTAGGATAGGTATGATGTTTAGTGTCCATCATACGTGCAAGCAGTCTAGAATGAGGCTAAGGGCTGAGTCCTTAAGATATATGCTTCATGGGATGAGATGAGCCTAGTGTGGCTCTAGGCTAGCTATTAACCAACATCTATGTTGTGCCTTCGAGGTCTAAGCATAAGAGCTTATGTAAGATATAGGTAAGCATGGTGTTGAGTTCTCACTATGGTAAAATGAGATAATATCACAAGAACTAAGGTTGTGCACCCTTATGAACTAGGTAGGTTGGTGTGCTGGATCTTAATGCCTATGAGCAGAGATAGGTGCTCAGAGCAACCTTAAGAATCATATGTTGATGAGATGATGGGAGTTTGGTTCCTCTTTATTTAGTTTAAGAATATTGCATGTGACCTTATGAGGTTTGAGCTAGGAAGAGTTCATAGGTATGCGGCTTAAAGGATCAGTATGGATTTGTCCATGAAGAAATGGACTTCAGAAAGGTTACCCTCGACTAGGAGTAGTCTTGGTGTCACATGAACATGTTGTTTTAGTACAAGAAGCATGTGACCTATGACATTTTGGTATTAGAGCCTAGTTTGGTTTAGTGAATGGATTAAAGTGGCCCAAGTGTGGGCATGATAATGAGAAATTGAGGTGATGCTAAGCTCAAAAAGAGCTACTGAGGTGAGAGCACGATATCATAGAAATGTGGGCTTAAGAATCAGCCATCAAGGTGACACATAAGAAAAAGTGGTCTAGGTGAAAGGCCTTTGAGTAGGCTCTTGGATGCCAAGTAAAAAGACAAGGGAGTCTAGCCTCATCTAGTGAAAGGTGTTGTCTTGTACGGGCATACGATGCCCTTTGAATGGAAAAACTATGTTAAGATTGAAATGCGAAAAGGTGCTACACTTGAAATAATGTTTAAGTAAGGCCATATAGGCCAAATGAGCTTTTCCCTAAGGGACATGAGTGATGCGTATTGAGATAAGTTACTTATATGTGCACTTGTTGTATAGTATAGATGCCCCAACGGAGGTACAAGCCGAGTATTTAATTCCAACAATGGAGCCATTCTATAGAGGTAGAGGAGTTTGAATTAGTTGATGATTGAAGCCTTGAGTTTGTGATGGTCAGTAGACCATGAGTTCTCGTGGTTAGAAGATCAGGGAAGTGTGTCAGTTAGTGGACCATGCCTTGTGTTGGCTATGAAAAAAAGACTTATGAGATGTGGTGGTCACAAATCATGATAGTGTGTAGTTTAGTGGAACAAATAAGCCATAATTAACCAGTTGACAAGGCCTTATGAGATGTGGTGGTCACAAATCATGACAGTGTGTAGTTTACTAGAACAAACAAACCGTAATTAGTTAGTTGACAAGGCCTTATAAGTTTTGTTAGTTAAAAGACTGATTGAGTTGATTAATGTCAATGGTATAGGCATTCAAAAGGCATCCCATTAGTAGATTGGATGACTTTAAGCATGGTAGAATTGAGTTGATTAGGATTTGAGTAAAAGCGAACAATGGGATGGCCATGATTTCAAGTAGGTTAGCAGACCTTGAGTACCAAGTGGGTTGGTGAATCTTGAGATTGAGCCAATTAAGAGACATTGTGTTTAGAGTTGGATAAGCGGATCCTTGAGCTTTTTATAGGCTTTGAGTTGCCCTTTGAGATATGCTAGGGTCAAGGCAAATGAGTGGTGAAACCATCATGGAGACATAGTTACATGTAGAGCCAAGTTGAGTTTGAGTAAAAATAGGGGAGACTTATGATTTCTAGTGGCACTGAGTGAAGGTAGTGGAGCTTATGAGTATTGAGTATGTGATTGAGTCCAAGATGGCATGCGTTAAGGTGCTACCATAAAGGTAGTTGGCTAGATGTCTACACCTAAAGAGGTGACCTTGAAGGGGTAAAAAAGACCTAAGTTGAGAGATAATTGAAGTGTTTGAATGCCACCATGTTAAGGTCTATTGTGGCTAGTGCCATATGAGTGTGGTTGACCTAAGCACCATATCCAAAAGGGTGCATCAAAGAGTCAGTGCCACAGGTATGTGGTTGGTGTGATAAGTTATGTCTAATAGGGAGCACTGATGTATGGTAAAAAGAGTGGTCATTCATTCTACTGAGGGTCATGATTGAGAAGGGTGCCTTGAGGTTGAAATATTATGAGATCATGAAAGAAGCCATGTAATAGCACATATAAGTAATTGAGATAGAGTCTGATGGTAAGACTTAGAGATAGCATAGAGGTGTAGTAGAGCTAGGATGATCCCTCTAAATTGGCAATGAATGAGTACTATGGGCGATGCCTCATTTGACGAGATCATGACTCAATCCTTGAGGGCACAAGTGAAGGACATATGAGAAAATGTCAACTAGTGCAACAAGAAAGTTGGGTGTGGTCTTGGCATTGATGAGGGCATCATCATAGTGAGTGGGGGAGAGTGTCATGGTCAGACCTTGGTATGCCTCAGTCCTACCATGGCTGACCCTAAACTGAGCAACAAATGAGGCCTTGTCATTGTGATAGTGGTCTTAGAGCTATGTGCAGGTAGTGTAAGCCCTAGGACATGTTGCTAATAGTGTGTGCAGGCAGTGTGAGCCCTAGGCCCCAAGATGCAAGGGTAAGTGCAAGCTAGTGGGTGGGCACCCTAGAGTCGGGTAGCTAGTCGAGTGCTATCAGTTGAAACCTTACGTAAGCACCCTCGAGCAGCTTGGTTGAGCAATGAGTGGAATGCTAGAATTATGGTGGCTAAGAGATAGGCCACTAGGCCCTGAGTTGGTTGAAGAAAGGCCTTGAGGTGGTTAGGGAGAAAAGTGTCCCCATTTTAAATAGTCTTACGATTTCTGCTATGATGGTTGGGAAATCTCCTATTCTCTTTATAAGGGGATGATTGGTGTTAGCTCTCCACCACCCTCTTGGCTAGCAAATAGGTAAGGGCCTGGCTAGTTTGAAGTGAGGTACTCCTAGGCACTTATGGTGTCTAGTTGGGTGGGCATTATCAGGCCATAAGTGTGGCATGGTGTCTCCTCGGGTCATGGTAAACCTAAGGATAGTTGGGGTCAGTGGGCCTCATATCGCTCATTTGCATTAAACCATAAGGTTAGGCAGTAGCATTAACTATGCCTCTTGGTTTCCTTTCCTTGAGTTGGAAGGATCATAAGATGGTGTTTACCTAGAAGGGTCACCATTGAGCCTAACGGATGAACGATCTAGCAATATGCTGCTAGACCCTTATGGCCAATTGGTAAAGGTGCGCAACAGTTAGGGTAGCACACCCAAGTTCCTTAAGATGGGACTGGTAGCCTAGAATGATGCTAAGGGCTAAAGGCTTGAGATATGAGTTTCATGGGATGAGATGAGCCTAGTGTGGTTCTCGATTGACTATTGACCAACATCTGTGTTGTGCTTTAAAGATCTAGGCATGAGGTGAATGATCTGGGTGAGCATGGTGTTAGGTTCTCACCATGTTAGAACAAGATAATATTACAAGAATAAAGGTTGTGCACCTTTATGAGTGAGGTAAGTTGTTGCTCAATACCTTGATGCCTGCATGTAGAAATGGGTACTTAGGGCCATCCTTAGAATTGTGCTGGCTAAAGTGCATGCATTCGTGTTCAAGCACGGTGTTTAGGTTCAGTAGAATTGAGCCAGGCCTAGGTGTGGGTGCTGGTGTGCGCTTATGTGAACTTATAGGCCATGAAAATGGCATTGGCATAGTAGATATATGAAGATGTGCCTAAACCCACCTACTGTTTGATTGTGGTGCACAATGTGCATGGTTCTGGCCTTTGATACCCATGGGTGGTGCATGGCTCGAGCTTAGGATACCCATGGGTGGTGCATAGCCTAGGCCTAGGATAGTCATGTATGGTGTGTGGCCTAGCATATGTCGATTGTGCTTGAGGGAACTGGCAACACAAAGGCCTAGCATGTGCTAATGGTGGTCAAAGCATGTGTGTCATGGTCTGCAAGCTGGTCCAAGACCAGGTGTTCTCTCCAAGTCAAGGAATAGCTCTAGTTCTTGTAGGAAATAGACTGATTGCTAGGGGGACCAAGCCTTGAGGCCTACTGGAGGCCCAGGCCATAGGGCACTAGCATAGAACAGTGGTATAGGGCAATGATCAAGACTCCAGAGGCTTAGACACGGTGTTCAGGTTCAACAGAATTGAGCCAAGCCTAGGTGCAGGTGATGGTGAGCACTTAGATGAATTGACAAGCCATAAAAATAGCTTGGCATAATAGAAATATGAAGATGTGCTTGAACCCATCTACTACCTGGTCATGGGGTGCATGGTGTGCAACCAAGGTGTAGGATACCTACACGTGGTACTTGGCCTAGCATATGCCAATGGTGTTCAAGGGAACTGCTCGCACAAAGGGCCAGCATGTGCCGATGGTGGTTGAAGCATGTGATGAGATGAAAGGCCAACATGTCCCCATGGTGGTTGAGGCATGTGCATGTGTCACAATCTACATGTTGGTCCAAGCCTAAGGGTTATTTCTAAGTCAAAGAGCAGTTCCAGTTCTAGTGGGATAGGGTTCAGCTACAGGGGGATCAGGCTTTGAGGCCTACTGGAGGCCTAGGTCATAGCAAACTAGCCTAGAATAGTGACACGAGCAGTGATCGAGACTACATAAGCTTAGGCATAATGTTCAAGTTCGGCAAAATTAAAGAGGCCTATGTATGAATTTACAAGCCATAAAAATGGCATTGGCATGGTAAAAATATGAAGATGTGCCTGAACCCACCTACTACCCGATCATGTTGTGCATGGTGCATAGCCCAGGCCTAGGATACCGGCATAAGGTGCATGGCCTAGCAAGTGTCGATGGTGTTCGAAGGAACTGCCCAGACAAAGTGCCAACATGTGCTGATGGTGGTCAATGTGTCATGCCCTAGGTAGGTACACCAGGAGGTAAGGCCTGAGCACCTGCGGCCAAGGCTTAAGTACCAGGGACAGTTATGGGGGTTGGCGTAATGAGCATGGGAGAAGTATCTAGACTGCCCGCACAGCACACAGTCCTACCTACATAGCCAAGGCCAGGCTATAACATGCCCACACTACACCTAGGTGGACCTATGAGAGCTTGGCTGATCCAAATTCTTCTAGAGGCATCCAAGATCGGTAGCATTTAGTAGGAAAATCTAGTCAACCTTAAGAATTATGAGGAGGATCTTTAGAATTAGGGTGTAATATGTGTATTGATGTGCAATCCCTTATTTTTAGGAATCATGTAAATCCCTTGATTTTAAAAAGTAACCATGAATAGAGCTAGAGGCCTCAACTATAAATAAAAGGTCACCCCACCTTCAGTTGTACATCATCAGATACATTCTATATTGTATATTGCAACATTCTTTTTTTTTCAATTAGCTTGTGTATTCTACCTTTCTAGTTGTGCTAGTGCTCATATGGTTGGTTCATAGGCTAACTTAGACATAAGGAGCATATTCCTAGTCTAAGGTTGCATGGTTTCTAAGTCATATGTCGAAGCCCATGACAGTTGGTATCAGAGGAGGTTCTATATAGGTTCTATTTGGTGGTGTTCAGATCGCACTCAAGACATTTACAAAAGTGGCATCCTAGAGTGATGTTGCTAGCCAATAACTAAAGGCCTAAAAGCAAGGCTGTGGAAGGGGGAAGAAAGCTAGTTTGAGGGACATTTGGTCTACCATGGATGGGAGGTTGTCCAAGGTGGAGGTGATAGTGGGTGATGTGAAAGAGAAGCTTAATGATATGGAGACTCACATTAAGGTATTGGACTCCATGGAGGAGGAGCTCAAAGGTGAGTTGCAAGCTACTTTGAATGAGGCCATTGACATGATCACCCAATAGAATGAAGCCTTGGAGGCCAAGGTGGAGACTATGTGCAAGGAGTTGGAAAAGCTTAAAGAGGAGCTTATTGCTTGCAAGATATGCATAGGTAATGGTGTGATTGCTGGAGTGCATAAGGCCTATATGGAGATTCCCAAGCTTAAGGAGTTCAAGGGGACTACGGCTGCCAAGGAAATAGACAACTATGTATGAGAGATGGAATAGTACTTTTGAGCTACGAGCATACAAGATGATCTACTAAGGTAAGCACTACTTTAATATATCTTACTGATGTTGCCTTATTATGGTAGAGGCATAGGTGTGATGATGTGAAGCACAAAGGTGCCTTGATTGGAACCTGAGAAGAGTTTCAAAAAGAGTTAAGATAGCAATTTTACCTGAAGTGTGCCAATGATGAGGCATGGGCAAAGTTACACTGGCTTACTCAGTAAGGGACATAACGGAGTATATCCAGAAGTTTTTTGAATTGATGCTTCAGATTTCAAATTTGAGTGAGATCAAGGGTTTGTTTGCCTTCATGGATGGGCTCAAGCCATAGGTGAAGCATGTGCTACAATGGAGAGGTGTTCATGAACTAGCCAAGGCCATGACCACCGCTAAATCCTTGGTGGAGTTTAAGCCACAGAGCAAGTTGGAGTCTACCAAGCCCAAGGGGAAGGGCAAGGACAAGAGGGACTGGGAACAATAATCTAGGTGTAGAGATTGTGATCGACAATCCAAAAAAGGAGAAAAAAACTATTTGGACAAGGGCATCTAAGGTAAGCCACCAACAAGGAAATAGAAGGCCAAGGGAGATCAAGAGCTAGTCTCATGCTACATGTACGAAGAACTACATTTAGCTCGAAACTACCTAAAGAGGGGCAAGTTGGCTACAATAGACAACGAGTTAGATGAGGTGCCAAAGGCTATGATAGCAAAGCTTACATCGATAATACTTAAGTTGTCCAAGGTAAGGGAACCTACAAGCCAAAAAGATTGATGTATGCGGATCTGATGGTTGCTGGTAAAAATATGAGCACACTAGTGGACATAGGTGCCTTGCATTTGTTTATTTCAAGTGATGGAGCCCAAAAACTTGACTTGAAGGTGCACAAAGGGACTAGTACCATAAAGACAGTGAACTCTAAGGTGATTCCAACCATTGAAGTGGTACTTGGAGTGGAGATGCAGCTTGAAGACTAAAGGGTAAGGAGACCATTGAGGTAATACCCTTGGATGAGTATGAGTTTGTGATTGGGTTAGATTTCCTTGTTCAGATTAATAGCCCCCTTGTCCCTTTTGTAAATTGTATATGCATTCTGGATACATGATGCCAATGTCTTGTACCATTGAGGCACAGGTCTGGGATTAGGGCTAAGGTGCTATCGGCCATTCAATTTTCCAAGATGGTGAGTAGGGATGAAAACATCTTCTTGGCTACCTTGAAGTATGAGGAACCAAGGAAGAAAGAGATCAACACCCCCTTCAAGGTGCTAGAGGTGTTGGAGACCTTTAGCAATGTGATGCCCACACAGTTGCCTAACAAGCTGTCACCCAAGAGAAAGGTGGACCATAAAATCCAGCTAGTGCCCAAGGCCAAGCCACCAACCAAAGCCTCTTACCGAATATTACCCTCAGAGTTAGAGGAGCTAAGGAAGTAGCTTAAAGAGCTAATTGATGCTAGCTATATCAAGCTATCGAAGGCTAAATCATATGAAGTGCATGCAGATGCATCAAACTTTACGATAGAGGGAGTGCTAATGCAGGAAAACCATCTGGATGCATTTGAGAACCAAAAGCTTAATGAGACCAAGTGTAGATACATGGTCTAGGAAAAGGAGATGACAGTAGTGGTGCACTGCTTGCACATTTAGCGACATTACCTGTTGGGGTTAAGGTTCATGGTCAAAACGGATAATGTGGCAACTAGCTACTTCTAGATGCAAAAGAAGCTATCCCCTAAATAGGCCCGTTGGCAGGATTTTCTTATAGAATTTGATTATAGGTTCGAGTACAAGCCTAGGCAGGTGAAGATAGTGGCTGATGCCCTAAGCAAAAAGGCAAACCTTGCAGCCATTAGCCAACTAGAGGGGTCTTTGTTACCGCGCATTAGAAAGAGGCTTTTATATGATCCTACAACTAAGGCTCTCAATGAACATGCTAGACAAGGTAAGACTAGGTGGTTTTAGTTGCATGATGACTTGTTGTACACCAAGGGTAGTAGGTTGTTTATGCCATAGAATGGGAAACTCTGTAGGGAAGTTTTGTAAGAGTGCCATGATTTCAGGTTGGTGGTCACCTAGGGGTGAGTTGTACCTTAACCTTGCTAGAGGACCATTATTATTGGCTGTACACAAGGGATGATGTTGAGGCCTATGTGAAGACTTATCTTGTGTGTTAATAGGATAAAGTAGAAATCAAGCCACCAGGCAGTCTCTTAGAGCCATTACCCATACTAGAGTGACCACGAAAAAGCATCGCTTTGGATTTCATAGTTAGTCTACCTAAGGTAGAAGGGTTTGGGAGCATCATGGTAGTGGTGGATAGGTTTTCCAAGTATGGGATTTTCATTTGAATAACCAAAGAGTGCCCAGCCAAGAAGGCAGCCTATTTGTTCTTAAAGAACATGGTAAAGTAGTAGGGAGTTACAGGGACCATTGTTAGTGATCAGGATGGGCGATTCACTATGTAGTTTTAGACTGAGTTATTCAAGCTATTAGGGTCAAATTTTAACTTTTCCACTAGCATGCATCCATAGATTGATAGGTAGACTAAGTAAGTGAATGGACTTTTGGAGGTCTACCTTAGGCACTACATGAGTGCCATGCAAAGGGATTAGCCGAAGCTACTTGATGTCGCCTAGTTTTCATACAACCTACAGAGGTGTAAAGTAATAAACCATAAGCTTTTTGAGATTGTGACAAGTTAGCAACTGCTAACACCTAGTTCGATTGGTGTAGGTTATACAGGTCCCAATCTAGCAACATATAAGTTTGGCAAGGCTTGACAGGAGCAAGCCGACTTGGCTAGAGTCTTTCTACACAAAGTCACAAAGAGGTTGAAGAAGTGGACAAACCTGAAGAGGAGGGACATGCAGTTCTAAGTAGGGGACCTGGTTTTGGTGAAGTTGCACCCCATTGTGTACCATAAAGGCTTGCATAAAGGCTTATTTAGGAGGTATGAATGACCTTTCATTATTTTGAAGAGGGTAGGTAAGGTTGCCTACAAGCTGGATATACCATGCAAGCTGAAGGTACAACTGATGTTCCATGTTAGCATGCTCAAGCCATTCCATAAGGACCAAGGGGATCCAAGATGGCCAAAGTTGAAGAGTGCACCATTGAGAGCCAGGGCCTTATATGAGAAAGAAGTCCATATCTTCCTTGCTGACCTTAAAGTGAGGCAAAAGAACTATCAGCCAAGATAAGAGTACTTGGTGTGCTAGAAGGGACTTCTGAACAATGAATTGAGTTGGGAACCAGTAAAGGACTTATGTCAGTTTCAAGACCAAATTAGGCAATTCCATATAAAGGATGTGATGAGGACATCACACTATCAAGTGGGTGAGAATATCATACCTTAGGTAGGCACACTAAAAGTTGAGGCTCGAGCACCTATAGCCAACGCTTGACCACCAAAGATAGTTGTGGGGGTTGGCACAATAAGCATGGGAAAAGTGTTCAGACTGTCTTCAAAGCATACAGGCCTACTCGCACAACTAGGGCCAGGCCCACACAATGAGGGCCAGGCTCACAACATCCCTAAATTGCACCTAGGTGGACCAAGTGGAGCCTGGCAAATCTAAAATCTTTCAAAAGCATCCATGATCAATAGCATTTAAAAAGAGGATTTGGTCAACCCTAAGAATCAAGAGAAGGATCCTTAGAATTAAAGTGTAATCTGTGTATTGATGTGTAATCCCTTATTTTTAATAATCATATAAATCCCTTAATTTTAGGAAGTAGCCATAAGTAGAGTTGAGGGCCTCAACTATAAATAGAGGGTCACCCCAACCTCAGTTGTACATCATCAGACACATTCTATCTTTAGTAATATATAGCATATTCTACATTCTTTGTGTTCTCTCTTAGCTTGTGTATTCTACCTTTCTAGTTGTGCTAGTGCGCGCATGTTTGGTTCATAGGCTAACTTATACATAAGGAGTGTATTCCTAGTCTAAGGCCATATGGTTTCTAAGTCAAAGGTTGGGGCTCATGACAGAAGCATGTGCTGAGGCAAGGGCCAACATGTCCCTATGACGGTCGAGGCATGTGCATGTGCTAGGTCTGCAAGCTGGTCTAAGCCTAGTGGTTTTTTTTTTAGTTGAGAAGCAGTTCTAATTCTAGCAAGTTAGGGTCTGATAGCTAGGGGACCAGGCCTTGAGGCATAACGGAGGTCCAAGTCATGGGGAACTAGCATAGAATATTTATGGGGAGCTAAACCTACCTCACATTCCCTATTAGTGGGTGAACAAATGCTTGGTTACCTCAAGCTAGTTATCCCTATGGTAACTTTTCTAACACCTCTAGCTTCAAATTCTAAAGGTCTAAAGGATCGATAGGCCATGCTTTCACAGTTCATATTCATTTTTGAAATCATAATCAAATGAGCTTTTACCCTTTTGTTCCATAAAAGATTTTTGTTTTCGTTGAGCACATCTTAGGACACTTGCATTATCTTTTAATAGGTGTGCCACCCTAGCCAAACTCTCCACTTGACAATATTTCCTGCTCAGATTGATCGACTAAGGTTAACCTTAGATCTAAAAGAAGGGGTCGTGCCTTGACTTTAATTCATGAAATAAGTACAAAAACTTTAAACATAGTGTTATTTCAATTTCACCTGAAGGCTCTCACTAACCTTACACCTCTTTAGTCATTTCACAAAGTTAGACTAGAATCAAGAACAACAGGGTTTTCTTTCCCCACTAATTCTACCAAGCCACTTCCTTTGGCTGTGGTTTCATTAGATAGTAGACAGGGATAGTAAGAATCTCGTTAATCCATTCATGTGCATTACTAATTAGATAATGGGCATTTGGTTATCGTAAGAGAGTTATACTTACTCCCACTTTTTAGCTATGATTTGTTGAATTTTTTCACTTTGATATTCAGAGCACTAGGCAAAAATAACATTGAGTGAGAATCCACAGGGACTAATATAAAGCTTTGTTTTAATTAAACAATGAAATGCCCCTTGTTTATAGCAATTTTGAGTCAACTATTCATCATATAGGGAAGCCCCCAAAGGAGCCATTCCTCGTCCATCCTTTAGTTGACATGCGATGACTCACTCTCACCCGAAGAGTAGCTTAAGCAGTGCATCGATAGTTGATGGGTTTGGGATTGGGACCTTCATGCCCATCCTTCAGACTTAATCTTTGTCTTGAGGTTACGAATCCATTTTATTGACTTCCCTTGCCTATATTGCTCCATCGATCAAAAGCTATTCACCTTGGAGACCTGATGCAGTTATGAGTATGACTGGACATGGATGGCACTTGGTTCTCCAAATTTTCAAAGGCCGCAAGGGGTTTACCAAACACTACTTGATATGCAGTGCTTCTAACCACTAGACCTTACCTCTAATTAAGCCATTTCTAGGGTGGGCAGGCCATTAAATAGAAAAGATAAATCTTCTTAAGACCCCCACCAATGTCTCTGGACTCCCTAACGATTTCATCAACCACCACATCATAGTTTGAGAATTTTAACTTGATTCCCTTTTGAAGCTCATGATGGATGCATTATCGGACAAGTTGCCCCATCTCTTAAGATTGACTAACCTATGTGCAAGAACCATTCACATGGAACCTTTCCCCTCTTCAACCTTCAAAGTTCTCATTTGAATATTTGCTACTACCTCCAAGATCTACCCTAACGGTCACTTCACTCAAGCTTATGCCCTGGGTTTTATGATGACTACCATGCCCTCTTATTCATCAAGGCTTGGCCCTTGCCTCGACAGTTGGGTATAGCTCGTGTGCTTAAATGCCATATATTTTTGGGGCTAGTTGAATTGGCAGGTGAGTTGTTACACACTCTTTAGTGAATTTCAACTTCCATGACCATTGTCTTGCTATGTTGATTGACCAACACCATTTATGGGTTCTAGGTTAGTGCATAGTTGGGCACTATAACCTAGCTTTTGGTTCATCCTGTATCGCCAGTTTTTACCAAAAATGCCAACTTGGAGCTCTCGATTCCATGATGTGGCTCAATGAAGTAGTTGTGCCATCCCACTTGGTTAAAGTTTGAGAATAAGTTGAGGACGTTAACCTCTGATGCCTCTAATCATTGGCTTGACCTTATTCAAATCGCTAAGGGCTCCAACTATCCTGAGGAAAACTTTTGAGAGAACCAACTGCTAGATGGTTTGATTAGTCTTTCAGCCCTATACCCAAATTAGACGAATGACTTGTATGTCAATATCATTGTAGGCCTCCACTAGAGTTTCCTTTGGCTTCGCCCCATTTAGGCATAGGTCACCATATTTCAGCTCTTGACAAGCATGCTCACACTCAAACCCTTCTCAAAAGATCAAGGTTACAAGGCAGTGCACCCATGAGGGATCTCACTAATTAGCTTCCTTGTGCCTTATAGGTTTTCTAGTCGGTTGACTCCCACACATGTTAGACTCTTTGGTTCGTGTTTCAAGATAGGCTAGATGGGGAGTTTGCAAGCTGACATTAGGAGCATGCTAGTGTCGAGGCACATCAAAATAGCACATGCTGCATTCTATGATCATAGTGATGGCATCTTTAAGAGCATATCGAAAGCCTGGGCTTGTGCCGCTATCATGACCCATATCGATCCATACCTTAAGCCAATCAATGGATCAGCTCTCATCATTCCACATTTGACTAGGATGTATCTCCAACCCTTATCTACTTTCCTCTCGATAATTTCAAGTACTCTTTGACTCTCTTTTCAAAGTCTTTTCCATATTTCCCTTATAGTACTTGTTCACTATTGCCCTCTCACCAATGTTCAGCCTTGGATGGAATTTACCACTTGATTGCAGTTACATTCCTAAATAATTTGACTCGTAAATAGAGCCTTATGTGTGACAGGGACCAGGCACAATGGGGCACTCACCCTCTTTGGCACCCCTTTCCATGGACTTAGGCCTAGTGCGCGACTGAGGATACTTCTCCATACTACAATTTGGATGCCAAAGGCACCCATTCTCAAGTCAGGCTATTCTCAATTTGCTTGTTGTTACTAGAGGAATCTTGGCAAGTTTCTTTTCTTTTGTTTATTGATTTGCCTGAACTTAGTAAGTAATCCCACCTAACCTAAGGTCACAATGCAAGCATCGATCGAGCGATACGGGTTGTGCTATGGGGTTCAAATGGACAATGAGTGTGCATCACCAGAGACGAGACATGCCAGGAGCTTTACCAATGATAGACATGGCACTATTGGTCCAACTAAGATCAACGAGATTATGGGAGGCCATTTTTCACCCCTTCACCTAGAGCCAAATGGGTGAAGGGTTGGAAGGGGTGACAAGGCATGACATCTAGGCAAGTTTGCCATCAGCCTAAGGGCTTGGGGTGTAACTTGTGTTTAAAGACTTGATGGTTCATGGGATTCTACAATTCACACCAAGTATTGCATTTCACTATATTCTTCATCGATGTGAGAGCCAAGATATCTATTGCTGAGAGTTGTTTTGGTTTTTCATGACAAAAAGAATCATGATGCCACCTGTGCACACACTGTGAAAGGGATGGTGATGGCACATGTGATCCTTTTCATTCTAATTCATTGGTGTGATTTGTATCAAGGGTTCATTATTCAGCAATAGGCAGCAATACCGATCATTTTACCACCTAAGAGGTAAAATGAAGTGACCATCATGCCCACCCAAGGCACAAAGTTGCTTGAGGCATGAGGCACAAAGGCACTCTCACCCCTTTAATGTTTTGTTAATACATTCATTGGTCATTCATTGAGTGGGTTTTGATAATGATCCTTCTACAAGTTCACCTACGAAAACCTTATTACAACTTAACTATCCTTTAAATGATAAGGTTTAATAGACTTTTCATGACGTTGTAGGTAGCAAACTGTTCACATCACCAGGATCCTAATACTTCACCAAACCATTCAATTGGTAGGAGTGATGGGCAGTGTGTATAAAGGGTAGGGATGTAGTCAACAAAAGCTGATGACTCGCACTTATTAGGAATTCCTCATTGAAGACCAATAATTGCAATGATTTATCTCCATCATAATGAAATTTCAAAGATTGCTAGGAACTGTCGACCAAGGCTATAAACTTGTTGAATACATCAATGCAGCTCACGTGTAGTGCAGAACATCTAAAGGCATCATAGACCTATTATTGCCTCAAACTTCCTTGGCCTAAGCTACCATAGTTCCTCTAAAAGGCTAGCCATGAAGGATCACTTCTGTGTAGCTAGTTAATAGGCTAAAGTCTCACTCGTTAACTTAATTAATCAGACAAATCACTCTAGCAACTAAGAATAGCCATGGACCACCACCCATAGAATCAAGAAAGAGCTCTCAGTCTATCAATCTTTACTATGTCTGGACCTAGTAAGTTTACTCATGTTGAGTCAAATAAGTCATAGGCTCCACTCTTGGCGATGCCCTTCCATCAATTCCTTTAAGTTTTAGCCTTGTGACCATACTCCCTTTAGAACCTAAAGACTTTGATTTCTCATAAGGTGCCGATAGGTCCTAAAAGTAACATTCGTTGATCCATGGTTAGCATCATTTATAGTTAAGACTAGGATTTTATCTAATCATTTTTGAAGCCCCAACTTTTGATCTTGATTAATGAAAACATCCTTGGCAAATGCTTTTGTAGTTGTTCATCTCTTATAAATCCAAGAATTTCACCTCAACTATGAAATACAAATGCCTCTGATTGTCCCTATTAATCATTATTCCAATCCTAAAGGCCAACACAATAAGACTAAAATCCTATGATATTATCCCATGCTAATGTATACAAGTGTAGCTTTGCTTTAAGCACTCTATTTGCTTTAAGCACTCTAATTTTTTCAAAGTAATAGCATTAGAGGAACAACTCATCTAGTTAAGGTCAATAGCACCTTGTTAGTTGTAGGGATGAGAAGACTGGTACCATCGTAAGACAGATCGATGACCTAGCCCTAGTTTCAACTATGAACTTTTTAACGATAACAACTTAAATGTACGCTATTGGAGTTGAAATTACCATGACTGCTTGCACTAGACTTGCCTTCCAATGGATCCTTATTAAGGGATTTAGATTCTAATCATTCTAGTTACTAGACTCATAGAGCCCAGTATTGTTATTTATTGTCACTACCTCTCCATGTCAGGATTAAGTAATTTGTGTGCCTACTACCTTTTTTAGATATGGTAGCGGTTTCTTCAACTTCCTTTCTAGACCCTAATTTTACATCTCTCGTCACCACCATTGTAGGCCATTATCCTACCATTGAAAGTTTATAGGTCAAAAATTTGAATGATGTGTAGCTGGCACAAAGGCCATCCGATCCATTGAGTTATCATGAATCATCAAAGTGATAAGAAAATCCTACATCAACCTTTTATCTAATCAATGTATCCCTTCTAGAAGTCGAGGGTTGTTGCATGTATTAGCCTAAAATTATTACAATTATCCAAGTAGTAGCTACCATCAAACAAACTATAATTGATTTACTGAGCCATTCACAATTTCACAGTTTGAATTAGTTCATACTTATATATGCATAGATTAATCCTTGAGACAATCATATGACTATTGGTAGGATTAACCAAGTAGCATTCTTTTGGGATGTTGGCATTGTATAGGCCTCAATGTACCAACTGAGCGATGGAGAAAGCCAACATAGAGCATAAGCATTGTACATGCCAAGCACGTAAAATGCATAGCATCGATGAACAAAGGCTGAGAGCTTGCACCCACAAAACATGTTGCATCCGAGAGCATGACCAAATAATAGTGCACCAATGTAGACACAAAGGTTTGGGAGGCATGTTAGGGACACAGGGCATGATTGAGGTCCTACCCTAACTGATCATAAGTTGAGCATCGATTGAGGCTTTATGGTTGAGACAGTAGTCCTAGAGTAGTGCACAAGCATTGTAAGCCCTAGAACATGATGTTGATGGAATGTATAGGCAATGTGTACCCTAGTTCTCCAAAGTATGCTAGGAAATATGAGCTAGTGGACAGGTGCCCTAGAGCTAGGTAGCTAGTCGAGTGCTATCAATCAAAGCTATGCATGGGCACCCTCAAGTGGGGTGGTGGAGCAACGAATCAAATCTAAGAATTATGGTGACAAAGAGTAAGGTTATTGGGCACTGAGTTGGGTAAAAAAAAGCCTTGAGATGGTTGGGGAGAAAAGTGTCCCCATTACATATAGTCTTATGGTTCCTAGTAGGATGGCTAGAAAATCTCTTACACTTTTTATAGGGGGATGATTGATGTTAGCTCTCCACCACCCTCTTAGGCTAACAGCCAGAAAAAGGGCCTAGCTAGTCTGAAGTGAGCTACTCCTGGGCACATACGTTGTCTAGGTAGGTGGACATCATTGAGTCACGAGTGTGGCATGGTGTCTCTTTAGTCATGGTAAACCCAGGTATAGTTGGGGCTGACAGGCCTTGTATCATGCCTTTATGTTGAACCATGGTGTTAGATGATAGCATCTGCTATGCCCCTTAATTTCCCCTCTTTATTAGTTCGATCAGTAACCACAGATCATGAGATGGTGTTTGTGTAGAAAGGGCACCATCGAGTCTAAGGGATGAGTAGGCTAGTAGGCAGGCACGTGGCTAGACCTTTGTGGCCAATTGGTAGAGGTATGCTATGGTAGGGTAACATACCTGAGTTCCTCGAGGTGGGATAAGCATGATGTCGAGTCTCCATCATGCATGCAGGTAGCCTAGAATGAGGCTAAAGGCTAAGGCCTTGAGATATGAGTTTCGTGGGATGAGATGAGCTTGGTGTGGCTCCAGGCTAGCTGTTGACCAGCATTGGTGTTGTGCCTTTAGGTTTTAGGCATGAGAGCTTACTTATGATATGAGCGAACATTATGTTAGGTTCTCACCACACCAAAATTAGATAATAACATGAGAACTAAGACTGTGTGCCCTTATGAGCAAGGTGGGTCAGTGCTAAAGACCTTGATGCCTGCTGGCAGAGATGGGTGCTCGAGGCCACTCTAAAAATCATGGGCTAATGAGATGATAGGAGTTGGGTTCCTCTCTATTAAGTTTGGGAATGTCGCGTGCAACCCTAAAGGGTCAAAGCTAGGAAAAGCTCATAAGTATGCAGCTTGAAGGATTGGTAATGATCTATCCATAGAACAATGGACTCAAAAAAGGTTAACTTCAACGAAGAGTAGTCATTGTGCCATATAGACACATGATTTGGTACAAGGAATGCGTAGCCCATGACATGTGGTATTAGAGCCTAGTTCAGCTCAATGGTGGGACTAAAACTATCCAAGTGTGGTATGATAATAAGAAATTAAAGTGGTGCTAAGCTTAAAGAGAGCCATTGAGGCATGATCACAATATTATGGAAATGTTGGCTCAAGATTAAGTAGCCAAGGGGATAAATGGGAAAAAGTGGCCTAGGTGAAAGGCCCTCGAGTGGGCTATTAGATGCCAAGTGAAAAGGCATAGGAATCTAGCTACACCTAGCGAAAGGTGTTAGCTTGTGTGGGCATGCGATACCCTTTGGATGAAAAAACCTTGTTGAGATAGAAATACAAAAAAAGGGGCTACACCTTGAAATGGTGTTTGAGTATGGCTATGTGGGCCAAATGAGTTTTGTCTTGAGGCACATGAGTCTTGAATATTAAGATCAATGACTAATGTGTGCACTTGTTGTCTGGTGTAAGTGCCCTAGTGGAGGTATAAGCCAAGTATTTAGGCCCAAATGTAGACCGATTCTATAGAGGTAGAAGAGTTTAAGTTGGTTAATGATTGAAGCCTTGACTTTGTGATGGTTAGTAGACCATAAGTTCTTATGGTCAAAAAACCATGAGAGTGTGTCAGTTAATGGATTGTGCTTTGTGTTGGCTGAAAGAGAAGGCCTTATGAGATATGGTGGTCAATAGACCATGATAGTGTGTAGTTTAATGGAACGACCAAGAGAGAGTTGGCCAATTAACAAGGCCTTACGTTATGTGGGTCAAAGGACCGATTGAGTTAAGTGAAGCTAAGGATATTGACATTTAAGTTGCATCCAGTCAGTGAATTGGATGAGTTTGAGATGATAAAATTGAGCTAATTAGGATTAAGCAAAAATACTAGCCTATAGGATGGCCTTGAGTCTAAGTAGGTCAATGGACCATGAATATCAAGTGGATCGATGGATCCTAGAGCATTGTATGTGCTTTGAGATGCCTTAGAAGATATTCCAAAGCCAAGACAAATGAGTTGTGGAACCATCATGGAGACATGGTTGCGTGTAGAGCCGAGTTGAGTTCGAGTAAAAGTAAGGGAAAAGTGTGTTTCCCTATGGAATTGAGTCGAGGCAGTGGAGCTTGAGTTTATTGAGCATTCTATTTGAATCTAAGATTGAGTTCAAGATAGCATGCGTTAAGGTGCCATTATGAGGGTGATTGGCCAAAGGGCTACATCTAGAGAGTTGACTTTAGAGGGGCCAAAAAGACCCAAGTTGTGAGATGACTAAAGTGTTTGAATGCCACTATGCTAGGGTCTATTGTGGGTGGTGCCATATGAGTGCAGTTGACATAAGCACCACATCTAGAGGGGTGTATCTAAGAGTTGATGCTATAGGCATACAGTTGGTGTTTTGCTCACATCTAGCAGGGTACACCAATGTCTGGCAAAGTAGGTCGTCATTCATTCGATTGAGGGTCATGATCAATAAGGTGTTTCAAGGTCACAATATGATGTGATCATGGATGAAACACTGTAGTGGCACTTATCAAGCAATAGTTTAAGTCTAGAAGTCATATGTAGAGATAGCACAGAAGTGAAGTGAAGCTAGGATGAGACCCATCTACATAGACAATGATCGAGTATTATAGGTAGTGCCTCATGTGATGGGATCTCAACCCAATCCTTAAGGGTACAAATGATAAACATATGAGAAATGTTAATTATGTGCAACAAGAGACTTGGGTGTGGTCTTGGCATCAATAAGGGCATCAACATAGTAAATGGGGGAGAGTGTCATGGTCAAACCCTGGTGTGCCTCGATCTTACCATAACTGTCTTTAAGCTGAGTAGTGATCAAGGCCTTATGGTCAAGATAGTGGTCTAAAATAGTGCGTGGGTAGTGTAAGCCCCAAAACATAATCCTAATGGAGTGTGCAGGTAGTGTGTGCCCTAGTTCCCCAAGGGGCATAGGCAAGTGTGAGCCAATGGGTAGGTGCCCTGAAGCCAAGTTACCAGTCAGGTGCTATCAGTCAAAACTTTGCACAGGCACCTTTGAGTGGGTTGGTGGAGCAACAAGCCAAATCTGAGAATTATGGTGACCAAGAGTAAGGTCATTGGGCCTTGAGTTTGGTGAAAAAGGCCCTGAGATGGTTGGAGAGAAAATTTCCCCATTTATGACATTCTTATGGTTCTTGGTAGGATAGCTGGGAAATCTCTTATACTCTTTGTAGGGGAATGACTAGTGTCAACTTTCCACTACCCCCTTGGCTAGTGGGCAGACAGGGTTAGCTAGTCTTAAGTAAACTACTCCTAGGCACATGTGGTGTCTAGGTGGGCAGGCATTTTTGGGTCACAAGTGTGGCACTATGTCTCCTTGCATCATGATAAACCAAGGGACAATTAAGGTCAACGGGCCTCATATTGCACTTTTGCTTTGATCCATAAGGTTAGATGATAGCTTTCACTATGTTCTTCGGTACTCTTTCTTTAAGCCAGTTCGATCAATAATGAAAGATTGTGAGATGGTGTTTGCATAAGAGGGGCACTAGTGAGCCTAAAGGATGAGTGGGCTAGTAGGTCGGCATATTGCTAGACCCTTATGGCCAATCGATAGAGGTGTGATATGGTGAGGTAGCACACCCAAGTTCCTCAAGGCTAGATGAGTATGATGTTGAGTGTCCATCATGCATATGGGCAGTCTAGAATAAGGCAAAGGGCTGAGGCCCTAAGATATGAGTTTAATGTAGTGGAGATGAGACTAGTGTGGCTCTGGTCTAGCTATTGACCACCGTTGGAATTGTGGCTTCAGGTTTTAGGCATGAGAGCTTGTGTATGATGTGAACAGGCATGGTGTTGGGTTCTCACCATGCCAGAATTAGATAATAACATGAGAACTAAGGCTATGCTTACTTATGAGCAAGGCGGGTCGATGATCAAAACTTTGATGCTTGCGGGTAAAGATGGGTTCTCAATGCCACCCTGAGAATCGTGGGCTGATGAGATGATGAGAGATGAGAGTTGGGTTCCTCCCTATTAAGTTTAAGAATTTTGCATGTAACCTTCAAGGTCAAAGCTAGGAAAAGTTCATGAGTATGCACCTTGAAGGATCAGTAATGATCTGCCCATGGAGAAATGGACTCTAGTAAGCCTTGACCTTGACTAAGAGTAGTCCTAGTGTCGCATGGACATGTGGTTTAGGTACAAGGAACATCAGGTCTCCAAGGCAAACAAACTTTGGTTAATGGAACAATATAGGCAAGGGAAGTATGCAAAATCGATCTATAACCTTAGAAAAAGGATTAGTTTTGAGGGTTGGGCATGAGGGTCTTAGTCCTAACTTGTTGGCTGCGAGAGTGGGTCATTGTATGCCAGTCGGGGGACGGATTGGGAATGGCTCCTTCGAGGGCCTCCCTGGGAGATGAACAATTGACACAGTACTAGTATGGACAAGGGGAATCCAATTGTTTAATTAAAACAAAGCATTGTAATGGTCTCAGTGGATGCTCACACAATGTGATTCTTACCCTGTGCTCTGAATGTCAAAGTGAAGAAATTCAATTGAGCATGGGTAAACGATGGGAGTAACTATGACTCTCTTAAAGGTAGCCAAATGCCTTATCATCTAATTAGTGATGTGCATGAATGGATTACTGAGATTCCAACTATCCCTATCTACTATCTAGTGAAACAACAGCCAAGGGAACAAGCATGGCAAAATTAGCTAGGAAAAAAGATCCGATTATGCTAGATGCTAGTCCAACTTTGTGAAATTACTTGAGGGGTGTAGGATAAGTGGGAGCCATCAGGCAAAATTGAAATACCAATACTTTTAATGTTATTTTACTTATTTTGTGAATTAGAGGCGGGGCATACCCAAAGTTGGCCTTGGTTAGTCAATTCGAGTAGAAGACATTGTTAAGGAGGGAGTTTGGCTGGGGCATCACATCTATTAAAACATAATGCAAGTCTCCTAAGATGAGCTCAACAAGAACATAAATATTATGTGGAACAAAAAGGTAAAAGCTAGTTTGATTTTGATTTCCAATATGAACTATAAAAGCATGGCCACGCATCATGTGCACCATGACCAAGCAGTGGTGGGTTCATGCATGTCTTCATATTTTTGTTGTGCCAATGCCATTTTTATGGCTTATAAATTCTTATAAGCACTAACTAGCACTTGCACCTAGGCTCGGCTCAATTTTACCAAACCTAAACACCATTCTTAAGCCTTTGGAGTCTTGATCACTGCCCATACCATTGTTCTAGGCTAGTTCCCCATAACCTGGGCCTCCAATAGGCATCAAGGCTTAGTCCCTTTGGTAGTCGAACCCTATCTTGCTAGAACTGGAACCATTTCTTTACTCGAAGAGAACCCTTAGGCCTAGACTAGCTTGTGGACCATGACATATGCAGATGCCTCAACACTATCTAGAATTGTTGGCTTTTAGCCTCGACATATGCTTCGACCACTATTGGCATATGCTAGCCATTTATGCAAGCAGTTCACTTGAACACCATCGACACATGCTAGATCTTGCACCATGTACAGGTATCTTAAGATCGAGCCATAGACCAGTGCACCATAATCATGCAGTAGATAGGTTCAAGCGCATCTTCATATTTTTTCCATTCCAATGACATTTCTATGGCTTGTCAATTCATCTAAGCACTCACCAGTGCTCGCACCTAGGCCTGGCTCAATTTTCCTAAACTTGAAAACTGTGCCTAAGCCTATAAAGTCTTGATCACTGCCTATACCACTGCTTTAGGCTAGTGCCCTATGACCCAGGCCTTTAGTAGGCCTCAATGCTTGGTCCCCCTAATAGTCAGACCCTTTCTTGCTAAAACTGCAACTACTTCTCGACTCGAAGAGAAGCCTTGGGCCTGGCCAAGCTTGTAGATCGTGACACAAGCACATGCCTTAACCACCATCAGGACATGTTGGCTTTTGGTCTCATCACATGCTTCGACCGCTATTGGCACATGTCGGCCCCTTGTGCGAGTAGTTCCCCAGAATACCATAAACACATGCTAGGTCACACACCATATGCAGATATCCTAGGCTTAGGCCACACACAATGTGCATCGCTATTAGGTGGTAGGTGGGTTCAAGAACATCTTCATATTTTTTCCATGCCAATGCCATTTTTATGGCTTGTAAATTCACATAAACATTCACTAGCACCTGCACCTGGGCTTGGCTTAATTTTGCCAAACCTGAACATCGCGCTTGAGCCTTTAGAGTCTTGATCATTGCTCGTATCACTATTTAAGGCTTGTTCCCCATGACCTGGGCCTTCAGCAAACCTCAAGTTGTAGTCTTTTTAGTAATCGAACCCCACTAGAATTGGAACTACACCTAGACTCAGAGAGAACCCTTGGGCCTAGACCAGCTTTTGAACCAAGGCACATGCAAATGCTTTGACCACCATCGGTACATGTCAGTCTTTGGTCTCGGTATATGCTTCAACCATCATCGACATCGACACAAGCTGGCCCTTTATGCAGGCAGTTCCCTTGAATACCATGGCACATGATAAGCCATACATTGAGCACAAATATCTTGGGCCTGGGTCATGCACTATGTGCACCATGACTGGGCAATAGGTGGGTTTACGTGCATCTTGATATTTTTGACATGCCAATGCCATTTTTATGGCTTGTAAATTCATATAAAGCTCACCAGCACACGTACCTAGGCTTGGCTCAATTTTGTCAAACTTGAACATCGTGCCTGAGATGCTAGAGTCTTGATCACTACCTCTACCACTATTCTTGGCTAGTTCCTCATGACTTGGATCTCTAGCATGCCTCAAGGCCTAGTCCTCCAGGTTGTCAGACTTTGTCTCGCTAGAACTAGAATTGGTCATTGACTTAGAAACAACCCTTGGGCCTAGACTAGCTTGCAAATCATGACACTTGCACATTCCTTGATCACCATCAAGACATGTTGGCCCTTGGCCTTGGCACATGTTTCAACCACTATTGGCACATGCTAGCCATTTGTACAAGTAGTTCCCTCAAACACCAATGGCACATGCTAAGTCATACACTAAGCAAAGGTATCTTAGGTTCGAGCCATGCACAATGCACACTACAATGGGGTAGCAAGTGGGTTCAAGCACATCTTCATATTTTTGGCATGCCAATGCCATTTTATGGCTTGTAAATTCATATCTCTCACCAATGCTCGTAGCTGGGCCTGGCTCAATCCTACCAAACCTAAACTTTGGGTCTGAGCCATTGGAGTCTTGATCATTGCCTGTACCAGTGTTCTAGTATAGTTTCCCATGACTTGGAGCCTCAATACACCTCAAGGCTTGGTCTTTCTAGCTGTCAGACTCTATCCCACTAGAATTGAAATTGTTCCTTAACTCAAAAAAAACCTTTAGGCTTGGACCAACTTGTAAATTGTGACACATGCACATGCTTTGATCACCATCAGGACATGTTGGCCCTTAGTCTTGGCGCATTCTTTGACCACCATCGACACATGCTGGGCTTCACACCATGTGTGGGTATCCCAAGCCTAGGTCACGTACCATGCACACAATAATCTGATAGTAGGTGGGTTCAAGTGCATCTTCATATTTCTTCCATGCCAATGCCATTTTAATGGCTTGTAAATTCATGTAACAGTCCCCTAAGCCTTCATGTAAAGTTTCATGGCAAGATCGCTTGTTTTTTATTTTTCTTAACTTTTAAAGTTTTTCAAGTTTTGAGATTTTTTAAAAGGAGTTTTCACCCCAGATTTGGTATATGTGATCTTATATTTTTGTTGGCATCCACAAAAAAAATTCAGCTAAAAAATTAAGGTGTAGAATATTTTGTGGCCATTTGAAAAAAAAAGTCCCCATTTTAGACATATGAATGGCTACTGGCTATAAACCTATAAAAGCTCTTATGTTTTTTAAAAGTGTGTGAGTTGTTGAGGTTTTTAGGGGATATGGGGTTAATATAAGGGCCAAAGACTAGCTCCCATCGCACATCATGTGCGCGCACCCTCAGCCCCATCCCTCAATCATTGAAACCCCCATGTTGCTAGTTAGGTTCTTCGACGATGGTTTGATGACAATGCACTAGGTAAAAAAATGTAACACTAACACCGACCCCAGCCCATGATGTGCATTGGGGCCTAGAATCAAAATCCGACCAAGACCTTGACCATCATTGGCACAAGCTAACCTTTGTTATGGGCATCTACCCTGACCACCATCAGCACAAGTTGGCATTTGGTATAGGCATCTACCTCAACCACCATCAACACAGGCTAGCCTTTGGTGACGGCACATGCTTCGATCAGCATCGGCACAATCTAGACTTGGTGCGGGTGTCACAATCTATGGGAAGAACGAAGCTTAATGGTTTTCATTTAAGATAGGAAGTAATTATAAGGCAATTAAGATCCAGTCAAAATGTAAGGGAAAGTAGGCCTAGAGGCATTATGGAGGTCTTAAAGGTAAGACCATGACCTAGAATGGGTGTGCAAAAGCTTAAATAAGCTTAAGGAGCTCAAGCTAGGGGATCTGGTTTAGTACCTTTTAGACAGACCCAAGCGTAGGCATTGAAGTAACCCCAAGCACTGTCAAAACTAAACAAAGCATGGTCCTAGGGAAGGGCCCTATGTTGGCATTGCTAAAAGAGTTCAAGTTGGTTCAAACTCATTTCTAATAGAGTCCATGTCAAATTAGAACTCTCCCATGTAATCCTATTGTAATGTTTTGTATATATATTAGACTATTTGTGAGCCATAGGATACAAACTATGTCAACCATTGAATCAAGGAAGCCTTATCTATATATAGGAAATGCCCCATCCCTCATTGTACACATACCACAACTTGAGTAATACAAGTTTACTCTTTCCTATCTCTATTGTTCTTTCTTGCTTTCCATCAAACAGTTTATGTGTAGCCTTGTCTAGCAACCACTTGGGATAGTTGTCCCTTATAGTTTGAGTGTCCATGCATTAATCTGGTTCAAGGTTGATCTGGGACATCGGATGAGTCCATTCATGAGTCTTATAGCTGGATGAGTCAAATTATGAGTCTCAACCCAAGATAAGTGGTATCAAAGTAGGTTTGGAGCTAGTTTAGATTCGACAGAAGCTGATCTAAAAGAGGTGGTCAGTTTTGGGTGTTGCTAGAACTAGAATAAGCTTCAGGGGAGGTTTGGACATGTTGGTAAGGGCATTCGATTGTGTGGTGTGAGCATCTTGGGTTATTTTCTATGCTTGTGTGCTGGTGTTATGCCCTTTAGTGCATAAGGTACAAGCATGCAAGAGTGCAAACCAACTGCTCAATCGATTGCTATTATCGTACTATAAGAGAGCTTGGCATGCTGTGCAGGCATTCAAACTGGTGCCTAATTAAGAGTGCAATCATGCTGAGCTAGTGTGTAGATTGGTACCTAATACAGAGCATACTGTGTAAGTGTACGACTGGTGTTTAACTGAGAACGTAGAAAATGTTAAGCCAATGTTCAGATTCATGCCTGATAGTGTATGTGTTAGTGTGATGTGCTTACAAATAGGTGTGCTAGTTCATCAAGACTAGGACCAAATCACTAAAGTACCCAAAAGGTTGAAGTAATCCTTTTATCCTTGTGTATTTATGACTGATAGTGTGTTTAAGGGCTATGGCATGGCTAGGGAAAACCAAATAAAAAGCCAAATCAAGGGCCTTGATGAGTGCCCACCTACAGACGAAGGAAGGGAGGCTGGATCAAGAGACATGGTGATGTCCTTGGACATTTGACTATAGAAGTGTAAGGTGATCATTGCTGATTTGAGGTATAGGTTAGAAGATAGGGAAAGATCCTTGACTGAGACATTAAAGGTGCTTATGTAGTGGAATGAGGCATTGGAGGACATGTTGTCAACATTGCAAGAGGAGTTTGTAAGACTCAAGATTGATCATGTTGCATTATGAGTTGTCATAATTGCTAGTGTAGGCATAGGACCTAGGATGGTAGTGCCTAAGCATTTCTTAGATGTCAAAAGTTGGGGTAAAGACCATGCTACAATAAAGTGGCATGCAAAAGTTAAGTTAGGCTAGTGTTGTTATAGAATTGAAAACTCAGGTTGAGTGCACCAAGTCTCCAAAGCCTAAAGGAAACAGCCAGAGTGAGAGAGACATTGATGTTTATTCCTCATGGGAAAAAGAGGTTACAAGAAAGCCTAGATTTCACAAGGCCAACAAAAACACTAGCAAAGGATATGGAGAAAAAGCCTTTGAGTTGCCTTTTATGTGGTGGTCTGCACAAAGTCAAGTAGTTCCCAAGGCATGTAAAGTTTTAACCATTAATAGTGTACAGAGGCTGTTTGTAGACAAGAGTAGTAAAGTGGTGAGCACTAGGAGGAGACCAAGGTAATGCAGCTCAGTGCTTTTTAATTTTATCAAAAGGGTGAAACCCCTCATGGAGATGAGGGAAAAATGGCAACGGAGTGCCATAGCATGAGTCCCAAGGTGTAGCTAAATCCTTCAAAAAAGAGTATGCAACGAGCAACTCAAAAGAAGCAAAGGAAACATCAAGCTTATAGGTGAAAGGGAACAGTGCAGCATGGGGCTAATAATACTCAAGAGAACAACCAACAGAGTACTTATTTAGGTATGGGACTAACATATGGGAAATCTAGTTTGAGGGACAAAAGACAAAGCCAACATGCATAAAGAAGTGAGTTTGAGCACAGCATCCCTCTAGCAATGAGGGTGTTGCTAGAATGATTAGGGGAGAATGTCACATTCCATAAAAAGGACCAAGCCTAGTGATTCTCAGTAAGATAGGAAGTAGTTCAAAAGCAACTGAGACAAAGTCATAATGCAAGGGAGACCAGGCCAAGAGGCATAATAGAGGTTTTTAAAGGTATTTTATTGTAATGTCTTATATATATTGGACTCTTTGTGAGCCTTAGGATAGGAACCATGTCAACCATTGATTTAAGGGGGCCTTAGCTATAAATAAGAGGTTCCTCCACCCTTATTGTACATACACCACAACTTGAGTAATACAAGTTTACTCTTGCCTATCTCTATTGTTCTCGTTAGCTTTCCATCAAATAGTTTATGTGAAACTTATTTAGTAGTAGCTTGGGGAGGTTGGCCCTAGTGGTTCTAGTGTCCATGCATTAGTCCAATTGAAGGCTGATCTGGGATGCTAGATAAGTCCATTCTTGGGTCTTAAAGCCGCATAAGTTAGATTATAAGTCTTGACCCTTGACATGGGCACTTACCTTGATCAGTATTGGCAAAAGATGGCCCTTGGTAGGGGTAGTTGCCTAGAACACCATTGGCACAAGCTGGCTCTTGTTGCAGGCACTTGCCTTAAACACCATGGTACCTTCACATGCCTCAACCACCATTAGCCCCTGTGGACGCTTGGTATGGATATGCCTATTTGAAAAAAAATGTCCCTATTACAGACACTTTAGTGTCTATTGCTAGCATATTTATAAAATATCTCATGCTTTTTAAGGGGTGGTTGTCTGAGCCTCCCTCTCCTCCTTATGGGTGGAGTAGCCGTGCGTGGTGGTCCCATCATTATGTACATCCACGGCAATGTCCCTAGAGCAAAATCCAAGCCATGCATGCCTTTTAGCTATGTTGTCCAATGATTGGTTTCTACATTAACCTACAAGAGCCCATGGCCTTAACTAATTAAGTCGCTTAGGCCAATGAAGTTTGAAGCAATAACAAGTCTATGATGCTTTTAGATGTTTTGGGGTGCACATGTGCTACATTGATATATTCAATGAGTCTATAGCCTTGGCTGAAGGCCTGTGTAATCTTTGAAATTTCATCATGATAGGGATAGATAATTGCAATTGTTGCTTTTCAATAAGGAATTCCTAGTAAGTGCAAGTCATCAGCTCTTGTTAACTACATCTCTGCCCGTTGTACACATCACTAGTCATTCCTACCAATTGAATGGTCCGATGAAGTGTTTAGATCATGGCGATATGGATGGTTTGCTACCTGTAACATCGCTAAAAGTCCACTGAACCTTATCATTTAAAGGAGGAAGAAGATGTAACAAAGTTTCCATAGGTGAACCAACAGAAGAATCATTGTCAAAACCCACACAACGAATGACCCATGAACACGTTAATGAGACACTGAGAGGGTAAGGATGACTCTATTCCCTAAGCCCTTTCTGGCCCTAAATTGGCACAACGATTGCTTAGTTCTAGCTCCTGGGTATGTGAAATGATCGATATCACCATTATCGTAATGATTTTATGGACTGCTAAATGAATTTGAAAACAAAAGATGGAGTCGCTATCAATCTTTTTTTGGCTTGGTGTGACTAGCCACCTATTAAAACTTATCTTTTTAATAAAAATTTTGAAATTAATTAAAACTTATTAAAAGGATAATTTTTGGGTCTACGAAAAAATAGTTTGGGTTTGTGAGTAGGTTATGCATGGGGAAGGATTAGCACCCCCACAGTTCCCATTTAAAATAGTACCAATTAATTATGTGTTATCTTTTAATATTGACTAAAATGGGTCTTAATTTTGGTAAAAATTAATTTTCTTAATTTTCTTTAGAAAACATATTTTTAAATTTTTAGTAAGCTTGAAAAATAAATAAGAACCTTACATATTGAAATTTCTTAAAAACATTCCAATACTCTGGTAATATTAAAAAGAACCATCTCACCTAAACAATCTTCAAGAATCGCTACTCAGAATTCTCAAAAATCTTATCTTCAGCGGTTCATATTTATTTTTAGTGTTTATGTTAAAAAACATAAAATATGATATCACTGATTTTACAAACAAATAGTATTTTCCAAAACTCATTTTTATATCATTTAAAAAAGTGAGAAATCTTTATAAAAAATTAATCTAATTGCTCCAATACATTGGTGGCATTTTAGATGAATTCTTTTACCTAAAGATTCCTAAAGAATTACTACTCGTATATCTTAATAATCTCATCCTCAAATATTTTTCACCTGTTTTTTAAAAATTATCATGTAATAGTATAATTATTAACAAATATATTTATTTCCAAAAAACACTCTCTTATTTATTAAGGCAAACTATTCAAATTAAGAAAAATAATTAAGAAATGAAAAGTTTTCGTATTGAAAAGAAACTTCTAAATATTCCAATACTTTGGTAATTTTAAAAGACTTTTCTCACCTAAAGAATTATTAGGAATCACTACTTTGACTTCTTGGAATCATATCATTGGAAATTCTCATTACTTTAAAATCATGTAATAATATTATTGTTTATAAACAATTTTATTTCCAAAAGTGTATATTTTCATATAAAAAAAACTACTCAAATTAAGAATAATGATAAAATGGAAATATTTCATATTGAAAAAAAAATCTAAATATTCCAATACTTTGGCAATTTTTAGAAGACTTTTCTCACTTAGGAAATTCTAAGGAATCACTACTCGAACTTCCTAGAATCCCATCATTGGAAATTTCATTTGCATTTAAAACTATGTAATGCAGACAATCAAGTAGAATATGCATACGAAAAACATATATTGATTATGTTTTAATCCTCTTTACTTATTTTCCAATTATCACTAAAAATTTTGAAACGAACAAAGTAAATAAAAATATTTATTGAAAATTTACCTAGATACCCTAATACTTTGGCACTATTTTAGAAAAATTTTCTCACTTAGGGATTTCTTAGGAATCTCTACTCGGACTTCCTTAGAATCCCATCCTTGGAAATTTCATTCACTTTTTCCTTTCCTACTTAATTAATTTTTATTCTAATTTTTAATCTTTAATTATACCAATTTCATTACTAAAAGAGTCATAACACATTATTATTAACATCTATCAAAATTTTAGAAAAATAGATAAATGAAACTTTTTTTTGTTGTATTTTTTTATTTTGTATTGAATATTTTCCTAAATATTCCATTACTTTGGCAGTATTTTTAGAAAAATATCCTCACCTAGACATTATATAGAATCGCTTCTCGGATTTATCTAAAATATCATCCTCAAAAAATTTCATTCAATTTATTATTAATAAATTTTGCATAAATTTAACATACATGCAAAACAAATTATTGTAAAAGTGAATTGGAATATAAAATTTTAAGTTGCATAAGAAATCAAGATAAAGATATAGATCCACTCACATGAAGACTAAAAAAATAGAAATTTTGAATTGTAAAAGAAGTGTGCATAGCTTTGAATGACAAGTCATGCAAGAAAACAGGCATTATGGAGAACAAGCAAATTTTAGCATGTATTCAAACTTTTGTTCATTATTCAAGTAAAATGAAAAGTTATGGCTTCTCACCATCCAATCTTAGATTAATGTCACCTTCCCATGCAATATTTTGTTTGTTTAAAGTCATAAAATGTGATAAAAAAGGACTATGATAAGTCCTAAAACTACATGTCCTAGTATCTATATTTTGAAGACTTTTTCTTCTCTCTCTTTTTTTTTTTTTGGTGATCGATGGAGTTTTCTAAGGCCATAATCACCACTGCCATTCCCCTAATCAGCTCTCTTCTAAAAAACCATTCAAAACACAAACCAACCATAATGCTCATAGCATCATTTCATAAAAACAAGTTGGAACAAGTTTAGCAACTACATCCACAAACAAAGCATCTACTAGAAGGTGGACACAATAGTAAAAATGGACTCTAATCCAACTAAACTAACAAATTTGAATCAAACAAACTAGTATATAGTGAGGGTGAAGGCAGCAGACATAAAACAAAAGAGAGCTTTGTTGATGGAAATGACAACACCCGCAAGAAAGACAAAGAAGGCTACCTTTGCTCTTCCTTTTTTTTCCAAAGAAATGCTTTCTTACCCTTTTTACCCATCCTTTTTTTTGGCAGCCTCCTTTCCTTTCTTTGTTCGGTAGCTTCCAACACCTTTTTAGTAGACTCATCTCCTTTTCTTTTTTCTTTTTCCTTTTGCTTCCAACCTCCTATATTTGGCTTGCCTTTTATTTTCTTAGCAGTTTCTCACTTTCCATTCTTTTTTAAGTTCCTCTTTCTTTTCTACAGTCCCCTCATTTTTCTTCTTTTGATGGACCCCATTATTCACTTTTTCAACAGTCAGCCCCTCTAAAAAAATCTAATTTTTGTGAATATAGACCATTGGATGAAATCTCATCCGACAGTTAAAGTTTCTCTTGTTTTCTTTTCAAGGAACACCTTTAGCCATTGGATCAAGATCAATGAGAGATATAGTGGTTCACATTATTCACTACAAATATTGGATTTTTATAGCCTTTAAACCTATAAAAAGACCATTTTACCCTTAATACATAGCTTTCAGTATTTAGGTCATTTTCTTAGAAATTAATGTTTCCATGCTTATTTTTTGAGATTTTAAAACACTAAAAATCATGAAATATTATAAAATTGAGATTTGAAAAGTTTCATGAAAATCCAACACAAGAAGGTTAAATTACGAAAATACCCCTAAAAGGGTATTTTAGTAATTTCACACTTCTTGAGGTATTGCTATGATTTCAAAATGCACCAAAAATCATGAAATATTATGAAATTAAGATTTGGAAAGTTCAAGAAAATCTAAGCTCGGGAGAAGGTCAAATTATGAAAATACCATTACAAGAGTATTTTGGTAATTTCACATTTTTTGGTTACTACTATGATTTCAAATTTACCAAAAATCATGAAATTTTATGAAATTAAAATCTAGAATTTTTCATGAAAATCTGAGCTCAAGAAAGCTAAATTATGAAAATACCCTTATAGGGGTATGTTGGTAATTTCATACTTCCTAAGATACGACTATGATTTTAAATGCATCAAAAATCAAAAAAATTTATAAAATTAAGATCTAGAAAGTTTCATGAAAATCCAAGCTTGAGTGGGCCAAATTACGAAAATATCCCTTAAAGGTTATTTTAGTAATTTTTTTTTCCAGTACAATAAAAATTTTTAGTGTTTTAAAAAAAATCACTGAATTTAATTTTAAACCACGTTGATTTCAATTAGGTTGTGAACTTTGGGAATTGACCCTGGTTCTATTCATTTTGACCAAGTTTTGCTCAATTTTGACCATGATTGACTTTGGAGTTTACTTGTTTTATTTGTTTTTTATTTCTCATGCATCCACATGAAAATGTATCATCTATATAAATCCCATGTGAAAAAGTTGGACAGTAACCATATGAGTATCATTTTTCTTGTTTATTAGGTATAAATATCGATGCATTTTATGGGCTCTTTAAGGGGCCTTTTTACGGGTTTCAAATAGGCTTTGTTTAACCACACTAAAATGTTCCAGACAAAATTCAATGTCAACAACTACCCCTCTTTACATATTTCTGAGAATAAAAAATAATGCAAAAACATAGACAACAATTTTGTTAGGATGATGCTTTTGAGAGTTTTTTTTTTATTGCTTTTGTTAATGGCTTTCCCCAAACAAAGATTTTGAAACTTTGAAAATGGCTTCCCCTAAATAGGGGTTTTGAAACTTTGAAAATGGTTCACTCTAAAAGAAGCTTTGAAACTTTTAAAAATAAAATCTTGTTTCAAAATTGCCCCCTCTAAGCAGAGGTTTTAAAACTTTAAAAATGGCTTCTCCTAAGCAAAGGCATTGAAACTTTGAAAATGGCTCCTCCAAAATAGAGACTTTGAAACTTTGAAAATGGCTCCCCCAAAATAGAGGCTTTGAAACTTTTAAAAATAAATCTTGTTTGAAAACTGCTCATTCTAAACGAAGGTTTTGAAACTTTGAAAATGGCTTCCTTAAAGAAAGGCTTTGAAACTTTAAAGATGTTTCCCGCTAAACAGAGGCTTAGAAACTTTGAAAATGGCTTCCCTTAAATAAAGGATTTGAAACTTTTAAAAATAAAATCTTGGTGAAAATGGCTCCTCCCAAATAGAGGCTTTGAAATTTAAAAATCCTGTCTGAAAATGGCTCATCCCAAACAGAGGTTTTGAAACATCTAAATCTTGTCTAAAAATGGCTCCTCCTAAACAAAGGCTTTAAAACTTAAAAAATCTTGTTTTCGCTATGTTTTGTTTTTATTTTTATTTTTGTTTTATTCTTGTTTTTGTTTTTTTTTTTTTTTAATTTATAAACTTGACCATTTGTAAATAAATTTAAACAAAAACTCAATAACATTTGGAAATAAAATAAGCGATCATGCCCAGAGGTCTTACAAATCTTGAAACTAAAATTGATTCAGCTCATAAGACTTATGAATCTTGCCTAAAGGACTTACAAATCTCAAACTTTAAATAGATTCAACTCAAAAGACTTACGATTCTTACTTAGAGGAATTACAGATTATGCTTGGAAGTCTTAGAGATTACGCCCAGAGGTTTTAAAAATCTCAAAATTAAAATAGATTCATCTTGAAAGACTTTTGAATCTTGCCCGAAGGACTTACAGATTATGCCTGGAGGTCTTAGAGATTATGCCCAGAGGTTTTAAAGATTATGCCTAGAGGTTTTAGAGATTATGCCTAGAAGTCTTAGAGATTATGCTTGGAGGTCTTACAAATCTCAAAAACCATTGAATGCTCCTCGTAATAGAGGTGTTGAAACTTTGAAAATTTAAAATCTTTTACCTAAAGGTCTTGGAAATTATGCCCGAAGGTCTTAGTGATTATGCTTAGAGGTCTTACAAATCAAAAAAATCTTTGAATGCTCCTCTAATAGAGGCATTGAAACTTTGAAATTTTAAAATCTTTTGCCCAAAGGTCTTAGAAACTATGCCCCAAAGTCTTAGAGATTATGCCCAAAGGTCTTACAAATCTCAAAAATCTTTGAATGCTCCTGGTAATAGAGGTGTTGAAACTTTAAAAGTTTTTATTTGAAAATGGCTTCCCCCTAAATAGAAGTTTTGAAATTCCAAAGGTCATGTTTGAAAATGACTCCCCTAAACAAAGGCTTTGAAACTTTAAAAATCTTGTTTTTCTTCTCTCTCTTTGTTTTTTTTTTTTTTTATTTTGAAACTGGTTTGGAAATGAATCATGATGTTTAAGGGTTTCACAAGTTGATTGTTTCAAAATTATATTCCATACTTCAATCTTTTATTTGAATGATTCTTGCTCAAAAAAAAAAAAAAGAAAAAAAAAAGTTCAAATTTTTCTGAAGAATATATTAACCATAATTAATGAATGCAATAAATGCAATACATGTAATGTAAGTATTATTGGAAACCAATATGATGCATCTAAATTGTGGTAACAAGGGCCCTTAAGTCAATCCTTACTAATTTTCAGTTTTTTCCAAAACAACCAATCTCAATCCTAGTTTGCATATTCTAGGAGTTGCTTTCTTATGAACTATGACAATCATTTACTGATATCATTATTCAACACTACTTCAAACAAGTTTTTACTTTGATTTGAGGAATTTGAAAATAAGTGCTTTTCCAAATCTCTTTTTTTTTTTGCTTTTTTTGTTTGGTTTTTGTTTGGATTTTTTATGGTTAACTTTGTTATCCTTAATTTTCACAAAATAATGTAAAACCTTTTACAAATATTATCAATCATTTCTCATATTTCAAATTTCATGAATAGTGTAATGAATTAACATTTTCTTTATTTGAGAGAATGAAGATTATCAAAAAGCAAGGTAAATTAAAGAAAGATGAATATTTATTATAGAAAGGTACAAGGACGTGTCCAATGAGAAGCTTGAACACTTGTTTAAATAAGAGAATTGTATTTAGATAGTGAATATTCAGACAATCATGAACAATATTCCAAAATTTTTCCTTTTAAGAGCCTATTCCATTAATGCACCTGATCCTTCCAAGTTCATCGTATTGGACATTGCCCCTTGTACTTGGATATTTCTTTTGCATCTAAGCTGCCTTTTTAGATTTTCAACTTAGATCCTTCCTTTTGACTCAAATTGCCCTTTTTGGGTTTTCAATTATGAGTCATCCTTCATTTTTTATTCTTTTTTTTTGTTTTTTTGTTTTGTTTTTTTTTCTTAGGCAAAGTATTTTTTTACAGTATCTGAATTTATCAAGTTTGGCAAATCATCCCATCCATCTTTGCTAACATTAGTGCTCCACTCAAAAAAGCCTTTTTGACAATATATAAACCTTTCTAATTCGGTGTCCATTTTCTTCAATTGTCATGCTGATTCAGAATAATTTTCTTTAAAACGAATTCTTCCTCACAGAAATGCCTAAATTGAACTCTTTTGTCATATGCTCACATAATTTTTTCTTGGTACAACTGACCATGGCAAAAAGTTGTAGCCTTTTTTCTTTAATGAGGTTCAGTTGTTTGTAGTGATTTCGAGCTTATTCCACTTCTTCTAAATCTACTTCCATCAAGATCTTTACAGAAGGAATCTCCACCTCGATTGGCAACACAACTTCCATCCCATATATGAGTGAAAAAAGAGTGGCCCCGTAGATGTGCACACTAATGTCCTGTAAGTATGTAGTGTGAAAGGTAACTTTTCATACTAGTCCTTATAAGTATCAATCATTTCTTCTATTATCCTCTTGATATTTTTATTGGCATCTTTTACTACTTAATTCATCTTTAGGTGATTTGGAGCTTAATTATGGTGATTCACTTTAAACTGAGCACAAACATCTGCTAACATCTTGTTATTGAAATTGCAAGTATCATAAAAAATGATATCTTTTGGAAGGCCATATTGACATATTATCTCCCTTTTTATAAAGATGCATACCACTGCCTTTGTCACATTAGCATAAAAAGCTACTTCAACCAATTTTATGAAATAGTCAATCACTACAAAGATGAATCAATGTTCATTTGAAGCTTTTTAGAGTGATGGGCCTAGTTACATCCATCTTCTACATGGAGAATAGCCATAGAGGTGCAAGAACATGTAAAAGGATTGGAGGAGCATGAATTTTATTTGCATAAATCCAACACTTATGGTATTTTTTGGTATAGTTGATACAGTCACTCTCCATTGTCAACTAATAATAACCTACCCTCATAATTTGTCTAGCCATCATGTGGCCATTTTGCATGTGCTCCACAAGTTCTTTCATGCATTTCTTGCAGTATTTTCTTGGCCTCAATAGCATTCACCCATCTTAATAACATTTGATCCAAACTTCTCTTGTACAAAATTTCTCTATCAAGCAAAAATCCCAGAACCAATCTTATGATAATTCGTTTGTCATTTTTAATGCATGTTTTGGGTATTGTTGGTGTTTGAATGTTGCATGATATCTAGTACTAAGGTAGGCCATCATTCTTCTCTTCAATAGTTGAGCAATATGTCGATGATCCTTGCACATTTAACTAGATAGGTTGGATTTCTATCTTATCACCTACTATAAAAATTACAGCCAATATAGCCAAAGCATTAGCCATTTGATTATCTTTTTGAGGTACGTGATAAAATTGGACCTTCTCAAATTGTTTGGTCAAATCTACCACATACTTTTGGTATCATACCAACTTTGAATCTCTTATTTCCCATTCATCATGTAATTGATAGATTACCAAAGCTAAGTATCCATAGGCTTCTAACACTTTAATTTTCCTTTCAATTGGCATTTGTAGGCTCATTATGCATGCTTCATATTCTACCACAATGTTGGTGTAATTAAAATCCAACCTTGCAGTGCTTGGATAATAATTTTCATTAAGGGATATCAAAATTGCTCCAATCCCATGCCCCAAAGCATTTAAAGCTCCATTAAAGAACATTTTCCATGGTTTTTCAATTGGTTCCTTTTTCTCCACTTGGGATACGATCATTAAATCTTCGTTAGGAAAGTCTAATTTCATAGGCTCATAATCATCAATTGCACACTCTACAAGGAATTCAGCTATTACACTTCTTTTGATCACCTTTTATGAGATATATACAATTTCATATTCAAAAAGCATGACTTGCCATTTTGCTAACCTTCTTGACAATGATGGTTTTTCAAAAATATACTTAAGAAGATCCAATCTTGCTATTAACCAAGTGGTATGGTATAGCATGTATTACTTGAGTTTGTATGCTGTCCAAGCCAATGTGTAACACATTTTTTCCAATTGAGAATATTTAGACTCATATTCAGTGAATTTCTTACTTAAGTAATATACGACTTGCTCTTGGTTGCCATTTCATCTTGTTGCCTCAACACACAGCCCATACAATGGGTCATACACCTTAAGATATAAAATTAATGTTTTCTCTACAATAGGTAGTACCAATATTGAAAGATTTGACAAGTACTCTTTAGTCTTTTCAAAGGCATACTGACATTCCTCATCCCTATTTCTAGGGTCATGTTTCCAAAGCAATTTGAAAATTGGGTCACATTTAGAAGTAAGTTGAGAAATAAAATGGGAAATGTAATCAACCTTCTCAGAAAACCCCTTACTTCCTTCTGCATGCATGGGGAGATAAGTTTTGGATGGTGAGTATTTTATTTAGATTGACTTCAATGCCCTTTTCACTATCCACAAACTTTAATAATTTTCCTAACTTAACACTAAATATGCACTTAGCTGGGTTTAGCTTGAGTTGATATTTTCGTAATCTTCGAACAACTTACTAAGATTGGTAACATGGTCCTCTCTTTCACAAGATTTCACAATCATGTCATCCATATACACCTTTATTTCTTTATGCATCATGTCACGGAAAAGGGTTACCATAGCTTTTTGATAAGTAGCTTCCGCATTTTTCAACTCAAAAGGCATAACTTTATAACTAAGAATACCTTACATGGTAGTAAACATAGTTTTTCCCATACTAGCAAGAGCCATTTTAATTTGGATATATCTAGAAAAACCATCCATAAAAGCGAATGTAGAATGCTTAGTAGTGTTATCCATAAAAATGTCAATATGGGGCAAATAAATATTGTCTTTTGGCTAGCTTTATTCAAATCTTTATAGTCTATGCACATCTAAACTTTTCCATCCTTCTTGGGAATTGGGACTACATTAGCTACCCATTTCAGATATTTGGCTACCTCTAAAAAGCCTACATCAAATTGTTTTTTTACTTTTTTTGATTTTTAATAATATGTTTGATCTCATGCACCTTAATTTTTGCTGTACCAATTTACATTCTAGCTTTAATGCAATTGATGTTTTACAATATCTGAACTGAGTCCTAGCATATCTTGGTATGACCATGCAAACACATCAACAAACTAATGAAGCAATTCTTCCAACCTCCCTCTTTTTGTGTGTGAAAGGGATGTGCCTATCTTAACCTCTTTCTTATTTTCCTCATCACCTAAATTAACTATACTTATGGCTTTGACATGAGCTTCAATTTGTTTCTTTTCTTGTTCCATTAGTTTTAATAAATCAAGGGGAAAATTGTCCTCATCCTAATCCTCTTCATTATCAAGTTCATCAATGTGAATAAGTTTTTCAAAGTCAAATCTTGGATTATCGTCATGATTATCCTTGTATTCATTATTTGAAAACCTGAAAATGGGTGAAATTGAAAGGATGTAGGTGTGTGTGTGGGAAAAGAAAAAGAAAAGGAAATTTTAACTTTGAATGAATGAAATAATAGAGAAAATGCAAATGCAATATAGTAGTCACTTTACTAAAATGATAAATGAAAGATAAGCCCATACAAAACTTTTTCAAATGCCCTTAGGCATAAGCATTGGGGAAAATTAACCCATTAAATTACTTTGTGAAAGATTTAAGGATAACTGCCAACTTCATTGATTTTTAATTGTTCTGCTCTTCACCCAGAGGACATGGATAAACAAGATGCCTTTCTCCCTAAACAGTTGTTATTGCATCTCCCACCATATAAATATGGAGTTCGAAAAAGGCTTCTTCCATGTTTAGCATAAGTTCCCTTTGTGCGACTTCTAGTAGATTAGGGTGGGTATATCCACCTGAATGAAATGTACCATACAGGTAGGGGATGATCATTCTTTCTTATTCTGGCTCACATCCCTTAAGTCACACCAATCTTTTCTCTCTCCTTTTAGCCATGGCTCTTTTTTTTATCGTAGTGACTTTAAATCCCAATCCAAACCTTTCCTTATTTTCAAATACTCTTTGTGGCTCCTTGATTTGTTGTATATTCCTTCCAAGTCTGTATCCAACATGCCATCTTTTACCCAGTACTTGTTTGATAAGCAACTCGGTTGCATTGATAAGCATGGAGTGTGCACTTTCGACCCCTTCCCTACATAAGTTGCATTAATAAATTAAAGGATCTAAAAACCACTCTAATGCCTCCTCTGTAGCTTTCACAAATGAAATAGTCATGAGCTTGGTTACTAAACATTAATCAGTTGATCCTTAACTATAAACTTTACTTTTTGATGCAAAGATGATGGGATAGCTCTTACCATATGAATTTATGGTCATCCCAGTAGGCAACTATAAGATGGTGAAATGTCCATGACTTGGAATTCTATAAAAAAAGTGCATGGCCCTCTTTACAACGATATTTCAATATCCCTTAACACTTTATTTCGAGAGCCATCGAAAGCCCTCACTACCATATAGCTGGTCTTTATATGTGATACATCAATGGGTAATTTTTTTAGGGTAATCATGACCATAACATTGATTAAAAAGCCATTGTCAATAAGAACCTTAGCTATTATATGGCATTTGCACATAGTAGTGATATGAAAGTCCTTGGTACTGCCCTATCTCTCTAGTGAAATTTCATCATCATTGAAAGTTATAAAATTTGAAGCCATAATACTCCCCACAATATGATCAACATTCTCAATAGAGATATTATAGTCTACATGTGTTTGATTCAACACTCTTAGTAGGGTATTTTGATGTGGTTTAGAAATCAGTAACAATGACAACAAAGAAATTCAAGCAGGCATCCTACTCAACTACTCTACTACTTTGTATTCACTGTGTTTGATCAACTTTAAAAATTCACAGCTTCTTTTTCAATGATAGGTTCTTTATATTATGCATCTTGAGCCACTACAAAATGAGTCTTGTCTCCTTCTCCCAACATCTTTTCTTTTCTTTTTCTAGCCTTTCTATCATTTCAGGAGTATAACATCTTTCATTCCTTGTCATTTTACCTACCCTTAGTTATATTTGTAGTACTAGTGGCATTTGGGTCATTTACAACCTGATAGTCATTTGATTCTTGTGCTATGACATTATAATCATACTTTCACGGCACTACCTTATTACTTTAATAAGGGAAAGGGCTAGGGTCTCGAATTGTTATAGGTTTCATGGGAAAAGAAATGGGCTACTCTTTCACCAAGCTTGGTTTTGGGTTGTAGAAGATAGTTATTGGTTTAGGCATAAACTTGGGGAACATACTTTTCAAAGATTCTCCTCTTACTTCATTCATCAAGGATTGCCTTTGCACCCTACTTGGTTTTTCATTACAATAAATTGTCATCGGCTTAAGCATAAACTTAGAGGGCATACTCCTTAAAGACCCTTCTTCTGTTACATTCACTATGTTCTAATCATTACCTTCATAAAACTCTACCAAGGATGAATCCATCATTGTTTGCAGCACTTGGTGAAACACAAGACAATTTTGAATTGAGTGTTCTACCATATTCATGTAATAGATGCATGTTTAGGATAGATCATAGTCTTTTTAATAGATCACTTATTTCAAGGGAATTGGGTAAAGCATGCTGACTTTGACCAAGTTCTCAAATTCTTGACCCATTAGGGTTTTAACTTCATCAACACTTTTCTTAACACGCTTACCAAACTACCATTTATTGCACTGATCATTGGCCCAGCATGGTTTCATAAAAGATTTTCATTAACATTTGGCTTCCCACTATGTCAAAATTTATTTATCTTTTTTTGATCAAGTGATGCACTTTATACTTAAGAGCTATGTAGTTTTCTATAGAATGGCTTGTAACCCCATCATGATAATCACATCAAGCATTTGGATCATACCATCTAGGGTATAGAGGCTTTAACGATTTTATGGTGTAAGTTGCAATGAGATGGTTTGCTACCAATTAAGGGAAGAAATCTCTTGAGTGGCCCTTGGACCTCTAGGATTGCTTGTCAAACTATTTAACTAGACAACAGGTTGGGCTATGGTACAAGAGTATAAGTGGGCATGCGAAGGTGAAAGCTTTATAGGAATCTCGATGGTGGTACCAATTGATATGGGTATGGACCTTGGGAAATGTTATGTGTGGTAGGGTAATAAGGTGGGTAAGGTTGGGTATAGGTGATATGGGGTAAAATTTATGGGTGGTTAATTCCCATAGGCCACAACATGTGCCTCTCCATTTTCCTTTTCAAGTGGCATTACTTTCTTAGAATTAGAGGCATCACATGTCTTGATCTTACCACACTTGATGGCACTGTCTATCATTTCACCAAAAATTACCATATCTTTAAAATTTTTTGTTGCATTGCCAACAAGTTTATCATAATATGGTGCCCTGTGAGTATTAACAAAAAGCATTGTTATCTTTTTGTTTTGTCAAAGGTGATTGTACTTGAGTGGCAAGATTCTTCCATCTATGATCATATTCCTTAAAAGTTTCATTAGCTCTCTTTCCCATGTTTTAAATGACAACCTATTAGTGGCCATGTCTAATACATGCTTGTATTGGCCAAAAAATGCTTCAGTGATGTCTTTCCAAGAATGTGTGCGACTCCTATCCAGTTGGACATACCACCTAGCTATAGACCCAGTAAGGTTATCCTAAAAATAGTGGATCAAAAGCTTATCATTGTCGGTGTGACCTATCATCTTACGACAGAACATGGTGAGATGGGCTAATGAGCACTTAGTTCCATCATACTTCTTAAAATCAGGAGTTCTAAACTTTAGTGGAATTACTAGATTCGAGACCAAACTAAAGTCATTTGCATCAATAACACCAAAGGTATCTCTTCTTTCAATGGCTTTTAGTCTCTCTTTTAGCAAGTCTTACTTATGTTGAATTTCTTTTTTCTCTCTTGACTCAAACATGCCCCTTAATTTCTCTCACTCTCTAGGATTATCCAAATTGGGGACAAAAACTAGATCAACTAGATTACATCATGGATTATGCTTGAATTGCCCCCAATTTGGTTGTTGGTTAATCGGTAAGTTAACATTTAAGAATGGATAAGGTTGCCCACCCATATGTGATGGATACATCAGTTAAAGAGCTTAAGCATCAGGTGGTATATTCTTGGGTGGGTAAAATGGCTTTTCTCTGACATTGTTGTTTTCTTAGGTTGATTTTCCTTGCTTGTAGTAGAGGCTTCAGCAACACCTTTCCTTTTGGCCATGCCCCCCATTAACTCCATTAGCTCTATCATTTGTCTTCGAATCTCCTCTAGCATTTCAACCATCCATTATCGCATATCTTCCTAAGCTTTTTCCATTCTCTCTATCCTAGCTACCTATTCATTTTCCATATTTCTAACTTGTAACCATGTATTGTATGGGTGGTGAAAAGGCTGGTTGTGAACTTTCAATGGCTAAGCTATCCTTGAACCTTTCATTATCGTAATTTGAAAAATTAGGATGCCATATTATTTTTGTGAAAGCAAAATAATTTTTATTTTAATTCTGAAAACATCATTTTAATGAGGTAAAATATTGAGAAAAAAATGCAAAATGTATGCATGAATGCATTAAGAGGTATTCCCTCCAAGACATACCTCGAACATTAGAATTTTTCATTGATTTCAACAAGTTTCTGATTATAGAAAGTCCATCATTTTAGCATTTTAGCCATAGAAACATTTAATTTACTTATAGTGATTCTTGGCATCAACTAAAAAGTTCAACAAACATAGCCCATAACTTCTAATTGCAATGATTTCTTGTATTATAGCTTATACTCTCTTAACCATCTCCTTTGCTTTCCTTACTGCCTTGCAAATTTGACTAGCCAGATGCTTTATGTATTGTTGCCTTCCCAAGCTCTTTGCCTTCCATTTCATATGAGCATCCACTTCAAGATCACAAGTGTATCTCTAATCTTCTTCTCTATTTTACCCTTCTTTGATGATTGTGGAAATATGGTCTTTGTGGTTTTGTAATTGTTTTTCCATCTCTTAAATTACTTGGCAGAATGATTCTTTCTCCTTTTGTATTTCATAGTGTTTTCTTTTTTCATCTTTGATCTATGCCTTCAATTTAGCATTCTCCTTTTGATATTCCATCAATCTTGCTGAAGCTGTTGAATACAAACCTTCCCACTCTTGTTGTTCTCGAGAAATCCTGATGGTTTTTTTCTCATTTTCCTTGGCTTTGTCTTTCTAATATTGCATTTCTTCTTGAAGCTCAATCATTTCCCTTTTCTTCCTAACATAAAATCTAGCACTTTTTCCCTTCTTTAATTAGGTTCACATTTTCTTGTTTTCTTGATACAAATCCTTTAGATCATTTTGGGCCATATCCCGATCTTGCATTGCCTTTTTGAGTCTTCTTTCTTGAGCTTCCACTTCATATTTTAGTTGTCCCATCTCTTCGTGGAGTCTTAAATTTTTTTTCTCAATTTCTCTTTTTTTGCTTCAAGTTCTTGCTTAACAAGCTCAACTTTCAACAATGGTTCTTTTGCTTACTAGTTTACTTGTTGAATAAGAAATCATCTGGACGGAGCATAATATCTCTAGAACACTTTGCCTTCCAAATCAAGTAATCAAAGGTGACTTTGTGAAGAATAGGTCCTAGTCTTAGCCTCTGAATCTTTTTCCATACCTGAACTAACTGCTCCATTGTTCTTGATTAGCCTATTTCTCCATAAGCAATTTCTACTAGGACAAGTCCACGTGTGGCAAGGACAAGCTGCTTCGCACCAAATTACCTTAACACCATTAGTGGAGCATAACTTACCACTCCCCATAATCCTTAAAGCAGTACACATGGGTCATCTCCACCCCAATATAATATTGGCACATGAGGCATCCATAGTGCCATCCATTTGACCTAATCACTAGTAAGCCTTCCAAAGAATGCTACCCACTATTATTTGGATTTCAATGTTGGCCACTGACTCTCATAAAATTCTTTGACTAGGGCTCTATTTCGAAGATACGGCTTTGAAAAAGCACTTTTCTTGCATCTGAAATGGCTTTTTATCTAGACAATTATGCATTCCATGTGAAATGTCCTCCATTATCTGATTGTCTCAACTAGGATGGCAGGAATGAGATTAATCACCTCACTTTCGATTTGTTCAAGTAGATCAACTACTACCAATTCAATATATCCCAAATTTTTTGGAAAGATCACCATGTTGTAAATTGCTAGGGTGAACACTACCATGCCTTAGTCATCATTTAAGTGTCCCAAAATGAAATCATGAAAGAAATGCCAAGGTAAGCTAACACTTTTAACTTTGTCTTTAGTCAAAGCATCCACAGACTTTACCTTTATTCCCATCAATTTATTTATCTTTTTACGATATCCTGACTTTGGTTTTCTAACATATATCTTATCAAGGTACTACAATTTCAATCCTTCCAAAACTAAATATTCCTCAATGGTCAATGTCAAATCCTCCTTATTAAATGTAAAACATCTGTATGATGGGTCCCAAAATTGAATAGCTACTCGAATCAAATGTTTTTCAATCACCACTGAGATAAGAGACGCAATCTGCCCACATTTTTCACAAAACTTTTCCTTCCTAGCTTCACCCATCTGATTCCATCTAGTAGCCAAATTATTCTGGGTAAGACTTTAATGCACTTGTTTTGGTAACCCTGACACAAAACCAACAGGTAAACAATCTTCTTCCTTTTGTTGAGTTCTTTTATACCATTCATGTACCTCATTATATAATTCACATAAGGCAGTTATAGAAGAAAAGCATAATTGTAAAATTATGGGATCCATGAAAAAAAACTCTGCTGAAAGATGTCTCAGAGCAAATACCTTACTTTGTTATTATATCATGCCAATGTAATTTATGCAAAAAAAACACAAAAGAAACAAAACAAGTCATTAGTACAAAAGAGAGAAAATAAAAATAAAAAGAAAAGCTTGAAAAATAAAAGAAATGAAAGGAAAATTTTTTTCTTAGAAAAGGAAATGAGACAAAGATCTTATTGTATTTTTTTTTTTTTGGAAAATCAAAACAAATATGAATGCCTACATTTATGATTTTTTTAAAAACTACAATATAAATGTTCCCCTTTTTATTCTAATTCATGGAGGCAGTCTATAAAAAGGGTGGATATGGCTCTAACTTGGGTCAACTCTTACGGTTTACTATATTCTGGGTTCGAATTGATTTGCATCTAAAAGTCTCTAAATTGCTCCTCACTAGCATCCACTCTAGACTAGTAAGGGACTCTAATCCTCACCCATTACAGGTTACAAATGAAAAGGGTTTAATTTGAGTGGGAGTATTTCATTTGCCATTACAAAAGTTATTATCTTACAAGAGCATAGGTACTTTACTCCCTCTTAAAAGGGTTAGAGCTCGAGTATAGAGCTTAAGCATTATGTAAAGGTGTTGTGTGTAAACAAGGGAACAAAGTATTATAATCTTACTCTAAGCACTTCATAATAACAATAATAATGTATACGAAGCATAAAATAAAAAATCAAATAGTAAATAACATGGATAAAATAAAATGCAATTTTTTGTTTCCCTTTTATTATTATTGTTGTTGTTGTTGTTATTATTGTTATTGTTATTATTATTATTATTACCATTAAAAAGAATTAAAAATAAGAAAATTAAGTTAAATACCAATTAAGACCATTAAAATAAAATTAAGAATAATGCCTAATTAATTTTTAGCCTGACTTTTTAAAAAATGACGTCTCTAGTGGAGTCGCTAAGTTGTTAAAACGACTTTGGGGACCATTGGACAAATTTGAAAACAAAAGATGGAGTCACCACCAATCTTTTCTGGCTAGGTGTGATTGGCCACTTATTAAAACTTATCCTTTTAATAAAATTTTAAAATTAATTAAAATTTATTAAAAAGATAATTTTTGGGTTTGCAAAAAAATAGTTTGGGTTCGGGAGTCGAATATGTGTAGGGAAGGATTAGCACCCTCACAGCCCCCATTTAAAATGGTACCAATTAATTATGTGTTATCTTTTAATATTGACTAAAATGGGTCTTAATTTTGGTAAAAATTAATTTTTTTCAATTTTATTTAAAAACATATTTTTAAATTTTTAGTAAACTTGAAAAATAAATAAGAACCTTACATATTGAAAATTTCCTAAAAATATTCCAATACTCTAACAATATTAAAAGAAACCATCTCACCTAAGGAATCTTTAAGAATCGCTACTTGGAATTCTCGAAAATCCTATCCTTAGTGGTTTATATTTATTTTTAGTATTCATGTTAAAAAACATAAAATATGATATCATCAGAAATGTCATTCACTTTTTCCTTTCTTAATTATTTTTTTTTCTAATTTTTAATCTTTAATTATACCAATTTCATTACTAAAATAGTCATTACTCATTGTTATTAACATCTATCAAAATTTTAGAAAATAGATAAATGAAACTTATATTTTTGTTGTATTTTTTTCTTTTGTATTGAATATTTTCCTAAATACTCCATTACTTTGGTAGTATTTTTAGAAAAAATATCCTCATTTAAACATTTTAGAGAATTGCTACTCAAATTTCTCTTAAATATCATCCTTAGAAAATTTCATTCAATTTATTATTAATAAATTTTGCATAAATCTAACATACATGAAGAACAAATTATTCTAAAAGTAAATTGGAATATAAAAATTTAAATTGCATAAGAAATCAAGATAAGCATATAGATCGATTCATAAGAAGTTTAAAAAAATAGGAAATTTGAATTGTAAAAGAAGTGCGCATAACTTTGAATGACAAGTCATGCATGAAGAGAGGCATTATGGAGAACAAGCAAATTTTGACATGTATTAAAAATTTTGATTATTATTCAAGTAAAATGAAAACTTATGGCTCATCACCATCCAATCTTAGATTAACGTCACCTTTCCATGCAATATTTTATTTGTTTAAAGTCATAAAATGGGATGAAAAGGGACTTTGACAAGTCTTGAAACTACATGTCCTAGTATCTATATTTTGAAGGCTTTTTCTTCTCTCTCTCTTTTTGTTTTTTAGTGATTGTTGGAGTTTTCTAAGGCCATATTCACAACTACCTTTCCTCTAACTAGTTCTCTTCTAAAAAACCATTCAAAACACAAAACCAACCATAAGACTTATAGCATCATTTCATGAAAACAAGCTTGGAATTGGATTAGCAACTACATTCATGTACAAAGCATCAATTAGAAAATGGGCACAGTAGTAAAAATGGATAGCAATCCAACTATACTAAGAAATTTGCATCAAATAGACTAGTATATAGTGAGGGTGAAGGTAGCAAACATAAAAAGAAAAGAGAATGGAAATGACAACATCTATAAAAAGACAAAGAAGGCTACCTTTGCTCTCCCTTTTTCTTTCAAAGAAATGCTTCATTCCCCCTTTTCCCCATTTTTTTTTGTTGGTAGCCTCCTCTTCTTTCTTCCTTCGGTAGCTTCGTACTCCTTTCCAATAGACTCTTTTCTTTTTCTTTTTTCTTTTTCCTTCTCTTTCCAACCTCTTATATTCGACTTGCCATATATTTTTTTAGCAATTTCTTTCTTTCAATTCTTTTTTACATCCCTTTTTCTTTTCTACAGCCCCTCTTCTTTCTTGTTTCGATAGACCCCTTTCTTCAACTTTTGAAGAGTCAACCCTAAAAAAAAATTTCATTTTGGTGAATATCTTAGATGAAATCTCATCGAAGGGTCAAATTTTCTCTTTTTTTTTTTCAAGGAACCACCTTTGGCCATTAGATCAAGAACAATGAAAAATCCAATTGTCCACATTATACACTACAATGGTTAGATTTTTATAGCCTCTAAACCCATAGAAAGACCATTTTATCCCTAGTATAAAGTTTTTGGTATTTAGGTCATTATCTTAGAAATCAATATTTCCATACTCATTTTTGGGATTTTAAAACACCAAAAATCATGAAATATTATTAAATTGAGATCTGAAAAGTTTCATGAAAATTTGAGCTCGAAAAGGTCAAATTACGAAAATACCCCTATAGGGATATTTTAGTAATTTCACACTTATTAGGGTACTGTTGTGATTTCAAATGCACCAAAAATATGAAATATTATGAAATTAAGATCTAGTGAGTTTCATGAAAATCCAAGCTTGGGAAAGCCAAATTACAAAAATACCCTTATAAGGGTATTTTGGTAATTTCACACTTTTCAAGGTACTATTGTGATTTCAAATGCACTAAAAATCATAAAATATTTTGAAATTAAGATCTAAAAAGTTTCGTAAAAATCTGAGCTCAGGAAGGCCAAATTATAAAAGTACCCTTATAGGGTATTTTAGTGATTTCACACATCTTGAGGCACGGCTATGATTTCAATTGCACCAAAAATCAAGAAATTTTATGAAATTAAGATCTAAAACGTTTCATGAAAATTTGAACTCGGGAGGGCCAAATACGAAAATATTACCTAAAGGGCATTTTAGTAATTTTGTACTTCTCTAGTGTAATAAAAATTTTTAGTGTTTTAAAAATAATCAACAAATTTAATTTTAAACCACATTGATTTCAATTAGGTTGTGAACTTTTAGGATTGACCCTCGTTCTATTCATTTTGACCAAGTTTTGTGCAATTTTGATCAAAGCTAACTTTGGGGTTTACTTGTTTCATTTATTTTTTATTTCTCATGCATCCACGTGAAAAGGTATCATCTATATAAATCCCATGAGAAAGAGTTTGACTATAACCATACAAGTCTCATTTTTCTTTGTTTATTAGGCTTAAATATTGATGCATTTTATGGGCTCCTTAAGAGGCCTTTTTATGGGCTTCAAATGGGCTTTGTTCAATTATGCTAAAATGTTCAAACAAAATTCAGTGTCTACAGTTGCCCATGGTCGAATAACAAACCACTAGCATGAACAACGTTAAGGAACCAAAATGAAAAAGAGCGTGTGTGCCATCACCATCCCATTTGTAGTGCATGCGTGGGTGGCACATGACTCTTTTGTCAGGAAAAACCAAAATGACTATTGGCAATGGATATCTTAGCTCTTACATCAATAAAGAACATAGCAAAATGCGATACTTGGTGTGAATTGTTGAATCTCATGAATCTTTGAGTTTTTGAATACAAGTTGCATCCCAAGCCATTAGGCTGATGGCATGCCTAGTTGGGTGTCATGCACCGTCTCCCCCTTTAACCCCTACCTATCAAGCTCCAGGTGAGGTGGTGAAAGATGGCCTCCTGTGATCTCATCAGTTGTGGTTGGCCAAAAAGTGAGTCCTCAGCAACGATAGTTTCATGACCATTGATGTTAAAGTTCCTAGCATGCCTCATCTCTGGTGACATGCCTTCATTGTCTTTCTAGACCCCATTAGACCCCCATATCGCTTAGTCAATGCTCGTATCACGACCTCAATCAAGCGAGATTACCTACTAAGTTTAAGCATATCGATAAGTAGAGAAAAAAAAACATACTAAGATTCCCCTAATAACAGTGAGCGAAATGAGAATAGTAGAATTTGAGAATTAGGTGCCCCCAACATCAAATTGAAGCTTGAAGAAGCATCCTCAGTAGTGGGCTAAGCCCAAGTCCCTTAGAAAGGGGAATTAGAGAAGGTGAGAGCCCCATTATGCCTAGACCCTATCACACCATGAGGCATTATCTGCAAGTTAGGTTGTTTGGGAATGCAACCCTAATTAGGCTGTAAATTCTATCTAAGGCTTAATATAGGCAAGAGACCAATAGCAAATAGGTGCTACAAGGGAAAGATGAAAAGGACTTTGAAAAGAGAGTCAAAGAGTGCTTAAAATTATCAGAAGGGAAACAGATAAGGGCTTCTGATGCACCTTAGTTTGATATGGAATGGAAAAAGCCAGTCCATCGATTGGTTCAAAGTGTGGACCTATACAGATCATGGCGGCTACTCAAGCTTAAGCTTTTGATATGCCAACAGAGACGTCACCGCCATAATCATGGAATGCAACATACACCATCTTAGTATGCCTCAGCTCCAAAGTGCTCTCGACATTAGCTTATGGGCTCTTTATCTGACTCGTCTTGAAACACAGATTAAAAAGTCTGACATGTGTGTGTCAATAGGTTAGAAATCCTATAAGGTGCAAGAAAGCCAATTGGTAGGATCCCTCACTAGTGAATCACTGACTAACCTTGATATTTTGAAAAGGGTTTGAGTGTGAGCATGCCTGTTAAGGCCTAAAAGATGGAGAACTATGCTTGAGTGGTACAAAGCCAAAGAAAACTCTAGTGGGGGCCGTAGCAATATTGATGTGCAAATTGTTCAACTGACTTAGGTATAGGACCGAAAGAATAATCGAACCATCTAATAGATGGTTCCTATTAAAGTTTCCTTTAGGATAGTTAGAGCCCTTAGTGATTTCTATTAGGTAAAGCCAATGATTAGAGGCATCAAAGGCATAACACCCTCAACCTATTCTCAAACTTTAAATAGGTAGGATGCTGTGACTGCTTTGTTAAACCATGCAACATAATCAAAAGCTCCATGTGGGCCATTTTTTGGTACGCAAAATTGGCAATGTAGGATGAACTGAAAGTTGGATTACGATGCCCAATTATGTGCTAACGTAGAACCCATATTGGTCAATTAAGATAGTAGGGCGATCATCATGGAAGTTTAAATTCGCTAAGGAGTATGTAACAATGCACCTACCGAATCAACTAACCCAAAAAGTAGATGGTGCTTAAATGCATGACCTATACCTTACCATCAAGGTAAAGGCCAAGCCCCGATGAGTAAGAAGGCACAAGGGTCATTACAAAACCTGGGGCATAAGTCTAGGCTGAGCAGATAATCAATGTAGATCTTGGTGGTAGTAGCATATATTCAAATGAAAACATTAAAAACTAAAAAGAGGAAAGGTCCCATGTGAGTGGCACATGTACATGGGTTAGTCAATCCTAAGAGACAGGGGAACCCCATCCTACAACACATCTAGTGCAAGCTTCAAAAGGGAATTAGGTTAAAATTCCTAAACTAAGATGTAGTGATTGACGACGATGTTAGGGAGTCCAGAAATGTTAATGGGGTCCTTGGGAAGAGTTATCTTTTCCATTTAAGGGTTTGCCCACCCTAGAAATGGCTCAGCCAGAGGTAGGGTCCAGTGGCTGAAAGAGCACCACATGTCACATGGCATCCGATGCACCCCCCGTAGCTCTTGAAAATTTATAAGATTGAATGCAATCCATGCTCGATTGTACACATAATCACATCAGGTCTCCAAGGTGAACAACCTTTGGTTGATAGAACAATGTAGGCGAGGTAAGTTGGCAAAATGAATCTATAACCTCCGAAAAAGAATTAGCTCTAAGGCTGGGCACGAGGGTCCCAATCTTAACCCATTAGCTACCGGAGCATTGCTCAAGCTACTCTCACGATGAGGTGGGTCATCACATGCTGGTTAGGGGACAAACTGGGAATAGTTCCCTTAGGGGCTTTCCCTAGGCGATGAACAATCAACTTAGAATTGGTATGGATAAGGGGAATCTGACTATTTAATTACAACAAAGTATTGCAATGGTCCTTACAAATGCTCATGCAATGTGATTTCTGCTTAATGCTCTAAATGTCAAAGTGAAGAAATTCAACTGAACATAGGTAAATGGTGGGAGTAACTATGACTCTCTTAAGGTAGACAAAGGCCTCATCATCTAATTAGTGATAGGCATGAATGAATTAACGAGATTCCTACTACCCCTATCACTAATTAGAAAAATCCTCTCACTTTATTTTTTTTACACCACACCCCTCTAGGGTTGGGATGAATGGTGTTCTCCATTACACCCATTCAACTAGGGGATGACATCCTTCCCTTGAGCATCTAAGTAAACGACTACCAAATGCCCTTAGTGTGGGCACTTGCTTTGAACTCTATTGGCACATATTGGCCCTTAGATCGGTTTTGCCCACACACCATTAATAGCACCTAGCCCTTGGTTTATGAGGGCAATCGCATCCAACACCATCGACAGATGCTGGCCTATTGTTAAATTAGACACCATCAATAGATGTTGGCTCTTTGGTTTTAGATATTACCTCGAACACCATCAACAGATGCTAGAACTTGGTGTGGGCACTAGCCTCAACCACTGTCAGTAAAAGTGAGCCCTTGGTAAGGCTTGTTGCCTCAGACACCTCTTTAGAGATGTTGGCACTTAAGGTAGGTTGTTGCCTTGAACACCTCTTTGGTAGATGCTGGCGCTTGGTGCAGTATATGTACCATGACCCTTTTGTCTAAGGCACTTGTTCACCCATTTATCGTCATCGTAACCATATGGCACTCAAAGCAAGTGTCATGGGCTCTGGTCTTAAACCAAACTCTATGAGGCCTTGTATAAGGAATTGACTCCATCTACCTAAGTTAGCCTATGTAACTCAAGTGCTCAACATAATTCCAACTTGTCAAAGATTGTGTTATAGTACTAAGCCTTCTAAAAGCCTATAAATTTGACCATGTGCCCATGCATCACATGTTAGCGACCACACCTGGGCCTGGCTTAATTTTGCCAAACTTGAACACTTTACCTAAGTCTTTATAGTCTGGATCATTGCCCATACCATTATTCTAGGTTAGTTCCTTATGACCTGGGCCTCTAATAAGCCTTAAGGCCTAGTCCTCTTAGCTATCAAACCCTATCTCACTAGAACTGGACTACTTTTTGACTTAGAGAAAACCCTTGGGCTTGGACTAGCTTGCAAACTATGACACATGTACATGCCTCAATCGCTATTGGGTCATGTTGGACCTTGGTCTCGCCAAATGCTTTAACCAGCATTAGTGAATGCTGGTCATTTATATACACAATTCCCTCAAACATCATTGACACATACTGGGCCATACACCATGCATGGGTATGCTAGGCTTGGGCTATGCAACATGTCCACCATGATCGGGTAGTAGGTGGGTTCAAGTACATCTTCATGTTTTTGCCATGCCAAGGCCATTTCTATGGCTTGTAAATTCATATAAGCACTCATCAATGTCTGCACCTGGGCCTGGCTCAATTTTGTCAAACTTGAACACTATGCCTATGCCTTTGAAGTTTTGATCACTACTCGTACCATTATTTTGGACTAGTTCCTAGTGATTTAGGCCTCTCATAGGTCTCAAGGCCTGGTCCCCTAACAGTCGAACCCTATCCCACTAGAATTGGAACTACTCATCAACTTTAAAAGAACCCTTAGGCCTAGACTAGCTTATAGATCATGACACATGCCTAGACCACCATTGAAACATGTTGGCCTTTCATCTCAACACATGCTTCGACCACTATCGGTACATGCTGGCCCTTTGAGTGGGCAATTCCCTCAAACACCATCGACACAATGATGGTGCGATGACCATTGATGTTAAAGCTCCTAGCATGCCTCGTCTTTGATGACATGCACTCATTGTCCATCCAAACCCTATCAAACTCCCTACATCACTCGATTGATGCTTGCATCATGACCCTAAGTTAGGTGGGATTACCTGTGAAGTTTAAGCATATTAATAAGTGAGGAAAAGAAATTTACCAAGATTCCTCAGTAATGGTGAGTGAACCAGGAATAGCCTAGCTTGAGAATTAGGTGCCCTCAACATTTGTATTATAGTTTAGAGAAGCGTCCTCAATGGTATACTAGGCCCAAGTCCCTTGAAAAAGGTTGTTGGAGAGGGTGAAAGCCCCGTTGTGCCTGGACCTTATTGCACCATGAGACACTATCTGTGAGTCAGGTTGTTTAGGAATATAGCCCTATTAGGGTGGTAAATTCCATGCAAGACTGAATATAGGCAAGAGATGAATATTGAACAAGTATTGTAAGGAAAATATGAAAAGACTTTGAAAAGTGAGTCAAAAAATGCTTGATATTGTTGGGAAAGAAGCAGATGGGGGTCAATGATGCACCTCAATTTGATGTGGAATGGTGAGAGCTAGTCCATCGATCAACTTGAGGCATGGATGCATGGTTACCCAAGCTTGAGCTTTTAATATGCCCATAAAGATGTCATTGTTGCAATTATGGAATGTAGTATGCACCATCTCAGCATGCCTCTACACTAGCATGCTCTCGGAGTTTACTTGTGGGCTTTCTATCTAGCCTATCTTCAAACATGAACTAAGGAGTTTGACATGTGTGTGAGTCAACAAGCTAGATAACCTATAAAGGCACAAGAAAGCTGATTGGTGGGATCCCTCACGGGTGCACCCTGACCGACCTTAAACTTCTAAGAAGGGTTTAAGTGTGAGCATGCCTATCAGGACCTAAAAGATGGTGCACTATGCCTTAGTGGGGCGAAGCCAAAAGGAACTTTGGTGAAGGCTCACAATGATATTGATGTGCAAATCATTCATCTGACTTAGGTACAGGGGTGAAAGACAAATCAAACTATTTAGTAGCTGGTTGTCTCTAAATTTTCCTTTGGGATAGTTAGAGCCTTTTGCAAGTTCTATCGGGTAAAGCCAATGATTAAAGACATCGAGTGCGCAATGCCCTCAACCTATTCTCAAACTTTAAATAGGTAGGATGACATGGCTGCTTCATTGATCTGTGAATCAAGTGCTCTAAGTGGGCCATTTTTGGTAAGCCAAACTAGTTATGCAAGATGAACTAGAAGTTGGGTTACAGTGCCCAGCTATGTGCAAACCTAGAACCCATAAAAGGTTTTGGTCAACTAAGGCACTAAGATGGTGGCCATGGAAGTCTAAATCCACTAAAGAGTGTGCACTAATTTACTTGCCAAATCAACTAGCCTTGAAAATGGATGGCACTTAAGTGCATGACCTATACCTAGCTATCAAGGTAATGACCAAGAGGGGAAAGGTTCCATGTGAATGACACTTGAACATGGGTTAGTCGATCCTAAGAGACGAGGAAAGCATGTCCGATAGTGTTTCCAATGTGAGCTTTGAAAGAGAATTGGGTTAAAATTTCTGAACTAGGAAACAACATTAATGACAATGTTAAGAAGTCTAGAGATAGCAGTGGGGGCCATAAGAAAAGTTATATTTTTTATTTAACTACCTATCCACCCTTAAAATGGCTCAACTAAAGGTAAGGTCCAGCATCCGAAAGAGCATTGCATGTCACATGGTGTTCAATGTGCTGCCAACAACCCTTGAAAATCCAAAGGATCGAGTGCTATCCGAGCTTGATTATACTCAAAACCACATTAGGTCTCCAAGGTAAACAGCCTTTAGAGCATAGAACAATGTAGGTAAGGGAAGTTGACAAAATGGATTCATAACCTCAAGAAAAGATTGGCTCTGAAAGTTGGGCATGGGGTTTCCAATCCTGAACCCATTGGCTACTTATACACTGCTTAAACTGCTCCCATGGCAAGAGTGGGTTACCATATGCCAATCGGGGGATAAACCGGGAATGGCTCCCTCAAGGGCCTTCCCTAGGTGATGATTAATCGATTTAAAATTAGTATGGACAAGGGGAATCTGACTGTGTAATTGAAATAAAGCATTATGATGGTCCTTGCAGATGCTCATGCAATGTGATTTTTGCCTAGTGCTCTAAATGTCAAAGTGAAGAAATTCAACCATGTGTGAGTAAATGGCAGAAGTAACTATGACTCTTTGAAGGTAGCTAAATGCCTTATCGTCTAATTAGTTACATGCATGAATGGATTAATGAGGTTCCCACTATTTTTATCTACTATCCATCAAAACCATAGCCAAGTGAATGAGCTTGGCAAAATTAGCATGTAAAGAAGACCCTGTTGAGCTTGACTCTAGTCCAACATTGTGAAATGACTTGAGAGGTGTAAGATAAGTGGGAGCTTTTAGTTGAAATTGAAATACCACTACTTTTAACATTGTTTTACTTATTCCATGAATTAGAGGTGAGTGATGACCCCTTCTTTTGGACCTAAGGCTAGCCTCGATCAATCAATCTGGGTAGAAGACATTGTAAGGTGGGGACTGTGGCTAGGGCTCATCTGTTAAAAATAACCATGTGTCCTAGGATGAGCTTAATGAGAACAAAAATCTCATATAGAATAAAAGGGTAAAAGCTCATTTGATTTTGATTTTTAATATGAATATAAACCTTGAAAACATGTCTTACCGACCTTTAGACCTTTGAAATTTAAAGCAAGAGGTGGCAGAAAGTTACCACAGGGATAACTGGCTTGTGGTAGACAAATGTTCATAGCGATGTTGCTTTTTAATCCTTCGATGTCGGCTCTTCCTATCATTGTGAAGTAGAATTCACCAAGTATTGGATTGTTCTCCCACTAATATGGAACTTGAGTTAGGATTAGAGCATCATGAGATAGGTTAGTTTTACCCTATTGATGGTAATGTCATAATAGTAATTCACCCTAGTATGAAAAGAACCATTGATTCGCATAATTGGTCAATGTGCTTGGTTAGAAAGCTAAGGGCATGAAGCTACCATGTGTTGGATTATGACTAAATGCCTCTAAGTTAGAATCCAAGCTAGAAGCAAGGCATGCACCCATCACCTATTGTTGAGCCATAGTAGAGGCCTATGGCTGCTAAAGGCACATGTTGTAGGTGCAGCCTTCAAGTCAGACAAGCTACGCAGGCCTCTTTGGCCCTCAATTTCCATAGAGTGATGGGTAAAATCCTTTGCAGATGACTTAAATATGCAACGAGGTATTCTAAGTGACAGAGTGGCTTTGCTACCATGATCCACTGAGATTCAACCCTTTGTCACTTCTATTCATCCCTCCCCACCCACCAAAGTTCTTTCACTTTCTTTTTTTTACACCACACCCCTTTAGGTTTAGGGATGAATGGTGTTCTTTGTCGCAACCAATTTGGTTGGGGGATGACTTCCCTTCCTGGAGCATCCAAGTAAACAACAACCAAATGTCTTTATTTTTTTTATAGGGATGGGTTCACCCTTGGTATAGGCACTTGCCTCAAACTCCATCAACACACATTGGCCCTTGGATCGGTTTTACCTACACACCATCTATAACACTTACCCTTGGTTCATGTGGACAATCATATCCAACTCTATTGGCATATACCAACCCATTGTTGACCAAACACCATAAAATAGATGTTGGCCTCTTGGTTCAGGATGTTGCCTCAAACACTATTGCCATATGTTGGCACTTGGTACGAGCACCTGCCTCAACCATCGTAGGCATAAGTGAGCTCTTGGTGCGGGTTGTTACCTTAGACACCTCTTTGGTAAATACTGGCAATTGGGGTGGGTTGTTGCCTCAGACTTCTCTATGGTAGATGTTGGCACTTAGTGCAACATGTGTACCCTGTCCCTTCCACCCAAGGCACTTGTCCAGCCCTCGATCGCCATCAGTAGCGAATAGTGCTCAATACATGTGTCATAGGCTCTAGTATTAAGCCACACTTCATGTAGCCTTGGATAAGGAATTGACTCTTTCTACCTAAGTTAGCCTATGAAACTTAAGAGCTCAGCATAATTCTAGCTTATCAAAGATTGTGCTACAATAATGGGCCCTCTATAAGCCTATGAATTATCCTTTCAAGATTGTGTTCAGGAGTGCCTGCACTTAGGTCTGACCATGCACCCACACCTTGATCACTAGTGCCTGTACCTAGGTTTGACCGTGTGCTCACCCATCGCTCATCAATGCCCACACCTTGACTTAGCTTAATTCTACTAAACCTGAATACCTTGTCTGAGTCTTTGGAGTCTTGATAACTATCTATAGCACTGTTCTAGGCTAGTTCTCCATGTCCTGGGCCTCTAGTAGGCCTCAAGGCCTTGTCTCTCTAGCTGTCAAACCTTGTCCCACTAAAACTAGAATTGCTCTTTGACTTGGGGAGAATCCTTAGGCCTAGACCAGCTTATGGACTGTGACACATACACTTGCCTCAACGATCATAGGGACATGTTGGCCCTTGGTCTCAGCATATGCTTTGACCACCATCGGCACATGGTGGCCCTTTTTGCAGGCAGTTCCCTTGAACACCATCGACACATGTTAGGCTATTCACCACTCGCAGGTATCCTGGGCCCGAGCCGTACACCATACATGCCATGACTAGGTAACGGTGGGTTCAGGCACATCTTTATATTTTTGCTGTGCCAATGCCATTTTCATGGTTTGTAAATTCTTATAAGTAGTCACCAGTGCCCACACCTATGCTTGGCATAATTCTGTTAAACCTAAACATTATGCCTAACCCTTTGGAGTCTTGATCACTAAGTGTACCACTATTCTTGGCTAGTTCCCTAAGACTTGGGCCTCTAGTAGGCCTCAAGGCCTAGTCTTCCTAGCAGTTAGGCCATGTCTTGCAAGAAATGAAGTTGCCCCTTAACTTGGAGGGAACCCTTAGGCTTAGACCAGCTTGTGGACTGCAACACATGCACTTGCATCAACCATTATTAGGACATGCTGGCTCTTGGCCTCGACATATGCTTCGACCACCATCGGCACATGTTGGCCCTATGTGCAGGCAAATTCCCTTAAACACCACCAGCAGGCCTTACACCATGCATGGGTATCCTGGGTTTGGGCTACGCATCATGCACACCATGATCGGACAGTTGGTAGGATTAGGCACATCTTTATATTTCTTCCTTACTAATGCCATTTTATAGCTTGTAAATTCATATAAGCACTCACCAATGCCTGCATTTAAGCTTGGCTCAATTTTACCTAACCTGAACACCAGAGCTAAGTTTCTAGAGTCTTGATCACTATTCTAGGCTAGTTCCCCATGACTTGGACCTCTAGTATGCCTTAAGGCCTAGTTCCCCTGGCTGTTAGACCCTCTCCCACTAGAACTAAAACAATATCTTGACTCGAAGAGAACCACTAAGCCTAGATCAGCTTGTGGACCATGACACATGCATTTGCCTTAACCATCATCGGAACATGTTGACCCTTGGTCTCAACATATGCTTCAACCACCACAGGCACATGTTGGCCCTTTGTGTATGTAATTCCCTCAAACACCATCGACGCATGCTAGGTTGCACACCATACGTAGGTATCCTAGGCCTAGGCCACGCACAAGCACACCAAGATCAAGTAGTAGGTAGGTTCAGGCACATCTTCAAATTTCTACCATGCCAATGCCTTTTTCTATGGCTTGTCAACTCATCTAAGTGCTTACCAATGTTGGCACTTAGGCTTTACTCAATTTCGTCGAGCCTAAACACTGTGCCTGAGCCTTTAGAGTTTTGATCACTGCCTACACTACTATTTGGGCTAGTGCCCTATGACATAGGACTCTAGTAGGCCTCAAAGGCTTAGCCCCTTTAGCTATCAACCCTTTCTCACCAGAACTAGAATTGCTTCTCAATTTGAAGAGAACCATGGGCCTAGACTAGCTTGTGAACTATGACACAAGCACATGCCTTGACCACTATTAGGACATGTTGGCCTTTGGTCTCAACACATGCTTCAACCACCATTGGCATATGTAGGCCCTTTGCACTGATAGTTCCTTCAAACACCTTCTACATATGCTAGCCATGTAGCATGTATGGGTATCTTGGGCCCAAGCCACACACAATGTGTATCACAATTCGGTAGTAGGTAGGCTCAAGCACATCTTCATATTTTTGCCATGCCAATGCCATTTTTATGACTTGTAAATTCATAAAAGTGCTCACTAGTGCTAGAATTGAAGCCTATCTCAATTCTGCTAAACTTGAACATAACGATTGAGCTTTTGAAGTCTTGATCACTACTCGTACCACTATTTAGGGCTAGTTTTCCATGACTTAGGCCTCAAGGCCTAGTCCCCCTGGCAATCGGACCGTCTCTTTAGAACTGGAACTACTTCTTGACTTGGAAAAAACCCCTAAACCTAGACCAGCTTGTAGACTGTGACACATGTAGATGCCTCGACCACTATCACAACATGTTAGACCTTGGTCTCTGTACATGCTTCACATGCTTTAACCACTATCAGCATATGTTAGCCTTTTGTGTGAGCAATTCTCTCGAACACAATCAGCATATGCTTGGTTGCACACCAAGCACAGGTATCTTTGGTTCGAGTTATGCACCATAAACACCACGACTGGGTAATAGTTGGGTTCAAGCACATCTTCATATTTCTATCGTGCCAATGCCATTTTTCTAACTTGTAAATTCATATAATGCTCACCAGTGCTCTTATATGGGCTTGGCTCAATTACACTAAACATGAACAACATGCCTAAGCCTCTAGATTCTTGATCACTACCTATACCACTATTTTTGGCTAGTTCCCTACAACCTGAAACTCTAGTACACCTCAAGGCCTGGTCCCCTAGTTGTCAGACTTTGTCTTGCTAGAGCTAGAATTGTTTCTTGACTTGGAAAGAACCCTTGGGATTGGGCTAGCTTATGGATTGTGGCATATGCACAAGCCTCGATCGGCATCAGGACATGTTGGCCCTTTGTCTTGGCACATGCTGGCCCTTTGTGCAGGTGGTTCCTTCAAACACCATTGGCACATGCCAGGCTACACACCAAGTGTGGGTATCTTAGGCCCGGGCTCATACCATGCATACTATAATTGAGTAGTAGGTGGGTTTAGGCACATCCTCATTTTTTTTCATGCCAATGCCATTTTTATGGCTTGTAAATTCATATAACATTTACCAACACCCCATACATGCGCCTGACTTAATTTTGCCAAACTTAAACATTGGGCCTGAGCCGTTGGAGTCATGATCATTGTTCTTACCACTGTTCTGGTCTAGTTCTCCTTAAGTTAGACCTCCAGTATGCCTCAAGACCTGGTCTTTCTAGCTATTAGACCCTATCCTGCTAGAACTGGTGCTACTCATCAACTAGGAGAAAACCCTAGGCCTGGATCAACTTGTGGATGCCTCGACTGCCATCTGGATATGTTAGCCCTTGGTCTCAGCACATGCTTCAAACACTATGCGACATGCTGGCTCTTGGTACAAGTAATTTTTTCAAACACCATCGGCACGTGCTAAACCATGCACCACATGCAAGTGTCTTAGGCTTGGGCCGCACATCATGCATACCATGACCATGTAATAGGTGGGTTCAGACACATATTTATATTTCTACCATGCCAATGCCATTTTTATGCCTTTTAAATTCATATAACGATCCCTTAAGCCTTTATGTAAAGTTTCATGACAAGATGACTCATTTTCTATTTTTTACAATTTTTAAAATTTTTCATGGTTTAGGATTTTTTGAAATTTTTTCAAAATGATTTTTGGCCCCAAATTTGGTATACGTGATCCTTATATTTTTTTTGATATCCATAAAAAAATTCAGTGAAAAAATCATAGTGTAGAACATTTTGTGGCCATTTGAAAAAGGTGTCCCCATTTCAAGGCACTAAAATGGCTATTGGTTATGAACTTGTAAAAGCTCTTATGCTCTTTAAAGGGGTGTGAGTTTTTAAGGTTCCTTGGGGGATAGGTTGCCAATATAAGGGCCAAGGACTAGCAATCATCACACGTCATGTGGGCAAACTTGTTGGCCTACTCCTTGAATCATTAGAAACCCTAATGTCATCTGCCAGGTTTTTCGGTGGTGCTTCGATGATGGTGCCCTAGGCAAAAAAATACAGCATGGGCACTTGCTTGAGACCATTTTCATGGGCTAAGCTTTCTCTCAATGAAACAATAGACCATGTGGCACTTGTATGGACATTTCCACATAAGTCAATGAAGGATAGTTTGATATTTGAATAAGTAACCAACAAGCCACAAGTTAATCTCAAGAATACAAAATGATTTATTGAGGCATTGTGGAAGCACACTAGGGTGACCCCGACATTCTCATAAGAAAAAAAAGATGTTTTATTAGTATCAAGAGTAGTATAATGAGTACAAAAAAAGCATTGAATCTTCTCACCATCGTTAAGGTTAGAAGGCCAGCCCTAGATGGGTAGTCTAGTATGTACCTTAGCCAGTGAGGCAACCCACCAACATGCTAACTGTTCACCCCATCTAAATAGAGCTTAAGTGATTTTGTAGCTATATTTCCAAAAGCCATTACAAAGTTTCAAATAGGGACACTTTTTCCTAGCACATGAAATCTACCCTCCCCTTTGCCACCTCTACCTGGTCATGGACCTATACATGGGTGGCTCATGACATCCTATGCTTGGTCATGTCCCTATACAATGTTGGTTTGTGACATCTTCCCTTACCTATTCTGTCGATGCCTTCGTCAACTTGTTGGCCTAAAATTCTTCAATCTTCTTCTTGAATGCTCAAAGGTCATGATTTTCTCCCAACTGGTTTCTTCTAGTCCTAAGCCCTTCCACTTCACTAAATATTTATGAACTATTTTTTGAGATACTCGTAATACCCTGGTAGCTAAAATCTTTTCAACTCGATGTTTTAATAGCAACTTTAAGGTAATGGCAACCCTAGTTGATTTATTACGACTTGCATCTATAGGGTTTGCATGATAGGGCTTTAAGTTGCTCACACGAAACACTGAATGCACTTTCATCCATATTGGTAGGTCAAATTTGTAAGAGGCATTCCCCACTTTGGAAAAGATCTTCACTAGACCTTCATACTTATGCACCGACCAACGATCCCACTTTCTTAGGAACCTGGTTTCTTTGGACACTAGTCTGACAAGAACAAGATAACCAACTTTAAATTGTTGTGTCTTTTGGACCTTATCTACCCACTTCTTCATGTTTTTCGATGCCTTCTTTAAGTATGCTTATGCAATTTTTGTGTTTTGTCTCTATTCTTTGCTAAAGTTGAAGGCTCACGAATTCTTCCCTCGATATAGCTTAAAGGATGTATGTGGTAGTCTCGGTAGTTGTCTAATAATCACTTCAAATGGACTCTTGTTTGTGGAAAAAAAATTATTCAAATTAAAACAAAACTAAGCTACATCCAACAATGAAGGCAAATTTTTTTGATTAGCTTGAACAAGGTGTCTTAAGTACTCATCCAACAACCCATTAAATATTTCAATTTAACCATTGGTTTGTAGGGGATAACTTGAAGAGATGTTGAGCAAAGATCCTAAGATCTTGAAAAGTTTTCTCTAGAATGACCTAGTGAATCTTAGATTCCTATCACTAATAATGGTTTGAGGAAGGCACTAATACTTGATTACATGTTTAAATACTAAATGGGCTGTATCTTCTGTGGTGTAATACTTTTGGATGGGAATGAACATAGCATATTTTAAGAAATGGTCAATCATCACTAGAACAGACCCAAGATCATGAACTTAGGAAGGCCTGATATGAAGTCAAGGTAGATAATTTCCCAAGGTCTTATGGGCACAGGTAGTGGTTAAAGCATGCCTATCTATTTTTTCTTTTCAACTTTGTCCTATTGGTGAATGAGGCAAGTCTTCATGTAATCCATCACATCTTACTGCATATGAGGTCAATAATAGCCTTGAATCAGTAAAGCCAAACTACATTGAAAACCAAGGTGACCCACCCATATTCTGTCAAGGTATTCCTTCATTAGCATTTGTCTCAAACCTTCAGCTTTTAGCACAAACAATTAAGGACCATTGTCAATAAGACCCCATATTCTTACCAAAAGTACTTGCACTTTCATTTTTCTTCTAGCTTCAAGATGGCACTGACATGTGGGTCTTTCTTCAGATTATCTTTAATTAGCTTATGGATATCTATCATGACTTTACCAGCTGCCATCGGGGTGATTCTCTTAAGGGTAGCCAACTTTGCTCATCTACTCAATGCATCTGCCACTTGATTGGTTCTTCCAGCTATGTGATCAAAATAAAATTCAAATTTGGCTAGAAATTCCTACCATCTAGGTTACTTAGCTGTAAGCCTTGGCTGGGTGAGAAAATGACTAACCGTTACATTGTCCATCTTAACTATGAATTGTGAATCCAAAAAATAATGCTGCCATCCTCTCAAACAATGGATTATTGCTAGCAGTTCTTTCTTTTGAGCCATGTATCTCATTTTGACTTCACTCAACTTTCAACTTTCAAATGCTATAGGGTGTCATTCTTGCAAAAGCACTCCCCTAATAGTGAAATTAGATGCATCTATTTGAACTTCAAAAGGCTTCCTAATGTTTGGGAGAGCCCAAACAAGGTCCTTCATCATGGCTTCCTTTAAGCCTTCAAAAAGGACTTGACATTCACTTGTCCAACACCATTTATGCTCCTTTTTCAATAACTCTATGAGGGCCATGATTCTATGAGAAGACCCTTCCACAAATCTCCTATAATAGTTGGCCAATCCTAAAAATGAGCAGAGTTCACTAACATTCTTTAGTGTTGCCCATTCTTTGATAGCCCTAACTTTTTCCATGTCCATTTGAATATGGCTTTGCTTAATAATATGGCCTAAGAAGTGAATTTGTGTTTTAGCAAATGCACATTTCTCCCATTTAACATACAGTTGATGGTCTTGTAGTATTTGAAACACAAGACACTAGTACTCTTGGAATTTTTTTAAGGTAGAACTATAGACCACTATGTCATCTAAATAGATGACTAGAAAGTTGTCAAGATAGTCATTGAACACTTGATTCATCAAGGTATAAAACCTGGCAAGGGCATTAGTCAACCCAAAAGGTATAATAAGAAATTCAAATGCTCTATATCGCATTACACAAGTGGTTTTTGACTTATCTCCTTCAGTAATCTTAACCTGATGATAGCCAAATCTCAAGTCCAATTTTAAAAAATACTTGGCCTGATTTAGTTGATCAAACAAATTTGTAATAAGAGGAATAGGATATTTGTTTCTTATAATGACTTTTTTCAAGGCCCTATAGTCCTCACATAACCATAAACTCCCATAATGCTTTCTTTAAAATAACACAAGTGACCAAAATGGTGCTTTTGATGGTCTAATGAATTTGGCTTGTAAGAGCTCATCTAACTATTTTCTCAATCTAGCCAACTCTGGCAGAGCCATGTGATATGAGCCTTTAGCTGGCGGCTTAACTCCTAGGAGAAGCTCAATCTCATGGTCCATTAATCTTGGAAGAGGCAAGACCTTGGCCAATTGCTTTGGCATCACATTCTCAAATTCTTCTAATACTTTCTACACCCCATCGGGTACCAATTCCAACTCATTCCCATCTTTGTAAATCGGCATGACCATATGGAAGGGCTCCCCTCTCTTTACCCCTATCTTGAATTGTAATGCTAAAATAATTTTCTTCCCATTCTTAGGGAAGATCGTGGCTGGCAGAACACATAGGCATTCCCTCAAGAACAATAAACAACTAGCAGCAAAGATTGGGATAACTTAAACCAACATCATGAAGTCTAGTCCTACATAAAATCAAAGTCATCAATGGGGGAAACCATGAAGTCTACATTCTTATGGCCCTAACTTGGTCATCAAATTTTTAGAGCTTTCACTAATTGCAAAGGCTGGTGAGTTAACTGCTTTTATTTGCCCATCGTCATTATTAATCTTGAGACTAGACCAATTTTGCTTTCTCTAATGTGATGAAGGTATCGGTTGCACTTGTATCTACCATGGCCTTTGTGGTTTTACCATTGAGTACTAGGTGCACATACATCAAACCTGTCCTAGGTTTTTTCTTTATCATATTTAGTTGGGTACAATAGGCACTAAGGAACTGTATTGAGCCCATCCTTACTGGCTCCTTCTCAACTTGTTGAATAGTTTGGGTACTTTGGAGGACTCTTAAAAAGAGGCTCTCAGAGCATTAAGGGCACCTCTATGTTGGCATTTGGCCACCCAATATGGCCCTTAGCATAAGAAGTAAGCTAATGATTGCTTTGGCTTGAAATTTGATGCATCGTTTGCCTTGGGTTGGGTATTGTCTCAACCTAAAGGCTACTTATCTGATCCCCCACTGAAGGGTTGATATGTTCTAGCCATTGTTCTTCCATTCCTAAAGTTGAAGTTACTACCACCTGATGGAGGGTTCTTTCATTTTAAGGGGCCATTTTGATAGTCATTAAGACATTTGGTAATAGCCATGGCAATGCCACATCCTACACCTTCTGTCTTTGTAATTCTATCTTGGCCCATGGTTTAAAGCCCTCAAGGAAATAGAACATCTTATCTTTTTTAGACATGTCTTTAATGTCCAACATCAGGGTGGGAAAGCTCCTCACAAACTCCTGGACCATTCCTATTTGCACAAAATCTCGAAGCTTGCTTCGAGCCATATACTCCACATTTTCAAGGGGGAACTAGTTTTTCAACTCTTCTTAAAATCTACCTAAGTTTTGATAAGGCATTCATCATTTTCAAATTTTGAACACCACCACAGCTTGGCATCCCCAATAAGGTACATTAAAGCCATTGCAACCTTATCCTTATCTAATTCTATGTATATAGCTCAAAAATATTGTTCTATGTCAAACAGGAAGTTCTTAAGCTCTTTGGCATCTCTTGCCCTTTCATAATGTCGAGGCTCTAGCACCTTGGCCCTTTTCCCTTTCCATATCAAGCTAAAACTTGACTTGGCGACAGTCATTTGTAATACACTCACTTAGGCCTTGAGCTCCTCAAACTCTCTTTAAAGGACACTCAAGACATCTCTGGTGTTTTCACCCAAGCTATGTAGAGTATCATACTACTCCAACTAGGATGTCTCAATCTCCCTTAGTTGATAATGAGTTACCACATGAGCTTTTAGGGTAGCCACAATGGCCTTAAGCTCCTTGATCCTCTGTTAGTCATTAAATCCACCACTTGAAGCCATTTTATCAATTCTCAAGCACTTTTCAACTATGCTTTGACACCATGTGTCATGAGCTAAGCTTTCTCTCAATAAAGCAAAAGACTGTGCAGCACTTGGATGGATGCTTCCACACAAGTCAACCAAGGATATTTAATATTTGAATAGGCAACCAACAAGCCATAAGTTAATCTCAAGAATACACAATGATATATTGAGGCATAATGGGAGCACACCAAGGTGAACCCCGATGTTCCCATAAGAAAAAAAGTGTTTTATTAATATCAAGAATAGTACAATGAGCACAAAAAGAACATTAAGTCTTCCCACCATCATCAGGGCCAGAGGGGTAGCCCTAGATGGGTTGTCTAGCACATGCCATAGCCAGAGAGGTAGCCCAACAATATGTTGACTGCTTACCCCCTTTAAAGAGCTTAAGAGATTTTATAGCTATGCTACCAAGAACCATTACAAAGTTTAAAATGAGAACACTTTTTCCAAGCACATGAGATCTACCCTCCCCCTTGGCACCTTTACCCAATCATGGCCCTAGACAAGGGTGGCTCACCACATCTTATGTTTGGTCATGGCCCTATATTAGATTGGCTTTTGACACCCGACATGTCTATTAGGGCCTAGAATCAAACTTTGGCCAAGGCCTCGACCATTATCAGCATATATTGGTGTATGGTGCACAACATGTCTTGTCCATCATCTGTACAAGTTGGCCTTTGGTACAGGCTCCTACCTCAACCATCATTGGCATAAGTTGGCCACTGGTATAGGCACTTACCTTGATGAGCATCAGCATGTACTGGCTTTTGCTGAAGGCACATGCCTCAATCAGCATTGGCACAATCCAGAATTAGTGTAGGCACATGCCTTGATCAGTATTGGCAAAAAATGGCCATTCGTATAGGCAATTGCCTTAAACACCATCAGCATATACTGGCCCTTGCTACAAGCACTTACCTTGAACACCAGCGGCATTTGCTGGGCCTTGGTGTGAGTGTCATGGGCTTCGACCTTAGACTTAGAATCCATGCAGTCATAGGCTTGGAATCACCTTCTGGTAGCCTAAGTCAGCCTAAAACACCAGCGTACGAACATTAAAATGATGGGAATGGCTAAATGCACAAGTTTGAGAGAAACAAGAAAACAAGATAGCTTGCTAGAATATGCTTTGTATTTACTGAAACAAAAGTGTATGATGGTGTACAAATGAGGGTGGAGCAGCCCTCTATTTATAGTTGAGGCTCATAGCTGCACTTATGGCTAAATCCCTAGAATCAAGGCTAAAATCAAGGAATTACAAAGATTGCAATCAATTAGGATTCTATCTCTTGATTCTAAGGGCCAACCAGATCTACCAGAAGGCTCCTGCTGATCCTATGATCTTCAAAAATATCCCCTTGCGTATCTCCCATCTTAGGCCCTGTTGGATGTGGTGCAGGCATCATACAGGCCAGACCTTAGCCTTGCGGGTTGGCTTACAGGCTGTGCGAGTGATCTGGCCTTGTCTCCAAGGCCTTGTGTGCTAACTCCCGCCAGTGTGCCTGATGCACCAGCCTTAACCTCAGGTGCACATGCCGATGCGCCTGATGTGCCTGGTGCACCCACCTAGAGCATGACATTCTTCCCTTTTTGATTGCACAATGCCCTCGTTATGTCCTCTGCATGGTACTACTTGATTTGGTCCCTAAACTGTCGTAAGTCCTTTCCTGGTTTCCAACTCACCTCATTGTCTAGAAATCTTTTTCAGTGTACCAAATACTCTTATCTTGGTTGGTAGTGTTTTTGTCTCACCTTTCGGTCAGCTATGATGCTGTGGACCTCTTTTTCATATGAGGCCCTTGCTCCCAATGGCACACGCTTTGACACTACCCATCTTGGATCTCTCTCATCCTAATGGAATGGTTAGAGCAGGCTTACATGAAACATTGGGTGTACCCTCAACTTGGGTGGCATATCCAGCTTGTAGACAACCTTGCCTACCCTCTTGACTACTTAAAAAGGTCTCTCATACCTCTAGACTAGGCCTTTGTGCAGCCTTCTATGGAGCACAATGGGATGCAGCTTCACTAACACCAAGTCTCTAACCTGGAACTGCACGTCCTGTTTATTTTGGTCTGCTCACTTCTTCAACCTCTTTGCCAGCTTGTGTAGACAGACTCTGGCCAAGTCAGCTTGCTCTTGCCAAGCCTTGGCAAACTTGTATGCTGTTGGATTGGGCCTTGTATAACCCGCAGTAATCGAACTGGGTGTTAGTGGTTGTTGACCTGTCATAACCTCAAATAGGCTCTAGTTTGTTGCTTCACTCCTTTGTAAGTTATAGGAAAACTGTGCAACATCTAGCAACTTTGGCTAGTCCCTTTGTGTGGCACTCACATAGTGCCTGAGGTAAACCTCTAATAGTCCATTCACACGCTCAGTCTGCCCATCGATTTATGGATGCATGCTGGTGGAAAAGTTCAGGTCTGACCCTAACAGCTTGAACAATTCAGTCTAGAACCTACCCATAAAACACCCGTCCCAATCACTAACAATGGTCCTTGGCACTCCCTAGTACTTAACCATGTTCTTCAGGAACAATTGAGCTGCCACTTCGATTGGGCATCCTTGGTTGCTGGAATGAAGATTCCATACTTGGAAAACCTGTCCACCACTACCTTGATGCTTTCAAACCCCTTTGCCTTAGGTAGACCGATTATAAAGTCTAGAGAAAGATTCTCCCATGGTCATTCTGGCACTGGCAATGGCTCCAAAAGACCACCTGGTTTCTTAAGCTCCACCTTGTCCTATTGGCACATAAGATAAGTCTTTACATAGGCCTCTACATCATCCCTCATGTGTGGCTAGTAGTATCGATCCTCTAGCAACGCTAAGGTGTGGCTCACTCCTGTGTGTCCAGCCCACCTTGAATCATGGCACTCTTGCAAAACTTCCCTACAGAGCTTCCCATCCTATGGCACAAATAGTCTACTGCCCTTGGTGTACAACAAACCATCCTACACCCAAAAACTGCCTAGTCTTACCTTGCTGGGTGTACTCTATAAGATCTTTAGCTGTAGGACCATGCATAAGCCCTTTCATGATGCATGGCACCAGTAACCCTTCTGGTTGGCTAATGGCAACAATGTTAGCCTTCTTGTTCAAGTCATCTACCACTAGGTTCGCCCACTCTGGCTTGTACTCCATCTAGAAATCAAATTCTGGAAGAAAATCTTGCCATCTCGCTTGCTTGGGGGATAGCTTCTTCTGTGTCTAAAAGTAGCTGGTTGCCACATTGTCCATCCTAACCATGAACCTCAAACCCAACAGGTAATGGCACCAAGTGCGCAAGTAGTGCACCACTACAGTCATCTCCTTCTCTTGGACTATGTACCTACGCTCAATCTTGTTCAACTTCCTGCTCTCGAACATAACTGGATGTCCCTCCTACTTCAACATGTCCTTTATGGTAAAGTTTGATGCACTGTACGCACCTCATATAGCTTGGCATGGTCTAGCAAGGCTAAGACTGTCTCTTCAGTCACAGCCTACTTCAACCTGTCAAAGGCTTCGTGGCACCCTGCGCTCCACTGTCATGCTCTTCTTTTTTGAGCAAGTCAGTCAATGGCATGGCTATTGCTAAGTGACCTTTGATGAAGTGCCTATAGTAGTTAACTAGCCCTAGGAATAACCTCAACTCAGTGACCTTGGCTGGCAGTTCCCATTCTAGGATGGCATACACCTTGCTTTCATTCGTGCGTATCCTACCACCTCCCACCATGTGGCCTAGGAATGGGATCTTCTACTAGGTGAATGAGCACTTCTCCTTCTTGACAAATAGCTTGTGCACCTGTAACTCCTCGAACACCTGTCTCAAGTGGTCTACATACTCTCCCAAAGTCTGGCTGTAGATCACAATGTCATCCAAATAAACCACAACAAACCGATCAAAGAACGACTGAAGTACCTTGTTCATAAAGGTACAGAATGTTGCTAGGGCATTCGTGAGTCTAAATGGCATAACTAGGAACTCATATGAACCATACCAAGTGACACATGGTATCTTGGGCTCATCTCCCTCCATGATCCTAACTTGGTAGTAGCCCGACCTTAAATCCAGCTTAGTGAACCACCTTGCACTCCCAAATTGGTTGAACAAGTCCATGATAAGGGGGATAGGGTACTTGTTCTTGATGGTCAGCTTGTTCAAAGCTAGGTAGTCTATAGATAGCTATAATGACCCATCATGCTTGCATTGGAATAGAACCGGTGCACCATATGGTACCTTTGATGGCCTGATGAAGCGAACATCAACTAACTTTTGAGCTGCTTCCTCAACTCCTCCAACTCTGGTGGGGACATTCGGTAACAGGCTCTAGCTGATGGCTTGGCTTCGGACACCAGCTCAATCTTATGGTCCACCTCTCTCTTAGGTGGTAGCTTGCTAGGCAGCTTTACGAGCATCAAATCACTTAATGCCTTTAACACTTTTAGCATCTCAAAGGGTGACTTGATCTCCTTCTCCCTTGGTTCCTCATATGTCAGGGCTACTAAGAAGGTGTCTTTTTTTTTGCTTACCACCTTGGCAAATTTGATGGCTAATACCACCTATGACCCAACTCCAGACCCTCTCCTCAATGGTACTAGGCATTGGCACCGTGCATCCAAGATGCAAATGCAATTGGCAAAAGGCACAAGGTGGGCATTAATCCAAACAAGGAAATCCAACCCAATTAGAAACTCATAGTCGTCAGGGGGTATTACCTTTATGGTCTCCTTGCCTTTCCAGTCTCCAAGTTGTAACTCCACTCCCTGTGCTACTCCAATGACTGGAACCTCCTTGGAGTTCACCATTTTAATGGTACCAATCCCTTTCTACACCTTTAGTCTGAGCTTCTAGGCTCCATCACTTGAAATAAAAAGATGCGAGGCACCTGTGTCCACCAGTGCACTCACTTTTTGACCTGCAACCATCAGATCTACAAACATCAAGCCCTTTGGCTTGGTTCGCCTTACTCTGGACAACATTAAGCACCAACGGCCCAAGCTTTGCTACCTCTGACTTTGGGTCCTTGTTAGACTCCTTGTTTACAACAGCCAGCTTACCCTTCTATGGGTAATTACATGCTATGTGGCTCCTTCCACATAGGTAGCATGTTAGTGGCTCTTGATCCCCTTTTGCTTTCCATTTGCCTGCTGGTGGCTTCCTCTCACCATTCTTGGTTGAACAGTCTCGGTCCCCATCCTTGGACTCCCGATCATGATCTTTCCCCTTGGACTACTTCTTCCAATCCTTCTCGTCTTTGCCCTTACCCTTGGCCTTGGAAGACTTAAACTTGTTCAAAGGCTTAAACTCTATTAAGGACTCAACAGTAGTCATGGCTTTAGCCAAGACATGAACTCCCCTCCATTGTAGCTCATGCTTCACCCTCAGCTTCAGCACATCCATTAAAGCAAATAAGGCATCCATCTCATCTAGATCCGAGATCTGTAGCATTGATTCAAAGAATCTCTGAACATACTCCCTTATGTCCTCTTGCTGGCTCAACCTGTACAACTTTGCCCGCGCCTCATCATTGACATGCTTCGGGTAAAATTTCTCCCTGAACTTTTTTAGAACTCTGCCTAGGTTTCAATCTTGGTGTTCCAATGCCTAACATCATCACACTTGTGCCTCCACCACAATAAGGCTACATCAGTGAGATACATAGCAGTGGTGCTTACCTTTATTACCTCATCTTGCATGCCCATGGCCTGGAAATACTGCTCTATAGCCCATGAGTAGTTGTCTACTTCCTTAGCTGCCCTAGTCACCTTGAACTCTTTGGGCTTGGGGACATCCATCCTGAACTTAGACACTCCAGCAAACATGCCATTCCCAATGGCAGTCTTGTAAGCAATGAGCTCACTGATGAGCTTATGGCCTCATGCCATTGCGCATGGTCTCCACCACAACCTCCAAGGTCTCATTTTTTTGGTGATCACGTCCATGCCTTTGTTGAGAGTAGCTTGTAACTCACCACTAAGCTTTTCCTTCATGGAGTCTGGTGCTTCAATATGAGTTTCCACATCCTTAAGCTTCTCTTGCATGTCACCCATGCTTACCTCCACCTTGGCCATCTTACCATCCATGGTAGACTAGATGTCTCTCGAGTTGGACTTCTTGCCTTTTTCATGCCCCTGCTCCTGGGCCTCTGGTTGTTGGCTAGCAACGTCACTCTAGGATGTCATCTTTTCGACTGTGATCTAACTTGAACAACACAAACACGCAGAATCAAACTTGGTCTTATACCAACTGTCACGGGCTCTAACCTTAGACTCAGAATCCATGTGGCCTTAGGCTTGGAATCACCTTCTGGTAGCCTAAGTCAGCCTAAAACACTAGCGTGTGGGCACTAGAATGATAGGAAGGGCTGAATACGCAAGTTTGAGAGAAACAAAAAAATAAGATAGCTTGCTGAAATATGCTTTGTATTCACTGAAATAAAAGTGTATAATGGTGTACAAATAAAGGTGGAGCAGCCCTCTATTTATAGTTGGGCTCCTAGCTACACTTATGGCTAAATCCCTAGAATCAAGGCTAAAATCAAGGACTTACAAAGATTACAATCAATCAAGATTCTATCTCCTGATTTTAAGGGTCAACTGGATTTGTCAGAAGGCTTATACTGATCTATGATCTTTCAGAAGATCCCCTTACGTATCTCCCATCTTGGGCCCTGTTAGATGTGGTGTGGGCATCATGTAGGCCAGACCTTAGCCTTGTGGGCTGGCTGTAGGCTATGCAGGCAATCTGGCCTTGTCTCTAAGGCTTTATGCGCTAACTCCCCTACTGTGCCTAGTGCGCGGGCCTCAACCTTAGGTGCGCATGTTGGTGCGCCTGATGTGCCTGGTACGCCCGCCCAGGGCATGACACGAGGACATGCCTCGACCATCTTCAGTATCCATGAATCCTTGGTGCAGGATGTGCTTGTTTGAAAAATGTGTCCCCATTATAGACACTTTAATGTCTATTACTAGCATATCTATAAAATCTCTCATGCTCTTTAAAGGATGGTTATCTGGGCCCTCTTTTCGCTCTGCGAGGTGAGTAGGTGTGCATGATGGGCCTATCATTACATACATCAATGGCAATGTCCCTAGAGTAAAATCCAGGTTGTACATGCATTTTGGCTATGTTATTTGATGACTAGTTGCTCTGATAACCCACAAGAGCCCATGACCTCTACCAATTAGGTTGTATGTAGAAAAATGGTTTGGTTGTGTCAAGCTCAAGTTTGTGGCTGTGGCTGATGCTACCCCAGACCTTAGACCAAGTCTTTAAATTAGGCAATAACTCATTGGGGTGGTGCAAGTAGAAGCTATGATCATGAGCTTGATCTAGCCAAGTCTCTTAGGTATTTGGTAGTCTTGTGGTCCTTTCTCAATGACCATAAAATGCCTTGGCCTAGCCAAGCCTATACATGTAGCTGGTGGTACCCAAGACCCCAAGAATAAGTCCCTGAATTATGCAATGTCCTTTTAGGGTGGTGATAGTGAAATTTGTGTGTGTGCACCTAGCCAAACCAAGCATTGATGGTGTCATGCCAGTGTTGGATGGTAGTGGCAGTCTCGTGGGCCTTGCTTGTGTTTTTCCTATGCCAAGTGGTTTCGACATGGCCTCCTTCATCATTTCCTTCACTTGCTCATTGAGTAATTGATTGGGTGGGTTATGGATCATGTGCATGGGTGCTGCCACTTATACACAATAGGCATTTTAGTGGTGCTATGGTTGTGCATGTTGGCAGGCTCCATGCTTGATGCATCAAACTGTTGACCCATCACACTTTTCAATCTCCCCCCATGTGGTCATCATACCTTGGAGGTGCAATCAAGATCTTATGCTGCATACCAAAACTACTGAAAACCAAATGTCTTTTCATGCTTTATCCATCTTATGTCCTTAAAGGCTATAGGTTAGACCTCAATCATGCCTTGTGTCCCAAGTGTGCCACCCAAACTTTTATGGCTACATCAGTGCATTAGTGATCAATCATGCTTTCAGATATGGAATGTTTTGGGGGTGCAAGTTCTAAGTCCTTGTTCATATGATGCTATGTATTTTACGTGCTCAACACGCATGATGCTTGTGCTCTATGCTAGCTCTCTTTGTCACTCAATCAGTCATTGAGGCCCATGCAGTGCCAACATATCAAAGGAATGCTACCTAGTTGATCCTGCCAGTAGTCATATGCTTGTCTCAAAGATTAAGCCATGCATGTGTAAGTATGAAATAATTCAGACTGTGAAACTATGAATGGCTCATTAAATCAGTTACAGTTTGTTTGGTCAACTACTCGGATAGCCGTAGTAATTCTAAAGCTAATACGTGCAACAAGCCTCAACTTCTGGAAGGGATGCATTTATTAGATAAAAGGTCAATGTGGGCTTTACCAATTGCTCTAATGATTGATGATAGCTCAACGGATCACATGGGCTTTATGCTGGTGATGCATCATTCAAATTTTTGCCTTATCAACTTTCGATGGTAGGATAGTGGCCTACTATAGTGGTGATTGGTGATAGAGAATTAGGGTTTGATTTTAAAGAGGGAGCTTGAGAAATTGCTACCACATCCAAGGAAAGCAACAAGCACACAAATTTCCTAATCTTGACATAAGGAGGTAGTGATAATAAATAACAATATCAGGCTCTATCAGTCTAGCAATTAGAATGAGTACAGTCTAAATCCCTTAATAAAGATCCATTGAAGGGCAAGTCTAGTGCTAGTAGCTACTGCACTTCTAGCTCTAATAGTGTATATTTAAGATGTTGCAATTAAAAAGCTTGAGGTTGGAACTAAGGTCAGCTCATCTGGTTTACCTCATAATGAGCATCAGTTTACTCGTCCCTAAATTTGAGAATGCCTTGCTAGCCTTAGCTAGCCATGTCATTCCTTCAGCACTATTAATTTTGAAGAAATTAAAGTACTCAAAGTAGCTTACACTTATATACATTAACATGGGATAACATCATAGGATTTTAGTTCGATTGTGATGGCCATTGGGATTGGAGTAATGATTAACAGGGACTGTCGGGGGCTTTCATATTTCATAGTCAAAGGTTATTGGATTTATGAAAGATGAACAACTACAAAAGCATTTGCTAAGGATGTTTTCATTAATCAAGAATGAAAGTTGGGGGCTTGAAGATGATTAGATGTTGTCTTAGTCTCAACTATAAATGTTGCTGACTAGGGATTAGTGGATGTTAATTTTAGGACTCCCCTGGCACCTTATAAGAAATCAAAGTCTTTGGGCTTTGGGGAAGTATGGTTGCAAGGCTGAAACATACAAGAATTAATGGAAAGGCACCATCAAGAGTGGAGCCTATAGCTTAATTCGACTCAACACGGGGAAACTTACCAAGTCCAAACATAGTTAAGATTGATAGACTAAGAGCTCTTTCTTGATACTATGGGTGGTGGTGCATGGCTATTCTTAGTTAGCTGAGTGATTTGTCTAGTTATTTTCACTAACGAACAAGACCTCAACCTGCTAGCTAGCTATGCAGAGGTGATCTTTTGTGGCTAGCTTCTTAGAGGGACTATGGCCACTTAGGCTAAGGAAGTTTAAGGCAATAATAGGTTTGTGATGCCCTTAAATGTTTTGGCCTACACACATGCTACACTGATGCATTCAACAAATCTACAGCTTTGGTTGATAAGCCTGGGTAATCTTTGAAATGTCATCGCAATGAGGATAGATCATTGCAATTATTGGTGCTCAATGAGGAATTCATAGTAAGTGTGCGTCATCAACATGCGTTGACTATGTCCCCACCCTTTGTACACACCACCCATCACTTCAACCGATTGAATGGTCTAGTGAAGTGTTCGAATCATGGCAACATGGATGGTTTACTACCCGAAATGTCACGAAAAGTCCACTGAATGTTATCATTTAAAAGAAGAAGAAATCGTAACAAGGTTTCCATAGATGAACCTATGGAAGGATCATTATTGAAACCCACTCAATAAGTGACCTATGAACACATTAATGAAACACCAAGGGGGTGAGGGAGCTTTCATGCCCTGAGCCATTTCTAACCCTGAACCAGCATGATGGTTGCTCCGTTCCACCTCTTGAGCGGGTGTAACAATCAGAATTGTAGCCTGCAGTTGAATAACAAACCCCTAGCATGAATCACACTTAGGGAACCAAAATGAAAAAGAGTGTTTGTGTTGTCACCATCCCATTTGTGGTGCATGCACAGGTAGCATCATGACTCTTTTTGTTGTGACAAACCAAAACAACTTTCAACAATGGATTTTTTAGCTCCCGTATCGATGATGAACATAGCAAAATGTGGTATTTGTGTGAATTACAAAATCCCATGAACCATCGAGTCTTTGAATGCGAGTTGTAGCCCAAGCCATTAGGCCAAGGTACACATACCTGGTTGTCATACACCTTCTCCCCCTCCAACCCCTTGCCCATTAGGCTTTAGGTGAAGGAGGTGGAAGATGGCTTCCCATGATCTCATTAGTCGTGGTTGGCTCGAAAGCTAGTCCCTGACAATGATAGCTTTATGACCATATGTAGGACAACTCTCGACGTGCCTCATCTCTGGTGATGCATGATTATTGTCCATTCGAACTCCATCAGAACCCCTCATCACTGGGTTGATGCTTGCATCATGACCCTAGGTCAAGTAGGATTACCTATTGAGTTTAAGCATATCAATAAGTGGAGGAAAAAAAACTTACCAAGATTCCTCTAGTAATGACGAACGAACCAGGAATAGCCCAAATTGATAATCAGGTGCACCCAATATTTGAATTATTGTCTGGAGAAGCATTGTCAGTGACAAACTGGACCTAAGTCCCCTAAAAATGGGCACTAAAGAGGGTGAGAGCTCTATTGTGCTTTGACCCTATCACACCATGAAGCATTATCTGCTAGTTGAGTTATTTGGGAACATAGCCCTATTTGGGTAGTAAATTCTATCCAAGGCTGATTACAAGCAAGAGACTAATAGCAAACAAGTACCCTAATGGAAAAATGAAAAGGAATTTGAAAAAAGTGTTAGAAAATGCTTGAAATTGTTGGGAGAGAAGTAGATGGGGGGCTAACAATGCACCCTAGTCGGATGTGGAACGATGAAAGCCGATCTACCAATCGACTTGGGTAGTGGACCAATGTGGGTCATGATGGTGGCCCACCCAGGCTTTTGATATGCCCACAAAGACATCATCACAATGATTATGGAATGTAGCATGAACCATCTCGATGTGCCTTAGCATCAGCATGCTCTTAACATCAGCTTGTGGGCTCCCCATCCAGCCTATCTTGAAACACAGAGCAAGGAGTTTGACATGTGTATGAATCAACAAGCTAGAAAACCCGTAAGGCATAAGGAAGTTGATTGGTAGGATCCCTCATAGGCGCACTATCGACCAACCTTGATCTTTTGAAAAGGGTTCAAGTGTAAGCATTCTTATTGAAGCTTAAAAGATGGTGAACTGTGCCTAGCGGGGCAAAGCCAGAGTAAACTTTGGTGGAGGCCTATAGTGATACTAACATACAAATCATTCATTTGACTTGGGTATAGGGGTGAAAGACTAATTGAACCATCTAGTAACTGGTTTCCTCTAAGGTTTCCTTTAGGATAGCTAGGCCTTTATCGAGTTCTATTGGGTGAAACCAATGATTAGAGGCATTGAGGGTGCAATGCCCTTGACTTATTCTCAAACTTTAAATAGATAGGATGGCATAATTTCTTTGTTGAGCTATGCCATGGAATCGAGAGCTCTAAATGGGCCATTTTTGGTAAGCAGAACTAGTGATTTTAGATGAATCGAAAGCTGGGTTACGATGCCTAATTGTGCACTAACCTAGAACCTACAAAGTGTGTTGGTCGATTAAGGTAACAAGATTGTGGTTATGAAAGTCAAAATCCACTAAGGAATGTGTAACAACTCACTTACCAAATCAACTAGCCCCAAAAATGGCTGGCACTTAGGTGCACAACCTATACCCAACCATTAGGGCAAGGGCCAAACCCTAATGAGTATGAGGGCATGGTGGTCACTCTAAAACCTAAGGTGCAAGCTCTATAGAGAGACCATTGGTCTAGATCTTGGTGGTAGTAGCAAATATTCAAATGAGAACTTTGAATACCGAAGAGGGGAAATGTTCCATGCGAACAGCACTTACACATAGGTTAGTCAATCCTTAGAGATGAGGGAAGCCCATTTGACAATGCAACTAGTGTGAGATTTGAAAAGAAATTGGGTTGAAATTCCTAAACTAAGATGCAGTGACTAATGGCAATGTTAGGGAGTCTAAATTGATGAGAGCCTCGAGAAGAGTTATATTTTTTGTTTAACAGCCTGCATAACCTAGAAATGGCTCAATCGAAAGTAAGGTCCAGCAACAGAAAGAGCACTATACATCATGTGGTGTCTAGTGCACCCCCAGTGGCTCTTGAAAATCCAAAGCACTGAGTGTCATCTACACCTAGTCATACTCATAACCACATCAAGTCTCCAATGTAAATAGCCTTTGGTTGATGGAACAAGGTAGGTAAGGGAAGTCGGCAAAATGGATGCGTAACCTTGAGAAAAAGATTGGCTCTAAAGGCTGGGCACAAGGGTCCTAGTCCCAAACCTGTCTACTACTGGTGCACTACTTGAGCTACTCTTGCAGTGAGAGTGGCTAGCTAGGGGACAAATTGGGAATGGCTCCTTTGGAGGCCTTTCCCAAGTGACAAACAATCAACTCAAAATTGGTACAGACTAAGGGAATTTTATTGTTCAATTAAAAGAAAGCGTTATAATGGTCCTTACGGATGTTCGCACAATGTGACTCCTGCCCAGCACTTTGAATGTCAAAGTGAAAAAATTCAACCTAGTGCAGGTAAACAAAGAGAGTAACTATGACTCTCCTAAAGGAGCCAAATGCCTCGTCATCTAATTAGTGATGCACATGAATGGATTAACTAGATTCCCACTATCCTTGTCTACTATCTAGTGAAACCATAGCCAAGGGAATGGGCTTGGTAGAATCAATGGGGAAAGAAGACCTTTTTAAGCTTAACTCTAATTTGATTTTGTGAAATGGCTTAAGAGGTGTAGGATAAGTGGGAGCCCTAGGGTGAAATTGAAATACCATTACTTTCAATGTTATTTTACTTATTTTGTGAATCGAAGGTGAGGCATGACCTCTTCTTTTGGATCCAAGGCCGACGTTGGTCGATAGATCCAAGCAAAAGACATTGTTAGGTGAAGAGTTTGGCTGGGGTGACATATCTATTAAAAGATAACACAAGTGTCCTAAGATGAGCTCAATTAGAATAGAAATCTAGTGTGGAACAAAAGGGTAAAAGCTTATTTGATTCTAAACTCCAATACAAATAAAAATCATGAAAGTGTGGCCTAGTGATCCTTTAGATCTTTGAAATTTGAAGTTAAAGGCATTGAAAAAGTTACCATAGGATAACTGACTTGTGGCAACCAAGCATTTATAGCGTTGTTGCTTTTTGATCCTTCGATGTTAGCTCTTCCAATCATTATGAAGCAGAATTCACCAAGTGTTGGATTATTAACACACTAATAGGGAACATGAGCTAGGTTTAGACCATCATAAGATAGGTTAGTCTTACCCTACTGATGGTAGCATCGTAATAGTAATTCAACCTAGTATGAGAGGAACCTTTGATTCACATAATTGGTCATTGTGCTTGGTTGAAAGGCCAATGGCACAAAGCTACCATGCATTGGATTATGACTGAATGCCTCTAAGTCAGAATCCAAGCTAGAAGCAAAGCACGCACCTATCGCCTGATTGCGAACTTGCAATAGGGGCCTATGGCCCTTAAGAGCATATGTCATAGGTGCAACCCCTAAGGCAGACAAGCCATCTAGGCCTCTTTGGAGCTTAATTCCCTCTAAGTGGTGGGTATAATCCTTTGCAAATATGTTAAATACACAATAGGATATCATAAGTGGCAAAGTGGCCATGTCACCATGATCCACTGAGATTCAGCTCTTTGTTGCTTTAATTCATCCTTCCCCCCACACCCATTAAAGTCCTTTCACTTCATTTTTTTACACCATGCCCCACTATGGTTGGGGATGAATGGTGTTCTCCATTGCAACCAATTTGGATGGGGGATGACATTCCTCTCTCGTGCATCCAAATAAACAACAACCAAATGCCCTTGGTATTTGTTATAGGGACGAGCTCACCCTCGGTGTGGGCATTTGCATCAAACTTCATCAACATATGCTAGCCTCTAAATTAGCTCTACTGCATGCCATTGATAGCACCTAGCCCTTGGTTCGTGCAAGAAATTGTATCCAACACCATCGATAGATGTTGGCTTGTTGCTACCTTAAACACCATCAGCAAATGCTGGCCTCTTAGTTTAAGATGTTGCATCAAGCACCATCGCTAGATGTTAACACTTGGTGTAGGCACTTTCCTCAACCACCATCGGTAAAAGTGGGCCCTTGGTGTAGGTTGTTGCCTTGAACACCTCTTTGGCCAATGCCAGCACTTAGGGTGAGTTGTTGCCTTGCTTGGCTCTGTATGTAACCATGTCTCCATGATGGTTCCACAACTTGTCTACCTTGAATATGGCATATCTCAAAGGGCATTTCAAAGCCCATAGAAAGCTCAAGGATTCTTCGATCCATTTGATCACACTATTCACTGACTGCTCCATCTCAAGCTTTACCAATCCACTCAATATTCAAGGTCCACTGACATACTTGAACTCACAGCCACCCCATTGGCTAGCATCTAATCAAAGACTCCATATTTGGCTCAACTCAATTGGCTTTTCTCTACCCTACTCAAACTCATCTAGTCTGTTGATCGAAAGCATACTTGAATGCTAATACCATTGGCTTTGCTCAACTCAATTGGTCCTCTGACCCACACAACTTAAGGCCTTGTCAACTACCTAATTTTCGCTTACTTATTTCACTGAACTACACATTATCATGGTTTGTTGACCACCACATCTCATAAGGCCTTCTATCTCAGCCAACACAAAAACATAGTCCACTAATTGACACACTCTCATGATCCTTTGACCATGAGAACTCATGGTCCACTGATTGTCACAAACTCAAGGCTTCAATTGTCAACCAACTCAAACTCCTCTACCTTTGAAGAATGGCTCCACACTTGGACCTAAATACTTGACTCATATCCTCGCTAGGGTACCTACACCACACAATAAGTGCACATGTTAGTAATTGATCCTAATATGCATGACTCATGTCCCTCAGGACAAAACTCATTCGGCCCACATGGCCATACTTAAACACCATTTCAAGGTGTAGCCTTTTTTTGCATTTTGGTCTCAACATGATTTTTTCAACCAAAGGGCAATGTATGCCCACACAAGCCAACACCTTTTGCTAGGTGAGGCTAGACTCCCTTTCCATTTCACTTGTCATCCAAGAGCCTACTCGAGGGCCTTTAACCTAGGCTATTTTTTCCCATGTATCACCTCGATGGCTTATTCTCGAGCCTATATAGATACATTATCACAATTACACCAAGATAACTCTCTTTAAGCTTAGCATTACCTCAATTTCTCAATATCATTCCCACATGTATCACCTCAATGACTCATTCTCGAGCCCATATAGATACATTATCACAATTGCACCAAGATAACTCTCTTTGAGCTTAGCATTACCTTGATTTCTCAATCTCATGCCCACACATGGGTCGCTTTAGTCCCATCGTTAAGCTGAACTAGGCTTTGATACTACTTGTCATGGGCCACGCATTCCTTCTACCAAAACCACATGTTCATGTGGCACTAAGATTACTCTTAGTTGAGGTTAGCCTTTCTTAAGTCCATTTCTCCATGGACAGATCATTACCGATCCTTCAAGTTGCATACTCATGATCTTCTCCTAGCTCAGACCTTATAAGGTCACATGTAACACTCCCAAAATCAATAGGGAGAAACCCAACTCCTATCATTTCATCAGCCCATGATTTTTAGGGTGGCCCTGAGCACCCATCTTGGCCCACAAGAATTAAGGTCCCAAGCACTGACCTATCTTGGTCATAAGGGTGTACAGCTTTGGTTCTCATGATATTATATCATAGTGGTATGGTAAGAAACAAACACCATACCCGTTCGGATTATCTTTAAGCTCTTGTGCCTAGATCTTAAAGGCATAAGATAGTTGCTGGTTAGCAGCCAGCCCGAAGTCACACTAGGTTCATCTCACCCCTTAAAACTCACATCTCAAGGCCTTAGCCCTTAGCCTTATTCTAGGCTGCCCGCACAAATGATAGAAACCTTACATCATGCTTATCCCACCTCAAGGGACTTAGGTGTGCTAACCTAGCAATAACACACCTCTACTAATCAACCACAAAGGTCTAGCATTGTGCCTGCGTGCTAGCTCGCTTATCCCTCAGGCTCTATGGTTTCCTTCCTATGTAAACACCATCCCATGATCCTTGGATATTGATCAAAATGGATGAAGGAGGGGAAATCGATGGGCATAGTGAATGCTATCATCTAACCCCATGGTTTAATGTGAAGGCATGATACAAGGCCCTATAGCCCTAACCATCCTTGGGTTTACCATGACCTGAAAAAACACCATGCCACACTTTTAACCCAATGATGGCCTCCCACCTAGACACCAAATGTGCCTAAGAGTACCTCACTTTAGACTAGCCAAGCCCCCACCTACTCGTTAGCTAAGGGGGTGGTGAGAGCTAACACTAGTCATCCCCTTATTAAGAGCATGACCATGACAATCGACACATGTTGACCAAGACTATGATAATTGAGACATGCTGACCATGACCATGACCATGACCATTGTTCTAGGCTAGTGCATTGTGACCTGGGCCTTCAGTAGGCCTTAAGAACTAGTCACCCTAGTAGTCAGACCCTTTCCCACTAGAATTGGAATTGTTCATTGACTCAGAAAGAACCTTTGGGCTTAGACTAGTTTGTGGACCATGACACAAGCACATGTCTCAACCACCATCAAGCATGTTAGGCATTACTCTTAGCACATGCTTTGATCACCATTGGTACATGCTAGCCATTTGTGTGGGTAGTTCCCTTGAACACCATTGATACAAGTTGGGCCATGCACCACATAAAGGTATCTTAGGGTTGAGCTATGTACAATGTGCACCACAAGTGAAGGATAAGTTGATTCAGGCACATCTTCATATTTTTGTCATGCCAATGCCATTTTTATGGCCTATAAATTCACATAAGTGCTCACCAGCACCCATACTTTAGCTTGGCTTAATTCTGCCAAACACTATACCTGAGCCTCTAGAGTTTTGATCACTACCTATCCCATTATTTTGGGCTAGTTCCTCATAACCTAGGCCTCCAATAGGCATCAAGGCCTGGTTTTCCTGGCAATCGGACCCTTTCCCACTGAAACTAGAATTTTTTCTCAACTTGGAGAGAACCTTTAGGCCTGGACCAAATTGCTGATTATGGCACATGCACATGCCTTGACCACCATTGGGACATACTAGACCTTCATTATTGTAAATGTTCCAACCATTATTAGCACATGCTAGCCCTTTGTGTAGGCAGTTCCCTCAAACACCATTGGTACATGCTAGGATACAGACCAAGTGTGGGTATCCTGTACACGAGCCATACACCATGCATACCAAGATCGGGTAATAGGTAGGTTTAGGTGCAAATTCATATTTCTGCTATGCCAGTGCCTTTTTTTATGGCTTATAAATTCATGTAATGCTCATCAGTGCCCACACCTCGACCTAGGTTTATTTCATTGAACTTGAACACCGTGCTTGAGCCGTTGGAGTCTTGATCACTGCTTATATCTAGTATGCCTCAAGGCCTTATTCCCTAAGCTGTCAGACTTTGTCCATTTAGAACTACAACTACTCCTCATCTTGAAAGGAACCTTTATGCCTAGACCAGCTTTTGAGCTATGACACATGTGTCACGGGCTCTGACCTTAGAGTTAGAATCCGTGCGGCCTTAGGCTTGGAATCTCCTCCTTTATGCTTAAGTCAGCCTAAAACACAAATGTACGGGCACTAGAACAATGGGAAGGGCTGATTACGCAAGTTAAAAAGAAACAGGATAACAAGGCAGAATGTTGGAATATGCTGTATATTCACTGAAATAGAAGTGTTTGATGGTGTACAAATGAGGGTGGAGCAGCCCTCTATTTATAGTTGAGGCTCCAGCCATACTTAATGGCAATATCCCTAGAATAATGGCTAAAATCATGGGATTATACAGATTACAATCAATTAGGATTATAACTCTTGATTTCTAGGGTCAACCAAATCTGCCTGTTGATCCTGCATGCTTCCAGAAGCTTCCCTTGCATGTCCAATACCTTAGGCCCTTTTGGATGTGGTATGGGCAACTTGTATGCCAGGCCTTGGCCTCACGGGCTAGCCTGCAAGCTGGGCAGGAGTTCTGACCTCGTCTGCTAGGCCTTGCATGCAAATACCTGCTAGTGCGCCTGGTCTGTAGGCCTCAACCTCTGGCTCGCCTGCTAGTGCGCTTGATGTGCCTAGCACGCCCATCTAAGGTGTGATATTCTCCCTCACTTGATTGCGTAATGCCCTCGTTGCATCTTCTGCATGGTACTACCTGATCTGGTCCTCGAACTACCATAAGTCCTCTGCTGGTTCCCAGCTCACTTTACTACCTGGAAGTCTCTTCCAGTGCACCAAGTACTCTTATCTTGGTTGAGAGTTCTTTTGTCTCACCTTTCGATCAGCTATGATGCTGTGGACCTCCTTCTCATATGAGGCCCTTGCTCCCAATGGTGCACGCTTTGACTCTGCCCATCCTGGATCTCCCTCATCCTCATGGAACGGTTTGAGCATGCTCACATGGAACATCAGGTGTACCCTCAGCTTGAGTGGCATATCCAGCTTGTAGGCAACCTACTACTCGAAAAAGTCTTTCATACCTCCGGACTAGGCCTTTGTGCAACCCCCTATAGCGCACAATGGAATGCAGCTTCACTAACACCAAGTCTCCAACCTGGAACTGCACGTCCCGCCTATTCTAGTTGGCCCACTTCTTCGACCTCTTGGCCGCCTTGTGTAGACAAACTCTGGCCAAGTCAGTTTGCTCCTACCATGCCTTGGCAAACTTGTAAGCTGCTGGATTTGGCCCTATATAACCTAGAGTAATCGAATCGAGTGTTAGTGGTTGTTGCCCTGTCACAACCTCAAATGGGCTCTGGTTCATAGCCTTGCTCCTTTGCAAGTTGTAGGAAAACTATGCAACATCTAACAGCTTTGGCCAGTCCCTTTGTGTGGCATTCACATAATGCCTAAGGTAGACCTCCAATAGTCCATTCACTTGTTCTGTCTGCCCATCGGTCTGCGGATGCATGCTGGTGGAAAAGTTCAAGTCTGACCCCAATAGTTTGAACAACTCAGTCCAGAACTTGCCCGTGGACCGCCCGTCCCGATCACTAGCAATGGTCCTTGGCACTCCCCAGTACTTAACCATGTTATTCAGGAACAATCGAGCTGCCTCCTCGGCTGGGCACTCCTTGGTTGCTGGAATGAAGATTCCATACTTGGAAAACCTGTCCACCACTACCATGATGCTTCCAAACCCTTCTACTTTGGGTAGATCGACTATAAAGTCCAAAGAAACACTCTCTCATGGTCACTCTGGCACTGGCAATGGCTCCAAGAGACCCCCTGGTTTCTTGAGCTCCACCTTGTCCTGTTGGCACACAAGACAAGTCTTCACATAGGCCTCCACATCATCCCTCATATGCAGCCAGTAGTACCGATCTTCGATCAACGTCAAGGTGTGGCTCACTCCTGGGTGTCTAGCCCACCTTGAGTTATGACATTTTTGTAAAACTTGCTTATGGAGCTTCCCATGCTACAACACAAATAGTCTACTGCCCCTGGTGTACAACAAGCCATCTTGCAACCAAAATTGCCTAGTCTTACCTTACTGGGCGTACTCCATAAGAGCCTTGGCTGTAGGATCATGCGTAAGTCCCTCATTGATGTGCGGCACCGGTGACCCTTCTGGTTGGCTAATGGTAGCAAGGTTAGCCTTTCTGTTCCGGGAGTCTGCCACTAGGTTAGCCCACCTCGGCTTGTACTCCATCTGGAAATCAAATTTCACAAGAAAATCTTACCATCTCGCCTACTTGGGGGACAGCTTCTTTTACGTCTGGAAGTAGCTGGTCGCCACATTATCCATCCTAACCACGAACCTCGACCCCAACAGGTAATGGCACCAAGTGCGCAAGTAGTGTACCACTGCAGTCATCTCTTTCTCTTACACCATGTACATGCGTTCAGTCTCGTTCAGTTTCTTGCTCTCGAACGCGACTGGACGTCCCTCTTGCATCAACATGCCCCTTATGGCAAAGTCTGATGCCTCCGTATGCACCTCATACGACTTGGCATGGTCGGGCAAGGCCAAGACTGGCTCTTCGGTCACAGCTCATTTCAACGTAACAAAGGCTTCCTAGCACCCTACACTCCACTCTCATGCTCTCCCTTTCTTGAGCAAGTCAGTCAATGGTGTGGCTATTACTGAGTGGCCTTTGATGAAGCACCTGTAGTAGTTAACCAGCCCAAGGAATGATCTCAACTCAGTAACCTTGGCTGGCGGTTGCCATTCCATGATGGCATGCACCTTGCCTTCATCCATGCGTATCCTACCACCTCCCACTATGTGGCCAAGGAACGGATCTCCTACTGGGTGAATGAGCACTTCTCCCTCTTGACAAATAGCTTATGCACCCGCAACATCTCCAACACCTATCTCAAGTGGTCTACATGCTCTCTCAAAGTTTGGTTGTAGATCACAATGTCATCCAAATAAACCACAACAAATCGATCAAAGAATGATTGAAGTACCTTGTTCATAAGGGTGCAGAATGTTGTTGGGGCATTCGTGAGTCCGAAAGGCATCACCAAGAACTCATATGAACCATACCGAGTGACACATGCTATCTTTGGCTCATCTCCCTCCGTGATCCTGACTTTATAGTAGCCCGACCTCAAATCCAGCTTGGTGAACCACCTTGCACTCCCAAGTTGATCAAACAAGTCTACAATGAGTGGGATGGGGTACTTGTTCTTGATGGTCAGCTTGTTCAAAGCCCGATAGTATATGCACAGCCACAACGACCCATCATGCTTGCGCTGGAATAGAACCGGTGCACCATAAGGTGCCTTCGATAGCATGATGAAGCCAGCATTAACTAACTCTTTGAGCTGCTTCCTTAGCTCTTCCAACTCGGGTAGGGACATTCAATAAGGGGCTCTAGCTGGTGGCTTGGCCTCAGACACCAGCTCAATCTTGTGGTCCACCTTTCTCTTAAGTGGTAGCTTGCTAGGTAGCTTTACGGGCATCATATCACTAAAGGTCCTCAGTACTTTTAGCACCTCCAAGGGTGACTCGGTTTCCTTCTCCCTTGGCTCATCATATTTCAGGGCTGCCAAGAAGGTGTCTTCTTGTTTGCTTACTGCCTTGGCAAATTGGATGGCTGACACCACCCGTGACCTAACTCCAGACCCTCTCCTCAATGGCACTAGGCATTGGCACCGTGCATCCAAGATGCAAACACAATCAATAAAAGGCACAAGGAGGGTGTTAATCTGGACAAGGAAATCCAACCCAATCACAAACTCATAGTCGTCAAGGGGTATTACCTCTATGGTCTCCTTGCCTTTCCAGTCTCCAAGCTATAACTCCACTCCCCGTGCTATTGCAATGGCTGAACCTCCTTAGAGTTCACCGTTTTAATAGTAGCAATCCTTTTCTGCACTTTTAGTTTGAGCTTCCGGGCTTCATCACCTGAAATAAAAAGATGTGAGGCACCTGTGTCCACTAGTACACTCACCTTCTGACCTGCAACCATCATATCCGTAAACATCAAGCTGTTTGGCTTGCGGCTCCCCTTACTTTGGACAGCACTGAGCATCAACCACCCAAGCTTTGTTGCTCCTAACTCTAGCTCCTCGTCAAACTCCTCGTCTATAGTAGCCAGCTTGCCCTTTTATGGGCAATTGTGTGCTATGTGGCTCCCTCCATATAGGTAGCATGCTAGTGGCTCTCGGTCCCCCTTTGCTTTCCACTTGCCTGCTGGTGGCTTCTTCTCGCCATCCTTGGTTGAATGGTCTCGGTCTCCATCCTTGGACTCCCGATCACGGTCCTTCCCTTTGGACTACTTCTTTCAGTCCCTATCGTCCCTGCCCTTACCCTTGGGCTTGGTAGACTCGAACTTGTTCAGAGGCTTGAACTCTATCAAGGCCTTGACAATAGTCATAGCTTTAGCCAAGTCATGAACTCCCCTCCGTTGTAGCTCATGCTTCACCCACAGTTTCAGCCCATCCATGAAAGCAAATAAGGCATCCTTCTTGCCTAGATCCGAGATCTGTAGCATCAGTTCAAAGAATTTTTGGACATACTCCCTTATGTCCCCTTGCTGGCTCAGCCTGTGCAACTTTGCCCGCGCCTCATTATCGGCATACTTCGGGTAAAATTGTTCTCTGAACTCCTTTTTGGAACTCTGTCCAGGTTTCAATCTTGGCGTTCCGATGCCTGACATCATCACACCTATGCCTCCACCATAATAAGGCTACATTAGTGAGATACATAGCAGCGGTGCTTACCTTTTATCGCCTAATCTTGCATGCCCATGGCCTAGAAGTACTGCTCTATACCCTATAGGTAGTTGTCTACTTCCTTAGCCGCCCTAGTCCCCTTAAACTCCTTAGGCTTGGGGACATTCAATCTGGATTTGGACACTCTAGCAAACATGCCATTCCCAATGGCAGTCTTGCAAGCAACGAGCTCACTGGTAAGCTCCTCCATCCGCTGGCGCATGGCTTTCATGCCATCTCGCAAAGTCAGCACTTCAACCTCCAAGGCCCCATTCTTTTGGGTGAACACGTCCAAGCCTTTGTTGAGAGCAACTTGCAGCTCACTTTGGATCTCCTCCCCTATGGAGTATAGCGATGCAATGTGAGTCTCTACCTCCTCAAACTTCTCCCCCATGTCGCCCATGGTCACCTCCACCTTGGCTAGCCTACCGTCCATGGTAGACCATATGTCTCTAGAACTGGCGTTCCTACCTTTTCCATGCCCATGCTCCTGGGCCTTTGGTTGTTGGTTAGCAGCGTCACTTTGGGATGCCATCTCCTCAATCACGATCTAACTTGCACAACACAAACACGCAGAACTGAACTTGCTCTGATACCAACTGTCACGAGCTCTGACCTTAGACTCAGAATTCGTGTGGCCTTAGGCTTGGAATCTCCTCTTTTATGCCTAAGTCAGCCTAAAACACAAGCGTGCGGGCACTAGAACAATGGGAAGGGCTGATTACGCAAGTTAAAAAGAAATAGGATAACAAGGTAGAATGCTGGAATATGCTGTATATTCACTAAACAGAAGTGTTTGATGGTGTACAAATGAGGGTGGAGCAGCCCTCTATTTATAGTTGAGGCTCCAGCCACACTTAATGACAATATCCCTAGAATAAAGGCTAAAATCATGGGATTATACAGATTACAATCAATCAGGATTATAACTTCTGATTTCTAGGGTCAACTAAATCTGCCTGCTGATCCTGCATGCTTCCAGAAGTTTCCCTTGCATGTCCAGCACCTTGGGCCCTTTTCCATGTGGTGCGGGTAGCTTGTATCCCAGGCCTTGGCCTCACAGGCTAGCCTACAAGTTGGGTGGGCGTTCTGACCTCGTCTGCTAGGCCCTGCGCGTAAATACCCGTCAGTGCACCTGGTCTACGGGCCTCAACCTCTGGTTCGCCTGCTGGTGTGCCTGATGTGCCTGGCGCACCCGCCCAGGGCGTGACACATGCACATGCCTCGACTGCCATCAAGACATGTTGACCCTTGGTCCCAGCACAAGCTTTAACCACCATTGGCATATGTTGGCCCTTTGTTCGAGTAGTTCATTTAAAACAACATCGACACATGCTAGGCTGCGCACCATGCATGGGTATTCTAGGCTCCGGCCACACATCTTCATATTCTTACCATGCTAGTGCCTTTTTTATGGCTTGTAAATTTATATAACACTCACTAGCACCTGCACCTAGGCTTGGTTTAATTCTGTCAAGCCTAAACTTCATGCCTAAGCCTTTAGAGTCTTGATCACCTCTTACACCACGGTTCTAGGCTAGTGCCCCATGACATAAGTCCCTAATAGACCTCAAGGCTTGGTCCCCCTAGTAGTCAGACCCTTTCTCTCTAAAACTAGAATTGCTCATTGACTCGAAGAGAACCCTTAGACTTAGACTAGCTTGCGGACCATGACATAAGCATATGCCTTGATCACCATTAAGACATGTTGGCACTTGGTCTTAGCATATGCTTCGGCCACCAATAGCATATGCTAGCCCTTTGTGTGGTTAGTTCCTTTGAACACCATCGACAAATGCTGGGTTGAGCACCATGCACGGGTATCCTAGGCTTGGGCATTATAGGTAGGTTTAGGCATATATTCATATTTCTCCCATGCCAATGAATTTTTTATGTCCTGTAAATTCACATAAATGCTTACCAGTGCTAGCACATAGCCTGGCTCAATTATGCTAAACCTGAACATCGTGCCTAAGCCTCTTGAATCTTGATCACTATTCATATCGCTATTCTAGGCTATTTTCTCGTGACCTAGGCCTCTAATAGGCCTCAAGGCCTAGTCCCTCTGGCAATTAGACTTTTTCTTGCTAGAACTAGAATTGCTTTTTGACTCGAAAAGAACCCGTAGGCCTAGATAGCATGTAGACCATGATACATACACATGCCTTAACCACCATTGGGACATGGTAGCCTTTGGTCTCTTCACATGCTTTGACCTCCATTGGCACATGCTGGCCTTTTGTATAGGTAGTTCCCTCAAACAACATCAGCACATGCTGGACCACGCACTAAGCATGGATATCTTTAGCCTAAATACACATGTGCACCATGACTTGGCAGTAGGTGGGTTCAAGCACATCTTCATATTTTTGCCATACCAATGTCATTTTTATGGCTCATAAATTTATATAACACTCACCAATGCTTGCACCTAGGCTTTGCTCAATTTTGCCTTGCCTTAACACTGTGCTTGAGCCACTGGAGTCATGATCACTACTCGTACCACTATTCTTGGCTAGTTCCCTATGTCTTGGACCTCTAGTATGCTTCAAGGCTTGGTCCCACAAGCTATCAAACTCTATCTCGTTAGAATTGTAACTTATCCTTGACTCAAAAAGAACCCTTGGGCTTTGACCAGCTTGTGGACTATGGCACATAGACATGCCTTAACTGCCATAGAGACATGTTGGCCCTTGTTCTCGGTACATGCTTTGATCACCATCGACACATGTTGCTCTTTATGTGGGTTGTTCCCTTGAACACCATTGGTACATGCTAGGCTACACACCAAGCATGGGTGTTTTAGGCTTGGGTCATGCACGATGCGCACCTTGACTGGGTAGTAGGTGAGTTTAGGCACATCTTCAAATTTTTACCTTCCAATGCCATTTTTATGGCTTGTAGATTCATATAACGCTCACTAGCACCCACACCTATGCCTATCTTAATTTTATCAAACTTGAACTCTGGACTTGAGCTTTTGAAGTATTGATCATGGCTTGTACCACTATTCTAGGCTAGTTCCTCATGACTTGGACCTCTAGTATGCCTAAAAGCTTAGACCTTTTGACTGTTAAACCCTATCCCACTAGAACTGAAACGGTTCCTTAACTAGGAGTGAACCCTTCGGCCTAGCCAAATTGTAGATTATGACACATGAACATGCCTTGATTGCCATCGAGATAAATTGGCCCTTGGTCTTGGCACATCCTTTAACCATAATTGGCACATGCTAGTCCTTGGTGTGGGCAATTTCCTAGAACACCATCAGGACATGCAAGGAAGTGCACTATGCATGGGTATCCTAAGCCCGGGCCGCGCACCATGCATACCACGATTAGGTTATAGGTGGGTTTAGGCACATCTTCATATTTCTACTGTACCAATGCCATTTTTATGGCTTGTAAATTATATATTGGTCCCACAAGCCTTTGGGTGAAGTTTTCATGGCAAAATAACTTATTTTCTATTTTTCATGATTTTTGAAATTTTGTACGGTTTGAGATTTTTTGAAAATTTTTTAGGAGTTTTGGCCCTAAATTTGGCATATATCATCCTTGTATTTTTGTTGACATCCACAAAAGATTTAGCTAGAAAATCAAAATGTAAAAGATTTTGTAGCCATTTGAAAAAAGCATCTTCATTTTAGACACTTGAATGGCTATTGGCTGTGAACCTGTAAAAGCTCTTTTACTTTGGTGTGAGTTGCCATGGCTCATTAGGGGATAGGGGGCCATTATAAGGGCCAAGAATCAGTATCCATCTTACGTCATGTGCATATAGCCCCCGACCCCCTTCTTTAATTGTCGAAACCCTAATGTTACTATTCAAGTTCCTTGATAAAGCTACAATGATAATGCCCTAGGTAAAAAAATGTAGCACCAACACATGCTCGAGCCCAAAATGTGCACCATAGCCAGAATCAAACTTTAGCCAAGGCCTCAACCATCACAACACATGTTAGCACATGGTACAGGCATATGCCTTGACCATCATCAGCACAAACTAGCCTTTGGTGCAGGCACTACCTTAACCACCATTCACATAAATTACCTCAACCAACATTAGCATATGTTGGCCTTTGGTGGTGGCACATGCCTTAATCAACATCAGCATATTCTAGACTTGTGTAGGCACATGTCTCGATCAACATCGATAAAAGATGGCCCTTGGTGCAAGTAGTTGCCTCGAACACTATCGATGCATGTTGGCCTTTACTGCGGGCACTTGCCTCGAACACCATCGGCATATGCTAGGCCTTGGTACGAGTACATGCCTCAACCACCATTGACACTATGAGATATGCCTATTTGAAAAAAGTGTCCCCATTATAGACATTTAATGTCTACTGCTACCATATTTGTACAATCCCTCATGCTTTTTAGGGGGAGGTTACTTAGGCCCTCTTTCCTCCCTATGAGGGGAGTAGGTATGCATGATGGGCCTATCATTATGTACATCCATGGCAATGTCCCTAGAGTAGAATCTAGGCCATGCATGCCTTCTAGCCATGTTGTTTGGCAATTGGTTGTGCTAGTGACCTATAAGAGCGCATAGCCTTGACAAGTTAGCATGCATGTAAAAATATGTCATGAACTTGGAGCTTAAGCCTAGCTACTATACAACTTTAGGAGGGTAACTACCATTTGTATGCCTAAGTAAGCCTTTAACTGACTCTATTCAGTGCACTAATAGACTGTGCTATGCATTTGTGCTGGAACTCAACTTAACCGGCTAGGAGTTGAGGAGAAAGCTTAAGGTCTAGTCCTAAATACTTCACACTCTTGTTTGTTCTCCTTGTTATTGCTTATGTACAAATGAAATAGAGGCTCTTTTATTTATACTTGAGTCCCCTTGGTACTTGTGGTTACAATAAATCCAAGTGTATGGCTAGTAAGGGCCTTTTAGATAGTTCTAGGGTGCCTATGCCCCAATAAGGCTTGACTAAGGCCTTTCTAGAGATATGCTGGATTTAGGCCCTTGGGTCTCAAAGAATTCAAGCACTCTTGTTGAGTTCCCACACCTAGCGGGTTCTAGAGCCTTATCCATCTAGGTGCCATTCTGCTTGTAGCTAGGGTCTTTTAGAGACTTCCTTATCTGGGTACTATAGTGCTTAGTACTATACTTGTGCCTTGGCCTCTAGGCTTTTCTAGACTTTTTTGTGCCAATGCTATTGGAATGTCTCCAAATGGTTCTAGGCCTTTCACGCTTGAAAGCCCATGCCACTCTTTTAGGGTGTTCTAGATCTTTCCAATGAGCAATCTTCATGCATGGCACATGCAGCTCACCACAAGTGTATTCCTACACTCTGGCCTTGGCCTTGGGTGACATAGTTGGGTAAAGTATGTACCTTTAGGACCTTGGTCTCGATCCTCCTTCCTATAACTCCACCCCTACCATCTCGAGCAAGTCCCATCATGCAACCCTTTTGGTCCATCACGTGTGCATGGACTGTGACACCTGTGACTGATGTTGCCTCAGACCCCAAACCTAGTTCCTGAATCAGGCAACGACTCTTTGGGGTGGTGCAAGTGTCCCACCTCGTGTGAGCATCTTCATGGCCAAGGCCCAACCACCAGCACACGGAGGCCAGACCCTTACTCAAGCACCAAGCCATAAGAATGAGTTCCTATAAAAGTTACCTAATGCTAAGCCTAAGGACCATTCGAGAGAAGCTTCTAGAAAGCCTCAGAAAGGTGGTGTAGGCATTGTACATGTGAAGGCTCTAGATAAGTCTGGACCCAAGCCAAGTGCATGGGCATTAAACCTTTTAGAAGAGCCAAATATGAAAATAGGCATGGGTACTATAGCACCCAGGCAGGGAAGCTTTTGGATGGCCCGAGGTGCAAGCACTTTGGAAAAAAGCTTAGAACCTTTTAGACCTAATACGCCATAAAGTGTCTGGAACTAGCTCATTTCTAGAATCTCCCTAACTAACCTTGTATGTGTGTGGTGGCCTTGGAACCCTTTAGAATGTAAACAAAAGCCACACATTTGGCTCCTTGGTGACCACATAGGCCATAGGGACTCAAGTATAAATAAGAGTGCCCCCTCCCCCATAAGACCAACTCATGAGCTAGTGAACTTGTGAACCCACAAAGCTATTCAACCACATTTGTACATAAGCCACATTATTCCAACAATAGAAAGGATCTTATATTCTTTCACCAGTGCCCTTTTAGTGTTCTATAGTGTTTGATTACATCTAGGGTTTGACTAGTCCTTGGTGAGTGGCACACTTTCTTAACCCAATTAAAGGCTAACTTAGGCATATGTGAATGGTAGTTTCCTACCTAAGGTTGTATGATTGCAAGGCTTAAGATCAAAGCCCATGACAGTTGGTATCAGAGAATGGTTTGGTGTGTGACCCCAATCTAAGACAATGTCTACTTTCAAGATGAGCCACCAGCACATTGAGGGGCAAAAGGCTTTCGAGATGCACACTCTTAAAAAAGTCAAGAAAGGTACCAGTAGGGACATGATGTTGGCCTTTGATGCCCAGTCGGCCAAGTTGGAGTTGGCCATGATTTAAATGTGAGACAAGTATAAAAACCAAATGGAATAATTGGTCTCATCTGGAAAGAAGATCACAAAAGACTTAAGGCAAACTCTTTTTGAAGAGATTGAAAGCCTTACCCAAAAGAACTTTACTGTAAAGGCCATGGTGGAGTCCATGATAGAGGAGATGGAGTAGCTTAGCTCAAGAATAGGCTCTCTGCATATGAGGCAGCCATAAGGGGAGGCATACTTGCAATAGCTCTTATGACTAGGGTGGAGGTTCCTAAGCCAAAAGAGTCTAAGGGGACACAGTTTGCAAAAGATGTAGACAACTTTTTATGGGACATGTAGCAGTATTTTCCTACAATAGCTTTGAAGAGGATGCTATTAAGGTAAACACCACCTTTATGTATCTAGTAAACATTGCACTTCTATGGTGGCATTGTAGGTCTGAGGAGACTAGTGTAGAATGCTACCATTGGAACATGGAAGGAGTTCCAAAGGGAGTTTAGGCAATAGTTTTACCCACTATATACTGTGGAAGAGGCATGCACCGAGTTACAATGGCTTATCCAACATGAAGAGGTGTGGGATTATGTTCAAGAGTTCTCAAAACTCATGCTCCAAATTCTCAACCTTGGGAAGGATGAAGGACTTTTCTCATTCATGGATAGGCTTAAGCCATGGGCTAGGCAAGAGCTAAGAAGGATAGGTGTCTAGGATCTCACTCGAGCCATGATCGTCGCTAAATCCTTATTGGAATTCAAAAATAAGGACAAGTCTAAGTCTTTCAAGCCCAAAGGTAAGGTGAGGGAGACAAAGACAAGAGTAGTAATGGTAGGACACCTACGGACAAATAGAAGTCTTCTAAGGAGGGGATAAAAAGAAATACAAATAGCTAGTGACCAGGGATGGACCAATGACCTATTTTTTATGCGACAGTCAAAATCAAGCTTGGGACTGTCCCAATAGAGCCAAACTCATGGCCATTGTCTAAGGGTATGAGGAGCAACCTAGGAAGGAGGGACTAAAGCTTGGTTCGATCATGCTAAGTTCTATTTTAGCAAAAAAGGGGAGCAAGAGAATGTAGCTCATGTTCACCAAAATCTTTATTGTAGGAAAGCGCTTGAATGCTTTAATGAACACAGGTATGTTTGAAGGAGTGGCCAAAAGACTGGGGCTCAAGGTTGAGAGAAAAGTGGGATGGATCAAGACTGTCAACTCTAAAGACATTTCAATCATAAGCATGGCACAAGGAGTCAAGTTACAACTTGGAGTGTGGAAAAGCAAGGAATCCATCATGATAATCCCTCTTGATGACTATGACTTTTTTATTGGTTTATATTTCCTTAACATGATCATTGCACTCCTTGTTCCTTTCACAAATTGCATTTGCATCTTGGACCATCAGTGCCAATGCAATGTCCCAATGAAATGAGAGCAAGGGACTAAAACCAAGGCACTATCAGCCTTCTAGATCCCCAAGGGTGTGTGAAAGGAAGAACTAACCTTTTTAGTGGCCCTAAAGGAGGATGAGCCTCAGAATTGAAGGACAACACCCCTTTGGAGGTATTAGAGGTGCTGGAGTCTATCAAAGATGTCATGCCCACAAAATTACCTAAAAGACTACCACCCAAAAAGGAGGCAGACTACAAGATTAAGCTAGTGTCTGATGCCTAGCCACTAGCCAAAGCCTTGTATAGGATGTCATTTATAGAGGTGAAAGAGCTAAAGAGACAGCTCAATAAGCTCTTAGATGCAGGGTTCATCAGGCTCTCTAAAGCTCCATATGGTGCACCAATCTTATTTCAATGAAAAGATGATGGGTCCTTACAGATGTGCATCAACTACCAGGCATTAAACAAGCTTACGGTGAAGAACAAGTAACTTATTCACCTTATTGCTAACTTGTTTGACTAGTTGGAGGAGCACGATGGTTTACCAAGCTAGATTTAAGATTGAGGCACTATCAAGTGAGGATACCTATAGCTGATGAGCCAAAAATGGCATATAAGACTCACTATAGGGCATATAAGTTCCTGGTCATGCCTTTTGGTATAGTGAATGTGCCTATGACATTCTGCACCCTGATAAACAAGGTACTACAACCCTTCCTTGACCAATTTGTTGTAGTATACCTTCATGATATTGTTATCAATAGCTAAATGCTTGATGAGCATTTGGATAATTTCGGGAAGTGTTCCAAGTACTAAAAGAGAATGAATTGTACATAAAGAAGGGGAATTATTCATTCTCCAAGCATGAGGTCTCATTCTTAAGCCATATTATGGGGAATGGCTAGGTTTATATGAATGGTGACAAGGTTCGTGCAATCCAAGAGTGGAAACCACTGACCAAGGTCACAGATTTACAATTATTCCCTAGTTTGGCAAACTACTATTGATGCTTCATAAAGGGGTACTCAGCCTTTAGAGCACCTTTGATTGACATGCTTAAGAAAGGATGAGTATGGGAATGGAGACCCAAGAGCCAAGCGGCTTTTGACCACCTAAAGCATGCTGTCATAGAGTAGCTAGTCCTAGCTCTCCCCAACTGCATCAAGCCATATGAGGTTCACATTGATGCATCTAGCTTTGTTATTAATAGTGTGTTAATGGAAGACTAGCATGTAATTACCTTCAAAGGCAGAAAGCTCAATGATATTGAGCATTGATATACAATCCAAGAGAAAGAGATGATCGTTATGGTGTATTACCTGTGCACATGGAGGCATTATTGGTCAGTAAGTAAGCTTGTGATGATGACTGACAACATGGCAACTAGCTACTTTTAAAGCCAAAAAAAAAAACTCCCAAACAAGTATGTTGGCAAGACTTCCTAGCGAAGTTTAATTTTACCATGGAGTACAAACCAAGAAGAACCAATGTCATGGCTGATGCACTTAGCCGCAAGGTCAAACTAGCAGTAATCAGTAGGCTAGAAGGTTTTTTAGTGGCATGTATCAAAGAGGGGCTAACCCAAGACCCCACAACCAAAACCTTATTTGATTATACAAGGCAAAGAAAGACTAAACAGTTATAGCTAGAAGATGATCTACTTTACACTAAGGCAAATTGACTTTTTATCTCACAGTTTGGCAAGCTACGAAAGGAAGTCATGAAGAAGATTCATGACTCATGATAGACAGGCCATCCGGGTGTGCACCACACCTTAGCCCTTATTGAGGATGAATATTATTGGCCTAGGATGAAGGATGATGTAGACGCCTATCTCAAAACTTATCTTATGTGCCAACAAGATAAGATAGAGTAAAAGTCCCTAGTTGGCCTCCTAGAACCATTGCTAGTTCTTGAACACCCATGAGAGAGTGTCTCTATAGACTTCATTATGGGACCACCCAAGTTAGATGGGTATGGCAGCATCTTTGTAGTGGTGGACCGATTCTCCATTTATAGAACTTTCTTTCCAACAACTAGGGAATGCCCATAGAGGAAGCAACCCAATTATTCGTCAAGAATGTTGTTAAGTATTGGGGTGTTCCTCAATCCATCATCAGCGATCGAGATGGTCGATTTATGGGCAAGTACTGAAGTGAACTATTCAAGCTCCTAGTGTTGAACTTAAGGTTCTCCACTATTATACACCCTTAGACAGATGGATAAATCGAGAGGGAGAATACCTTATTAGAGGTGTACCTTTGATACTATGTCAGTACCTTCTAACTAGACTAGCTCAAGCTATTGGATGTAGCTTAGTTGTCATACAATCTTCAGTTGAGTGAGGCTATTAATCAAAGTTCCTTTGAGATCGTGATCGAGCAATAGCCATGTACATCTAGTGATTATTGCCTTAGGGTACTCGGGATCGAACCCAATAGCTTACAAATTTGCCAAGGCATGGAATGAACAATCCGATCTAGCTCGAGTGTGTCTAAACAAGGTAGCGAAACGATCAAAGAAGTGGGCTAATCGAAAGTGGTAGGACATGTACTATCAAGTAGGGGACTTGGTATTAGTCAAGCTAAACTTGGTGCTATGGTATCTAGGGATGCACCAAGGGCTTACTTATAGGTATGAAGGTCCTTTTAGAGTTCTAAAATGAGTAGGCAAGGCTGTATACAAGCTTGAGCTTTCCCCAAGGCTCAAGGTACATTTGGTCTTCCATGCAAGTAGGCTTAAACCCTACCATGATGACTTGAATGATTCCTCTTGAGGTTAATCGAAAAGAGCACCAGTGGGCATGAAAGCCTCTTATGATTAAGAGGTTGAGTGTATCTTAGCTAATCGCATGGTATAACAGAGGCAACATATGCTTAGGCATGAGTACTTGGTACAATGGAAAAGCTTACCAGATAGTGAGATGAGCTAGGAGTTAGCTGAGGTGTTGTGGCAGTTCCAGGATCAGATCAACAAGTTCTACAAAAAAGTCATGTTAAAGGTATCGATGGAATTGGTGAGGGAGAACATCACACCCTATGTGAGGACTATCAAAGCCAAGGCTTGAGCGTTAGCACATAAAGGCCAGACCCCTTGCTCAAACACTAGGCCCTGAGAGTTACCTGATGCTGAACCTAAGGACCATTTTGGAAAAGCTTCTAGAAAGCCCTAGAAAGGTGGTGTAGGCACTATACGTGTGAAGGCTCTAGATAAGCCTATACATAGGCCAGATGCACAGGCATAAAAACCTCTAAAAGAGCCAGATATGAAAATGGGCATGGTTACTACAATGCCTAGGTTGGGAAGCATCTAGAAGACTTGGGGCATGGGTACTTTACGAGAGAAGCTAGAGTCTTCAAACTAAGTGTGCCACAGAGTGTTGGAACCCGCTCCTTTCTAAAAACTCCCTAACCAACCTTATATGTGTTTGGAGGCCTTAGAACCCTCTACAAAAGTGAATAAGAGCCACACACTTGGCTCTTTAGTGACCACATAGTCCATGTAGGCTTAAGTATAAATAGGGATGCCCCTTCCCCTATAAGACCAACTTATAAGCTAATGAACTTGTGAAGCCACAAAGCTATTCAACCACATTTGTACACAAGTGACATTTTTCTAGCAATAGAAAGGATCTTGTATTCATTCACTAGAGCCTTCTTAATGTGTTATAGTGTTCAATTGTCTTAAAGGTCCAACTAGTCCTTAGTGAGTGGCACACTCACTCAACCCTATTAAAGGCTGACTTAGGCATACATGAATGGTAGTTTCCTACCTAAGGCCACATGGTTGCAAGGCTTAAGACTGAAGCCTATGGCACAAGTAGAAGCTATGGTAGTGGGTTTGGTTTGGCTAAGTCTATTAGGTATTTGGCAGTCTTGTGGTACCTTCTCATTGACCATAAAAATGCCTTGGCCTAGCTAAGCCCTTTCATGTAGCCACTTCTACCTAAGACCCCATGAACAAGTCCTTAAATTAGGCAATGTCCCTTGGGTGGTGACAATGGAGTTTGTATGTGCAGTGCCGACCAAAACAAGCATTGGTGGTGTCATGCTATTATTACTTGTTGGATAGTAAGGGTAGTCTCATGGCCCTTATTTGTGTTTTTCCTATGCCAAGTAGTTGTGGCATGGTCTAGTGCATAATTTACTCCACTCATTCATTGAGTAATCATTTGGGTGGGTTATGGACCGATGTGCATGGATGTTACCACCTGTATGCAATAGGCATATGAGTGGTGCTATGGTTTTGCATATTGAAAAGCTCCATGCTCGATGCATCAAACTGTCAATCCATCACCCTCTTCAATGTCCCCCATATGGTCATTGTACCTTGGGGGTGCAATCAGGATTCTATGCTACACACCTAAATCAATGGAAATCGGATGTCTTGCCATCCCTTATTCATCTTATGTCCTTAGGGGCTACGAGTCAGACCTTAAATATGCCTCATGTACTAAGCATGCCACTTAAACCTCCATGGCTGCATTGGTGCAATGGTGTTCAATCATGCTTTTAGATGCAAAATGATTTATGGGTGCAGGCCATTGGCCCTTATTCATCCGATGCTATGCATTTTACATTCTTGACACGTATGACACCTGCGCTTTATATTGGCTCTTTCTACCACTCAGTTGATGCATTGAGGCTTATAGGGTGCCAATGTCTCAAAAGAATGCTACTTGATTGATCCTACCAATAGTCATATGCTTGTCTTAAAGATTAAGCCATGCACGTGAAAGTATGAGCTAATTCAGACTGTGAAACTATGAATAGCTGATAATTAGTTATAGTTTGTTTAATGGTATCTATTACTTGGATAACCATAGTAATTCTATAGCAAATACATGCAACAAACCTTGACTTTTGGAAGGGATTCATTTATTACATAAAAGGTCAATGCAGGCTTTGTCCATTGCTCTAACGATTCATGATAACTCGATGGATCGCACGGCTTTTGTGCCAGCAATGCATCATTCAAATTTTTGCCCTATCAACTTTCGATGGTAGGATATTGGCCTACTATAGTGGTGATGGGTGATGGAGAATTAGGGTTCAATTATCGAAAGGAGCTTGAGAAATGGCTACCACATCCAAGAAAGGCAGCAAGTATGCAAATTACCTATTCCTGATAAAGGAAGGTAGTGATAATAAATAACAATACCATGCTCTATGAGTCTGGTAATTGGAATGAGTACAATCTAAATCCCTCAAAAGAATCCATAGGAGGGTAAGTTTGGTGCCAGTAGCTACAGTAATTCTAGCTCCAATAACGTATATTTAAGTTGTTATAGTTAAAAGCTCATAGTTAGAACTAGGGTTAGGCTATTCGGTCCACCTTACGATGGCACCACACCCTTCTAGGTTTAGGGATAAATGGTGTTCTCCATTGCAACCAATTCGACTAGGGGATGACATCAATCCCTCAAGCAACCAAGTAAATGACAACCAAATGCCCTTGGTATGGGTGTTTGCCTCAAACTCCATTGGCACATGTTGGCTTCTGGATTGGTTTTGCCTACAGACCATTGATAGCACCTAGCTCTTGGTTTATGCTAGAAATCGCATCCAACACCATTGACGGATGCTAGCCCATTGTTGCCTCAAACACCATCAGTAGATACTGGCCCTTTAGTTTGGGATGTTACCTTAGACACCATTGCCAGATGCTGGCACTTGGTGTGTGCACTTGCCTTGACCACCATCAGCATAAGTAGGCCCTTAGTAGGGGTTGTTGCCTTAGACACCTCTTTGGTAGATGCTGTCACTTAGGGTGGGTTGTGTACTATGACCTTCCCACCTAAGGCACTTCTCAACCCTTCGATCGCTGTTGGCACCAAATAACGCTTAGTGCATATGTCACAGGCTCTAGTCTTAAGCTAAACTTTGTGCGACCTTGGATAGGGAATTTGGCTCTATCTACCTAAGTTAACCTTTGAAACTCAAGTGCAAAGGATAATCACAACTTGTCAAAGATTGTGCTGTAGTATTGGGCCTTCTAGAAGCCTACAAATTTGATCCTTGTAGGACTGTGTTTAGGCATGCCTGCACCTAGGTCTGATTGTGTGCCCATACCTAGGTCTAAGCATGTGCCCATGTATCACCCACCAACACCCACACCTAGGCATAGCTCAATTTTGCTAAACCTAAACACCTTGCCTAAGTCTGTGGAGTCTTGATCATTGCCTATACCACTGGTTTGGGCTAGTTCCCTATGATTTAGGCCTCTACTAGGCTTCAAGGCTTGGTCACCCTAGTTGTCAAACCCTTTTCTACTTGAACTAGAACTACTCCTTGACTCGAAGAGAACCTTAAGGCCCAGACCAGCTTGCAAACCATGACATATGCACATGCCTCAACCACCATTGGGACATGTTAGCCCTTGGTCTTAGCATATGCTTTGACCACTATCGGTACATGTTGGGCCTTACACCATGTGCTGGTATCTTAGGCTTGGGCCGTACTCCATGATCTGGTAGTATTTGGGTTTAGGCATGTCTTCATATGTCTGCCATGCCAATGCCATTTTTATGGCTTGTAAATTCATATAAGCACTCACCAGCACTTGCACCTGGGCCTAGCTTAATTATGCCAAACCTAAACACCATGCATAATCCTTTAGAGTCTTGATCATTACTTGTACCACTATTATGGGCTAGTTCCTATGACTTGGGCCTTAAGTAGGCCTTAAGGCCTAGTCCCTCTGGCAGTCGGACCCTGTCCCACTAGAATTGGTACTACTCTTCAATTTGAAGATAATCCCAAGGCCTGGACTAGCTTGTAGACTGCGACACATGCACATACCTCAACCACCATCATGACATGGTGGCCCTTGGTCTTAGCACATGTTTTGACCACCATCGACACATATCGGTCCTTTGTGTGGGCCATTCCCTCGAACACCATCGGCACATGGTAGGCTATGTACCATAGATGAGTATCCTAGGCTTGGGTTGCACATCATGCGCACCATGATTGAGCAATAGCTGGGTTCAGACACATCTTCATATTTTTGCCATGCCAATGCCATATTTATGGCTTCTTAATTCATCTAAGTGCTCACCAGTGCCTGCACCTGGGCTTGGTTAATTTTGTAAAACTTGACCACTGTGCCTAAGCTTCTAAAGTCTTTATCACTGCTTGCACCACTATTTTGGATTAGTGCCTTGTGACTAGGCATCTAGTAGGTCTCAAGGCCTTCTTCACCTACCAGTCGAACCTTTTCCCAATATAATTTGAGTAGCTCCTCAAGTTAGAGAGAACCTTTCAACCTAGATCAGCTTGTAACCATGACACAAGCACATGCCTCAACCACCATCAAGACATGTTGGCCCTAGGTCTTGGCATATGCTTCAACCACCATCAGCACATGCTTTGACCACCATTGGCACATCCTGGTCCTTTATGCAAGCAATTCCCTCGAACACCATTGACACATGTTGGGCCATACATTATGGCTAAGTATATTGGGCCTAGGTCATGTACAATGCGCACCATTATTGGATAGTAAATGGGTTTAGGCACATCTTCATATTTCTACCATGCCAATGCCATTTTTATGGCTTTTAAATTCATATAAGTAGTCACCAGTGCCTGCACCTGGGCTTGGCTCAATTCTACCAAACCTTAACATTGTGTCTAAAACTATGGAGTCTTGATCACTCCCCGTATCACTATTCTAGGCTAGTTCCCCATGACTTGGAGCTCTAGTAGACCTCAAGGCTTGGTCCCCCTGACAATCAACCCTTTCCCACTAGAATTGGAACCGCTTCTCAACTCAAAGAGAACCCTTAAGCTTAGACCAACTTATGGATTGTGACACATGTTGATGCCTTAACTACCATCGGGACATGTTGACCTTTGGTCTTTGCACATGCTTTTACCACCATCAGCACATGCTGGCATTTTGAGAAGATAGTTCTCTCGAATGCCATCGACACATGCTGTGTTGCACACTAAATGTGGGTATCCTAGGCTCAAGTCATGCAACATGTGCACCACAATTGGTTAGTACATGGGTCCAAGCACATCTTCCTATATCTACGATGCTAATGACATTTTTATGGCTTATAAATTCATATTATGCTCACCAGTGCCTATACCTATACCTGGCTCAATTTTGCTAAACTTGAACACTGGGCTTGAGCCTTCTGAGTCTTGTTCATAGCTCGTACCATTATTCTAGGCTAGTTTCCCATGACCTAGACTTCCATTATACCTCAAGGCCTAGTCACCTTCATTGGCAAACCATATCTTGCTAGAACTAGAACTGCTTCTTGACTCAGAGAGAACCCTTAAGCTTGGACTAGCTTGTGGACTGTGACATGTGCACATGCCTCAAGCACCATCGAAACATGTTGGCCCTTAGTCTCGGTACATGCTTTGACCACCATTGACACATGCTAGCCCTTGGTATAGGCAGTTCCCTCGGACTCATCGACACATGCTGGGCCACGCACCACTTGTAGGTATCTTAGGATCAAGCCACACATAATGTGCACCACATTTTGGTAGTAGGTGGGTTATGAGACTTCTTCATATTTCTACCATCCCAATGCCATTTTTATGGCTTTTAAATTCATATAACAGTCCCTTTAGGCTTCATGTGAAGTTTCATGGCAGGATGACTCATTTTTTATTTTTCATAATTTTTAAAATTTTTTATGGTTTAATATTTTTTGAAATTTTTTAAAAGGGGTTTTGGCCCCAAAATTGGTATACATGATTCTTGTATTTTTGTTGGCATCCATAAAACAGTTTGGCTAAAAAAATCAAAGTGTAGAAGATTTTGTGGCCATTTGAAAAAAGCATCCCCATTTCAGACTCTTAATGGCTACTGGTTACAAACCTATAAAAGTTCTTATGCTTTTTTAAAGGGTGTAAGCTGTCCATGTTCCTTAGGGGATAGGGGGCCAATATAAGGGCCAAAGACAAGCACCCATCGCACATCATGTGTGCACACCCCCGGCCCCTTCCCCTAATCGCTAGAACCCCTAATGCTGCCAGTTAGGTTCTCTAATGATGCTCCAATGATGGTGCCTTAGGCAAAAAAATGCAACACCAGCACATGCTCGAGCCCAATGTCATAGGCCATGTATTCCTTAAACCGAAAACATGTGTTTGTGCAGCACCAAGACTACTTTTAGTCAAGATCAACCTTTCTTGAGTCCAACTCTCCATGGATAGATAATTTTCGATCATTCAAGCTGCAAACTCATGAGCTCTTCCTAGCCCAAACCTTTTAGGGTTGCCCACATCATTCCCAAACTCAATAATGAGAAACCCAACTCCTTTCATCTCATCAGCCCATGATTCTAAGGGTACCCCGAGTACCCACTCTACTTGCAAGAATCAAGGTCCCAAGCAGTAGCCCACCTTGCACATAAAGGCTCACAGCCCTAGTTCTAGTGATATTATCTCAGTTTGGCATGGTGAGAACCCAACACCATGTCTGGGCACATCATACGCAAGCTCTCATTCCTAGAACCTGAAGGCACAACACCAATGATGGCCAGAGGCTAGCCTCGAGCTGCACTAGGCTTATCTCATCTCATAAAACTTGTATCTCAAGGCCTTAGCACTTAGCCTCTTTTTATTCTTCTCGCATGCATGATGGACACCTAATATCATACCCATCCTGCCTTAGGGAGCTTGGGTGTGCTACCTACCCATAGCATACCTCTATCTATTAGCCATAAGGGTCTAGAAGAGTGCCTGCCTACTAGCTCACTCATCCTTTAGGCTTGATGGTGCCCTTCTATGCAAACACCATCTCTTAATCCTTTTGGCTCAATGAGGGGAAACCAATGGGTAGAAAGAATGATATCGCCTAACCTCATGGTTCAACACAAAGGCATGATATGAGGCTCACCAGCCCCAAACATTCCCGAGTTTACCATGACCTAAGGAGACACCATGCCACACTCGTGACTCAATAATGCCTGCGCACCTAGACACCACATGTGCTTAGGAGTAGCTCACTTCAGGCTAGCTAGGTGCCCCACCTACTCACTGACCAAGGTGGTGGTAGAGAGCTGACACCAGTCGTGCCCCTATAAAGAGTGTAAGAGCTTTCCCAACTATCCTACCAAGAACCATAAAACTGTTTGAAAAGGGGACATTTTTCTCCTTAACCATTTTAGGGCTTTTTTCTCAACCAATTAAGGGCCTAGTGACTTGCCTCTTGGCCACCACAATTCTCAAATTTTGCTTGTTGCTCCACCAACCCACTCGAGGGTACCCCGTATGGCTTCAACCGATAGCACCCAACTGGCTACTTGGCTCCAAAGTGTCTGCTTACTGGCTCACACTTGCTCATGCATCTTGGGTTCTAGGGCTCACATCAATTGCACACACTATTAGCAACATGTTTTAGGGCTTACACTGCCTATACACAATTCGAAGTCCACTATCTTGACATAAGGCCTCATTCATTGCTCAGCTCAGGTCAATCATGGTAGGATCGAGGCACAAAAAGGCCTAATTGTGACACTCTCCCTTAGTTACTATATCGATGCCCTCATTGATGCCAAGATCACATCCAACTCTCTTGTTGCACATAATTGACATATTCTTATATGTCTTTCACTTGCGCCCTCAAGGATTGGGTCAAGATTCCATTACATGAGGTTCTACCCACAATACTCATTCATTGTCGATCTAGATGGATCTCATCCTAGCTCCAATGCATCTCTATGTTGACTCCACATTTGACCATCATGACTCAATCCATTTCTCATATATGCCACTACATTGATTTACCCAAGATCACATCATGTTGCAACCTCGAGGCACCCTAGTCAATCATGACCCTGAGTAGAATGAATGACCACCAACTTTACCATACATTGGTGCACCTCGCTGGATGTGACCTATCACACCAACTGCACACTTGCAATACCAACTCTTTGATTAACCCCTTTGGATGTGGTGCTTACGTCAATTGCATGTCATCTCATAACTTGGGTCTTTTTGACCCCTCTAAGGTCACCCCTCTAGGTGTGGCTCTCTAGCCAATCGCCTTTGCATCAACACCTTAATGCTTGCTATCTCAAACTCAATTCCATACTCAATAAACTCATAGGCTCCATTGCCTTGGCTCAGTACCTACTTGAAATCATAAG
>NW_019167849.1:6259378-6390562 GCF_002303985.1 Durio zibethinus | reverse complement strand
GTTGTGTAGGTTAGATCGTGGTTGAGGAGATGGCATCCCAAAGCGACGTTGCTAGCCAACAACCAGAGGCCCAGGAGCATGGGCATGGAAGAGGTAAGAAAGCTGGTTCTAGAGATATTTGGTCTACCATGGACGGTAGGCTGGCCAAGGTGGAGGTGACCATGGGCGACATAGAGGAGAAGCTTGAGGAAGTAGAAACTCACATTGCATCGCTAGACTCCATGGGGAAAGAGATCCAAGGTGAGCTGGAAGCTGCTCTCAACAAAGGCCTGGATGCGATCACCCGAAAGAATGAATCCATGGAGGCGGAAGTGCTGACTTTACGAGATGGCATGAAGGCCATGCGCCAGTGGATGGAGGAGCTTACCAATGAGCTCGTGACTTGCAAGACTGCCATTGGGAATGGTATGTTTGTCGGAGTGTCCAAATCCAGATTGGAGGTCCCTAAGCCTAAAGAGTTCAAGGGGACTAGGGTGGCGAATGAAGTAGACAACTACCTTTGGGGTATGGAGTAGTACTTCTAGGCCATGGGCATGCAAGACGAGGCAATAAAGGTAAGCACCGCTGCTATGTATCTCACTGATGTAGCCTTATTGTGGTGGAGGCGCAGGTGTGATGATGTTAGGTTTGGTAATGCCAAGATTGGAACCTGGGCAGAGTTCCAAAAGGAGTTCAGAGAATAATTTTACCCGGAGTATGCCGATGATGAGGCACGAGCAAAGTTATGAAGGTTGAGCCAGCAAGGGGACATAAGGGAATATGTCCAGAAATTCTTTGAACTGATGCTACAGATCTCGAATCTAGGTGAGAAGGATGCATTCTTTGCTTTCATGGATGGGCTGAAGCCATGGGTGAAGCATTAGCTACAAAGGAGAGGAGTTCATGACTTGGCTAAAGCCATGACTACTGCCGAGGCCTTGATAGAGTTCAAGCCTCTGAACAAGTTCGAGTCTACCAAGACCAAGGTTAAGGGCAGGGACGATAGGGACCGAAAAAAGTAGTCCAAGGGGAAGGACCGTGATCGAGAGTCCAAAGATGGGGACCGAGATCGTTCAACCAAGGATGGCGAGAGAAAGCCACCAGTAGGTCAGTGGAAAGTAAAGGGGGACCGAGAGCCACTAGTATGCTATCTATGTGGAGGGAACCACATAGCACGCAATTACCAGCAAAAGGGCAAGCTGGCTGCTGTAGACAGGGAGTTTGACAAGGAGCCAGAGTCAGGGGCAACAAAGCTTGGGTTGTTGGTGCTCAATGCTATCCAGAGTAAGGGGAGCCGTAAGCCAAAGGGCTTGATGTTTGCAGATCTGATGGTTACGGGTCAGAAGGTGAGCGCACTGGTGGACACAGATGCCTCACATCTTTTTATTTCAGGTGATGGAGCCCAGAAGCTTAGACTAAAGGTGCAGAAAGGGACTGGTACTATTAAAACGATGAACTCCAAGGAAGTTCCAGCCATTGGAGTAGTGCGGGGAGTGGAGTTGCAGCTTGGAGACTGGAAAGGCAAGGAGACCATTGAGGTAATACCCCTTGACGACTATGAGTTTATGATTGGGTTGGATTTCCTTGTTTGGATTAACGCCCTCCTTATGCCTTTTACCGATTGTGTTTGCATCTTCGATGCACGGTGCCAATGCCTAGTGCCATTGAAGAGAGGGTCCAGAATTGGGTCGTGGGTGGTGTCAGCCATCCAATTTGCCAAGGCGGTAAGCAGATAAGAAGACACCTTTTTGGCAGCCCTGAAATATGATGAGCCAAGGGAGAAAGAGACCGAGTCACCCTTGGAGGTGCTAAAGGTGCTGAAAACCTTTAGTGATGTAATGCCCGCAAAGTTGCCTAGCAAGCTACCACCTAAGATGGAGGTGGACCACAAGATCGAGCTGGTGTCTGAGGCCAAGCCATCAGCTAGAACCCCTTACCGAATGTCTCCACCAGAGTTGAAAGAGTTGAGGAAGCAACTCAAAGAGTTAGTTGATGCTGGCTTTATCAGGCTATCGAAGGCACCCTATAGTGCATCGGTTCTATTCCAGCGCAAGCATGATGGGTCATTGTGGCTGCGCATAGACTACCGGGCTTTGAACAAGCTGACCATCAAGAACAAGTACCCCATCCCACTCATTGCGAACTTGTTCGATCAACTTGGGAGTGCAAGGTGGTTCACCAAGCTGGATTTGAGGTCAGGCTACTATCAAGTCAGGATCGTGGAGAGAGATGAGCCAAAGACAGCATGTGTCACTCGGTATGGTTCGTATGAGTTCTTGGTGATGCCTTTTGGACTCACGAATGCCCCAATAACATTCTGTACCCTTATGAACAAGGTACTTCAGTCATTTCTTAATCGGTTTGTTATGGTTTATTTGGATGACATTGTGATCTACAGCCAGACTTTGGGAGAGCATGTAGACCACTTGAGACAGGTGTTCGAGGTGTTGTAGGCGCACAAGCTATTTGTTAAGAGGGAGAAGTGCTCATTTGGCCAGCAGGAGATCCCGTTCCTTGGCCACATAGTGGGAGGTGGCAGGATATGCATGGATGAAGGCAAGATACACGCCATCCTGGAGGGGCAACCGCCAGCCAAGGTCACTAAGTTGAGATTGTTCCTTGGGCTGGTTAACTACTATAGGCACTTTATCAAAGGTCACTCAGCAATAGCCACGCCATTGACTGACTTGCTCAAGAAAGGGAGAGCATGGGAGTGGAGCGTAAGGTGCCAGGAAGCCTTTGACAGGTTGAAGCTGGCTGTGATCGAAGAGCCAGTCTTGGCCTTGCCAGACCATGCCACGCCATATGAGGTGCATACGGATGCATCAGACTTTGCCATAAGGGGCGTGTTGATGCAGGAAGGAGTCTAGTCGCGTTTGAGAGCAGAAAGCTGAACGAGATTGAGTGTAAGTACACGGTCCAAGAGAAAGAGATGACTGCAGTGGTGCACTGCTTGCACAGTTGGTGCTATTACCTATTGGGGTCAAGGTTCATGATGAGAACGGACAATATGGCGACCAGCTACTTCCAGACGCAGAAGAAGCTATCCCCCAAGCAGGCGAGATGGAACGATTTTCTTGCAGAATTTGATTTCTATATGGAGTACAAGCCAGGACAGGTGAACCTAGTGGTAGACGCCCTGAGCAGGAAGGCTAACCTTGCTACCATTAGCCAACCAGAGGGGTCACTGGTGCCGTGCATCAAAGAGGGACTTGCGCATGATTCTACAGCCAAGGCTTTGATGAAGTACACCCAATAAGGTAAGACTAGGCGGTTTTGGTTGCAGGATGGCTTGCTGTACACCAGGAGCAGTAGATTATTTGTGCCACAGCACGGGAAGCTCCGTAAGGAAGTTTTGCAAGAATGTCATGATTTAAGGTGGGCTGGACACCCCGGAGTGAGCCGCACCTTAGCACTGATCGAGGATCGATACTACTGGCCGTACATGAGGGACGATGTGGAGGCCTATGTGAAGACTTATCTTGTGTGCCAACAGGACAAGGTGGAGCTTAAGAAACCAAGGGGTCTCTTGGAGCCATTGCCAGTGCCAGAACAACCATGGGAGAGTGTTTCTCTGGACTTTATAGTCGGTCTACCCAAAGCAGAAGGGTTTGGAAGCATCATGGTAGTGGTGGACAGGTTTTCCAAGTATGGAATCTTCATTCCAGCAACCAAGAAGTGCCCAGTCGAGGAGGCAGCTCGATTGTTCCTGAAGAACATGGTTAAGTACTGGGGAGTGCCAAGGACCATTGTTAGTGATCGGGACAGGCGTTTCACGGACAGGTTCTAGATTGAGTTGTTCAAGCTGTTAGGGTCAGACTTGAACTTTTCCACCAACATGCATTCACAGACCGATGGGCAGATAGAATGAGTGAATGGACTATTGGAGGTCTACCTCAGGCACTATGTGGGTGCCATACAAAGGGATTGGCCAAAGCTACTAGATATTGCGCAGTTTTCCTACAACTTGCAAAGGAGCGAGACAATGAACCAGAGCCCATTTGAGGTTGTGACAGGGCAACAACCACTAACACCCAATTCGATTGCTGCAGGTTATACAGGGTCAAATCCAGTAGCATACAAGTTTGCCAAGGCATGGCAAGAGCAAACTGACTTGGCCAGAGTTTGTCTACACAAGGCGGCCAAGAGGTCGAAGGGATACTTGGTGTTGCTGAAGTTGCATCCCATTGTGCGCCATAGGGGGCTGCACAAAGGCCTAGTCCAGAGATATGAGGGACCTTTCCGAGTAGTCAAGAGGGTAGGCAAGGTTGCCTATAAACTGTATATGCCACCCAAGTCGAAGGTACACCCGATGTTCCATGTGAGCATGCTCAAGCCATTTCATGAGGATACGGGAGATCCAGGACAGACAGAGTCAAAGCGTGCGCCATTGGGAGCAAGGGCCTCATATGAAGAGGAGGTCCATAGCATCATAGCTGATCGGGAGGTGAGACGGAAGAACTATCAACCAAGATAAGAGTACTTGGTGCGCTGGAAAAGGACTTTCAGACAGTGAGGCAAGCTGAGAACTAGCAGATGACTTATGGCAGTTCAGGGACCAGATCAGGCAGTACCATGCAGAAGACGGAACGAGGGCATTATGCAATCAGGTGGGGGAGAATGTCACACCCTAGGCGGGCGCGCCAGGCACATCAGGTGGACTAGCAGTCGAGCCAGAGGTTAAAGCCCACAGACCAGGCGTGCTGGCGGGTATCTATGTGCAAAGCCTAGCAAACGAGTTCAGAACGCCCGCCCAACTTGCAGGCCAGCCTGTAAGACCAAGGCCTGGCATACAAGCTACTCGCACCACATCCAAAAAGGCCCAAGGTGCTGGACATGCAAGGGAAGCTTCTGGAAGCAGGCAACATCAGTTGGAGCATCCTGGCAGATTTGGTTGACCCTGAAAATCAAGAGTTAGCATCCTGATTAATTGTAATCTGTATAATCCCATGATTTTAGCCTTTATTCTAAGGATATGCCATTAAGTTGTAGCTAGAGCCTCAACTACAAATAGAGGGCTGTTCCACCCTCATTTGTACACCATCAAACACTTCTGTTTCAGTGAATACAAGAGCATTTCCAGAATTCTGTCTTCTAATCATGTTTCTCTTTAACTTGCATAATCAGCCCTTCCCGTTGTTCTAGTGCCCGCATACTTATGTTTTAGGCTGACTTAGGCATAAAGGAAGGGATTCCAAGCTTAAGGCCATATGGTTTCTGAGTCTAAGGTCGAAGCCCGTGACACTGTGCCTAGTAGGTTCTAGAGCTTTTCTTGTCTGGATGCCACAATACCCAACACTATGCCTGTGCTTGGCCCTTCTACAACCTTTAGTGCCCATACACCTATCCTGCCTCCAAGCCTCTCTAAACCTTTCTATCCTTGTGTGCTTGGCCTATCTCTAAGTGGTTCTAGGCCTTTTTATGCTGGCCTACTTGCATCACATCTTGGGGTGTTCTAGAACTTCCAACAAGTAGTCCTTACCCTTGGTATCATACAACTCACCTTAATTGTACTCTTGCACTCTGGCCTTAACCTTGGCCTACACACTTGGGTAAAGTATGTGGCTTTAGGGCCTCGATTTTCATCTTTCCTAGTCCATTGCCCATAGCATCTTGGTCAAGTCCTGTCACATGACCCCTTTGGTCTAAGACTCATGTGCAGCTCATAACATTCTTCCCTACTCAGTCTAGTAATGCCCTCCTTGCTAAGGGAATGCCAATCCTTCACTGCACATGTGTAACAGATCAATGATTGTCTTTCATCTTGATGGTCTTTAGCATGTTATTGTGATAATCATTTTCTACTACCTTGATGCTGATGGGTTTGTTGCAAAACTAACTTTCTCCTACAAATTGCTTGCTTTGCACTTTGATAGGAAGGATCTAGCTGATCTCTTCAGTTTAACTGGTGGCACTCTATGGCCACACTTTACCGATCTTGTTGGCTTGATTGGTGGCTCTCTATGGCTACACAATTATCCCCTTTATTAAGAGCTTAAAAGGCCACTCTTCTCAACTCATCGAAATAGCACTGAGCCTCAACACATTAGTGGAGTCTTTAGGGTGCTAATTACTACATATCCTTGCCATTGGACTCCTTATAAGTCTTCGCAATAGGTAGAAGCTTATATCATTATGGGTAATCCCTTGGCCTAATGGTATCGAACACAAGAAGCAATTGAAGGTAATGTAATGGCCTTTTTACCTTGTCTTTGTCAGGCTCTTTAGCCCTTGCTTTGTGATGCTAGGGCTTATCTTTTTAGCCTCGTACTCTAATGAAGAGTAGTTACTCTCATCTCTCCCATTCAAGCTACTATCCTCAAGCTTGGGAGATTTAGTGACCTCATACTCAACCACTGATTTAGCAATCACAATTGCCTAACTCAAATCTTAGACCCTACACTACTTTAACTAAATTCTTCCCCATAGCTTTAACTTGTCGTGTAAGTAGAACAAGGCTTCTTGCTTACCCATTCTAAGAACCATAAATGACAATTTCAAGAACTTCCGACAATAGTCTCACACTCTTCCCCTTTGAGTGAGCTGGATAAGCTTTGCCTAAGATTTTTCTTCTGTATATTCTAGCTTAAACTATTTCATTAGTTCACTCACAAACTGATCCCATATGGTGATTATAGTCTCCCCTTACTACATGGCATCGCATATTCAATGCCACAATAATAAAGCCACATCAATTAAGTATATGGCAATAGTGCTTACCTTGGCTTCCTCTACTGTACCATCCACTTAAAAGTACTGCTCCATGCCCTATACAAAGTTGTCAACTTCTTTGGCTGAATGACTTCCTGTGAATGTCTTTGGCTTAGGCATTTACACCCTAGGTCCCAAACCTCTGTTTGCCATCATGGTAGCTTGAAACACAATAAACTCCCACTTAAGTTACTCTAGTTCTTCTTACATGGCTACCACCTGAGCCTCTAGAGCCTTGTTGTGCTGTGTGAGCACTTTTATCACTTAGGTGAAGGCACTATGCATCTCTTCTTTAAGCTTTTAAATGTAATACTTAGTGCCATTGAACCAATCCCTCAACTCTTCTATGGCTAACTTACACTTTTCCAACTAAGAGTCCATGGATAACAATAGATTTTTCAAACTAGTCCTTCTCTTTTTGCCCATGGGTAGGTAACCCTCTTGCATGTTACTTGTGCACTTTGGCTGAGGGTTACTAGCCATGCTTTTGTATACACACCAAAAATTGTGAAGCTCAAACTAAAGATTTCCCTATAATTTTCTTAAGAGCATTTAGTATCTTTGTGCCTTACTCTCGGCATTGATAATCAGCTATTGCTTGCACAACACTTCCCACTACAACCTAAAAGCACAACTAGCACACTAGCAAGCTAAACTACATGCATACTCGAATTAACACCAACATCGATTGTTGCCAAAGTTCAAACCTGGCTTTGATACCAATTGTCACAACCAAGAGCTGAAGCCTAGCTATCATGCAACCTTAGGTAGGAAACTACCATCCATATGCCTAAGTAAACCTTTAAATCGACTATGTGCTGTGCACTTGTGTTGGAACTCGACTAACCTCCTAGGAGTTTAAGAGAAAGCTAAGAAGGAAATGGTTAAGGCAAGAGTAGTTTATTTACTTGATGGGGTACACTTACACTTGGAACAAAGTCCCTATGCGTTCTCTACAAAGGCCTTCAAGGCTTAAGTCTCTAATGCTCACTTTCTTGCATCTTTATATTGTCACATCGTTATTGCTTATTTATCTATCTATAAATGTGAGGGAGGCTCTCTTATTTATACTTGAGCTCTTTGGCTACCTATGGCTTTAATGAATCTAAGTGTATGGCCATTAAAGGCCTTCAAGATAGTTTTAGGGTGCCTAGGCCCCAACAAAGTTGGCTAAGGCCTTTCTAGACTTCTGTTGGCTTCAAGCACCCAACTGAACCCCTAAGTCTAAAAGAGTCTAGGCACTTTCACTGGGTGCTTGTGCCTAGCAACTTCTAGAGCCTTCTTTATCTGGGCACCATAGTGCCTGGCATTGTGCTCGCTCTTAGCTCTTCTAGAACCTTTGGTGCCTACACACCTGGCTTACCTCCAAGCCTTCCTAGACCTTGCCCATGCACTTGGCCTATCTCTAGGTGGTTCTAGACCTTTGTGACTAACTGCTCGCATTATATCCTAGGGTGTTCTAGAAACTTTTAGCAAGCAATCCTTACCCCTAGCACCATCTTGCTCTCCTCAAATGTACTATTACACTCTAGCCTTGGCCTTAGCCTATACACTTGGGTAAAGTATGTGGCTTTAGGGCTTTGGTTTCAATCCTTCCTGATCTATTACCTGTACCATCTTGAGTAAGTCCCATCACACAACCCTCTTAGTCTAAGACTCATGTATGGTCCATGACACAAGCAAAAGCTACAGTTGTAAGCTTGGTCTAGCCAAGTCTCTTTGGTATTTAGTAGTCGCGTGGTCTATTATCATCAACCACAAAAAGGCCTTGGCCCAGGCAAGCCCGTGCATGTAGCCAATGTTGTCCAAGACCTAGGAACAAATTCTTAAATTGGGTAACATCCCCTTAGGGTGGTGACAGTAGAGTTTGCATATGCGGTCCCAATCGGACCAAGCATTGGTGGTGTCACGCCGTTGTTGCCGTTGGATGGCAAGGGAAGTCTTGTGGCCCTTGCTTGTGATTTTCCCTTGCCAAGTAGTTGTGGCGTGGCCTCGTATGTCATTTTTTCTATTCATCTATAAAATAATTAATTGGGTGGGTTATGGACCGATGTGCGGTGATGTTGCCATTTGTACACAATAGGCATATGAATGGTGCTATAGTTATCTATGTTGGTAGGTACCATGCTTGATGCATCAAACTGTGAACCCATCATCCTCTTTAATCAACACCCATGTAGTCATAATACCTTAGAGGCGCAATTAGGATCCTATGTAGCATAGGTAAATCAATGAAAACTAGATGTCTTACCATCCTTCATCCATCTTATGTCCTTAGGGACTATGAGTTAGACCTTAATTGTGCCCCATGTCCCAAGCATGCCACCCAAACCTTTGTGGCCACATTGGTTTACCGATATTCAATTATGCTCTCAAATGTAAAACATTTTATAGGTGCAAGCTCTTGGCCCTTGTTTATCCCAATGCTATGCATTTTTCATGCTCGACACACATGACACTTGTGCTCCTTGTGGGCTCTTTCTTTCAATCAATTAGTGCATTAAGGCCTATATGATGCCAACATCTTGAAGGAATGCTACTTGGTTGATCTTGTAGTCATATGCTTGTCTAAATGATTAAGCCATGCATGTTAAAGTATGAACTAATTTAGACTGTGAAACTAAAGATGGCTCATTAAATCAATTATAGTTTGTTTGATGGTATCTACTGCTTAAATAACTGTAGTAATTCTAGAGCTAATACGTGCAACAAACCCCAACTTCTAAAAGGGATGCATTTATTAGATAAAAGGTCAATGTGAGCTTCACTTGTTCCTCTGATGATTCATGATAACTCGACAAATCACACAACGTTTTTGCTAGTGACACATCATTCAAAATTTTGCCTTATAAACTTTTGATGGTAGGATAGTGGCCTACTATGGTAATGATGAGTGACGAAGAATTAGGGTTCAATTCCAAAGAAGAAACCTGAGAAATAGCTACCACATCCAATGAAGGCATTAGGCGCACAAATTACCTAATCCTAAGATGAGGAGGTAGTGACAATAAATAACAATTCTGAGCTTTGTGAGTCTGGTAATTGGAATAAGTACAATCTAAATCCTTTAACAAGGATCCATTAAAGAGCAAGTGTGGTGCCAACAATGGTAGAAATTTTAGCTCTAATAGCATATATTTAAATTGTTGCAATTAAGAAGCTTATAGTTAGAACTAGGTTAGGTAATCCAATCTACATCACGATGAGCATTGGTCTACTCATCCCTACTGTCGGTGATGTGTTCTTAGCTTTAAATGGCAAGGTCATTCCTCTGGCACTGTTACTTTGAAGAATTTAGAGTGCTAAAAGTAGGCCTACGCTTGTATACATTAGCATGGGATAACATTATAGGAATTTGATCCTATTGTGTTGGCTTTTAGGATCAAAGTGATGATTAATAGGGACAGTCGAGGCCATTCATATTTCATTGCCATCCACGTCTGGTTGTACTCATAACCATATTCGATTTCCAATGTGAACAACCTCTAGTTGATGGAATAATGTAGGCAAGAGAAGTCGGTAAAATGGATCTGTAACCTCAGGAAAAGGATTGGCTCTGAGGGCTAGGCATGAGGCTTTCAAACCCAAACCCATCGACTACTGGTGCATTACTTGAACTACTCCTACAGTGAGAATGGGTCACAATATACTAGTCGAGAGACAAACTAGGAACAACTCCCTTAGAAGCCTTTTCGAGCAACGAACAATCAACACAAAACTAGTACAAACAAGGGGAATCTGACTTTTTAATTAAAACAAAGCATTGTGATGGTCCTTATGGATGCTCAGGTAATGTGATTTCTACCTAGTGCTCTGAATGCCAAAGTGAAGAAATTCAACCAAGCATGGGCAAATAGCGAGAGTAAGTATGACTCTCTTAAGGTAGCCAAATACATATTCATCTAATTAGTGATGTGCATGAATAGATTAACGAGATTCTCACTATCTCTATCTACTATCTAGCAAAACTACAGCCAAGGGAACGAGCTTGGTAGAATTAGTGGGGAAAGAAGACCTTGTTAAGCTTAAATCTAGTCTGACTTTGTGAAATGACTTGAGAGGTGTAGGATAAATGGGAACCGTCAGGCAAAATTGAAATACCACTACTTTTAATGTTATTTTACTTATTTCATGAATCAGAGATGAGGCACAACCCCTTCTTTTAGACCCAAGGCCAGCCTCAATCAGTCAATTTGGGTGGAAGATGTTATCAGGTGGGAAGTTTGGCTAAGGTGGCACATCTGTTAAAAGATAATGCAGTTATTATAAGATGAGCTTGATGAGAATAAAAATCTCATATGGAATAGAAGGGTGAAAGCTCATTTCATTCTAATTTCTAGTATGAATATGAACCGTGAAAGCATGGCCTATCAATCTTTTAAACTTTTGGAATTTGAAGCTAGAGGTGTCAGAAAAGTTACCACTAGTATAATTGGCTTGTGGTAGCCAAGCATTCATAGCGACATTGCTTTTTGATCCTTTGATGTTGGCTCTTCTTATCATTATGAAGTAGAATTCACCAAGTGTTAGATTGTTCACCAACCAATAGGGGACATAAACTAGGTTTAGACCATCATGAAACAAGTTAGTTTTACCTTACTAATGATAGCATCACAATAATAATTCAACTTAGTATGAAAAGACCCATTGATTTGCACAATTGGTCATCGTGCTTGGTTAAAAAGCTGGTGGCACAAAGCTACCATGTACTGGATTATGACTGAATACCTTTCAGTTAGAATACAAGCTAGAAGCAATGCGTGTGCCTGCTGCTCGATTGTTGACCCCTAAGGGCACATGTAATAAGTGCAACCCCCATGGTGAACAAGCCACGCAGGCCTCCTTAGAGCTCAATTTCCAGCAAATGGTAGGTAGAATCCCTTACAGATGACTTAAATACGTGATGAGGTATTATAAGTGGTTGAATGGCCTTACTGCCATGATCCACTAAGATTCAGCCCTTTGTTGCTTCGACTCATCCCTTCCCCCTTAGACCCACTGAAGCCCTTTCACTTTACCTTTTTACACGATACCCCCTTAGGGTTAGGGATGAATGGTGCTCCTTATTATAACCAATTTGGTTGGGTGATGACATACCTCCTTTGGTCATTTAAGTAAATGACAACTAAATGCCCTTAGTATTTGTTACAAGGATGGGTTTGACCTAAGTGTAGGCACTTGCCTTCATTTCTATTAGCATACACTGGCCCCTAGTATGGGTTGTTGCCTTTAATGCCATCGACTAGGTCTGGCCCTCAGTTGCTATGCAAGTAATTGCATTCAACACCATTGATAGATGTCAACTTGTTTTTGCCTTAGACACTTTTAGCTAATGCTGACCCTTTTGTGCAGGATGTTGCCCCAAACACTATTGCTAGATGCTGGTGATGCTTTAGTAGGCACTTATCTTGACCACCGTTGGCACAAGTGCTCTCTTAGTGAAGGTTGTTACCTCGAACACCTTTTTAGAAGATGTGAACACTTAGTGTGACATGTGTACTATGACCTTCCAACCCAAAGCACTTGTCTATCCCTCGATCATAATTGTAATAAAATGACACTTGGTGCATATGCCATGGGCTCCAGTCTTAAGCCAAACTCCGTGTGCCAAGTCAACCTACATAACTAAAGTGGTCATCATAATTCTAGCTCCTACAAATCTGATCCTTCCAAGACTGTGTTCAGGAATGCCTGCACCTAGGTCTAACCCTGTGCTTACATTTCGATCATTAGTACCTACACTTGGGTCTGATAGTGTGCCCGTAAATCACTCACTAGCACCAATACCTAGGTCTGGCCTAATTTTGCCAAACCTGAACATCGTGCTTGAGCCTCTGGAGTCTTGATCACTACCCATACCACTATTTTGGGCTTATTCCTTATGACTTAAGCTTGCTATAGGCCTTAAGGTCTAGTCCCTTTGGCTATCGAACCCTGTCCTACTAGAACTAAGATTGCTCCTTAACTTAAAAAGAACCCTTGGGTTATCGAGACATGCTAACCCTTGGTCTTAGCACATGCTGGCCTTTTGAGCGAGGAGTTTCCTCAAACACCATTGGCATATGTTGTGCCTAACTCCACACGAGGTTATCTTGGTCTCGGGCTATGCACCATGCGCACTATGACCAAACAATAGGTGGGTTCAAGCACACTTTCATATTCCTACCATGCTAATGCTATTTTTGTGGCTCGTAAATTCATGTAAATGCTCACCAATGCCAGTACTTGGGGTTGGCTCAACTCTGCCAAACCAGAACACCACGCCTAAGCCTTTAGAGTCTTGATCACTACCAATACCATTGTTCTAGGCTAGTTCCTTGATCATTCTAGTTATTAGACCCTATCCTACTAGAATCAAAACTATTCTTTGACTTAGAGAGAACCCCTGGGCCTGGACCAACATACAGACCATGACACTTGCACATGCCTTGACAACTATTGGGACATGTTAGCCCTTGGTCTTAGCACATGCTTCAACCACCATCAACACATGTTGGCAATTTGAGTAGGCAGATCCCTTGAACACCATCAGCACATGCTGGGCTATGAACCACACAAGGGTATCCTAAGCTCGAGTCATGCATAATGCATACCATGATAAGGTAGTAGGCATGTTCTAGCACATCTTCATATTTTTACCATGACAATGGCATTTTTATGGCTTGTAAATTCATATAAGCACTCACTAGTGCCTACACCTAGGCCTGACATAATTATGTTGAATCTTAACACTATGTCTGAGCCTCTTGAGACATGATAACTGCCCATACCACTATTTTGGGCTAATTTCTCGAGACCTAAGCCTCCAGTAGGCCTTAAGGCCTAGTCTTCCTAGTTGTTGGACCCTATTTCACTAGCATCGAAACTATTCCTCAATTTAGAGAGAAGCCTTAGGCTTGGACCAGCATGTGGACTGTGATATTTACACATGACTCAACCACCATCAGGACATGTTGGCCCTTGGTCTTGACATACGCTTCGACCACCATCGATTCATGCTAGCCCTTTGCATGGGCAAATCCTTAGAACACCATCGACATATGCTGGGTCACACACCATGTAAAGGTATCTTAGGCTCAAGTTGCACACCACAATCGGGTAGTAGGTGGGTTCAGGCACATATTTATATTTCTAAAATGCCAATGTCATTTTTATGGCTTCTAAATTCATATAAACGCTCACCAACACCTGCAACTAGGGCTGGCTTAATTTTGCCAAACCTATTAGAACCTCTCAAGTCTTGATCATCGTTAATATGACTATTCTAGGCTTGTTCCCTATAACTTGGGCCTTCAATAAGCATCAAGGCTTAGTCATCTTGGTTGTCAAACCTTATCCCCTTAGAACCATAATTGCTCCTTAACTCAGAGAGAACCCTTAGGCTTGGAATAGCCCATAGACTATGACACTTGCATATGCCTCGACCACCATTAAGACATGTTAGCCTTTGGTCTTGGCACATGTTGGCCCTTTGTGTAGGAAGTTCCCTTGAACACAATTTACACATGATGGTATCCTAGGCCCAGGCTATATAACATTTGCACCATAACCAAACAGTAGGTGGGTTTAGGCACATCTTCATATTTGTGCTATGCCAATGCCATTTTTATGGCTTCTAAATTCATATAAGTGCCCACCAATACTAGTACCTAAGGTTGGCTCAATTCTACTAAACTAAAACACTATGTTTGAGCCTTTAGAGTCTTGATTACTACTAATACCACTATTCTAGGCTAGTTTCCTATGACCTTGGCCTTAAATAGGCATCTAGGCTTGGTCTTTTTGGTTATGAGACCCTATCTCCCTAGAACCAGAACTACTTATTGACTTAGAGAAAACCCTTAACTTGGACCAACATGCGAACCGTGAGACATGCACATAACTCAACCACCATTGAGACATATTGGCCCTTGCTCATGGCACTTGTTTCAACCATCATCAGCACATGTTGGCCCTTTGTATAGGTAGTTCCCTTAAACACCATTGGTACATGCTAGGTTGCACACTACACGTGGGTACCACAATTGGGCAGTAAGTGCGTTTAAGCACATCTTCATGTTTTTGCCATGCCAATGCCATTTTTATGGCTTGTAAATTCATATAAGTGCTCACTAGCACCTACGTTTGAGGTAGGCTCAATTTTGCCAAACTAAAATATCATGCCTGAGTCTCTTGAGTCTTAATCACTTTCAAAACCACTATTTTAGGCTATTTCCTTATGACCTAGGCCTCTAATAGGCCTCAAGGCCTAGTCACCTTGGCTATTGGACACTGCCCTTTAGAACCAAAACTACTCTTTGACTCGAAGAGAACTTCTAGGCCTAGACCAATATGTAGACCATGACACATGCACAAGCCTCGACCACCATCAAGACATGTTGGTCCTTGGTCTCAACACATATTATCCCTTCATGTGGGTAGTTTTCTTGAACACCATTAGCACATGCTAGGTCTTACACCATGCAAGGGTATCCTTGGCCCGAGCCATACACCATACGCAACGTGATCGGGCAATAGGTGGGTTCATCTTCATACTTTTCCCATGCCAATGCCATTTTTATGGCATGTAAATTCATATAACAGTCCCATAAGCATTCGTGCAAAGTTTCAAGGCATGATGACTCATTTTTTTTTCATGATTTTTAGATTTTTTTGTAGTTTGAGAATTTTTGAAATTTTTTTAGAAGGAGTTGTGGCCCCAAATTTGGTATGCATGATCCTTGTATATTTATTGGCATCCACACAAAAATTCAACTCAGAAATCTAAGTGTAGAAGATTTTGTGGCCATTTGAAAAAGGTATCCTCATTTCAAACAATTGAATGGCTACTAGCCATAAACTTGTAAAAGCTCTTATGCTATTTACGGGGTGTGAGCAGTTGAGGTTGCTTGGGAGATAGGGGCAAATATAAGCACCAAAGGCTAGCAGCCATTGCAAATTATGTGTGCACACCCCCAGCCTTTATCCCTCAATCATTAGAACCCTCAATACCACCGGTCAAGTTTTCTGACAATGATTCACCAATGGTGCCCTAGGCAAAAAAAAGTGGCAGTAGCACATGCTTGAGCCCAGTGTGTGCATCATTACCCAAAATCAAATTTTAGCTAAGGCCTTCACCATCATCAGTACATGCTGATGCATGGAGCGAGCACAAGCCTTAACTATCATTGGCATAAGTTGGCCTTTGGTATGGGCATTTGCCTTGACCACCATTGGCACTAGTTGGCCTTTGATGTGGGCACTTATCTTGACCACCATCAATAAATGCTAGCCCTTGGTGTAGGCACATGCCTCAATTAGCATCAGACGAAGATGGCCTTCATGAGGGCAGTTACCTCAAACACCATTAATAAATGCTAGGCCTTGGTGCCGACACATGCCTTAACCACCATTGGCATATATAGACCCTTGGTGTGAGATATGTCTATTTGAAAAAAATATCCCTATTTCAAACACTTTAATGTCTACTGCTATCATATCTATAAAATTTCGTATGCTCTTTATGAGGTGGTTGTTCAGGTGTCCCCTCTCCCTTCCACTGAGAGAGTAGGTATACGTGATGGGCCTCTCAATGCATACATCCACGATAATGTCCATGGGGTAAAATCTAAGCTATGCATGCTTTTTGACAATATTATCTAGAGATTGGTTGCTTTGGTGACCCGTTAGAGCCCATAGCCCTAATCGATTGGCATGCACTCAAAAAAGGTCGAGCTCAAGCTTGCACCTACAATTGATGCTGCCCATACCCTAAGACTAAGTTCTTGAATCGGGTAATGGCTCCTTGGGGTGCTATAAGTAGAAGCTACGATTGCAGGCTTGGTCTGGCCAAGTCTCTCAGGTATTGACAATAAAGTTTGCATGTGTAGTCTTGGCTAGACCAAGCATTGGTGGTATTATGCCATTGTTACATGTTGGATGGCATAGGCAGTCTCATGGCCCTTGTTTGTACTTTTCCTATGCCGAGTGGTTGTGGCGTGGCCTCGTGCATCATTCCTTTACTTACTCATTAAGTAATCGATTAGGTAGATTATGGACCAGTATGCATGGATGCTGCCACTTGTACACAATAGGCATATGAGTTGTGTTATGGTTGTATGTGTTGGTAGGCTTCATGCTCGATGCATTGAACTATCAACCCATCATCATCTTCAATCTCCCTTCATGTGGTCATCATACCCTAAAGGTACGATTGAGATCCTATGCTGCATACCTAAATTGATGGAAACTAGATGTCTTTTCATCCCTCATTCACATTGTGTCCTTAAGGGCTATGGGTCATACCTCAATCATGCCCCATTTACCAAGTGTGCACCCAAACCCCCATGGCTGCACTTGACCTGTCATCCTTTTCAATCTCCCCCCATATGGTCATCGTACCCTAGGGGTGCGATTGGGATCCTATGCTACATGCCAAATCGATGGAAACTAGATGTCTTGCCATCCTTTATCTACCTTGTGTCCATAGGGGCTATAAGTCAAACTTCAATCATGTCTTATGTCCTAAGTGTGCCACCCAAGCTCTTGTGGCCACATTGGTGCATTAATGTTCGATCATGCTCTTAGATAAAGAACATTTTATGGGTGTGGGCCTTCGGCCCTTGTTCATCTAATGATATGCATTTTACATGCTTGACACACATGACACTTGTGCTTTATGTTGGTTCTCTCTGTTGCTCAGACAGTGAATTAAAGCCCATACGGTGCCAATGTCCCAAAAGAATGCTACCTAGTTGATCCTACTAATGTCATATACTTGTCTCAAAGATTAAGCCATACATGTGTAAGTATAAACTAATACAGGTTGTGAAATTGTGAATGGCTCGTTAAATCAATTATAGTTTGTTTGATGTTATCTATTTCTTAGATAAGCGTAATAATTCTTGAGCTAATATGTGCAACAAACCCTAATTTCTCAAAGGGATGCATTTATTACATAAACGGGCAAGTGGGCTTTGCCTATTGCTATAATGATTCGTGATAACTTGACAGATCGTATAGCCTTTGTGCCGACGATGCGTCATTCAAATTTCAACCCTATCAACTTTCGATGGTAGGATGACAGAGAATTAAGGTTTGACTCCAGAGAGAGAGTTTAAGAAACAACTACCACATCCAAGGAAGGCAATAGGCATGCAAATTACCCAATCTTGACATAGGGCGGTAGTGACAATAAATAATAATACTAGGCTCTATGAGTCTAGTAATTAGAATGAGTACAATCTAAATCCCTTAATGATGATCCATTAGAGGGTAAATTTGGTGCCAGCAGCTACGATAATTTCTATTTCAATAGCATCATTTAAGTTGGTGCAATTAAAAAGCTCATAGTTGGAACTAGAGTTGGGTCATCTGGTCTGTCTCACGATAAGCATCGATCTACTTATCCCTATTACCAGTGATGCACTCCTGGACTTAACTAGCTGAGTCATTCCTCTGATGCTATTACTTTGAAGAAATTATAGTGCTTAAAGTAGGCCTATGCTTGTATACATTAGCATGGGATAACATCATAGGATTTCAATCCTATTGTGTTGGCTTTCAGCATTGAAGTATTGATTAATAAGGACAATTGAGGGCATTCATATTTCATAGTTAAAGATGAAATTCCTAGATTTATTAAAGATGAACAATTGTGAAAGCATTTGCCAAGGATGTTTTTATTAAATAAGAATGAAAGTTAAGGGCTCCAAAATGATTAGACACCATCCTAGTCTCAACCATAAATGATGCTGACTAAGGATCGATGAATGTTACTTTTAGAACTTTGTTAATACCATATGAGAAATCAAAGACTTTAGGTTTTGGGGGGAGTATGGTCACTAGGTTGAAACTTAAAGGAATTGATGGAAGGGCACCACCAAGAGTGAAGCCAGCAACTCAATTTAACATAACAAGGGGAAACTTACTAGGTCTAGACTTTGTAAAGATTAATAGACTAAGAACACTTTCTAGATTTTATGGGTAATGGTGCATGGTCGTTCTTAGTTGGTGGAACAATTTGTCTGGTAAATTCCATTAACAAATAACACCTTAGCCTATTAACTAGCTATATAGAGGTGATCTTTTATAGCTAGTTTTTTAAAGGGACTACGACCTCCTAGGCCAAGAAGTTTGAGGCAATAATAGGTCTTTGATATTTTGGGCCGCATGCACACTAATGATGTATTTCAATGAGTCTATAACCTTAGTCAACAAGCTCGAGTAATCTTTAAAATTTCATCATGATGAGGATTGATCATTGCAATTGTTGGTTTTCAACAAGGAATTCCTAGTAAGCATGAGTCATCAGCTTGCATTGACTACGTCCTTGCCCTTTGTACAACCACCCATTGCTCCTACCGATTGAATGGTCTAGTAAAGTGTTTGGATTGTGATGATGTGGATGGTTTGCTATTCATGATGTCACGAGAAGTCCACTAAACCTTATCATTTAGAGAAAGGATAAGTCATAACAAGGGTTCCATAGGTGGATCTACAAAAGGATCATTATCAAAACTAGCTCAACAAATGACCTGTGAATGCATTAATGAAACATCAAGAGGGTGATAGTGCCTTCATGCCCTGAGCCCTTTCTGACCTTAAACATGCATAACGGTCAATTCATTTTGGCTCTTTGGCAAATGAAAAGATCGACATCATCACTCATGGTTGAAGAACAAACCTCTGGTGTGAATCATGCCAATGAACTAGAATTAAAAAGAGCATGTGTGCCATTGCCATCCTATTTGCAGTACATGCACGGGCGATACTATGGCTCTTTTTGTCATGAAAAACCAAAACGACTCTTGGTAATGGATATCTCCACTCTTGCATTGATGAAGAATGTAATGAAATATGATACTTGGTGTGAGTTACGGAATCTTGTGAACCATCAAGTCTTTGAATGCAAGTTATGCCATAAGCCATTAGGCCAAGGCACGTCTACCTAGGTGTGAGGGTGGAAGGTGGCCTCTTGTGATCTCATCGATCGTGGTTGGCCCAAAAGTGAGTCCCCAACAATGATAGCACTATGACTATTAGTGGTAAAGTTCACTATATGCCTTGTCTCTAGTGATGCATGCTCATTGTCCATCCGGACCCCATCAAACCCTCTGTATTGCTCAATCGATTCTTGCATCACAACCCCAAGTCAGGCAAGATTACCCACTAAGTTTAAGCATATTAATAAGCAAAGGATTCCCTTATAATGGTGAGTGAATCAAGAAAGGTCCAGCTTGAGAATTGGGCACACTTAGTGTCTGAATTATAGTTCGGATAAACATCTTCAACAGCGAACTAAGCCCAAGTCCACTAGAAAGGGTCACCATAAAGGGTGAGTGCCCTGTTGTGCCTGGACCTCGTTGCACCATGAGGCACTATCTATGAGTTAGGTTGTTTAAGAATGCAACCCCAATCAACTGGTAAATTTCATCCAAGGCTAAATACAAGTAAGAAACCGATAATGAACAAGTACCATGAAGAAGATGAAAAGGACTTTGAAAAAAGTTCAAAAAGTGCATTAAATTATTATGAGGGAAATAGATGGGAGCCAATGATGTGCTCCTATTAGATGTGAAACAACGAGAGCTAGTCCACCAATTGGTTTGGGGTATAGACTAACATAGGTTGCAATAGTAGCCAAAGCTCGAGCTTTTGATATGCCCATGGAGACATCGTCACAATGATCATGGAATACAACACGTACTATCTTAGCATGCCTCAAGCCTGCATGCTCCCTTTGTCAGCCTGTAAGCTCCCCATCCGACCCATCTTTGTAGACATCTCAATTTGTCTGAGGTTTTACCTGTTGTTGCTAATTAAAAAAATAAATAACGAAAAATAAAAAAAGAAAAAAATAGGTGGTTGAATTTGTGTGAAATTGTTTGATTGGACTGTAAAGTTTGAGTTGGGTTTAAGGTTTGACGTTAGAATTTAAAAGGAATCAAAATTCTTTTTGGTTTAGGGTTTTCTAGATTGAAACCCTATAAATATAGACCTACATCAAGCCTAAAAAAAAATATACAGAGATCAAAGATAAAAAAAACATACATGAAAGTAGTTATAAGGTATTAAATTTTTAGGGAAATTTTGGTTTGAAAAAAAGTTTTTTTGAAGAAATTTTCTAGAAAAATCCAGATTCTGGTGAAAGTTTCCAGTGAGATTCATCTTTTTCGACAAAGAAATCTAGATTTCGGCAATATTTTGGTAGGTTTTGTAGATTCTAGCAAACTTTTAGTGACTTAACCCAGATTCTGGCATGAATTTATAGAATCTAGTAAAGATTCAACTAAAGTTCATCGAGGGCTTGAGAGGGAATAGAGAAAGAAAAAAGAGGAGAAAAAAGGATAAGGAGAAATCTAAGGAAAAAGAGGATTTTTTGCCTTTTATACCCCACTGAAACGACATCGTTTTGGCATTTAACTCAGCCTAAGACCCATGCATTTTACCTCCTAAAGGTTCGACCTATAGTGCTGATCCACTTTTGACCCACATTCCAGCCAAGCCCTTTCGCTGAGCTGAGCTACATCATGCTACCAAGCCATGTCTCTAGAATCGTTCCAGCTACCAAGTCGAGCCGATCCTATTTGTTTTTTAATTATTTTATTTATTTATTTATTTAGTTATTTTATTTATTTTTAAAGTATTTTTGCATGTTTAAATTTTAAAAAATATTATAGAGTTTTTTTTTATTTTTTAGAATAAATAATAATTACCCAATGATGGAATAATTAAAAATTTCAAATGGTAAATTTCTAAGAAATTCCTAGGTGAGAAATTTTTTCTAAATTTGTCTCAAATGGTGGAATAATTTAGATAAAATTTCAATAATAATAATTAATATTTTATTTTCAATTTAAAAAAATAAAAAAATAAAACTTTTAATAAAACTTTTTGGAATTAAATACCAATTAGCCAATATTGAAGATTTTAGAAATTTTAAATGGTAAATCTTTTAAGAAATCTCTAGGTGAGAAATTTCTCTATATTTGTCCCAAATGGTGGAATAATTTAGATGAAATTTCAATAAAAGTAATTGTATTCTTTTTCAAATAAAAATTTTGATTGAAAATATTTAACAGTTATCCAAAGACGAGAATCTTTGAAATTTCAATGGTAAATTTCCTAAGGAATCTCTAGATGAGAAATTTCTTTAAATTTGTCGCAAATGGTGGAAGAATTTAAATGAAACTTCAAAAAAAAATTAATTGTCATATTTTCTTTAAAAAAAAAAGAATTTCTAAATTAAACCAAATGGTGGAAAATTTAGAAAAAAAAAAGTAAAATAAATTCTAATGATGAAATTCTTAGTAATTGCAAATTAATGATTATCTAACAAATTTTTAGGTGAGAAGATATTTCTAATTTGGCCCAAATAGTAGGATAATTAGATATATTTTCAATAAAAAAACCAAAATAAGAAAAGGATTAAACCTTTTTCTAATGACCGAGTCTCTTCAAGAAAACAAATGGGATTCATGAATACTCTTGAAGAGGGAATATTTTTAAGAGTACAACCAGATTGATGGAGAAATTGTAATAATTATTTTCAATATTAAATTTAAGACCATTAGAATCAAGACCTTAGGATAATTTAAAATAAAATGGTACCATCCTTTGCATGGGCATGTAGGGATGCTATAACTTTTCTCATATGTAACTGAACTCCTAAACCCTGTTCTGATTAGTAGACCAAAACCTATTCTTTTATGGACTCTTGGTCAAGCTTAGGGGCTTCTTAAAAGGATAGATTCATTAGGTGGCCAATAACACCTAGTTAAAAAAGATTTGTGGTGACTCCTCTTGTTAAGTCTAGCTATAGATTTACAGATCTAGATGTTATAATAGTTTGGCAACTCTACTAGAGATTATGTTGAGAGTCAAGCCATAAACTTTAAATTTATCCTATTCTTTGAGCTAATGGTTTTACATTGTAAAGATTACGTTATTTGTTTACTAACATTTTTTTCTTTTATTTTATGTATGGGGTTTGAAACCTATATGTTCCCTTAGACACACTACCACATGCATTTGTATTACAAGAGCTCCTTACCTGAGCTCCATCCCTTATAGGAAAGAGTAAAGTACCTACACTCTCGTGAGATGATAATCTTCGCAATGGCTAGTGAAATGCTCCCACTCAAATTTAATCATTTATGTTGGTATCCTGTGATAGGAGAAGATTCGAATGTCTTACTAGTCTGTGATGGATAATGATATAAGAAACAATTTAGGAACCTTTAGTGGTCAAAATCACTAAACCTCACATATAATCTACACTTAAGAGGCAAGCCGTAAGATAGAACCATTCCTACCCGATGATAGATGTACCTCAAAATGAGGACACAAAAAGGAACATTTTATGATCTAACCATTTTGTTTGTTTGACTTTATGCATTTACATTATTTTAATTAGTGTTTGCATTAGCATTTAATTCCATGCATCATTTTCATTCTCATATTTAACATTGTGCATTTGCATCATATAGGAAATATTTGCCACATATTAGTTATTGATAAATCAGATCTCATACCTGCATAATATTAGTACATTCCATTCACACATTAAAAAACCAAACATAAACTATAGCATTTCTAATAATAATGCAATTATGGTACTTAAGGTTCAAGGATAGCTCCACCAAGCAAGAACCCCACACAATCAACTAATCAATACAATACAAGAGCTCAAGCTAGACAAATGGAACAAAAAAATTCCATTCATCTCAAGAAGATAGAAAAAGCTTAAGTGAGGCTTGAAAATGAGTTGAGTAAGATTTTGGAGGCTTTGAACAACTTAAATAAAGGAAAGGGAATAAAAGAAAATACTAGTCAACAAGACCATCCATCATAAGAGGTGATTGCCCTCTGTACCCTCCTAATTTAACGTCATAACAAGCCCAATCTATACAAGATGCACTACTACAACAATTCACATACCTTATAGGGTATACATACTTCAGAATGCCATCAGCTTCAAATTTGGGGCATTACCAGAGCTATATAAATCCTGTCTTTACTAAAAAAGTAGTGGAACCGATTCAGGTGCCTGATCTAGATGATCCAAAAGAAAAAAAAATTAACACCAAAAAGGGGTGAGTTGCTAGAGGACTCAATAGTTAAAGGAAAGATGCATATGCTTGAGAAAAAGTTGTGAACAATAGAAGGAATTGATTTTTATGGTTCTGTGGATGCTGTTAGGATTTATTTAGTCCCAAATGTTGTTATTCCTCTGAAGTTCAAAGTACTAGACTTTGAAAAATACGATGGTACAAAATGTCCAAAGATCGATACTACTATGTACTACCAAAAAATGGCTACTCATGCTAATAATGAGAAGCTGTTAATGCATATATTCTAAGACAGCCTTACCAGCTCTGCTGCTAGATGGTATATCCAGCTAGACTAAACTTGCATTCAATCTTGGAGTGATAGGCCCACAACTTAATTAGTTAATATTAGCATATCATAGATTTATCTCTTGATTGCCTTTCTTTGTAGAATATGGAGAAAAAGGCAATTGAATCATTCAAAGAACATGCCCAAAGGTGGAAGGATAAAACTATTCAAGTGCAGCCTCCTCTAACTAAGAAAGAGATCACAGTGTTGTTTGTCAACATTTTAAAATCTCTCTATTATGAAAAGTTGATAGGGAATGCAACAAAAAATTTTGCCAACATGGTGATCTCGGGCAAAATCATTGAGAATGCCATTAAGTATGGCAAGTTGAAAGGAGAAGAAGCTTTCACCAAGAAAGCACCCAAAGAAAAAAACTAAAGCTTAAGCTATAGGTTTTGAGAAATAATAGTTTAGGGGTTATCAACCTTATCCATCATAAGTTTACTCCAGATACTACTTTACAGTGAATAATATCTCACCCTATCCATATTAGCCTACCACATAACCATCTTACCCACCAACATATTAGCCTACTTTTAGACCCTAAACTACCATGTATTGTCCTAACACTTAACCTCCCACAAGATCTCAGATCCATCCTACTAGCCCAATAAATCATTCACGAGAATTACGAACTACTCGAGAAAAACTTGTATTTGACCCAATCCCCATAACTTATATAGAATTGTACCAAAAGCTTTATAATAACCACTTGATTGCCCCAGCCATCTGAAGCCACTCAAGCCACCTTATCCTAAGTTGTATGATCCTACAGCTCATTGTGATTACCACTATGAAATTGTAGGTCATTCCATTGACAATTGCATTGCCCTAAAGCATAAGGTGCAACGATTGATCAAAGATGGAATGATAAACTTTGATACTGAAGGGATAGCAACACCTAATGTTAGTAGCAATCTTTTGCCTAACCACAATGTGAATGCTTTAAGTAAGGGTTGAGAGCGTCATGTGAAAAAGAAAGTGGAAGAAATCAAGCATTCTCTTAGTTAGCTATTTGATGCTTTGTATAAAGTTGACATAATATAGCCAAGGAGTTCATGTAATTATCATTGAGTATATGTATCAGGTAAAAGCTACAAGTACCATAGTGAGGTAATTGGCCATTCTATTGAAACCTATGAACAATTTTGCCAAAAGGTACAAAAGCATATGGATTCTTATCAAATTGAGTTTTGTGAAGAAGAGAAGACTTCAAGAAGTGCTGAGTTGTCCATTCATGCAATTGAAGATGAAAATAGCATTAACAAGAAATGTTGGTCCACCTTGTCTACCAATGTATGAGCTGAATAGTTGGAGCATCATCGAAATGATTGCTATCCTTGAGATCGATTCAATGTAATTGTACATCCTAATAGTTTATGCCCAAAAACATTAGGATGATATTTTATGCATATGCCATTTATTCATTATTATTTCAATAAAGATTAAGAATGATGCATTTTCATTAATTTCTTCTATTGCTCTCATTTTCCATTTTCTTCACGCATCTTGCTAGTATATCTAATTTCATTCAATTTCAGGTCCTTAAATTAACATGAGGATAATCATGATAACAATCAAAGGGTTAATTTTAAAAATTTGATTAACACTTATGAACTTGATAGTGAAGATGGTTGAGGAATATGCCCTTCTTTCAGACCTAATGAGATTAATTGAGCAAGAAAATAAACCAATTGAGCCTCGTTATGAGGTAACTAAAATGGTGAACTTAGGAGATGATAAGAATAAGAAATAGGTTAAAATTGGCACCTCACTTTCATTGACAAATAGATAAAGATGGGAAAACCTATTCTAAATATTTGTAGATGTATTTGATTAGTCTTATCAGGATATGTCTAGGCTTAACATAGAAATAGTGGAAAGTAAATTGCCCCTAAAGCTAAAATGTAAACCAGTCCAATAAAAACTAAGGTGAATGAAGCTTGAGATGCTGTTAAAGATTAAAAAATAAGTTAAGAAGCAGTTTGATGCAAGTTTTCTACAAGTGGCTAAGTATCCAGAATGGGTAGCCAACATAGTACCAATCATTAAGAAACATGGGAAGGTGTGAATGTATGTAGATTATTTGACTTGAATTGGGCTAACCCAAAAGATAACTTTTCTTTACCTTATATTGACACACTGGTGGACAATATGGCCATGCATTCTATGTTTTCCTTCATGGATGGGTTCTCAGGGTATAATCAAATAAAGATGGTTAAAGATGACATGGAAAAAACTACTTTTGTGACTTTATGGGGTACATTTTGCTATAAAGTTATGCCTTTTGGTTTAAAGAATGTTAGGGTAACATATCAAAGAGCCATGGTAACACTCTTCCATAACATGATGCACAAAGAGATCAAGGTGTATGTAGATGATATGATTACAAAATCTCATGAAGACACAGATCATGTCACCAACCTTAAAACATTGTTTGAAAGGTTGAGAAAATTTCAACTTAAGCTGAACTCGACCAAGTGTACATTTGGGGCAAAGTTAAAAAGGTTGCTAGACTTTGTGATCAGTGAAATAGGGATTAAAGTCAATCCAAACAAAATACGAGCTATTTAAAATTTCTCACCTCTAAGCACACTAAAAGAAGTTTAAGGTTTTTTTGGTAGATTGAACTACATTTCTCGATTCATTTCTCAGCTTACCTATAAGTGTGATCCCATTTTTAAGCTTTTTCGTAAGAATAATCTTAAAGAATGGAATGAGGCATGCCAAGAGGTTTTTGATAAAGTTAAGCAATACTTGTCAAATCTCTAGTGCTGGTGCTATCTGTTCCAAAAAGACTTTTAATCTTATACCTAATAGTGTACAAGAAGTCAATGGGATATGTTGGGATAACAAGATGAGTCTACAGAAAAAAATAGCTATTTACTACTAAGTAAAAAGTTTATAGAATATGAGTCCAAGTATTCTTCTTTAGAGAAAATGTGTTATGCATTAGCTTGGACTGCCAAAAGATTCAGATAGTTTATGCTTTATCATATTACTTGGCTTATAGTGAAACTGGATCCAATCAAATATATCTTTAAGAAGCCCTCATTATCTGAAAGAATTGCTAGATGGTAAGTGATGCTTTTAGAATATGACATCATGGATATATTCTTTATAATCGTGTTTCTCACTAATCGTGCTACTAAAGATTATAAGCTAATAAAGTTAAAATTTCCTAATGAAGATTTGATTGCTATTTCCTAACTTGAAAAAGAGAGGCATAATGAGAAATGTTGGAGAATGTACGTTGATGGAGTTACAAATGCCTTGGGACATGGAATTGGAGCAATTTTTATTTTTCTAGAAGAATGCCATTATTCTATAACAATGGGGTTAAATTTCAATTGCTCAAATAACATTGTTGAATATAAGGCCTATGTCATGGGTTTACAAGCTACTATAGACAGAAACGTTAGAGCATTAAAAGTGTTTGGGACTCAACGCTAGTTATATATCAATTGAAAGGAGAACAAAAGATAAGAGATTCAAAACTCAATCTACTATCATAAGTATATTTTAGAGTTGATCAAGCAGTTTGAAGATATTTAGTTTGATCATGTGCCTTGTGAGAAGAATTTGATTACTGATGCCTTGGCTATTATGGTAGCAATGATTTGAATAAATGATAATACTTATATTCAGCCCATCAAGCTAGATGTTAAGAATATGCCAATTCATTATTCTAATGTAAAAGGGGAGAAAGATGGAAAACCATGGTATTATGATATATTGTAGTACATTAAGAATCAATAATACCCATACCAAGCAACTGAGAATGATAAAAAAGTTATCCGAAGACTAGCTATAAGTTTCTTCCTAGATGGAGATGTCTTATATAAAAAGAGTCGTGATCAAGTATTATTGAGATATATAAATGCTATTGAGGTGAGAAAAATTATTAAAGAAGTGCATGATGGAATATATGGGGCACATGCAAATAAACATATGATGGCAAGATAGATCATGAGAGCAAGGTACTATTGATTAACAATGAAGAATGACTGCATTGACTATGATCAAAAATTTCATAAATGCCAGATCTATGCTTATAAGATCCATGCTCCACTGACTACTTTACATGTTTTGGCACCACTTTGACCATTCTTTATGTGGGGCATGGATGTCATTAGTCCTATTACCCCAAAGGCTTCTAATGGGCATAGGTTCATTTTCATGATGATAGATTATTTCATGAAATGGGTGGAAGTAGCTTCAATTGAATGTGTGACATGATCTTACTCTGCAAGTTCATAAAAAGAGAGATCATTATAGATATAGATTTCCAAAATGAATCATTTTAGATAATGCAAAAATTTGAATAGTAAGATGATGCAGGAAATATATGCTCAATATAAGATCAACCATCATAATTTGGTACCATACCACCCAAAAATGAATGGGGTAGTGGAGGTGACAAACAAGAATATAAAAAGAATTCTTGAGAAGATGACCGAGACTTATGAAGACTCTCATGAAAAGTTACCATTTGTACTGCATGCTTATTGAACATCAATGTGTACCTCTACTAGAGCAACACCATTTTTCTTGGTCTATAGGATGGAAGCTGTATTACTAATGGAAGTAGAAATCCCATCCTTGAAAATTCTAAAGGAGTTTGAATTGGAAAAAGGTTGAATGGGTTTGAGAGCATTACGAGTAGTTGAATTTCATTAAAAAAAAGATGTTGACAGCACTATGCCATGGTCAGTTATATCAGAGAAGAATAATGAGAGCTCATAATAAAAAAGTTTAACTTTATTGTTTTTAAGAAAGGGAGTTGGTTTTGAAATGAATTTTTCTAAGCTAGCATGATAATATAGGAAAGTGAACTTCGAATTGAGAAGGGCCACATGTAGTGAAAAGAGCTTTCTTAGGTGAAGCATTAATATTAGCAAAGATGGATGGAGATGATTTGCTTAATCTTATAAATTCTAATGCGATGAAGAAATACTATGTTTAAAAGAAAAAAGAAGAAAAAAAAAAGAAAAATGAAAAAAAAGATGAGTCAAATTGAAAACCCAAATGGGCAGTTTAAGTCAAAGAGGTTTATTTAAGTTGAAAATTTGAAAAAGTGGCTTAGATAAGGGGCTACAACATTGAATTTAAGAATTCATCAACATACAGGCTAGCATGCTCTGATGAGCTCTAAGTTGTCAGGTGCATTATGTGACTGATTTTTTAAAAAATCTTCAAGATATGTTATCATGATTATTTGATTATTTATTTTAGGCATTGTTACCCCATACCCATCTTTGTATCCATTCTTTCTTGTTAATGACCAAAGTTGTTCTACCATTTCATTTCATTCCTTGTGCCTCTCTTTTGTTGACTATTTTCTATCTACTCCTAATCCATCCCTTGGATTTTCCTTTAAATATCTTGTAATGGAAAAAATGTGTGATTGCAATTTTTACTTTTTGAAATTGAAATAATGATTGATAAATGAATAATGGCATGAAAAATTTCTATATTACCTTGGAAAGTTTGAGAGTGATAAAGGCAAATATGAAATGTTCAGTTCCTAGTAAGGACATTAAATTTAGGGAAAAAAAGATTTCTTTAATAAGAAAATATGAGAGTTAAATGAGAGGGATGATTGAAAATTAAATCGATTTGGTCTTAGTACTTGAAGATTGAAGAGTTCAAGATCCAAGGAAAAAGCTTGAGAAACTTAAGTACTACAATTGAAAAAAAATTAATTAATTGAAATTTGCATAGCATGCATTGCATTTCTGAATGGCTAGTGCATAGTATGCATTGTATTTGAGAATGTCTAGTGCATGAATTTAGGAAGTAGCGATATTTCTAGATCCCACATGGAGAAGATATATATGAAGGCTTTCTAATGAAAGAATTCCAAATTCTCATTTGAAAAAAAAAAAAGACCTCTGAGGTAAGGTTCTAATCCTTAGAAAAAGGTATTTCTAAATATTAGGAACGATTTGTAAAACCTATGAGCATAATCTCCTGTAATTTATTCTAATGATTTATAAGACCTCTAGACATGATTTTTAGGGAGCTTTATTTTCTAAGTTGTTGAGCCTCTGTTTATGGGAGCCTTATTTACTTTTCAAAATTGTTGAGCCTCTGTTTAGGGGAGCCTTATTTACATTTCAAAAGTTGTTGAGTCTCTATTTAGAGGACCCTTATTAACTTTATTAAAAGTTATTGAGCTTCTACCTAGGGGAGCCTTATTTACTTTATCAAAAGTTGTTGAGTCTCTGCTTAAAAGTGCCTTAGTTATTTTTAAAAGTCGTTAAGCCTTTGCTTAAAGGAGCTTTATTTATTTTCAAAAGTTTTTGAGCCTCTATTTAAAGGAGCTTTATTTACTTTTTCAATTCATTGGGCCTTTGTTTAGAGGAGGTTTATTTATTTACTTTTTTTAGTCATTGAGCCTCTGTTTAGAGGAGCCTTATTTATTTGTTTAGAGGAGCTTTATTTAATTTTCAAGTCATTGAGCCTTATTTATTTGTTTATAGGAGCTTTATTTCTTTTTAAAAGTCATTGAGCCTCTGTTTAGAAGAGCTTTATTTATTTTCAAAAGTTGTTGAGCCTCTTCTTAAAGGAGTTTTATTTATTTTTTAGAACTTGTTAAGCTTCTACTTAGAAGAGCTTTATTTATTTTTCAGAAGTCGTCGAGCCTTTATTTAGAGGAGACTTATTTAATTTTTTTCAGAAGTCATTGAGCCTCTGTTTAAAAGAGTTTTATTTATTTTTTTCAGAAGTTGTTGAGCCCCTGCTTAAAACAACTTTATTTATTTCTTAAAGTGTTAAACCTCTATTTAGAATAGTTTATATGTTATTCAAGAAATCTTAGTATGCTAAGAAAAAAAAAGAAAAAAGAAAAATGTGTCGAGTTTATTCTTGATTGGGTTGTCTGCATCTTTTCACAATTCTTGTTTCACAAAAAATACGTAAAGAGGGGCAATTATAGACATCCCAATCTATCCAGGGTTCTACTTATTACTATTAATTAAAAAAATAAATAATGAAAAATAAAAAAAAAGAAAAAAAAAAACTAGGTGGTTGAATTTGTGTGAACTCATTTGATTGGACTATAAAGTTTGAGTTGGGTTTAAGGTTTGAAGTTAGAATTTAAAAGGAGTCCAAATCTAGTTTGGTTTAGGGTTTTTTGGATTGAGACCCTATAAATACAAACTTGCATCAAGCTTAAAAAAAAAACACATAGAGAGATCAAAGAAATAAAACATACATAAAAGCAGTTAAAAGGTATAAAATTTTTAGGGAAATTTTTAGTTTGAAAAAAAGTTGTTTTTTGGAAATTTTTTGAAAAAATCTAGATTTCAACGAAAGTTTCTAGCAAGATTCATCTTTTTCAGTGAAGAAATCTATATTCTGGTGATATTTTGGTGGGTTTTATAGATTTTGGCAAACTTTCAATGACTCAACCCAGATTTTGACCTAAATTTTTAAAATCTGGTGAAGATTCAACTGGAGTTCATCAGAGGTTTAGAGAGAGAATAGAGGAAAAAAAATAAGAGAGATGGAGAAGGAGAAATTTGAGGAAAAGGATTTTTTGCCATTTATACCCCATCAAAACAAGTTCATTTTGGCATTTAACTTAGCCCAAGATCCGTGCATTTTACTGCTGGAGGTCTAATCCGTAATGCTAACACTGCTTTTGACACGCATTCTAGTTGAGTCCTTTAGCTAAGCTAAGCTACATTGAGCTACCAAGCCATGTCTCTGGAGCTGCCATCTATGTCTATAGCAAAGCCGTTCCAGTCATCAAGCCGAGCTGATCTTGTTTAGTTATTATTTAGTTATTTTATTTATTTTTAAAGTATTTTTGCATGATTAAATTTTAAGAAAAATTAGAGAGTTTCTTTTTTAAAAAATTTTGAGAATAAATAATAATTATCCAATGATAGAATAACTAGAAATTTCAAATGATAAATTTCTAAGAAATTTCTAGGCGAAAAATTTTTGCTAAATTTGTGTCAAATAATGGAATAATTTAGATAAAGTTTCAATAACAATAATTTATTTTTATTTTTATTTTTTAAAAAATAAAAATAAAAAATTTAATAAAAATTTTTGGAATTAAATATTAATTAGCCAAGGATGAGATTCTTAGAAATTTTAAATGATAAATTTTTTAAGAAATCTCTAGGTGAGAAATTTCTCTAAATTTGTCCCAAATGGTGGAATAATTTAGATGAAATTTCAATAAAAGTAATTGTATTCTTTTCCAAATAAAAATTATGGTTGAAAATATTAGACAATTATGTAAGAATGAGAATCTTAGAAATTTCAAATGGTAAATTTTCTAAGAAATCTCTAGGTGAAAATTTTCTTTAAATTTGTCCTAAATGGTGGAAGAATTTAAATGAAAGTAAATAAAAATAATTGTCAAATTATTTTCTTTCCAAAGAAAAAAAAACAAAAAAAATTTCTAAATTGACCCAAATGATGGAAAATTAAAAAAAATAAAAAATAAAATAAATTTTGATGATGAAATTTTTAGTAATCACAAATGGATGATTATTTAAGAAATTTCTAGGTGAGAAGATATTTCTAATTTGGCCTAAATAGTGGAATAATTAGATATATTTTTAATAAAAAAACTAAAATAAAAAAGGATTAAACCTTTTTCTGACGACAGAGCCTCTTCGAAAAAATAAATGGATTTTTAAATACTCTTGAAGAGGGAATATTTTTATGGGTTCTAACAGATTGATGGAGAAATCTTAAAAATTATTTCCAATATTAAATTTAAGACCATTAGAATCAAGACCTTAGGATAATTTAAAATAAAATGGTACTATCCTTTGGATTGGCATGTGCGGGTGCTATAACAGTCTCCATATGTAACCAAACTCCTGAACCTTGTTCTGATTAGAAGACCAGAATCTATTCTTTTAGTGACACTTAGTCAAGCTTAAGAGCTCCTTAAAAAGATAGGTTCAATAGGTGGCCAATCACACCTAGTTAAAAAAGATTAGTGGCAACTTCTCTTATTAAGTCTAGCTATAGATTTATGGATCTATAAATTATGATAGTTTTGAAACACGGACTAAAAAGCCTGACATGTGTGTGAGTCAATAGGCTAGGAAACTCGTAAGGCACAAGGAAGCTGATTGGCAGGATCCTTCATGGGTGCACCACCGATCGACCTTGATCTTCTAGGAAAAGTTTGAGTGTGAGCATACCTATTAGGACTTGAAAGATGGTGAACTATGCTTGTGCGGGGCAAAGCTAGAGGAAACTCTGATGAAGGCCTACAGTAATACTAATATACAAATCGTTCATTTGACTTGGGTATAGGGGTAAAAGATTAATCGAACTATCTAGTAGCTAGTTCACTCCAAAGTTTCCCTCAAGATAACAGGAGCCTTTAACGAGTTCTATTAGGTCAAGCCAATGATTAAAGGCATCGAGGGTGCAACACCCTTGACCAATTATCAAACTTTAAATAAGTAGGACGGCACGGCTACTTTGTCTAGCCATACCATAAAATCAAGAGCTCCAAGTGGGCTATTTTTGGTAAGCAAAACTGACGGTGCGGGATTAATTAGAAGTTGGGTTATGGTGCTCAACTGTGCACTAACCTAGAACCCATAAATGGTGTTGGTCAATTAAGACAATAGGATGGTGGTTATGGAAGTTGAAATCCATTAAGGAGTGTGTAACAACTCACCTGCCAAGTCAACTAGCCCTGAAAATAGATGGCGCTTAAGTGCATGACCCATTCTTTATTGTCGAGGCAAGGGCTGGTCCTCGATGAGTAGGAAGGCAAGCCAATCATTGCAAAATCCAAGGCACAAGCCTGGGCAAAGCAACCATCAATGTAGATCTTAGTGGTAGTAGCAAATATTCAAATGAAAACTTTGAAGGCCGAAGAGGGGAAAGTTTCCAAGTAAATAGCACTTGCCCATAGGTTAGTCAATCCTAAAGGATAGGGGAAGCCCATCTGGCAACATGTCTAGTACAAGCTTCAAAAGGGAATCTAGTTAAAAATTCTTGAATCAGGATGTGATGATTGGTAGCAATTTTAGGGAGTCTAGAGATATCGACAGGGGCCTCGAAAAGAGTTATCTTTTCTATTTAACAGCCTGTCCACCCTAGAAATGTCTCAGTCGAAGGTAGGGTCTAGTGCTTGGAAAAGCACCACACATCATATGGTGTCTGGTCCACCTCCGGTGACCTTTGAAAATTTGAAGGATCGAGTGCCATCCATGCTTGGTCATACTCATGACCATATTAGATCTCCAAGGTGAATAGCCTCTTGTAGATGGAACAATATAGGCAAAGAAAGTCGACAAAATGGATCCATAACCTTGGGAAAAAGATTGTCTCTAAGCGCTAGGCTTAAGGATCCTAGTCTCAAACCCATCGGTAGTTGGTGCACCACTCAAGCTGCTCCCACAACAAGAGTTGATCATCATATGCGAATTAGGGATAGACTGGGAATGGCTCTTTCGAAGACCTTTCTCGGGCAATGAACTGTCGACTCAGAACTGGTATGGATAAGGGAAATTTGACTATTTAATTAAAACAAAACATTGTGATGGTCCCTGTAGATGCTAATGCAGTGTGATTTATGGCCAGTGTTCTGAATGTCAATGTGAAGAAATTCAACAAAGCATGGGTAAACGGTGGGAGTAACTATAACTCTCTTGAGGTAGCCAAATGCTTAATCATCTAATTAGTGATGTGCATGAATGGATTAAGGAGATTCCCACTATCCCTGTCTACTATCTAGCAAAACCAAAGCTAAGTGAATGGGCTTGGTGGAATCAGTGGGGAAGAAAACCCTGTTGAGCTTGATTATAGTTCAATGTTGTGAAATGACTTGAGAGGTATAGGATAAGTGGGAGCCCTCAGGTGAAATTGAAATATCACTACTTTTAACGTTATTTTATTTATTTCATGAATCATAGGTGGGGCATGACTCATTCTTTTAGACTAAAAGTTGGCCTTAATAATCTGATATGGGTGGAAAACATTGTTAGGTGGGGAGTTTGGCTAGGGTAGCATATCCATTAAAAGATAACGTAAGTGTCCTAAGATGAGCTTTACAAGAACAAAAATCTTGTGTAGAGTAAAAGGGTAAAAGATCATTTTATTTTGATTTCCAATACGAATACGAACCGTGAAAATGTAACCTATCGATCCTTTAAACCTTTGGAATTTGAAGCTAGAGGTATCAAAAAAGTTACCGCAAGGATAACTGGCTTGTGGCAGCCATCCATTCATAGCGACATTGCCTTTTGCATCCTTCAATGTTGGCTCTTCCTATCATTATGAAGTAGAATTCACCAAGTGTTGGATTGTTCACCCACAAATAAAGAATGTGAGCTAGGTTTAGACCTTCATGAGATAGCTTAGTTTTACCCTACTAATGGTAGCATCATAATGGTAACTCAACCTAGTATGAAAGGAACAACTAATTCACACAATTGGTCATCATGCATGGTTGAAAAGCCAATGGCACAAAGCTACCATACACTAGATTATGAATGAACACATCTAAGTCAAAATCCAGGCTAAACGTGATGCACACACTTGCCACTCGATTGCCAACCCCCAATAGGGGCCCATGGCTTTCAAGGGCATGTGTTATAAGTGTAGCCTTCATGGTAGCCAAGCAACACACATTCTTAAAGCTCAATTCCCATGGAGCGACAGGTAGAATCCTTTGTAGATGACTTAAAAATGTGATAAGGTATTGCAAGTGGTAGAGTGGCCTTGTCGACATAATCCACTAAGATTTAGCCTTTTGTTGCTTTGATTCATCCCTCCCCCCACCCACCGAAGCCCTCTCACTTAATTTTTTTACATTGTACCTTTCTGGGGTTGGGGATGAATAGTATTCCCCATTGCAACTAATTCAATCAAGTGATGATATCCCTTCCTCGAGTGTCTAAGTGAATGGCATCCAAATGCCCTTAGTATTTATTATAGGGACAGGCTCACCCTTGGTATGGGCACTTGCCTTGATCTCCATCAGCACACATTGGCCCTGAGTATGGGTTGTTGCCTTGAATGCCATTGATCATATCTAGCACTCAATTGCTACATGAGCAATCACATCCAACATCACCGATAGATGCTAACCCATTCTTTCTTCAGACACTTTTAGTAGGTACAGACCCTATTGTGCAAGATGTTGCCTGGGACACCATCACCAAATGCTGGCGATGTTTGAGTGGGCACTTGCCTTAACCACTATCAACATAAGTAGGCCTTTGGTATGGATTGTTGCCACAAACACCTATTTGGCAGATGCTGACACTTCATGTGGCATATGTGCCATGACCTTCCCACCTAAAGCACTTGTCTGCCCCTCAATCACAAGCGGTAGAGTGGCCTGGTTGACATGATCCACTAAGATTTAGCCTTTTATCGCTTTGATTCATCCTTCCCCCCACCCACCGAAGCCCTCTCACTTAATTTTTTTACACTGCACCTTTTTGGGTTGGGGATGAATAGTGTTCCCCATTGCAATTGATTCAATAAAATGATGATATCCTTTTTTTGAGTGTCCAAGTGAACGGCATCCAAATGCCCTTAGTATTTGTTATAAAGATAGGCTCACCCTTGGTATGGGCACTTGCCTTGATCTCCATCAGCATACATTGGCCCTGAGTGTGGGTTGTTGCCTTGAACGCCATTGATCATATCTAGCACTCAAAATAGATGTTAACCCATTTTTTCCTCAGACATTGTTAGCAGGTGCTAACCCCATTGTGCAAGATGTTGCCTCCAACACCATCACTAAATGCTGGCGATGTTTGAGTGGGTACTTGCCTTAACCACTGTCAGCCTAAGTAGGCCTTTGGTATAGATTGTTGCCTCAAACACCTATTTGGAAGATGCTGACACTTTATGTGGCATATGTACCATGGCTTTCCCACTTAAGGCACTTGTCTACCCCTCAATCACCATTGGCACGAAGAGATGCTTAATGCATGTGTCATAAGCTCTAGCCCTAAGCCAAACTCTATACAGCCTTGGACAAGGAATTGATACCATGTGCCTAAGTCAGCCTATAAAACTTAAATGCTCATCATAATTGTAGCTTATCGAAGATTATGCTATAGTATTAGGCCTTCTGAAAGCCTATAAATCTGATCCTCCTACGACTATGTTCAAGCATGCTTGCACTTCAGTTTGACCCTGCACCTGCACTTCGCACCTTAATCATCAGTGCCTACACTAGGGTCTAATCATGTGCCTGTGCATCACTTACCAGTGCTTGTACCTAGGCCTAGCTCAATTCTACCAAACTTGAACACCGTGCCTGAGCCTCTGGAGTCTTGATCATTGCCCATAACATTATTCTGGGCTAGTTTCCCATGACCTGGGCCTATAGTAGGCCTCAAGGCCTAGTCCTTATAGCTGTTGGACCCTATCCCTCAAGAATTAGAACTACTCCACAACTTGGAGAGAACCCGTGGGCCTAGATCAGCTTATGGACAGTGATACATGCACATGCCTTAACCACTATCAGGGCATGTTGGCCTTTATTCTTGACGCATGTTTTGACCACCATAGGCACATGCTTACCCTTTTTGCATGTAGTTCCCTCAAACACCATCGACACATTTTGGGTCGCACACTATGCGAGGGTATCCTTGGCCCAGCCATGCACCATGCATACCATGATCGGGTAGTAGGTGGGTTTAGGTATATCTTCATATTTTTACCATGCTAGTGGCATTTTTATAGCTTCTAAATTTGTATAAGTGCTCACCAACACCTGCACCTAGGCCTGGCTTAATTATGTCAAACTTAAACACCGTACTTAAGCCTTTGGAGACTTGATCATTACTCATACCACTATTTTGGACTAGTTCCTTGAGACCTGAGCCTCCAGTAGGCCTAGTCGCCCTATTGTTGGCCTTGTCTCACTTGAACCAGAATTGTTCCTCAAATTGTAGAAAACCTTTGGGTCTAGACCAGTATGTGGGCCATGACACATACATATGCCTTAACCACCATTAGAAGATGTTGGTCCTTGGTCTCGACATATGCATCAACTACCAATGGCACATTTTAACCCTTTGTGTGGGTAAGTCCCTTGAAAACCATCGATTCATGTAAGACCATGCACCAAGAAAGGGTATCCTAGGCTCGGGCCACACACCATGCACACCACGATCGAAAAGTAGGTGGGTTTAGACATATCTTCATATTTTTGCCATACTAATGCTATTTTTATAGCTTGTAAATTCATATAAGCAGTCACCAACACTCGCACTTAAGGCTGGCTCTATTCTACCAAACTTGAACACTATGCCTAAGCCTATTAAATCTTGATTGCTGTTAATACCACTATTTTAGGCTAGTTTTTTATGACCTAGACCTTCAGTAGGCCTTAATGCCTAGTCTCCCTGGCTGTCGGACCCTATCCCCTTAGAACCAAAACTGCTACTTAACTTGAAGAGAACCCTTAGAACTAGACCAGCATGTAGACAATGACACATGCACGTGCCTCGATCACCACTGAGACATGTTGGCCATTGGTCTCAGCATATCCTGGCTCTTTATATAGGTAGTTCCCTTGTATACCATCAGCATAGGCTAGGTCGTACACCACGTGAGGGTAACTTGGGCCCAAGCCGTGCACCATACACACCATGATTGAGTAGTAGGTGGGTTCAGGTGTCACAGCTTGCAAACTAGTCTAGGCCCAAGGGTTCTTTCCAAGGTGGGTAGCAATTCAAGTTCTAGCAGGACAAAGTCTAATAGCTAAAGGGACCAAGCCTTGAGGTGTACTAGATGTCTAGGTCATGGAGAACTAGCCCAAAACAATGTGGTGAGTAGTGATCAAGACTTTAGAGGCTCAAGGAGGTGTTCTAATTCAATAGGATTGAGCCATGCCCAGGGGCAGGCACTGGTGAGCATTGCATAGGCACCAAGTTAGACCAATGAGGAAGCACTGATGGTCAAGGTGTAGGTGTATTGTTAGGCCTAGTTGTCGACACACCTGAACATAGCTCTGGGAGGATTAGATTTGAGGGCTTTTAGAAAACCCAGTGCCCAACATGATTTTATCAAGTTAGATTGTATAGCTGCACCAAATCCCCTAGAATCAAGAATTGTATCTTAGCTCCTAGAATCATGGGATTCAAACCAATGTAATCCCTAAAGTTTATGAATGTATCTTGGCATTGATTGTGAGGGGGACTCAACTATAAATAGAGAGTCCCCCACCTTTATTGTACATACACTAGAACCATTGAGTAATAACATCCTTACTCTTGCCTTAAACTTTCTATCGTTCCTTTAGCCTTTCTTCAAGCACTTGCTATGCCTTTTGCTTTAATAGCATACTAGGTAACCAAGCCTTGCATTTAGAGTGCCTATGCACTGTTTCTTGTGTTAGGCTGATCTGGGATGCAAAAGAGTCCATTCTCATGTCTTGGAGCCACACGAGCCTCAAGCTTGAGTTTTGACCTATGACACAGGCACATCTTCATATTTTTACAATGCCAATGCCCTTTTTATGGCTTGTAAATTCATATAAGCACTCACTAATGCTTGTACCTCAGGCTGGCTCAACTCTACCAAACTAGAACACTATGTCTAAGCCTCTTGAGTCTTGATTACTACCAATACCACTGTTTTAGGCTAGTTTCCCATGACCTAGGCCTCCAATAGGCCTCAAGGCTTGGTCCCCTTAACTGTTGGACCCTATCCCCCCAGAATTGGAGCTATTCCTCAACTCAACGAAAACCCCTAAGCATAGAGCAGTATGCAAACCATGAACATGCACATACCTTGACCACCATCAAGACATGTTGTCCCTTGCTCTTAGCACATGCTAGCCCTTTGTCTAGGTAGTTCCCTCAAGCACCATTAGCACATGTTGCATTATGCATGATGTGAGGGTATCCTGGGCCTGGGCCATGCATCATGCACACCATGACTAAACAATAGGTGGGTTCAAGCACATCTTCATATTTCTATCATGCCAATACCATTTTTATGGCTTGTAAATTCATATAAGTGCTCACAGCACCCACACCTAAGGCTAGCTCAATTCTGCCAAACCTAAACATCTTGCTTAAGCCTTTTGAGTCTTAATCACTACCAATACTATTGTTTCGGGCTAGTTCCCCATGACTTGGGCATCCAATAGGCTTCAAGGCCTGGTCCCCTTGGCTGTTAGACCTTGTCCCCCTAGAACCAAAATTGCTCCTCAACTTAGCAAAAATCTCTAACCCTGGACCAACATGCAGATTGTGACACATGCACATGCCTCAACCACTATCGAGAGATATTGGCCCTTAGTCTTAGCATATGCTAGCCTCTTGCACAAGCAATTCCCTTAACCACCATTGGCATATACTGGGCCACACACCACGTGAGGGTATCCTGGGCTTGAGCCACCTACCATATGCACTATGACTAGGTAGTAGGTTGGTTTGGGCACATCTTTATATTTTAGCCATGCCAATACCATTTTTATCGCTTGTAAATTCTTATAGCAATCTTTCATGTAAAGTTTCATGGCAAGATGACTTATTTTTTATTTTTCATAATTTTCAAAATTTTTCATGTTTTAGGATTTTTTGAAAATTTTTTATATGGAGTTTTGGTCCCAAATTTGGTATATGTGATCTTTTTATTTTTATTGGCATCCATAAAAAATTCAGGTAAAAAATCAAAGTGTAGAAGATTTTGTGGCCATTTTAGAAAAACATTTTTATTTTAGACACTTGAATGGCTACTGGCTACAAACCTATAAAAGCTCTTATACTCTTTAAAAGGGTGTGAGTAGTTGAGATTGCTTGAGGGATAGGGGGCCAATATAAAGGCCAACGACCAGCACGTATCACACATCATGTGTGCACACCTTTTGGCCCTCTTATTCAATTGCTGAAACCATCAATGATATCGATCAGGTTCTCTATCGATGCTCTAATAATGGAGCCTTAGGCAAAAAATTATGGCACTAGCACATACCAGAGCCCCTCGTATGCACTATGGTCAAAAATTGAACTTTGGCCAAGGCCTTTACCATCATCAGTATAAGCTAGTACATGGTGTAGACATATGCCTCGACCATCATCAGTATAAGTTGGCCTTTGGTATGGGCACTTGCCTCAACCACCATTGGCACAAGCTGGCCTTTGGTATGGGCATTTACCTTGACCACCATTGGCACATGCTAGCCCTTGGTATAGGTACATACTTTAATTAGCATCAGAATAAAATGGTCTTTCATGCTAGCAATCACCTTAAACACCATCGGCACGTCTTAGGCCTTGGTGCGGGCACATGCCTCGACCACTATTAGCACCGTGGACCCTTGGTGTGGAATATGCCCATTTGAAAAAACTATCCCCATTATAGACATTTTAATGTCTACTGCTAGCATATCTATAAAATCTCTTATGCTCTTGAAAAGGTGGTTGTTTGGGCACCCCCTCTCCTCCCCACAAGGGGAGTAGGTGTATATGATGGGCCTCTTATTGCATACATCCATAGTAATGTCCCTAGGGCAAAATATAGGCTGCGCATGCCTTCTAGCTATGTTGTGTAGAGACTAGTTGCTCCAATGACCTGCAGGAGCCCATGGCTTTAATCGATTGGTGTGCACTTAAAAAAGGTCGAGCTCAAGCCCATAACTATGGCTAATGCTGCCATATACCCCAAGACTAAGTCCCTGAATAGGGTAATGGCTCCCAGGGGTGATGCAAGCAAAAGCTGCGCTCATAGGCTTGGTTTGGCCAAGTCTCTTAGGTATTTTACAATCTTGTGATCCTTTTTCATCGACCTTAAAAATGTCTTGACATAGCCAAGCTTGTGCATGTAGCGAATACTACCCAATACCTCAAGAGCAAGTCCTTAAATTAGAGAATGTCCCCCTAGGGTGGTGACAATAGATTTTATGAGTGCGATCTTGTCCAGACTAAGCATTAGTGGTGGCATGCCGGTGTTGCTCGTTAGATGAAAATGGTAGTCTTGTGGCCCTCACTTGTGTGTTTCCTATGCCAAGCAGTTATGGCATAGCCTTATGTGTCATTTTGTTCACTCACTCATCGAGTTATCGATTAGGTGGGTTGTTGATTGGTGTAAGTGGATGTTGTCACTTGTATGCAATAGGGATATGAGTGCTATTGTGGTTCTGCATGTTGGAAGCCTCCATGCTCAATGCATCGAACTATCAACTTGTCATCCTTTTAAATCTCCCCTCATATGGTCATCGTTCCTGGGTGGTGCGATCAAGATCCTATGCTACATACCTAAATCAATGGAAATTGGATATATTACCATCCTTCATTCACTTTGCATCCTTAAGGCTATGGGTCAGATATTAATCATGCCCTGTGTCCCAAGTGTGCCACCCAAAACCCTGTGGCCACATCAATACACCAATGTTTGATCATGCTCTTGAATGCGAAATGTTTTGTGGGTGCAAGCCCTTGGCCCTTGTTTGTCCAATGCTATGCATTTTATGTGCTCGACACGTACGATGCTTGTGCTTCATGTTGGCTCTCTTAGTCCTTCAATCGGTGTGTTTGAGGCCTTTGTAGTGCCAACATCCCAAAGAAATGCTACCTAGTTGATCCTGCGAGTAGTTATATGCTTGTCTCAAAGATTAAGCCATGCATGTGTAAGTATCAACAAATTAAGATGGTGAAACTATGAATGGCTCATTAAATTAGTTATAGTTTGTTTGATGGTATCTATTACTTGGATAACCATAATAATTCTAAAGCTAATATGTGAAACAAACCCCAACTTTTGGAAGGGATACATTTATTAGATAAAAAGTCAATGTGGGCTTTACCCATTGCTCTAATTATTCATGATAACTCGATGGATCGCATGACCTTTGAACTGGTAATGCATCATTCAAATTTTTGCCCTATCAACTTTTGATGGGAGGATAGTGGCCTATTATAATGGTATGGATGATGGAGAATTAGGGTTTGATTATAAAGAAAGAGCCTAAGAAATGGCTATCACATCTAAGGAAGCCATTAGGAGCGTAAATTACCCAATCCTGACATGATAAGGTAGTGACAATAAATAAAATACCGGGCTCTATGAGTTTGGTAATTGGAATGAATACAATCTAAATCCCTTAGCAAGGATCCATTTAAGGGCAAGTCTGGCACTAGCAACCATGGTAATTCCAACTTTAATAGCATATATTTAAGTTGTTATAGTTAAAAACCTTGTAGTTGGAACTACGGTTGGGTTATCCAATTTACCTAACGGTGAGCACTAGTCTACTCATCTCTACTATCAACAACGTGCTCTTTGCCTTAACTAGCCAGGTCGTTCCTCTGACACTATTATTTTGAAGAAATTAGAGTGCTCAAAGTAGGCCTACACTTGTATACATTATCATGGGATAACATCATACAATTTTGGTCTTATTGTATTGGCATTCGGGATAAGAGTAATGATTAATAGGGGCAGTTGGAGGCATTCATATTACATAGTCAAAGGTAAAATTCTTAGATTTATGAATGATGAACAATTGCGAAAGCATTTGCCAAGGATGTTTACATTAATCAAGAATAAAAGTTGGGGGCTCAAAGATGATCAAATACTATCCTAGTCTCAACCATAAATGATGCTGACCAAGGATTGACGGATGTTACTTTTAGGACTCCATTGGCTCTTTATTAGAATTCAAAGTCTTTGGGTTCCAAAGGGGTAGGGTCGCAAGGTTGAAACTTAAAAGAATTGATGGAAGGGCACAACTAGGAGTGAAGCCTATGGCTTAAATTGACACAACATGAGAAAACTTACTAGGTCTGGACATAGTAAGGATTGGCAGACTGAGACCTTTTTCTTGATTCTATTGGTGGTGGTGCATGGCTATTCTTAGTTGGTGGAGCAATTTGTCTAGATAATTTTGTTAACTAATGAAACCTCAGCTTGCTAACTAGCTATGCGAAGGTGATACTTCATGGCTAGCTTTTTAAAGAGATTATGGCTACTTAAGCTAAGGAAGTTTGAGGCAATAATAGGTCTGTTATGACCTTAGATGTTCTGGGCTACATGTACACTGCTCTAATGTATTCAAGGAGTCCATAGCCTTGGCCGATAGGCTGGGGTAATCTTTCAAATTTCATTATAATAGGGATCGATCATTGCAACTGTTAGTCTTCAACGAGGAATTCCTAGTATGCACAAGTCATCATCAGCTTGTACTGACTACATCCTTGCCCTTTGTACACACTGCTCATCACTCCAACCAATTGAATAGTCTGGTGAAGTGTTCGAATCATGGTAACATGGATAGTTCGCTGCCTATGACATTGCAAGAAGTCCACTGAACCTTATATTTAGAGGAAAGAGAAGTTGTAATAAAGTTTCTATATATGAAAGGATCATTGTCGAAGCTAGCTCACCAAATGACCTATAAATGCATTAACAAAACACCAAGGGGGCGAGGGTACATCCATGCCTTGAGCCCCGAGCCCCTTCTAGCCTCGAGCATGTGTAATAGCTACTTCGTTCCACCTATCAGGTGGATGAAACAATCAGCATTATTGCCTGTAGCCATATAATAAACCCCTGGCATGAATCACACTAAGAAACTAAAATGAAAAAGTGCATAACTGCCATCGCCATCATATTTATGATTAGTGTTCTGGTAGCACCGTGGCTCCTTTTGTCATGAAAAACCAAAATGTCTCTTGACATCGAATATCTCAGCTCTAGCATTAATGAAGAACATAGTAAAATGCAATACTTTATGTGAATTGCATAATCTCACAAACCATCGAGTCTTTAAAAACAAGTTACACCCTAAGTCATTAGGTCAAAGGCAGGTCAGCCTAGGTGTCATCCATTATCACCCCCTAACCCCTTACTCATCAAACTTTAGGTGAGATGGTGGCAGATTACCTCCTATGATCTCATCAATCATGGTTGGCCTAAAAGTGAGCCCCCATCAATGATATCATTGTGATAGTCAGTGGTAAAGCTCACTGCATGCCTTATCTCTGGTGATGCATGCTTGTTTTCCATCCAAACCCCATTAGACCCCCCGTATGGCTTGATCATGTTTGCATCATGACCCTAAGTCAGGTGGGATTACCCACTGAGTTTAAGCATATCATTAAGTAGAGGAAAAATAACTTACTAAGATTCCCCTAGTAACGGTGAGCAAACCAAAAAAAGCCCAGCTTGAGAATCAAGCACCCTCAACATCGGAATTGTTGTATAGAGAATCATCTTTAGTGGCAGATTAGAACCAAGTCCCCTAGAAAGGGGTGCCAGAGAGGGTGAGAGCCTTGTTATGCCTAGCCCTATTACACTATGAGCCACCATCTGCAAGTTAGGTTATTAGGGAATGCAGCCCCAATCAGGTAGTAAATTTTATCCAAGGTTAAATATGAGCAAGAGATTAATAGTGAACAAGTACCATAAAGGAAAGATGAAAAAGACTTTGAAAATAAAGTCAAATAGTGCTTGAAATTGTTAGGAGAAAAGCAAATAGGGGCTAGTGATGTGGCTCGATCAAATGTGGAATGGTGAGAGCCGATCTATCGATTGGTTCGAGCTAAGGACCAATGCGAGTCATAGAGGTACCCCAAGCTCAAGCATTCAATATGCTAGGGGAGACATCATTGCCATGATCTTGAAATGTACCATTCACTATTTTAGCATGCCTCGACACCTTCTTGCTCTTTACATCAGCCTACGAGCTCCCTATCTTGAAACACGGACCAATGAGTTTGACATGTATGAAGTCAACGAGCTAAGAAACCTGTAAGGTGCAAGGAAGTTGATTAGCAGGATCCCTCACAAGTGCAATGCCAACCAACCTTGATCTTTTGAGAAAGGTTTGAGTGCAAGCATGCTTGTCGAGACCTAAATGATGTTGAACTATGATTGAGTAGGGTGAAGCTAGAGGAAACTTTGGTGGAGGCTTGTAGTGATACTAACATGCAAATTGTTTGTTTGACTTGGGCGTAAGAGTGAAAGACTAATCAAAGCATTTAGTAGCTAGTTCCCTCCAAAGTTTCCCTTAGGATAGCTAAAGATCTTAAAGAGTTCTATCAGGTAAAGCCATTGATTAGAGGCATTAGGGGCACAATGCCCTTAACTTATTTACAAATTTTAAATAGGTAGGATGGCACGACTTCTTCATTGAGCTATGCCATAGAATCAAAAGCCCCAAGTAGGCCATTTTTGGTAAGCAAAATTGGTGATGCAAGATGAACCGAAAGCTAGGTTATGGTGCCCTACTACATGCTAAACTAAAACCTACAAAGGGTGTTGGTCGATTAAGATAGCATGATGATGGTCATGAAGTTGAAATCCACTAAGGGGTGTGTAATAACTCACCTGCCAAATCAATTAACCTTAAAAATGGATGGTGCTCAAGTGTGAGAACCACACCCAGTCGTCAGGGTAAGGGCCAAGCCTCGATGAGTAGGAGAGCACAACAATCGCCATAAAACCTCAGGTACGAGCTTGGGCAAAGTAATCATTGGCAAATATTCAAATAAGAACTTTGAAGGCTAAAAAGGGGAAAGTTTCCATATGAATGGCACTTGCACATGTGTTAGTCAATCCTAAGATATAAAGGAAGCCCATCCCACAGTGCATCTAGCTTGAGCTTCAAAAAGGAATTGGTTTAAAATTCCTAAACCAAGATGTAATGGCTGACAATAACATTAAAGAGTCTAGAGACATTGGTGAGGGCCTCGAGAAGAGTTATATTTTCTGTTTAACAACCTACCTACTCTAGAAATTACTCAATTAGAGGTGGGGTCAAGCGGTCAGAAGAGCACCACATGTTGCATGATGTTAGGTACAGCCCTTATAGCCCTTGAAAATCCAAAAGACTGAGTGTCATTTACATTCGTTCATACTCATAACTACATTAGTTCTCCAAGGTGAATAGCCTATGGTTGATGGAATAATGTAGGCAAGAGAAGTTGGCGAAAAGGATCTGTAACCTCAAGAAAAGGATTGGCTTTGAGGGCTACACACGGGGGTCTTAGTCTTAAACCCATCAGCTATTGGTGCAGTGCTTGAGCTACTTTCACAGTAAGAGTGGGTCACCGTGTGTTGACTAGAGGGCAAACTAGGAATAGCTCCCATGGGGGCCTTTCCCAAGCAATGAACAGTCGAGTCAAAACTAGTACAGATAAGGGGAATCTAACTATTTAATTAAAACAAAGCATTGCAAAGGTCCTTATGGATACTCATGCAATGTGATTTCTATCCAGTGCCTTAAATGTTAAAGTGAAGAAATTCAACCAAGAGCGGGTAAATGGTGGGAGTAACTATGACTCTCTTAAGGTAGCCAAATGCCTTATCATCTAATTAGTGATGCGCATGAATGGATTAATAAGATTCCCATTATCCCTATCTACTTTCCAGTGAAACCATAGCCAAGGGAATGGGCTTGGCAGAATCAATGAGGAAAGAAGACCCTATTGAGCTTGACTCTAGTTTGACTTTGTGAAATAACTTGAGAGGCGTAGAATAAGTGGGAGCCCTCAAGCAAAATTGAAACATCATAACTTTTAACATTATTTTACTTATTCCATAAATCAGAGGTAGGGCACGACCCTTTTTTTTGGACCTAAAGTCAACTTGGTCAATCAATCCGAGTGAAAGACATTGTTAGGTGGAGAGTTTGGCTAGGGTAGTACATCTATTAAAAGATAATATAGGTGTCCTAAAATGAGCTCAACAATAATAGAAATTTCATGTGAAACAAAAGGGTAAAAGATCATTTGATTTTGATTTCCAGTATGAATACAAACCATAAAGACATGGCGTATTAATCTTTAAACCTTTAAAAATTGAAGCTAAAGGTGTTAGAAAAGCTACCACAAGGATAACTAGCTAGTGGTAGCCAAGTGCTCATACCGACATTGCTTTTTGATCATTCGATGTCGACTCTTTCTATCATTGTGAAATAAAATTCATCAAGTGTTGGATTGTTCACCCACCAATAAGGAACCTAAGCTAGGTTTAGACCATCATGAGATAGGTTAGTTTTACCCTACTGATGGTAACATCATAATAGTAATTCAACCTAGTATGAAAAAAACTGTTGATTCACACAATTGGTCATCATGCTTGGTTGAAAAGCTAGTGGCACGAAGCTATCATGCCTTGGATTATGACTAAATGCCTCTAAGTTAGAATTTAGGCTAAAAGTGATGCACACACTGTCGCCCAATTGCCAACCCATAATGAAGGCCCATGGCCCTTAAGGGCATGTGTCGTAGGTGCAGCCCCCAGAGTGGACAAGCTGCTTAGGCCTCTTTGAGCTCAATTGCCACTGAACGGCTGGTAGAATCCTTTGTAGATGACTTAAATATGTGATAGAGTATTGTAAGTGGTAGAGTGGCATTGCTACCATGATCCATTGAGATTTAGCCCTTTGTCGCTTTGATTTGTTACTCTCCCCCACACCTACTAAAGCCTTTCCAAATTTTTATACACCGCACCTTTTAGGCATCCAAGTAAACGGCAACCAAATGCCCTCAATATTTGTTATAAGGATGAGCTCACCCTTAGTGTGGGCACTTGCCTCAATCTCTATCAACACACATTAGCACCTGGTGTGAGTTGCTACCTCGAATGCCATAGATCGCATTTGGCCCTTAGTTGCTTCATGGGTAATTGCAACCAACACTATGGGAAAGTGTTGGCCCATTCTTGCCTTAGACACCATCAGTAAATGCTAACCCCTTTTTGCGAGATGTTGCCTTGGACACTATCTCCAAATACTAGTAATGTTTGAATGGGCAATTACCTCAACCACTAGCACAAGGATTCTACCATGACCTGAGCCTGTAGTAGGCCTCAAGGCCTAGTTTTTCTAGCTATCGAACCCTATCTTACAAGAATTGGAACTACTTCTCAACTCTAATAGAACCCTTAAGCTTGGACCATCTTGCAAAATGTGATACATGTGCATGCCTTGACCATTATTAGGACATGTTGTCCCTTGGTCTTAGCACATGCTTCAACCACCATCGGTACATGTTAGCCCATTATACGGGCAATTCCCTTGAATGACATCAGCGTATGTTGGGCCGTGCACAACACGAGGATATCCTAGGCTCAAGCCATGCACCATGCACCATGCACACCACGATCGGATAGCAGGTGGGTTTAGCACATGTTCATATTTCTACCATGTAAGTGGTATTTTTATGGCTTGTAAATTCATATAAGTGCTCATCAGCAGCCACACCTAAGCCTGGTTCAATTATATCAAATCTGAACACCATGCTTGAACCTCTAGAGACTTGATCATTACCCATACCTCTATTTTGGGCTAGTTCCCTATTACCTAAGCCTCTAGTAGGCCTCAAGTCCTGGTCTCCATGGCTGTCGAATCCTATCCCCCTAAAACTAGAATTGCTCTTTAACTCGAAGAGAACCGCTAAGCCTAGACTAGCATGTAGATCGTGACACATGCACATGCCTTAACCACCGTCAAGACATGTTAGCCTTTAGTCTTGGCACATGCTTTGACCACCATCAGCACATGCTAGCACTTTGTGCGGGTAGTTCCCTCGAACACCATCAACACATGTTAGGCCATGCACCATGCTAGGGTATCCTAGGCCCGGGCCATGCATCATGTGTACCATGACTAGGTAGTAGGTAGGTTCAGGCACATCTTCATATTTTTGCCATGCTAATGCCATTTTTATGGCTTGTGAATTCATATAATGCTCACCAGCATCGGCACCTAGTGCTAGCTCAATTCTACCAATTAGTAACAAAAGATGTTTTTGATACAACATCTTGATTAGATGAAGTATTTATCATAAAAATATATTCTTTTTCTCTATCATAACTATCCAACTCTGATTTAGAAATTAGTTCATAAAAAGATTTCTTCATCAGATAAATCTTTTTCAAAACAAATTTCTAAATCTCGTTGTTCAAGAGTTTTGATAACCTTTTTTGCACTCTTGCTTTTTTTTGGACAGTTTGGTGCAATATAACCTAGTTCATCACAAATAAATCATTTGCATTTTTGTTTATTAGAAGGTTTTCTTCTAAAAACAATTTTATTTCCTTTGGTAACCTTGTTTTTAGGTTTCCATTTTCTCATAATATATCAATGATTTTTGTTTTTTTGAAAATAATTTTTGGTCTGTGGTTATAGCCAAATTTGAATTCATTTTCCAAAATCTTAGTGCATTGTTTCTCACTAAGGTTGCTTTTGACTTATTTTGCTGCCTTTTGTTTAAGACAGTTTTTTATAACTTGTTTTTGAATATAATTAACTCTATTGCCAAGAGTGTTGTATAAAGCAATATTATTAGAAGTACTACTTGAATTACTAGACTTTTTTATCCATAATTCTAAGTAAAATAATTCATCCCATGGTGAGGGAAGTTTATGGAAATATTGTTCTTTCCAAAATGCTAAACATTCTTCATCCAATTTTTGATATTCACTCATATATTTTTTTGAGTAATCATCAAGGTTTCTGATGTTACAAAGTTTTAATTTAGAGAGAATGTATTAAGCTTCACTATTTAGATTAGCTTCATCCATTCTTCCACTAAATTCATTTTTCAAGATCTAGGTTAGACCTTTAAGTAAATCAAGAATAGTTGCAATCTAATTAAGGAAATTCCCTTTTTAGGATTTTCCTAACTTAGTATTTTCTCCAAAACACTGTGCTTGAGCCTTTGGAGTCTTCATCACTACCAATATCATTGTTTTGGGCTAGTTCCCCATGATTTAAGCCTCTACTAGGCCTTAAGGCCTGGGCCCCTTGGCTATTGGACCCCTAGAATCGGAGCTACTCCTTAACTTGGTGAGAACCTCTAAGCTTGAACCAACTTGCAGATCGTGACACATGCATATGCCTCAACCTCCTTCGAGACAAGTTGGCCCTCAGTCTTGGTATATGCTTCGACCATCATTGACACATGCTAACCTTTTATGTGGTTAGTTCCCTTAAACACTATTGGCACATGCTAGGCTGTGCACCATACGAGGGTATCCTAAGCTTAGGCTATGCACCACGCATACGATGCCCAGGCAATGGGTGGGTTTAAGCATATTTTCATATTTCTTCCATGCCAATGCCATTTTTGTGGCTTGTAAGTTCATATAAGTGCTCACCAGTGCTCGCACCTGGGGCTGGCACAATTCTGTCAAACCTAAACACCATGCCTGAGCCTTTCAAGTCTTCACTATTGCTAATACCACTATTTTAGGCTAGTTTCTGATGATCTGGGCCTCCAATAGGCCTCAAAGGCTAGTTCCCCTAGCTATCAGACCTTGTCCCCCTAGAATCAAAACTACTCCTCGACTTGGAAAAGAATGTCTAGGCCTACACCAACATGTGAGCCATGACACATACAAATGCTTATACCATCATCAAGACATGTTGGTGTTTGGTCTTGGTACATACTGGCCCTTTATGTGGGTAGTTCCCTCGAACATCATTGGCACATGCTGGGTCGTGTACCACGTGAGGGTATCCTGGGCCTAGGCCATGTACCATGCGTACCATGACTGGGCAATAGGTGGGTTCAAGCACATTTTCATATTTCTACCCTACTAATGCCATTGTTATGGCTTGTAAATTCATATAACAGTCCTCTAAGCCTTCATGTAAACTTTCATGGCAAAATGACTCATTTTTACTTTTCATAATTTTCAAAATTTTTTGTAGTTAGGGATTTTTTTGAAAATTTTTTAGAATGAGTTTTGGCCCCAAATTTGGTATATGTGATTCTTGAATTTTTTTTTGTGTCCATGAAAAAATTCAGCTAAAAAGTCAAGGTGTAGAAGATTTTGTGGCCATTTGAAAAAAAAAGAGTCCCTATTTCAAACACTTGAATGGCTTTGGCTATAAACTTGTAAAAGCTCTTATGCTCTTTAAGGAGGTGTGAGTAGTTAAGGTTGTTTAGGGGATAGAGAGCCAATATAAAGGCCAAGGACCAATACCTATCACATATTATGCATGCACACCCCTAGCCCCCTTGCCAAATCGTCAAAACCCCTAATGCTACCAATCATGTTCTCTAGTGATGGTGCCCTAGGCAAAAAAATGTGGCATCAACACATGTCCAAGCCTAACGTATGCAACATCTAGAATCAAACTTTGGCTAAAGCCTCGACCATCATCAACACATGCTGGCACATGGTGCGAGCACATGCCTCGACCATCATCGACACAAGTTGGCCTTTAGTATGGGCATTTACCTCAACCACCATTGATAAAAATTGGCTTTAGTATGGCACTTACCTCAATCACCATCGACATATGCTGGCCTTTGTTGTGGGCACATGCCTCAATTTGTAATAGAAGAAAATGGCCCTTCATACGAGCAGTTACCTTAAACAGTATCAGCACATGCTAGCCCTTATTACAGGCACACCATTGACATATACTAGGCCTTGGTGTAGGTACATGCCTTGACCACCACTGGCACCTGTAGACCTTTGGTGTGAGATATGCCCATTTGAAAAAAGCATCCCCATTTCAAACACTTTAATGTCTACTACTAGCATATCTATAAAATCTCATATGCTCTTTAAGCGTTGGTTGTCCAGGTGCCCCCTCTCCCCCCCACGAAGGTAATAGGTATGTGTGATTGGCCTCTCATTGCGTACATTGTTAGCAATGTCTTTGGAGCAAAATCTAACTCGTGCATGCCTTTTGGCCATGTTGTCTAGATATTGGTTGCTCCAATGACCCGTAAAAGCCCATAGCCTTAACCGGTTGGTGTGCACTATGAAAAAGTCAAGCTCAAGCCCATGTCTACAACTGATGCTGCCTCATACCCTAAGACCAAGTTTTTAAATCAGGCAATGGCTCCCGAGGGTGGTGCAAGTAAAAGCTGTAGGCATAGGCTTGGTCTGGCCAAGTCTCTTGGGTATTTGGCAATCTCATGGTCCCTTCTCATTGACCCTAAAAATGCCTTGGCATGACTAAGTTTGTGCATGAAGTCAATGCTACCCAAGACCCTAGGAATAAGTCTTTGAATCGAGTAATGTCTCCTTGAAGTGGTAATAGCAAAGTTTGCTTGTACAGGCCAGGCCAAACCAAGTATTGGTGGTGTTGTACCATTATTGCCTGTTGGATGGCAAAAGCAGTCTCATGGCCCTTGCTTGCATTTTTCCCTTACCAAGTGGTTATGGCATGGCCTCGTGCATCATTTTTTTCACTTGCTCGTTGAGTAATCAATTGAGTGGGTTATGGATCGATGTGCATGGATGTTGCCACTTGTACACAATAAGCATGAGTAGTGCTATAATTGTGGTATTGGTAGTCTCCATGCATTGAACTGTCCACCCATCATCCTCTTCAATCTTCCCCTATATGGTTATTGTAGCTTAAAGGTATGATTAGGATCTTGTGCTACATACCAAAATTGTTATCTTACCATCTTTCATTCGCCTTATATCTTTAAAGGCTAAGGTTGGACCTCAATTATGCCCCGTGTTATAAGTGTGCTACCCAAATCCTTGTGTACACAGTGGTGCATTATTGTTTTATCATGCTTTTAGATGTAGAACATTTTATGGGTGTAGGCCCTTGACCCTTGTTCATTCGATGCTATGCATTTTATGTGCTCGACACGCATAATGCTCATGCTTCATGTTGGCTTTCTCCATCACTTAGTCAATGTGTTGGGCCCATGTGGTGCCAACATCCTAAAGGAATCCTACCTGGTTGATCCTGCCAATAGTCATTGCTTGCCTTAAAGATTAAGCTATGCTTGTGTAAGTTTAAACTAATTTAGATGGCAAAATTACAAATGGCTCATTAAATCAGGTACAATTTGTTTGATGGTATCTACTACTCAAATAGCCATAGTAATTCTAGAACTAATACATGCAACAAACCCAAACTTCTAGATGGGATGCATTTATTAGATAAAAGGTCAACATGGGCTTTGCCCATTACTCTAATGATTCATGATAACTCGATAGACGCATAGCTTTTAATTTGGTGATGCATCATTTAAATTTTTGCCCTATTAACTTTCGATGGTAGGGTAATAGCCTACTATAGTGGTGATGGGTGATGGAGAATTAGGGTTTTATTGCAAATAGGGAGCCTGAGAGATAGCTACCACATCCATGGAGGGCAACAGGCATGCAAATTACCCAATCTTGGCATGGAGAAGTAGTCAAAATAAATAATAATATCGAGCTCTATGAGTCTGGTAAATAGAATGAGTATAATCTAAACCCCTTAATAAGAATCCATTAGAGGGCAAGTTTGGTGCTAGCAGCTACAATAATTCCAGCTCTAATAGCATATATTTAAGTTGTTATAGTTAAAAAGCTCATGGATGGAACAGGGGTTGGGTTGTCCAGTACATCTTACAATGAGCATCGGTCTACTCGTTCCTACTATCAATAATGTGCTCATGGCCTTAACTAGCCAAGTCATTCCTTAAGCACTGTTACTTTGAAGAAATTAGAGTGCTTAAAGCAGGCCTATGCTTGTATACATTAGCATAGGATAAAATCACAGGATTTTGGTCCTATTATGTTGGCCCTCAGGATTGTAATAATGATTAACAAAGACAATAAAGGGCATTCATATTTCATAGTCAGAGGTGAAATTCTTGGATTTATGAAAGATGAACAATTGTGAAAGCATTTACCAAGGATGTTTTCATTAATCAAGAATAAAAGTTGGGGGCTTGAAGATGTTCGGATATCATCCTAGTCTCAACCATAGATGCTATTGACCAGGATTGGCGGATGTTACTTTTACGACTCCATTGCATCCTATGAGAAATCAAAGTTTTTGGGTTCTTGAAGGAGTATGGTCACAAGGCTAAAACTTAAATGAATTGATGGAAGCACACCACCAAAAGTGGAGCCTATGGCTTAATTTGACACAATACAAGGAAACTTCCCATATCTAGACATAGTAGGCATTGACATACTGAGAGCTCTTTCCTGATTCTATGGGTGGTGGTGTATGGTCGTTTTTAGTTGGTGGAGTAATTTTTCTAGTTAATTCCATTAATTAACAAGACTTTAGCTTGCTAACTAGCTACGCGGAGGTGATCCTTCATGGTTAGCTTTTTAAAGGGACTGTGGCTACTTAGACCAAGAAAGTTTGAGGCAATAATAGGTCTATGATTCCCTTAGATGTTTTGGCCCACACATGCGCTACACTGATGTATTTAATGAGTCTATAGCCTTGGCCAATTAGCCTAAGTAATCTTTGAAATTTCATTACGATGGGGATAGATCATTGCAATTGTTGGTTTTCAATGAGGAATTCCTAGTAAGTACGAGTTATTAGCTCATGTTGACTATGTTCCTGCCCTCTGTACACACCTCTCACTACTCTTACTGATTGAATGATTTGGTGAAATGTTCAAATTGTAGTGACAAGGATAGTTCACTACCTTTGACATCATGAGAAGTCCACTGAAGGTTATTATTTAGAAGAAGTAGAAGTCATAACAAGGTTTTTGTAGGTGAACTTGCGAAAGGATCATTGTTGAAACCAGCTTAATGAATGACCCATCAATATGCTAATAAAATAATGAGGAGGCAAGGATGCCTCCGTGCCCTGAGCCCTTTTTGACCCCGAGTGTGTATGACTTTCACTTTGTTATTCCTCCTAGGCAGATGAAATGATCGGTATCATCATGCATGGCCAAATAACAAACCTTCGAAGTAAATCATGCCATGGAACTGAAATGAAAAATAGCATGTGTGCCATCACCATCCCATTCACAGTGCATGCGCAAGTAGTACCGTGGCTCCTTTAGTCATAAAAAAACAAAATGACTCTCAATAATGAATATCCTGGCTCTCACACCAATGAAGAACATAGTAAAATGCAATACTTGGTGTGAATTGTAAAATCCTATGAACCATCGAGTCTTTGAATGCAAGTTGCACTTCAGGCCATTAAGCTGATGGCACATCTGACTAAATGTCTTGCATCATCACCCCATAACCCCCTGCCCATTAGGCTTCAAGTGAAGGGGCAAAACATGGCCTTGTGCAATCTTATCGGTCATGGTTAGACCAAAAGTGAGTACCTGGCAATGATAACACCATGACCATCAGTGGTAAAGCTCATTGCATGCCTTGTCTCTGGTGATGTGCACTCATTGTCCATCTGAACCCTATAGACCCCTTACATATTTCAATCGATGCTTGCATCATAACCTCAGGTCAGGCGAGATTACCCATTGAATTTAAGCATATTAATAAGCAAAGGAAAATAAACTTGCTAAGATTCCCTTAGTAATAGTGAGCAAATTGGAAAGAGCCCATCTTGAGAATCGAGCTCCCCTGGTATTTGAATTATAGTATGGAGAAGTGTCCTCAATGATGGAATGGGACAAAGTCCCCTGGAAAAGGGTACTAGAAAGGGTGAGAGCCCCATTATGCTTGGACCCTGTCATACCATAAGGCATGGTCTATAAGTCAAGTTGTTTGGGAGTAAAGCCCTAATCAAGTAATAAATTCTATCCAAGGCTAAATATGAGTGAGAAACTGATAGTGAAAAAGTACCATGAGGGAAAGATGAAAAGGACTTTGAAAAGAGAGTCAAAGAGTGCTTGAAATTGTTAAAAAGTAAGCAGATCGGGGCCGATGATGCATCCTGATTGGATGTTAAATGGTGAAAGCTAGTCCACCAGTTGGCTTTGGTCGTGGATAGATATAGGTTGTAGTGGAGTCCCAAGCTTAGGCTTTTGATATGCCCATAAAGGCATCATTGCCATGATCATAGAATGTAGCATGTACAGTCTAGGCATGCCTTAGCACCTGTGTAATCTTGGTGCCAGCCTATGGGCTTTCCATCCGACCCATCTTAAAACATGGGCCAAGGAGTCTGACATGTGTTTTAGTCAATGGGCTAGGAAACCCATTAGGCATAAAGAAGTTGATTGGCAAGATCTTTCATGGGTGCATCACTGACCTACCTTGATTTTCTAAGAAGAAGGGTTTGAATGCAAGCATGATTGTTAGGACCTAAAAGATGGTGAACTATGCCTGAGAAGGGTAAAACCAGAGGAAACTTTGGTGGAGGCTCACAGCGATACTGACATGTAAATCATTCATCTGACTTGGGTATTAGGGTGAAAGACTAATCAAACCATCTAGTAATTGGTTGCTTCTAAAGTTTCCTTCAAGATAGCTAGAGCCCTTAGCGAGTTCTATTAGGTAAAGCCAATCATTAAAGGCATCAAAGGTGCAACACTCTCAAACTATTTTCAAACTTTAAATAAGTAGGATGACACAGCTACTTTATTAAGCCGTGCCACTTAATCGAGAGCTCCAAGTGGGCCATTTTTGGTAAGTAAAACTAGTGATGCAGGATGAATCGAAAGCCAAGTTATGGTGCCCAACTACGCGCTAACCTAAAACCCACAAAGGGTGTTGGTCGATTAAGACAGTAAGATGGTGGTCATGAAAGTTGAAATCTGCTAAGAAATGTATAACAATTAATGTGTCAAATCAACTGGCCTTGAAAATGGATGGCACTTAAGTGGTGACCCATACTGGAGAGTCAGGGCAAGGGCCAAGCCCTGATGAGTAAGAGGGCATAACGATCATCGTAAAATCCAAGACATGAGCCTAAGCAAAGCAGCTATTAATGTAGATTTTGATGGTAGTAGTAAATATTCAAATAAGAACTTTGAAGGTCGAAAAGGGGAAAAGGTTCCATGTGAACGGCACTTGCACATGGGCTAGTCAATCCTAAGAGATAGGGGAAGACTATCTGACAGTACGTCTAGCATGAGCTTTTAGATGGAATCAGGTTAAAATTTTTAAACCGAGATGCAACAGCTTACGACAATATTAAAGAGTTCAAAGATGTTGGTGAGGGCCTTGGAAAGAGTTATCTTGTCTATTTAATGACCTACCCATCTAAGAAATGACTTAGCCGAAGGTAGGGTCCAGTGGCTAGAAGAGTATCGGGTGTCACTTGATGTTCGGTACACCCTCATTGGCCTTTGAAAATTTAGAGGATCAAGGGCCATTCACACCCAGTTATATTCAGAGCCACATCAAGTCTCCAAGGTGAGCAGCCTCTAGTTGATGGAACAATGTAGGCAAAAGTAGTTAGCAAAATGGATTTCTAACCTCGATAAAAGGATTGGCTTTAAAGGCTAGGCACATGGGTCCCAGTCTTGAACCCATTGGTTACTGGTGAACTATTCGAGCTTCTTCTACAATAAGAATGGGTCATTGTATGCTGATTGAGGGATGGATTGGGAATAGCTCCCTCGGGAGCTTTCCTCGAGTGACAAACAGTTAACTCAAAACTATTATGAATAAGAGGAATCCAACTATTTAATTAAAACAAAGCATTGTGATGATCCCTATGGATGCTCATGCAATGTGATTTCTACCCAGTGCTATAAATGTCAAATTGAATAAATTCAACCAAGCATGAGTAAATGGCAAGAGTAACTATGACTCTCTGAACCTAGCCAAATGCCTTATCATCTTAATAGTGACACGCATGAATGGATTAATGAGATTCCTATTGTCCTTGTCTACTATCCAGTGAAACCACTCCAAGGCAATAGGCTTAGTAGAATTAGTGATGAAAGAAGACCTTGTTGAGCTTAACTTTAGTCTAACTTTGTGAAATGACTTGAGAGGTGTAGGATAAGTGGGAGCCCTTAGGTGAAAATGAAATATCACTACTTTTAATGTTATTTTACTTATTCCATGAATTAGAGGCAGTTCACGACCCTTTCTTTTGGACTCAAGGCTAGCTACAATCTATCAATTTAGGTGGAAGACATTGTCAGGTGGGGAGTTTGGCTAAGGTAACACATCTATTAAAAGATAACACAAGTGTCCTAAGATGAGCTCAATAAGAGCAGAAATCTCATGTGCAATAAAGGGTAAAAGCTCATTTGATTCTAATTTCCAGTATGAATACAAATAGTAAAATCATGGCCTATTGATCTTGTAGACCTTTAGAATTTAAAGCTAAAGAGTCAAAAAAGTTACCACAAGGATAATTGGCTTGTGGCAGACAGGCATTCATAACAATGTTGCTTTTTTATCCTTCGATATTGGCTCTTCCTATCATTGTTAAGCAGAATTCACCAAGTTTGGATTGTTCACCTACCAATAAGGAATGTGAGTTGGGTCTAGACCATCGTGAGACAGGTCAGTTTACCTTACTGATGGTAGCATCGTAATAATAATTCAACCTAGTATGAGAGGAATAATTAATTCAGCCAATTGGTCATCACACATGGTTGAAAAACCAGTGGCATGAAGCTACCATGTGTTAGATTGTGATTAAATACCTTTAAGTTAGAATTTGGGCTAGAAGTGACACACATGTCTTTTGCTCGATTGCTAACCCATAGTAGGGCTTATGGCCCCCAAGGGCATGTGTCATAGGTGCAAACCCTATGGTGGACAATCTTTGTGGGCCTCTTTGGATCTCAATTCCCATCAAGCGATGGGTAGAATCCTTTGTAAAAAACTTAAATACGTGAAAGGGTATTGTAAGTGGCAAAGTGGCCTTGGTGCCATGATCCACTAAGAGTCAAACGTTTGTCACTTTGATTCATCCCCCTACACCCACCAAAGGCCTCTCACTTCATTTTTTTTGCATCGCACCCCTTTAGGGTTAGGGATGAATGGTGTTTCCCATTACAATAGATTTAGTTTGGCAATAACATCCATCCATCAGGCATCTAAGTAAATGGCAACCAAATGCCCTCAATATTTGTTATAAGGATGGGCTCACCCTTAGTACAGGCACTTACCTTAATCTCCATTGCCACAATCTAGACCCTAGTGCAAGTTGTTGCCTTCAATGCCATCGATCACATCTGGCCCTTGGTTACTATGTGGACAATCACATCCAACAATGTCAGCAGATGCTAGCCTATTCTTTCTTCAAACACTCGTAGCAAGTATTGACCCTTTCGTGTAAGATGTTGCCTCAAACACCATCATCAGATGCTAGCAATGTTTGAGCAGGCACTTGCCTCGACCACCATCAGCATAAATGGGTTATTGGTATAGGTTGTTACCTCAAACACCTCTTTGGCAGATGCTGACACTTAGTATCGCATGTGTACTATGACCCTCTAACCTATGGCACTTGTCTACCCCTCGATCGCCATTGGCATGAAATGAAGCTCAATGCATGTGTCACTAGCTCTAGTCTTAAGTTGAACTTCATGTGGACTTGGATAAGGAATTGGCTCTGTGTGCCTAAGTCACCCTTCAAAACTCAAGTGCTCATCATTATCCTAGCTTGTCAAATATTATGTTGCAGTGCTGGGCCTTCTAAAAACTCACAAATTTGATCCTCCTAGAATTGTGTTCAGGCGTGCTCACACCTGGGTCTAATCATGCACCTGCACCTTAGTTGTCAGTGCCCAAACCTTGGTTTGACCGTGTGCCTAACATTACTTACTAGCACTTATACCAAGGTTGGGTTTAATTTTGCCAAACCTAAACACCATGCCTAAGCCTTTGGAGTCTTGATCACTGCCTATGCCACTATTTTGGCCTAGTTCCCCATGACCTAGGCCTACAATATGCTGTAAGACTTGGTCTTTCTGGCTGTCAAACTCTGTCTTGCTAGAATCAAAACTACGACTCAAAGAGAACCCATCGGCCTAAACCAGCTTACAAAACTTGATACATCTACATGCCTCCACCACCATCGAGGCATGTTGAGCCTTGGTCTCGAGATATACTTTAACCACCATCGGCACATGTTGGCCCTTTGTGTAGGTAGTTCCTTTGAATACTATCAGCACATGCTAGGCCATACACTGTGTTGGGCTTGGGCCATGCAGCATGTGCACCATGACCAATCTATAGGTAGGTTCAAGCACATCTTCATATTTCTACTATGCCAATACCATTTTTATGGCTTGTAAATTCATATAATAGTCCCCTGAGCCTTCATGTGAAGTTTTATGACAAGATGACACACTTTTTTTTTCATGATTTTAAAAATTTTTAATGGTTCAATATTTTTTTAAAATTTTTTTAGAGTTTTAGCCCCAAAATTGTTATATGTGATCCTTGTATTTTTGTTGGCATCAATAAAAAATTTTAGCTAAAAATTTGAAGTGTCAAAGATTTTGTTGCCATCTGAAAAAGCACCCCCATTTTTTACACTTGAATGGCTATTAGCTATAAACCTATTAAAACTCTTATGCTTTTTAAGGGGGTGTGCCTTTTAAGGGGATGTGAGTAGTTGAGGTTGTTGGAGGGATAGGGGTCCAATATAAGGGCCAAGGACTAGCACCCATAACACATCATATGCGCAAACCCCCTAACCTTCCCCAATCGCTAAAACTCCCAATGCTGTTGGTCAAGTTCTCCAGTGATGGTACCCTAGGCAAAAATCTCTTATGCTCTTTAAAGGGAAGTTGTTCGGGGACCCCCTCTCTCCTCGACGGAAAGAATAGGTTTGCATGATATGCCTCTCATTGCATACATCCACGGCAACATCCCTAGAGCAAAATCTAAGCCATGCATGCATTCCAGCCATGTTGTTTAGAGACTGGTTACTTCGATGACTCGTAGGAGCCTATGTCCTCGATTGGTTGGCATACACTTAGGAAAGGCCAAGCTGAAGCCCATGCCTACTACTGATGTTACCCTATACCCCAAGACCAAGTCCTTGAATTGAGCAATGGCTCTTTGGGGTAGTGCAAGCAAAAGCTACGATCGTGGGCTTGGTTTGGCCAGGTCTCTAGGTTATTTGGTAGTCTTGTGGTCCCTTCTTGTCAACCCTATAAATGCCTTGCTTGGCCAAGCCTATGCATGTAGCCAATGCTGACCAAGACCCCAGGAACAAGTCCTTGAATTAGGCAATGTCCCTCTAGGGTGGTGACAGTAGAGTTTGTGTGTGTGATCCCAACTAGACCAAGCATAGGTGGTGTTATGACATTATTGCCTGTTAGATGGTAGGGGTAGTCATGTGGCCCTTACTTGTGCTTTTCTCATGCCAAGCAATTGTGGCATGGCCTTATGTATTATTTCATCTACTTACTCATCAAGTAATTGATTGGGTGGGTTGTAGACTAGTGTGCATGGATGCTACCACATGCATACAATAGGTATATGAGTGGTGCTATGGTTGTGCATGTTAGCATGCTCTATGCTCGATGTATTGAACTATTGGCCTATCATCCTCTTTAATCTCCCACATGTGGTCATCATACCCTAGGGTGCTATCAGGATCCTGTACTGTTTACCTAAATTAATGGAAACCAGATGTCTTGCCATCCCTCATATGCCTCTTATCCTTAAAGGCTATGGGTCTGACCTCAATTGTGCCCCGTGTCCTAAGTGTGCCATCTAAACCCTCACAAGGGCATTGGGCACTGGTGTTTGATCGTGCTCTCAGATGCAAAACATTTTGTAGGCATGAGCCCTTGGCTCTTGTTTGTATGATGCTATGCATTTTACATGCTAGATATGCATAATGCTTGTGCTCTATGTTGGCTCTCTTTGTCGCTCAGTCAGTGTATTGAGGCCCATGTAGTGCTAATGTCTTTAAGGAATGCTACCCGGTGATCCTACCAATACTTATATGCTTGTCTCAAAGATTAAGCCATGCATGTGTAAGTATAAACTAATTCAGACTGTGAAACTATGAATGGCTCATTAAATCAGTAATAGTTTGTTTGATGGTATCTACTATTCAAATAACTGTAGTGATTCTAGAGCTAATACATGCAACAAACCCTTACTTTTGGAAGGGACACATTTATTAGATAAAATGTTGATGTAGGCTTTACCCATTCCTCTGATGATTCATGATAACTCAATGGATCACATGACCTTTGTGCCGATGACGTATCATTCAAATATTTACCCTATCAACTTTCAATGGTAAGATAGTGGCCTACTATGGTAGTGATGGGTGATAGAGAATTAGGGTTCAATTTTGGAGAAAGAGCTTGAGAAATGGCTACTACATCCAAGGAAAGCAATTGGCATGCAAATTATCCAATCCTGACATAGGGAGGTAGTGACAATAAATAACAATATAGAGTCTGGTAATTGGAATGAGTACAATCTAAATCTCTTAATGAGATTCCATTAGAGGGTAAGTCTGGTGCCAATAGCCACAGTAATTCCAACTCCAACTACATATATTTAAGTTGTTACAATTAAAAAGCTCGTTGTTAGAACTAAGGTTGGTTCATCCAAACTACCTCATAGTAAGCACCAGTCTACTCATCCTTACTATCGATGATGCACTCCTAGCCTTAACTGGCTGGGTTGTTTCTCAAGCATTGTTACTTTGAAGAAATTAGAGTGCTCAAAATAGGCCTATGCTTGTATACATTAGCATGGGATATTTTTGGTAAGCAGAACTAGCAATGCAAGATGAACCAAAAGCTTGGCTACAGTACCCAATTGCATGCTAATTGAAAATTTCAACTATGTGCTAACTTGGCATTGTGATGGTCCCTATGGATACTCACACAATGTTATTTCTATGTAGAGTTCTAAATGTTAAAGTGAAGAAATTCAACCAAGCATAGATAAATAGTAGGAGTAACTATGACTCTTTTAATGTAACCAAATGCCTTATCATCTAATTAGTGACATGCATGAATGGATTAACGAGATTCCCACTATCCTTATCTTCTATCTACTGAAACCACAGCCAAGGGAATGGGCTTGATGGAATCAATGGGGAAAAAAGACCTTATTGAGCTTTACTCTACTTCAACTTTGTAAGTTGACTTAAGAAGTGTAAGATAAGTGGAAACCCTCGAGCAAAATTGAAATACCACTAATTTTAATGATATTTTACTTATTTCATGAATCCGAGATGGGGCACGACCCTTTCTTTTGGACCCAAGGCCAACCTTGATTAGTTGATCCAGGTGGAAGATATTATTAGGTAGGGAGTTTGGCAGAGGTGGCACATCTGTTAAAAGATAATGCAAGTGTCCTAAGATGTGCTCAACGAGAATAGAAATCTAGTGTGGAACAAAAAGGTAGAAGCTCATTTGATTTTGATTTCTAGTATGAATATGAATCATGAAAGTGTGGCCTATCGATCCTTTAGACCTTTAAAATTTGAAGCTAATGGTGTTAGAAAGGATACCACAGGGATTACTGGCTTGTGGCAGCCAAGCATTCATAGTGATGTTACTTTTTTATCGTTCGATGTTAGCTCTTCCCATCATTATGAAGAAAAATACACCAAGTGTTGGATTGTTCACTCACCAATAGGGAACATAAGCTGGGCTTAAACCATCATGAGACAAGTTACTATTACCCTACTAATGGCAATGTCATAATAGTAATTCAACCTAGTATGAGAGAAACCATTGATTTGCACAATTGGTCATCGTACTTGGTAGAAAAGCTAGTGGCACAGAGCTACCATGTGCTAGATTATGACTGAATGCCTTTTAGCTAAAATCTAGGCTATAAATGACCCACGCACCTGCCACCCAATAGCCAACCAGTAGTAGGGGCCCATGGCCCTAAGGGCACATATTGTAGGTGCAACCCCTAAGAGAAAAAGTTACGTGAGCCTTCTTGCAGCTTAATTCCCATCGAGTGATAAGTAGAATGCTTTGTATACAACTTAAATGTGTTGATGGGGTATTGTAAGTGGCAGAGTGGCCCTGTTGCCATAATCTACTAAGATTCAGCCCTTTGTCACTTTGATTCATCCCTCTCATCTCGCACCCACCGAAGCCCTGTCACTTCATTTTTTTTACATTACACCCCTCTAAGGTTGGGGATGAATGGTATTCCCCATTGCAACCAATTCGATCAGGCGATGACATCTCTCCCTCAGGTGTCCAAGTCAATGGCAACCAAATGTCCTTAGCATTTGTTATAGGGATAGGTTTGCCCTTGGTGTGGGCACTTGACTTGATCTCCATTGGCACATGCTAGCCTCCGGTGTGGGTTGTTGCCTTGAATGCCATCAACCGCATACCTCGATTGCTATGTAGATAATCACATCCAACACCATTAGTATATGTTAGCCCCTTTTTGCATTGAGTAGATGTTGACCCCTTCATTTGGGATGTTGCCTCAAACACCATTGCTAAATGTTGGCAATGTGTAAGTAGGCACTTGCCTTAACCATAGTCAACACAATTAGGCCCTTAGTATAGATTGTTGCCTTAGACACCTTTTTGCCAAATGCTAACACTTGGTGTGGCATGTGTACCATGACCCTCCCATCTAAGGCATTTGTCTGCTTTTCAATCACCATTGGCATGAAATGATGCTCGGTGCATGTGTTATGGGCTCTAGTCTTAAGTCAAACTTTGTGCAGCTTTAGACAAGAAATTAACTCTATGTGCCTAAGTCAACCTATAAAACTCAAGTGCTCAGCATTCTAGCTTGTCAAAGATTATGCTATAATACTGGGCCTTCTAAAAGCCCACAAATCTATTTTCCCATGATTGTGTTCAGGTGTTCTTGCACCTAGGTTTGACCGTGCGCTTGCACCTTGATCATCAGTGCTTGTACCTGGGTCTGACATGTGCCCGCGCATCGCTCACTAATGCCCACACTTGGTCTTGGCTCAATTCTACCAAACTTGAATACCATGCCTAAGCCTCTAGAGTCTTGATCACTACCCATACCACTATTCTAGGCTAGTTCCCCATGACTTGGGCCTAGTCCCCTTGGCTATCTAACCCTATCCTACAAGAACTAGAAATGCTCTTTGACTTAGATAGAATCCCTAGGCCTATACTAACTTGTGAACTATGATACATGCACACACCTTGACCACCATTGGGGCATGTTGGCCCTTGGTCTTAGAACATGCTTCGACCACCATCGACACATGCTGGCCCTTTATACAAGCAGTTCCCTTAAACACCATTGGCATAATCTGGGCCATGCACCATGCGAGGGTATCCTAGGCTTAGGCCACTTACCATGCACACCACGAGTGGGTAGTAGGTGGGTTCAGGCATATCTTCATATTTCTACCATGCTAGTGGTATTTCTACAGCTTGTAAATTCATATAAGTGCTCATCAATGCTTGCACCTAGGCCTGGATCAATTATGTTGAACCTAAATACTGTGCCTGAGCCTTTGGAGACTTGATCACTTCTCATACCACAATTTTAGGATAGTTTTGTATGTCCTGAGCCTCTAGTAGGCCTCAAGGCCTAGTCCCCCTAGCTGCTGGACCCTATTTTACCAGAATCAAAACTATTCGACTCAAAAAGAACACTTGGGCCTAGACCAACATGCGGACCGTGACATATGGACATGCCTCGACCACCATTGAGACATGTAGCCCTTGGTTTTAGCACATGCTTCAACCATCATCAACATGTGATGGCCCTTTAGGTGGGTAGTTCCCTTGAAGACCATCAGCACATGGTAGGCCATGCACCACGTAAGGATATCCTAAGCTCGAGTAGCATACCATGCGCACCACGATCAGGTAGTAGGTAGGTTTAGGTATGTCTTCATATTTCTGGCATGCCAAGGCCATTTTTATGGCTTGTAAATTCATAAAAGCACTCACCAACACCCGTACTTAGGGTTGGCTCAATTTTACCAAACCTGAGCATTGTGCCTGAGCCTCTCGAGTCTTGATCACTACCAATACCACTATTCTAGGCTAGTTCCCCATCACCTAGGCCTCTAGTAAGCTTCAATGCTTGGTCCCCCTAGTTATCAAGCCCTGGCCCTCTTGGACCAAAACTATTCCTTGACTCAAAGAGAACCCCTGGTCTTAGACCAGCATTCAAATTGTGACACATGCACATGCTCGACTACCATCAAGACATGTTGGCCTTTGGTCTCGGCACATGTTGGCCCTTTGTATGGGTAGTTTCCTTGAACACCATTGACATATGCTGGGCTGTACACCACGCGAGGGTAACCTTGGCTTGGGTTGTGCACCATACGTACCACAATCGAGTAATAGGTGGGTTCAAGTGTCATGATTTGCAAGTTTGTCTAGGCTTAGGGGTTCTCTCCAAGGTGGTAATAGTTTAAGTTCTAGCGGAACATGGTTTGACAGTCAAGGGGACTAGGCCCTAACGTGTACTAGAGATCCAAGTCATAGGGAACTAGCCCAAAATAATAGGGCAGGCAATGATCAAGGCTTCAGAGGCCCAAGAAAAGTGTTTAGGTTTGGTAGGATTGAGCCAGGCCCAAGAGTAGGCACTGGTAAGCATTACGTGGGCACCCAATCAGACCCAAGCGAGAGCATTAATGGTCAAGGTGTAGGTGCATGGTCGAGCTAGGTCTAGGCAAGCCTGAACACAACCCTAGGAGGATAAGATTTGAGGGTTTCTAGAAGGCCTGATGCTTAGCATGAATTTAGCAAGTCAGATTGTGCAGCAACACCAAATCTTCTAAAATCAGGAATTGTATCTTAGCTTCAAGTATCATGGGATTCAAACTTGTGTAATCCCTAAAGTTTGGGAATGTATCTTGGCACTGATTGTAAGTGAGACTCAACTATAAATAAAGAGTTCCCCACTCTTATTGTACACACACTAGAACCATTACATAATAACATATTTACTCTTGCCTTAAACTTTTTATTATTCCTTTAGCCTTTCTTCAAGCACTTGCTATGCCCTTTTTTTTTATAGTGCACTAGGTGGCCAAGCCTTATAGTCTAAAGTGTTCGTGCACCTTTTCTTGTGTTAGGCTGATCTAGGACATGGAAGAGTCTATTCCCATGTCCTAGAGCTGCGTAAGCTTAGAGTTTGAGTCTCAACCTATGACAAGTGGTATCAAAGCCTAGTTTAGGAGAGCTAGGAGTAGGTGATAAAACCAAATACCATAGGGTATTAAAGCCTAGATCAAACTAGAAATGGTGACCAAAGCCTTGGTTTGGAGTGTGTAATAGATCCTTGCTCATGACAAGAGGAGCTAGAGTTGGCTAGGAAGCCAAAGTTGTCATTGATACAGGTTAAAGGACTTACGTGAGGGCATCTTAGTGTGGTGTGTAGGCATTGTAGTGAGTTATGCAAACATCTTACTATGTGTGTAGACATTAGATTGTGTGGTGCAGGTAGTTTGCTACTAGGTGAGAGCATCCTAGAATGGCTGCTGTGCTCGTGTGCTATTGAAATGTTCCTGATGTGCTAGGTACAACCATGCTAGAATATAGGACAAGTGCTTGACAAAGTGTTGCTATATGCTGTAGGTGTGCTAGGCGTGCTGTGTGGGTGTGTGGGTATGCAGACTGGTGCCAAACTTAGAGGTTGGTGTGTTAAGCAAATGTACAAACTACAGCCTAATAGTGTGTGCTATACTAGTGTGCCATGCTAACAAATTGGTGTGTTGGTTTGTGGGAGCTAGAACTAGATCACTTAAGTGCCTACTAGAGTTAAGGTAATCCTTTGTTTTGTGCATTTGTGGTTTAACAATTTATGTGTTTTGGGCTATGGTATGGCTAGGGAAAACTAAATAGGGGGCTATTCTATAGATAATAGATTGGTTCAAATATGTTGAGGAATCTTTGAATAAGGCAATGGAGAATCTCATCCAGCATAATGAGGCATTGGAGTCCATGGTGTCAACCTTACAGAAGGAGCTAGCCAGGCTAAAGGTTGACCATGCTGTATTATGAGCTACCGTGGTTGTTGGTGTAAGCTTAGGACTGAGAGTGGAGATGCCTAAGCATTTCATGGATGGAGTAAAGCTATGGGTAAAGGTCAAGTTGCAATGAATAGGTATGTAGGAGTCAAGTTGGGCTAAAGTTGCTGCTGAATTGATTGCTTAGGTTGAGTGCACCAAGTCTCCAAGGTCAAAGGGGAAAGGCCAGAGTAGAGGAGACACTGGTGGTAATTCCTTAGGGGAGGAAAAGGCTACAGGAAGCCTAGATTTCATAGGGCCTTTAGAGCCACCACTATGGGCAAAGGGGCCTTGAGTTACTATTTTTATGCCAGTCCACATAGAGTCGGGGAATGCCCAAAGCTTTCAGCCATTATGTGATTTTTGCCCAATGCTCTAAATGTCAAAGTGAAGAAATTCAACCAAGTGCGACGAGGGTAACTATGACTCTTTTAAGGTAGCCAAATGCCTCGCCATCTAATTAGTGACATGCATGATCGGATTAATGAGATTCCTACTATCACTGTCTACTATCCAATGAAATGACAGCTAGGGGGACAAGCATAGTGAAATCAAAAGGGAAAGAAGACCTTGTTGAGCTTTACTCTAGTCTAACTTTATGAATTAACTTGAAAGGTGTAGGATAAGTGGAAACCATAAGGCAAAATTGAAATACCATTACTTTTAATGTTATTTTACTTATTTTATGAATCAGAAGTGAGCCACGATCCCTTTTTTTAGACCCAAGGCTGGCCTCAGTCGATCAATCCAGGCAAAAGACATTGTCAGGTGGGGAGTTTGGCTAGGGTGGCACATCTGTTAAAGGACAACGCAGGTGTCCTAAGATGTGCTTAACGAGAATAGAAATCTCATGTAGAATAAAAGGGTAAAAGCCTGTTTGATTTTGATTTCCAATATGAATACGAAGCATGAAAGCATGGCTGATCAATCCTTTAGACCTTTAAAATTTGAAGCTAGAGGTGTTAGAAAAGTTACCACAAGATAAATGGATAGTGGCAGCTAAGCATTCATAGCGATGTTGCTTTTTTATCTTCTGATTTCGGCTCTTCCTATCATTATGAAGCAGAATTCACCAAGTGTTGGATTGTTTACCCATCAATAGGGAACATGAGTTGGGTTTAGACCATCATGAGATAGGTTAGTTTTACCCTACTGATGGTAGCATTGCAATAGTAATTCAACCTAGTATGAAAGGAATTATTGATTCATGCTATTGGTCATCGCACTTTATTGAAAAGCCAATGGTGCTAAGCTACCATGTGCTAGATTATAACTGAATGCCTCTAAGTTAGAATTAGGACTAGAAGCAATGCATGCACCCGTCGCCTAATTGCCAACCCATAGTAAAGGTCCATGACCCCCAAAGGCACGTGTCATAGGTGTAGCCCTCATGGTAGACAAGCCATCTGAGCCTCTTAGAGCTCAATTCCCACCAAGTGACAGGTAAAATCTTTTACATATGACTTAAATATGCAATAGGGTATTGTTAGTGGTAGAGTGGCCTTGCTACCATGATCCACTAAGATTCATCCGTTTGTTACTTTGATTTGTCCCTCCCTCTGCACCCACTAAAGCCTTCTCACTTCATTTTTTTACAGCATACTCCTATGGGGTTAAAGATGAATTGTGTTCCCTATTGCAACCCATTCGATCAGGCAATGACATCCCTCATTTAGGTGTCCAAGTAAATGGCAACCAAATGCCTTGGGTATTTGTTATAGGGACAGCTCACCTTTGTTGTACGCACTTGCCTCAATCTCCATTGACACATGCTAGCCCCCGATATAGGTTGTTGTCTCGAATGCCATCAACCACATCTAGCCTTCAATTGCTGTACAGACAATCATGTCTAACACTATCAGCAAATGCTTACCCATTTTTGCCTTGAACATCATTAGCTGATTCTAACCCCTTCATGCTAGATGTTACCTTAGACACCATCGCTAGATACTGGCAATGTTTGAGTAGGCACTAGCCTTGACCACTATCAGTAAAAGAGGGCCCTTGGTGTAAGTGGTTACTTCGAACACCTCTTGGACAAATGTTGACACTTGGTGAAGTATGTGTATTGTGACCCTCCCACCCAAGGCACTTATCACCTCTCGATCACCATTGGCATGAAATGATAATTAGTGCATGTGTCATGGGCTTTGATCCTAAGCCAAACTTTGTGCGGCCTTGGATAAGAGATCGACTCCGTGTGCCTAAGTCAGCCTATAAAACTCAAGTGCTCATCATAATTCTGTCTTGTCAAAGATTGTGCTATAGTATTAGGCATTCTAAAAGCCCATAAATCTAATCCTTCTAAAAATGTTTTTAGGCATGCCCACACCTAGGTCTGACTGTGCACCCACACCTCTATCATCAATACCTGCATTTGGCTTTGATTGTGTGCCTATACATCACTCACCAGTGCCCACACCTGGGCCTAGCTCAATTCTACCATACCTAAACACCATGACTAAGCCTCTGGAGTCTTTATCACTATCCATACCACTATTCTAGGCTAGTTCCTAGTGACTTTAGCCTATAGTAGGCCTCATGGCCTAATCCCATGGCTATTAGACCTTATCTCGCTAAAACTGGAATTGCTCTTTGACTAAGAAAGAACTTTTAGGCCTTAACCAACTTACAAATCGTGATACATGTAAATGACTTAACCACCATCTAAGCATGCTGGCCCTTGGTCATCCTTCGACCACCATTGGCACATGCTGGCCTTTTATACAGAAAGTTCCCTCAAACACCATCGACACATGCTTGGTCACGCACCACACGATGCTATCATAGGCTTGGGCTGCATACCATGCATACCATGACCAGGCAGTAGGAAGGTTTTGGCACACCTTAATATTTTTGTCATGCCATTGGCATTTTTATGGCTTGTAAATTCATATAAGTGCTCACCAACGCCCATACCTAGGCCTGGGTCAATTACGTCAGACTTGAACACCATGCCTAAGCCTTTAGAGTCTTGACCACTATCCATACCATTATTCTAGGCTAGTTCCCCATGACCTGAGCCTCCAGTATGCCTCAAGGCCTAGTCCCTTTGGTTGTCAAACCCTATCCCACTAAAACCAAAATTGCTTTTCAAATCAAAGAGAACCCCTAGGCCTTAACTAGCATGAAAACCATGACACATGCATAAGCTTCGACCACCATTAGGACATGTTGGCCCTTGGTCTCAGCAAATGCTTTAACCACTATCGGTACATGCTAGCCTTTTTCACGAGTAGTTCCCTCGAACACCCTTAGCACATACTAGGCTATGTACCATACAAAGGTCTCTTGGTCCCAGGCCATGCACAATGTGCACTATGATCAGGTAGTAGGTGGGTTCAAGAACATCTTCATATTTCTACCATTCTAATGCCATTTTATGGCTTGTAAATTCATATAAGTGCTCACTAGTGCCTGCACCTAAAGTTGGCTTAATTTTGTTGAACCTGAGCACTGTGTCTAAGCCTCTTGAGTGTTGATCACTACCAATACCACTATTATAGGCTAGTTCTCCATGACCTAGGCCTTCAGTAGGCCTCAAGGCCTGGCCCCCTAACTGTCAGACCCTATCCCCCAAGAACTGAAAATGCTCATCAACTCAAAAGAAAACCCTTAGGCTTGATCCAGCATGCGGACCATAACATATACACATGCCTTGACCACCATCAAGACATGTTGGCCCTTGGTCTCAGTACATGTTGGCCCTTTGTGTGGATAGTTCCCTTGAACATCATCTATACCTATTAGGTCATACACCACGCAAGGGTACCAAGGCCCGAACTGGGCACCATGTGCACCATAACTAGGTAGTAGGTGGGTTTGGGCACATCCTTATATTTCTACCATGCAGTGCCATTTTTATGGCTTGTAAATTCATATAACGGTCCCCTAAGCCTTCATGTGAAGTTTCATGGCAAGAAGACTTGTATTCTATTTTCCATGATTTTCAAAATATTTTGTGATTCAAGATTTTTTTAAATTTTTTTAGAAGGTGTTTTAGCCTTAAATTTGGTATATGTGATCCTTGTATTTTTGTTGGCATCCATAAAAAAAAAATCAACTAAAAACTCAAATTGTAGAAGATTTTATGGCCATTTGAAAAAAGCATCCCTATTTTAAACATTTGAATGGCTACTTCTGCAAACCTATAAAAGCTCTTATGCTTTTTAAGGAGGTGTGAGTAGTTGAGGTTGCCTAGGGGATAGGGGCCAATATAAGGGCCAAAGACCAACACCCATCATACATCATATGTACACACCCCCACTCCCTTCCCCAATCATCGAAACACTAAATGCCATTGGTCAGGTTCTTTGATGATGCTTCAACGATGAAGTGTTTGGATTGTGACAGCGTGGATGGTTCACTGCCTATGATGACACAAGAAGTCCACTAAACCTTATCATTTAAAGGAAGGAAAAGTTATAACAAGGTTTTTATAGGTGAACCTACAGAAGAATCATTGTCAAAACCAGCTCAATGAATGACCCACGAATGTATTAATGACACACCAAGGGGGCAAGGGTTCTTTCGTGCCCCAAGCCCCTTTTGGCCCCAGGTGTGCAAGACAGTCACTTAATTTTGCCTTTTGAATGAATGAAATTATCAGCATCATTGCTCATTACTGAATAAAGACCCATTTTAGGAATCCCTCTAAGGAACCAGAATGAAAAAAAGCACACGTGCTGTCACCATCCTATTCGTGATGCATGCATTGATGGCACCATGGCTCTTTTTGTTGTGAAAAACCAAAATGACTCTTAGTAATGAATATTTCAACTTTCACATCGATAAAGAACATAGCATAATGCGATGCTTGGTGTGAAATGTAGAATCCCGTGAACCATTGAGTCCTTGCAAGTAAGGTATGCCTTAAGCCACTAAATCAAAGGGATGCTAGCTTGGGTGTCATGCATCATCACCCCCCAAGCCCTTACCTATCAAGCTCTAGTTAATGAGGTAGAAGATGGCCATCTATGATCTTGTTGATCGTGGTAGCCCAAAAATGAGTCCCCTACAATGATAGCGCTATGATCGTCAATGGTAAACCTCACTAAATGCTTTATCTCCGGTGACGTGTGCTCATTGCCTATTCAGACTCCATCAAAACCCTCGCATCGCATGATCAATACTCACATCATGACCCTAGGTCAGGTAGGATTACCTATTGAGTTTAAGCATATCAATAAGCAAAGAAAAAGAAGCTTGCCAAGATTCCCCTAGTAACAATGAACAAATCAAAGAAAGCCTAGCTTGAGAATCGAGCACCCCCAGCATCCAAATTATAGTCTAGACAAGCATCCTCAGTGGTGGACGAGGCCTAAGTCCCCTAGAAAGAGGTGCCAAAAAGGGTAAGAGCCCTGTTGTGCTTAGACCTTGTCACACCACAAGGCACTATTTACAAGTCAGGTTTTGGGAATATAGCCCCAATCAGGCGATAAATTCCATCCAAGGTAAATACAGGTAAGAGACTGATAGCGAACAAGCACTACGAGGGAAAGAAGAAAAGACTTTGAAAAGAGAGTTAAAGAGTGCTTGAAATTGTTAGGAGGGAAGTGGATGGGGGTCAATGATGAGCCTTAGTTGGATATGGAATGGTGAGAGCCAATCCACCAATCTGCTTAGGGCATGGATTGACATGAGTCATGGCAACAACCAAAGCCTAGGCTTTTGATATGCCCATAGAGATATCATCGTCATGATCATAGAACATAGCAAACACCATCTCGGCATGCCTTGACACTCGTGTGCTTTCATCATCGACTTGTGGGCTCCCCATCCGACCCATCTTGAAACATAGACCAAAGAGTTTGACATGTGTACCAATCAACAGGCTAGGAAACTCATAAGACGCAAGGAAGCTGATGGTGGGATCTTTTACAAGAGCACCACCAATCGACTTTGATCTTATGAGAAGGGTTCGTGTATGAGCATGCTTGTTAGGACCCAAAAGATGGTGAACTACACTTATGCGAGGCAATCATGGAAATCAAAATCCACTAAGGAATGGGTAACAACTCACTTGCCAAATCAACTAGCCCCAAAAATGGATGGCACTTAAATGTGTAACCCATACTTGGTAATCAGGGCAAAGGCCAGGCCCTAATGAGTAGGAGGATGCAACAATCATCACAAAACTCATGTGTAAACCCCAGCAGAATGGCCATCAGTGTATATCTTAATGGTAGTAGCAAATATTCGAATGAGAATTTTAAAGGCCAAAATGGGGATAGGTTCCATGTAAACAACACTTGTACAAGAGTTAGTCAATCCTAAGAGATAGGGGAAGCTCATTTGACAGCATGTCTAGTGTGAGCTTCAAAAGGAAATTAAGTTAAAAATCTTAAACCAAAGCATGACAGCTGATAGCAATAATAAGGAATCCAAAGACATTGGTGGGGGCTTTAAAAAGAGTTATCCTTTTTGTTTAATGACCTACCTACCTTAGCAATGGCTCAACCAGAGGTAGGGTTTAGCAACCAAAAAAGTACCGTACGTCTAGTTGTGTCTCGTGCACTCCCAATAACCCTTGAAAATTCAAAGGACTAAGTGTTGTCCACACCCAATCATACTTATAACCACATCAGGTCTCTAAAGTGAATAGCCTTTGGTTGATGGAATAATGTAGGCAAAGATAGTCAGTAAAATGGATCCATAACCTTGAGAAAAGGATTAGCTCTGAGGGCTGGGCATAAGAGCCCCAGTCTTGAACCCATCAACTGCTAGTGCACTACTCAAGCTACTTTCGCAATAAGAGGAGGTTGCCACTTGTCGATCAATGTACGAACTGGGAATGACTTGATTAAAGGTCTTCCTCAGGTGATGAATAGTCACTCAAAACTGGTACAAACAATAGGAATCCGACTATTTAATTAAAACAAAGCATTGCGACGATCCCTCCAAATACTCACATAATGCAATTTTTACCTAATGCTTTAAATGCCAAAGTGAGGAAATTCAACCAAGTGCAGGCAAATGATGGGAGTAACTATGACTCTCTTAAGGTAGCCAAATGCCTCGTCATATAATTATTGACACGCATGAATGGATTAACAAGATTTTTGTTACCTTATCTACTATCTAGCAAAACCATATCCAAAGGAATGAACTTGGCAGAATCAATAAGGAAAGAAGACCCTATTAAGCTTAAATCTAGTCTGACTTTGTGAAATGACTTGAGAGGTGTAGGATAAGCTAGAGCCATCAGGTGAAATTGAAATACCACTACTTTTAACATTATTTTACTTATTCTATGAATCAGAGGTAGGGCATGACCCTTTCTTTTAGACCCAAGGCTAGCATTGGTCGATCAATCTAGCAAAAGACATTGTTAGGTAGGGAGTTTGGCTAGGCTAGCACATCTGTTAAAAGATAATGCATGTGTCCTACACTGAGCTCAATGAGAACAAAAATCTCATATGGAACAAAAGGGTAAAACCTCATTTGATTCTGATTTCCAATATGAATACGAACCATGAAAGCATGGCCTATCGATCCTTTAGACCTTTGAAATTTAAAGCTAGAGGTGTCAAAAAAGTTACCATAGGGATCACTAGCTTGTGGTAGCCAAGCATTCATAGTGATGTTGCTTTTTAATCCTTTGATGTCGGCTCTTTCTATCATTATGAAGTAGAATCCACCAGGTATTGGATTGTTCACCCACCAATAAGGAACGTGAGTGTAGTTTAGACCATCATGAGACAAGTTAGTTTTACCTTACTAATGGTAGCATCACAATAGTAATTCAACCTAGTACGAGAAGAATCATTAATTCACACAATCGGTCATCACACTTGGTTGAAAAGCCAGTAGCATGAAGCTACCATGCATTGGATTATGACTGAACGCCTTTAAGTTAGAATCCCAGCAAAAAGCAATGCACGTGCCCATCACCTAATTTTTGACCTGCAGGCCCCCAAGGGCACATGTCGTAGGTGCAGCCCCTACGGTGGACAAGCCGTGTAAGCCTCCTTGGAGCTTAATTCTCACTGAGCAGTAGGTAAAATCTTTTATAGATGACTTAAATATGCAATGAGGTATTATAAGTGGCAAACTGGCCTTACTACCATAATCCACTAAGATTCTACCCTTTGTCACTTTGATTCACCATCCCTTTCCACACCTTCTGAAGCCTTCTCACTTCAATTTTTTACACCATAGCCATTTGGATGAATCGTGTTCCCCATTGCAACTAATTCAGTCGGATGATGACATCCTTCCCTCAGGCATCCAAGTAAATGGCAACCAAATGTCCTCAGTATTTGTTTTAGAGATGGCTCACCCTCGGTGAGAACACTTGCCTTGACCTCTATTGGCATATGCTGCCCTTAGTGTAAGTTGTTGCCTCGAATGCCATCGATTACACCAGGCCCTCAATTGTTATGTAGGTAATTACATCCAACACCATTGGCAAATGCTAGCTAGTTCTTGCCTTGAAAACCATTAGTAGATGCTAATCGTTTCATGTAGGATGTTGCCTTGGACACCATTACCAGATGCTGGTGACATTTGAGTGAGCATTTACCTTGACCACCATCAACATAAGTGAGCCCATGGTGTGAGTTGTTACCTCAAACACCTCTTTGGCAAATGCTGACACTTGGTGTAGCATGTGTACCATGACCCTCCAACCCAAGGCACTTGTCTGCCCCTTTATTGCCATTGGCATGAAATAACACTTGGTCCATGTGTCATGGGCTCTGGTCTTTAGCCAAACTCCATGCAACCTTAGACAAGAATTGACTCTATGTGCTTAAGTCAACCTACAAAACTCAACTACTCATCATAATTCTAGCTTGTTAAAGATCGTGCTACTATACTGGGCCTTCTAAAAGCCTACAAATTTGATCCTTCCAAGACTGTGTTTAAGCATGCCTCCACATGTATATCATCATGCACTCACACCTCGATTATCAATGCTCACACTTGGGTTTGACCATGTGCCCGTGCATCATCACCAACTCTCGTACTTGGGCTTGGCTTAATTCTACCAAACTTGAACACCGTGCTTAAGCCTTTGGAGTCTTGATCACTGCCTATACATTATTCTGGGCTAGTTTCTTATGACCTGGGCCTATAGTAGGCCTCAAGGCCTAGTCCTCATAACTTTTAAACCTTGTCCTGCTAAAACTAGAACTCTTCCTCAACTCAGAGAAAAACCCTAGGCCTGAACTAGTTTGTAGACTATGATACATGCATATGCCTCAACCACCATTAAGGCATGTTGGCCCTTGGTCTCAACACATGCTTCAACCACCATTGGCACATGTTGGCCCTTTGTACTGGTAGCTCCCATGAACACCATTAGCACATGTGAGACCACACACCATGCAAGGGTATCCTAGGACTAAGTCACATACCATGCATACCATAATTAGGTAGTAGGTGTGTTTAAGCACATCTTTATATTTCTGCTTTGCAAGTGGCATTTTTGTGGCTTGTAAATTCATATAAGTGCTTACTAGTGCCCACACCTGAGCCTGGATCAATTATGTCTAACCTCAACACTGTGCCTGAGCTTTTGAAGACTTGATCACTACCCATAACAGTGTTTTGAGCCAATTCCCCAGGACTTGAGCTTCTAGTAGGCCTCAAGCTTAGTCTTTTTGGCTATCAGACCCTATCTCGTTAGAACCAAAACTACTTCTTAACTTAGAAAGAATGCCTGGGCCTAAACTAGCATAAAAACCATGACAAATGCACTTGCCTCAACCACCATTGAGACATGTTGGCCTTTGGTCTCAACACATACTTCGACCACCATTGGTACATACTGGCCCTTTGTGTGGGCAGTTTCCTCAAACACCATTAGCACATGCTAAGCTGTGCATTACGCATGGGTATCCTAGGCCTAGGCCACACACCATGCACACCATGATCGGGTAGTAGGTGGGTTTAAGCATATCTTCTTATTTTTGCCATGCTAATGCCATTTTTCTAGCTTGTAAATTCATATAAGTGTTCACTAGTGCCTACACTTGGGGCTGGCTCAATTCTATCAGACCAAAACACTATGCCTAAGCGTTTGGAGTGTTGATCACTGCCAATACCACACTATTCTAGGCTAGTTCCCCATGACATGGGCCTCAGCGGGCCTCAACGAGCCTCAAGGCCTGGTCTTACTGGTTGTTGAATCGTGTTTCCCTAGAACCGTAATTGCTCATTGACTCGAAAAAACCTCTAAACTTAGACTAACATGCAGATTGTGACGCATACACTTACCTTGACCACTATCAGGACATGTTAGCCCTTGTTCTTGATACATGTTTCAACCACTATCAATACATGCTAGCCCTTTGTGTGAGCAATTCCATCAAATAGCATTGGCACATGCTAGACCACGCATCATGCAAAGGTATCCTGGGTCGAAGCCACATAACATACATACCACGATCGGGCAGTAGGTGGGTTTAGGCTCATCTTCAAATTTCTACCATGCTAATGCCATTTTTATGGCTTGTAAATTTATATAAGCATTCACCAATGCCCGTACCTAGCTTAATTTTGCTAAACCTTAACACCATACCTGAGCCTCTCAAGCCTTGATTATTGCCAATACCATTGTTTTAGGCTAGCTCCCTATGACCTTGGTCTCCAGTAGGCCTCAAGGCCTGGTCCTCTTGGCTGTCGGACCCCATCCCCCTAGAACCAAAACATTTTCTTAACTTGAAAAAAATCAACTTGGACCAATATGTGGACCATGACACATACACATGCCTTAACCACCATCGAGACATGTTGGCTCTTGGTCTCAGCACATGCTAGCCCTTTTGTGTGGGTAGTTTCCTTTAACACCATTAGTACATGCTAAGTCACACACCGTGTAAGGCTATTTTAGGCTTGGGCCATGCACCATGCACACCACGACCAGGCAATAGGTGGGTTTAGGCACATCTTCATATTTTTGCCATGCCAATGCCATTTTTATGGCTTGTAAATTCATATAGTGATCCCCTAAGCATTTGTAAGATGTTTCATGGCAAGATGACTCATTTTCTATTTTTCATGATTTTTAGAATTTTTCATAGTTCAGGATTTTTTTAAACTTTTTAAAAGGAGTTTTGGCCCCAAATTTGGTATACGTGATCCTTGTATTTTTGTTGGCATCCACAAAAAACTTTAGCTAAAATATCAAAGTGTAGAAATTTTATGGCCATTTAAAAAAAGTGTCCCTATTGTAAACACTTGAATGGCTATTAGCTACAAACCTATAAAAGCTCTTTTGCTCTTTAAAGAGGTGTAAGTAGTAAAGGTTGCTTGGGGGATAGAGGGCCAATATAAGGACCAAGGGCTAACACCCATTGCATATCATGTGTGCACACCCCCTAATCCCCTTCCATAATCATCGAAACCCCTGATGCCTCTGATCAGGTTATTCGACAATGCTTTGATGATGGTGCCCTAAGTAAAAAAATGCCACACCAATACATGCTTGAGCCCAATTTGTGCACCATAGCCCATAATTGAATTTTAGCCAAGCCCTCGACCATCGTCAACACAAGTTGCCTTTTGGTAAGGGCACTTACCTCGACCACCATTGGTATAAGCTGGCCTTTAGTATAGGCACTTACCTCACTACCATTGGCACATGCTAGCCCTTGCTATAGGCACATGCCTTAATTAGCATCAAAAGAAGATAGCCCATATTATGAGTAGTTACCTCAAACACCATCAGCACCTACTGGGCCTTGGTGCAAACATATGCCTTGACCACCACCAGCACCTGTGGACCCTTGGTATGTGATATGCTCATTTGAAAAATATGTCCCCAGTTCATACACTTTAATGTCTACTACTAACACATCTGTAAAATCTCTTATGCTTTTTAGAGGTTGGTTGTTTGGGCACCCCCTCTCCCCCCATAAGAGGAATAGGTGTGCGTCATAGGCCTCTCATTGTTTACATCCACAACAATGTCTTTTACGCAAAATCAAAGCCGTGCATGCCTTCTAGCCATTATGTCTAGAGACTGGTTGCTCTAGTGGCCCGTAAGAGCCCATGGCTTGAACTAGTTAGCATACACTTAAAAAAGCCAAGCTAAAGCCTGTGCCTATGGTTGATCCTACTTTACATCCCTATACCAAGTTCTAAATTGAGCAATGGTTATTTAGGGTGGTGCAAGCAGTAACTATGGTCATGAGCATGGTTTAGCCAAGTTTCTTAAGTATTTGCTAGTCTTGTGGTCCCTTCTTATTGACCCCAAAAATGCCATGGCATGGCTAAGCCCGTGCATGCTGTCAATGCTACCCAAGACCCCAAGAACAAGTCCTTGAATTAGGCAAAAACCCTTGGGGTGATGATAGTAGAGTTTGCATGTACAGTTCTGACCAAACCAAGCATTGGTAGTGTCATGCCATTATTGTTTATTGGATGGTAGGGGCAGTCTCATGGCCCTTGCTTGTGTTTTTCCCATGCCAAGCAGTTGTGGCATGGCCTAGTGTGTCATTTCGTTCACTTTCTCATCAAGTAATTGATTGGGTGGGTTATGGATCAATGTGCATGGATGTTGTCATTTATACATAATGGGCATAAGAGTGGTGATATAGTTGTGCATGTTGGCAGGCTCCATGCTCAATACATCAAACTATTGACCCATCAATTTCATCAATTTCCCCCATGTAGTCATCATCTTTGATCCTATTATGTTGGCCTTTGGGATCAAAGTAATGATTAACAGGGACAGTCGGGGGCATTTGTATTTCATAGGTAGAGGTGAAATTCTTGGATTTATGAAAGACAAACAACTATGAAAGCATTTGCCAAAGATGTTTTCATTAATCAATAACAAAAGTCGGAGGCTTAAAGATGATCAAATGCCATCTTATTCTCAACCGTAAATGATGCCGACCAAGGATTGGTGAATGTTACTTTTAGGACTCTATCAACACCTTATGAGATATCAAAGTGTTTAGGTTCTAAGGAAGCATGGTCGCAAGGTTGAAACTTAAAGGAATTGATGGAAAGGCACCACTAAAAGTGGAGCTTGTGGCTTAATTTGACTCAACATGAGGAAACTTACAAGGTCCAAACATAGTAAAGATTGACAGACTAAGAGCTCTTTCTTGACTCTATGCATGATGGTGCATGATCATTCTTAGTTGATGGAGCAATTTATCTTGTTAATTTCATTAACGAACAAGACCTTAGCCTACTAACTAGCTATTGGGGGTGATCCTTTGTGGCTAGCTTCTTAGAGGGACTATGGCCACTTAAGCCAATAAAGTTTGAGGTAATAACAGGTCTGTATTGCCCTTAGATGTTTTGGCCTACACATGCACTACACTAATGTATTCTATGAGTCTATAACCTTGGCCAATAGGGCTTGGTAATCTTTGAAATTTCTTCATGTTAGGGATAGATCATTGTAATTGTTGGTCTTTAATGGGGAATTCCTAGCAAGCACTAGTCATCAACTAGCGTTAACTATGTCCTTACCTTTTGTACACACTGCCTATCGCTTTTACTAATTGAATGGTCCCATAAAGTGTTTGAATCGCAGTGACGTGGATGGTTCACTACCTATGATGTTGCAAAAAGTCCACTTAACTTTATCATTTAGAGAAAGGAAAAATTGTAACAAGGTTTCTGTAGGTGAACTTATAGAAAGATCATTGTCGAAACAAGCTAAACGAACAACCCACAATGGGTTAACGAAACACTAAGGGGGTGAGGGTGCCTCCATGCCCTGAGCCCTTTTTAGCCTTAAGTGTGCATAATGGTCACTTCGTTCCACCTCCCAGGCAAATGAAATGATCAGCATCATCTCTTGTAGCCAAATAACAAATCCCAGGCACAAATTGCACCAAAGAACCAAAATGAAAAACAGCATGTGTGGCATCACCATCCTATTTGCAATGCATGCACAAGCAGCACCGCGGTTCCTTTTGTCATGAAAAACCAAAATGACTCTCGACAATAGACATCCCAACTCTCACATCGATGAAAAACATAGGAAAATGCAATTTTGGTGTGAATTGAAAAATCCCATGAACCATCGAATTTTGAATGCATGTTGCACCTTAAGGCATTAGGCTGAGGGCACACCTGCTTGGGTGTCACGCATTATCACCCACCCTAACCTTTGGCCCATTAGGCTCTAGGTGAGGGGGCAGAAGATGGCCTCTCATGATCTCGTCTATCATGGTTAGCCCAAAAGTGAGTTTCTGGCAATGATAGCATTATAACCATCAGTGGTAAAGCTTATTGCATGTCTCATCTCTAATAACATGTGCACATTGTCCATCCAGACCCTTTAGAACCCCCTATATCACTTGGTTGATACTTGCATCATGACCCCAGGTCAAGTGGGATTACCCATTAAGTTTAATCATATCAATAAATGGAGGAAAAAAAATTTGCCAAGATTCCCCTAGTAAGGCAAAAAAACCAAGAAAAGCCTAGCTTAAGAATTAGGCACCCCCGACATCTAAATTGTTGTCTGGAGGGGTGTTCTTTGCAATGGACCAGGCCCAAGTCCCTTGGAAAGGGGGTGCTAGAGAGGGTGAGAACCCCATTATGCCTGGACCCTATCGCACCATGGGGCACTATCTGCAAGTCAAGTTGTTTGGGAATATAACACATATTGGGCAATAAATTCCATCCAAAGTTGAATATAGGCAAGAAGAGGATAAAAAACAAGTACCACAAATGGAAAATGAAAAAGACTTTGAAAAAAAGTCAGAGTAGTTGAAATTGTTGGAAGGAAGTAGATGGGGGTCAATGATGCACCTCGATTAGATGTAGAATGACGAGAGCCTGTTCGTTGATTGATTTGAGGCATGGATTGATGCGGGTCATGGTGGAGGCCCTAGCCAAGGCTTTTAATATGCCTATTAAGACATCATCATCATGATCATGGAATACAAAATGCACCATCTCAATATGCCTCGGCACCTGTGTGCTCCCAGTGTTAGCCTATGGGCTCTCATCCAACCCATCTTGAAACACGAACCAAAGAGTCTGACATGTGTACGAGTCAACAAGCTAGGAAACCAGTAAGGTGCAAAGAAGTTGATTGGCAAGATCTTTCATGGGTACATTACCTACCAAGCTTGATCTTCTGAAAAGGGTTCAAATGTGAGCATGCCTATCAGAACCTGAATGATGGTGAACTATCCCTGAACAGGGCAAAGCTAGAAAAAACTATGGTAGAGGCCCGCAGTGATACTAACATGCAAATTGTTCATTTGACTTGGGTATAAGGGCAAAAGACTAATTGAACTGTCTAGTAATTGATTCCCTCTGAAGTTTCCCTTAGGATAGTTAAAGCCCTTAGCAAGTTCTATTGGGTAAAGTAAATGATTAGAGGCATCAAGGGCACAACACCCTCTACCTATTCTCAAACTTTAAATAGGTAGGATGGCACAGCTATTTTATTAAGCTACATCATGGAATCGAGAGCTCCAAGTGGGCCATTTTTTGTATGCAAAACTGGTGATGCAGGATGAACCAAAAGCCCAACTATGGTGCCTAACTATCCGTTAACCTAGAACCTATAAGGGATTGGTCAATTAAGATAGTAAGATGGTGGTCAAGGAAGTCAAAATCCACTAAGAAGTGTGTAACAACTCACTTATTGAATCAACTAGTCCCAAAAATGTATGGCGATTAAGCATGCGACCCAAACTCAACCATCAAGGAAAAGTCAGCCCCGGTCAGTAGGAAGGCATGGTGATCATCATAAAACCTAAGGTATGAGCCTGAGCTAAGTGGTCATTGATGCTGATATTGGTGATAGTAGCACATATTCAAATGAGAACTTTGAAGGCTAAAGAAAGGAAAGATTCCATGTTATCCATTCATAACATTCTACAATTCACACCAAGTATCACATTTTGCTACATTCTTCATTGATTCGAGAGCCAAGTTATCCATTGTTAAGGGTCATTTTGGTTTTTCATGAAAAAAGTAGCCATGGTGCCACCCACGCATACACCCCAAATGGGATGGTGATAGCACATGTGCTTTTTTTCATTCTGATTCCTTAGAGTGATTTGCACCAAGGGTTCATTATTCAACTGTAGGCAATGATGCTATACATTTCATCTGCCCAAGAGGCAAAATGAAGTGACCATCACACACACTTTATGCTGAAAGGGCTCGAGGCATGAAGGCACCTTCGCCCCCTTGATGATTCATTAATGCATTCGTGGATCATTGGTTGAGCTTGTTTTGACAATGATCCTTCCACAGGTTCACCTATAGAAACCTTGTTATGACTTTTCCATCTTTTAAATGATAAGGTTCACTGGACTTCTTGTGACACCACGGGCAGCAAACTATCCACATCACCATGATCTAAACATTTCATCGGACCATTCAATCGAAAGAAGTGATGAGTGGTGTGTGTAAAGGGTAGGTGTCATAAGTCAAGACTCAAGCTCCAGGCTCGAGTGGCTCTAGGACATGGGAATGGACTCTTTTATATCCTAAATCAGCTTAACATAAAAAATGGTGCATAGACATTCTAGACTATGGGGCACCACCTAGTACATTGCAAAATGAGAGGGCATAGCCAAAGCTTGAAGAAAGGCTAGCAAAAAAATAATAAAAAGTTTAAGAAAAGAGAAAGGATGTTATTACTCAATGGTTCTGGTGTGTGCACAATGAGGGACCCTTATGATTAGTGCCAAGATACATTCCAAATCTCTAGAGATTACATTGGTTTGAATCTCATGATTCTAAGAGCTAAGATACAATTCTTAATTTTAAGGGATTTGGTGCTACTTCCTAATTTGACTTGTTAAAATCATACTAAGCATTGGGCCTTCTAGAATCACCTAAATCTAAATCTCCTAAGGCTATGTCTAAGAAAAACTACACCTAAGCCCGACCGTGTGCCTACACCTTAACCATCAGTGCTCTTACCTGGGTCAATTAAGTGCTTGCACAATGCTCACTAGTCTTCATCCCTAGGCTTAGCTCAATCCTGTCAACCCTGAACACCTTTCTTGGGCATCTAAAATCTTGATCACTACCTGTTTCATTGTTCTGGGCTAGTTCCCCATGACCTAGACCTCTAGTGCACCTCAAAGCCTCATCCCCTTAGCTATCAGACTTTATCTTGCTAGAACTTAAACTGCTACCCAACTTGAAGATAACCCCTTAGCTTGGACTAGCTTATAGACTGTGACATTTTCCCCTATCATTCTAACAATGCCCTTGTTGCTAGAGGGATGATGCACCCACCTTACGTCCAATTCCAACTCTTGCTCTGCATACCAATTTTCTAACATTTCAGTCTTATACTCGAACATGTACTTTGCTAGCTTCTATTACTTTCAATCTAAAGTTTTTTAGCACTTTGCTGCCATGGTCCCTTCTGCCTACATTGCCAATGCTTTTTGTGCTTCCTATGAGTTACTTGCAACACCTTTTTTTGTAAAAAATTTGGCTACATTATGGGACTCATGCTATGGCACTCTGCTGCCACTAGTTTCCTTCATCAGCTCCTCGAGAGGTCCTAACCCCTTAGTAGTCTTAACTAGCACCTGGTCATACCTCTTTTGCCTTATTTTGGTGTTGTATAGCCCATCTACCTTTAGACAGCCCCTCTGCCACTCTTGCCTTTAGACAACCCCTCTACCCATTTAATGGCTAAAAGCTTTAGGCACTCCCTAACCTAATGTGTACCGACACAAAAATAGCAACTCAAGTGCCATTTGCCCTGCTGATGGCTCTATCAGCCTTACCAAATTTGGGCTTCCCCACTACCCTTTCCTCCCCTAAAGAATTACCATTGGTGTCTCCCTCACTCTATTCATTTCCCTTTGACCTTGGAAACTTGGTGCACTCAACTTGAGCAATCAATTTCACAACAACTCTTGCCTAACTCAACTCATGTACACCTTTTCTTTGTGTCTTGCCCCTTACCCATGGCTTTACTCCATCACTAAAATCCTTAGGCACCTCCACTCTTGGTCCCAAGCCTGTACCAACAACCATGGCAGTTCGTAATGCAACATGGTAAACCTTGAGCCTAGCTAACTCCTCTCACTAGGTTGACACCATAGACTCTAATGCCTCATTACGCTGCATGAGCTTCTCCATTACCTTATTTGAGGATCTTTTAATGTCCTTGAACCAATCTATCATCTAAAGAATGGCCTCCTTACACATCGTTAATTGAGTGCTTGTCGGCACAATCCTATTGAAGCTTTTCCCCATTAGTTTGTAGGTGGGTGCTCCTCGAGCACCTCACTTAGGCTCTCTATCTAATTTTCCCTAGCCATGCCACGGCATAAAATAGACAAACTATTATACCACAAATGCACAAACCAAAGGACTGTCTCAACTTTAATAGGCACTCAAGTGATCAGATTCTGGTTCTCACAAACCAACATACTAATCTGTTAGCAAAGCACACACTATTGGGCACTAGTCTAGACACTAGCTTAACTCACTAACCTCTTAGTTAGGTACTAGCCTGCATAACTACACATCATGCCTAGCACACTCATAACACATAGTAACACCTTGTCAAGCACCTATCCTACACACTAGCATGCCTATACCTAGCACACCAAAAGTGTTTCACCAGCACACGAGCACAATAGCCCTTCTAGGTTGTTTGCACCAAGCAGCAAACTGCTTGCACCACATAGCCTAATGTTCGCACTCACAATAAGATATTTGCATAACTCACCATAATGCCCGTACACCACACTAGGATGCCTACACACAAGTCAACTAACCTACTGTAATGCTAACTCTAGCTTTCCAACCAATTCTAGCTCTCTCGATAACTCTAGCTCCTCTTATCACGAGTAGGGATCTGTTGCACACTCCAAACTAAGGCTTTGGTCACCACCTCTGGTCTGAGCCAGGCTCCGATACCTCATAGTATTTGGTTTTATTGCCTACTCTTAGCTCCTTTAAACCAGGCTCTAATACTATTTTTCATAGGTCGAGATTAAAGCTTCAAGCTCACATGGCTCCAAGACATGAGAATAGACTCTTTCACATCCCAAATTAGCCTAACACAAGAAACGATGCACAAACACTCTAGACTGTAGGGCTTAGCCACCTAGTACACTATAAAATAAAAAGGCATAACTAGTGCTTAAAGAAAGGCTAGTAAAAGAACAATAGAAAGTTTAAGGCAAGAGTAAGGATGTTATTACTCAGTGGTTCTAGTGTATGTATAATGAGGGTGGGGGACTCTCTATTTATAATTGAGTTCCCATTACAATCAGTGCCAAGATACATTACTAAACACTAGGGATAACACTAGTTTGAATCCTAAGATTCTAGAAGCTAAGATACAATTCCTGATTCTAAGAGATTTGGTGCTACTGCCCAATCTGACTTGCTAAAATCATGCTGAGCATTAGGTTTTCTAGAAGCCCTTAAATCTAATCCTCCCAGAGTTATGTTCAAGTTCACCCACACTTAGGCCCGACCGTGCACCCATTCCTTGACCCACAGTGCTCTCTCTTGGGTCTAACTAGTTGCCCATGCAATGCTCACCAGCACCTACCCTTGGGCCTAACTAAATCCTACCAAACCTAAACACCTTCTCTAGGCCTCTGGAGTCTTGATCACTACCCATCCCATTTTTATCGATTAGTTTCCTATGACCTAGACCTCTAGTGTGCCTTAAGGCCTAGTCCCCTTAGTTGTTAGACTCTATCTCGCTAGAACTTGAAGTGCTAGCTAACTTGGGAAAACCTCTAAGACTAGACCATCTTGTAGACGTGACACAAGGACATAGTCAACATAAGCTGATGACTCATGCTTTCTAGGAATTCTTTATTGAAAACCAATAACTGTAATGATTTATCCCCATCAAGATGAAATTTCAAAAATTACCCAGTCCTGTTAGCCAAGGCTATATACTTGTTGAATACATTAGTGTAGCACACGTGCGATGTAAAACATCTAAGGGCATCATAGACCTATTATTGCCTCAAACTTTTTTAACCTAAGCAGCCATAGTCCCTCAAAGAAGCTAGCCACGAAGCATCACTTCTGTGTAGCTAGTTAGCAGGTTGAGGTCTCATTCACTAATAAAATTAACTAGACAAATTGCTCCACCAACTAAGAATGGCTATGTACCGTCACCCATAGAATCAAGAAAGAACTCTCAGTCTGTCAATCCTTACTATGTCTGGACCTAGTAAGTTTCCTTGTGTTCAGTCAAATTAAGCCACAGGCTCTATTCTTGGTGGTGCCTTTTTGTCATTTCCATTAAGTTTCAGACTTGTGACCATACTCCCCGTAAAACTCAAAGACTTTGATTTCTTATAAGGTGCTGGTAGAGTCTTAAAAGTAACGTCTGTTGATCCCTAGTCAGCATCATTTATGGTTAAGACTAGGACGATATCTGATCCTCTTGCAACCCCCAACTTTCATTCTTGATTAATGAAAACATCCTTGGGAACTACTTTCGTAGTTGTTCATCTTTCATAAATCTAAGAATTTCACCTTTGACTATGAAATGTGAATGCCACCGACTATCCCTGTTAACCATTACTACGATCCCGAAGGCTAACTCCATAAGACTAAAATCCTATGATGTTATCCCATGCTAATGTATATAAGCATAGGCCTACTTTAAGTACTCTAATTTCTTCAAAGTAACAGTGTCAAAGGAATGACCCAACTAGATAAGGTTAAGAGTGTATCATTAGCAGTAGGGATGAGTAGACTGATGCTCACCATGAGGTAAACTGGATGACCCAACCCTGGTTTCAACTATAAGCTTTTTAACTACAACAACTTAAATATATGCTATTGGAGCTGGAATTACCATGACTATTGGCACCAGACTTACCCTCTAATTGATCCTCATTAAGGGATTTAAATTGTATTCATTCTAATTACCAAACTCATAGAACTCGGTATTGTTATTTATTGTCACTACCTTTCTATGTCAAGATTGGGTAATTTATGTGTGTACTACCTTCCTTGGATGTGGTAGCCATTTCTTAAGCTCTTTCTCCAAAATCAAACCCTAATTCTCCATCACTTGTCACCACCATAATAGGCCACTATCTTACCATTGAAAGTTAACAGGGCAAAATTTTGAATAATGCATCACTAGCACAGAGGCCATGTGATCCATCGAGTTATCATGAATCATCAAAGCAATGGGTAAAGCCCTTGTTGACCTGTTATCTAATAAATGCATCCCTTCAAAAGTTGGGTTTATTACAACTATTAGCTCTAGAATTTCTATGGTTATTCTAGTAGTGATACCATTAAAAAACTATAACTGATTTAATGAGCCATTCTTAATTTCACAGTTTGAATTTGTTCATACTTACACATGCATGGCTTAATCTTTGAGATACATATATGACTACTGGCAAGATCAACCAGGTAGCATTCCTTTGGGATGCTGGCATCATATGGGCCTCAATGCATTGATAGAGCAGTAAAAAGAGCCAACATGGAGCATAAGCAATGTGCATGTCGAGCATGTAAAATGCATAGCATCAATTGAACAAGGGCCGAGGACCCATGCCCATAAAACATTCCTCATCGAAAGCACAATCGAACATCAGTGCACTAATATAGCCATAGGGGTTTGGGTGGCACACTTGGGACATAAGGCACAATTAAGGTTTGACCCATAGCCCCTAAAGACACAAAAAAGATGAGGGATTGTAAGACATCCAATTTCCATTGATTTAAGTACGCAGCATAGGATCTCGATCACACTTTCAAGGTACAATGACCATATAGGTAGAGATTGAAGAGGATGATAAGTCGATAGTCCAATGCATCGAGAATAAAGTTTGCCAACACACACAACCATAGCACCACTCATATGCCAATTGCATACAAGTGGCAGCATCCATGCACACCAGTCCATAACCCACCCAATCGATTACTCTACAATCGAGCATAGGAAATGATGCACAAGGCCATGCCATAATTGCTTGGCATAAGAAAAACACAAGGAAGGGTCACAAGACTGCCCTTGCCATCTAATAGGCAACAACATGATGCCACCAATGCTTGGTCTGGTTAGGACTGCACATGCAAACTCTACTACCATTGCCCCATTAGGGACATTACCTGATTTAAGGACTTATTCCTAGGGTCTTGGGCAACATTGGCTACATGCACAAGCTTGGCTAGGCTGAGGCATTTTTTAGGGTCAATGAAAAGGGACCACGAGATTACCAAATACCTAAAAAACTTGGTAAAACCAAGCTCACAACTACAACTTCTATTTGCACCACCCCAATAAGCCATTGCCTAATTCAAGGACTTGGTTTTGAGGCATAAGGCAACATCAATTACAGGCACGAGCTTGAGCTCAACCTTTTTTGAGTGTGTACCAATTAATTGAAGCCATGGTTTCCTACGGGTCACTAGAACAACTAGTTTTTAGATAGCACAGCTTGGATTTTACCCCAGGGATGTTGTCGTGGATGTACACAATGAGAGGCCCATCATGCACACCTATTTTTCCCACGAAGGGAGGGGGCTGCCTTGACAGTCACCCTTTAAAGAGCATAAAAGACTTTAAAGATATACTAATAGAAAACATTAAAGTGTCTGACATGGGGACACTTCTTCAAATAGGCACATCTTGCATCATGGCTTCGTAAGTATTGGTGGTGGTCAAGACATGTGCTCATACCAAGCCTAGCATATGTCAATGGCGTTCAAGGTAAGTGTCCATAGTAAGGGCCAGCATATGCCAATGCTATTTAAGGTAACTGCTCGCATGAAAGGCCATCTTCTTCTAATGTTGATCAAGGCATGTGCCCACACCATAGACTAGCATATGTCGGTGGTGGTCAAGGTAAGTGCTCATACCAAAGGCCAGCTTATACTGATAACAGTCCAAGCATGTGCCCATACCAAGTCCTAGCATATGCCAATAATGGTCAAGGCCTTGGTTAAAGTTTGATTCTAGGCAATGATGCACACACTGGGCTCAGGCATATACTAGTGCCATATTTTTTTGCCTAGGGCACCATTGTTGGAGCATCATTGGAGAATCTAACCAGTGACATTAGGGGTTCCAACAATTGGGAAAGAGGGGTGGGGGTATGCGCACAAGATTTGTAATGGATGCTTGTCCTTGGCCTTTATATTAGCCCTCTATCCCTCAAAGAACCTCAATTACTCACACCCCCTTAAAAAACATAAGAGATTTTATAGGTTTGCAGCCAGTAGCTATTTAAGTGTTTGAAATAAGGATGCATTTTTCAAATGGCCATAAAATCTTTTTACACTTCAAATTTTTTAGCTGAATTTTTTTTTGTGGATGCCAACAAAAATACAAGGATCATGTATACCAAATTTAGGGCCAAGACTCCTTTTTACAAAATTCAAAAAATTTCAAACTATGAACAATTTTAAAAATCATGAAAAATAAAAAATGAGTTATCTTGCCATGAAACTTCACATGAATGTTTAGGGGACCGTTATATGAATTTACAAGCCATAAAAATGGCATTAGCATGGCAAAAATATAAAGATGTGCTCAAACCCACCTACTGTCCGATCGTGGTGAGCATGGTGCGTGACCTAGGCCCAAGATACCCTCATGTGGTACGTGACCCAGCATGTGCCAATGGTGTTTAAGGAAATTGCCTGCACAAAGGGCCAGCATGTGCTAAGACCAAGGGCCAACATGTCTCATGATGGTTGAAGCCTGTGCATGTGTCACAATTCACATGCTGGTCCAGGCCTAAAGGTTCTTTCCAAATTGAGAAGCAGTTTTGGTTCTAAGAGAATTAGGTTCGACAGCTAGGGGACCAGGGCTTAGGGCCTACTAGAGGCCCAAGTCATGAGGAACTAGCCTAAACCAATGGTATTGGTAGTGATCAAGACTTGAAAGTCTCAAGCACGATGTTCAGGTTCGACAGAATAGCCCCAAGTGCAACTCTGATGAGTGTTTATATGAATTTACAAGCCATAAAAATGGCAGTGGAATGGTAGAAATATGAAAATGTGCCTAACCCACCTACTGCCCGGTTGTGGTGCAGATGGTGATCAAAGCATATGTATGTGTAATGGTTCATATACTGGTTTCAACCTAGGGGTTCTCTCTGAGTCAAGGAATAGTTTTGGTTCTAGAGGGATAATGGCTATATAGCTAGGAGGACTAGGCTTTAAGGCCTGCTGGAGGCCCAGGTCATAGGGAACTAGCATAAAACAATGGTATTGGTAGTGATCAAGATTTCAAAGTGTCAGGCACGATGTTCTAGTTTGGCAAAATTGAGCCAACTCTAGGTACGGGCATTGGTGAGCACTTATATGAATTTACAAGCCATAAAAATGGCATTGGCATGGCAGAAATATGGCTACCTACTACTTGGTCATGGTACAAATGGTGTGTGGCTCAGGTCTAACATGCCCTTACGTGGTGCGAGGCCTAGTGTCACGGACTAAGCTTTCTCTCAACAAGCAATAGACCGTGCGGCACTTGAATGGGCGCTCCTAACCAAGTCAGCCTTCAATAGATTGATATTTGAACAAATAACCATAAACCATGGTTAGTCATAAGCATTCACAATAAGGCACAACATATCGAGATCAATCTCAAGCACACACACAAGAAGGCATATTCGCATCGAGAAAAAGGAAAACACATCGAGACAACAATCGGGACATTCAATTGGGGTGAGTTTTATTATTAACGAGAATCATACATCGGGACCTCCCACCATCACCAAGGCCAAGGGGGCAGCCCTTGGTGGGTGGCCTAAGCTCGCATAGTAACCAGTGAGACAGCCCAACACTATGCTGCCGGTTCACCCCCCTAAAGAGCCTTAGAGATTTTAGAGCTATGCTACCAGTAACCATTACAATGTTTGAAATGGGGACACTTTTCCTAGCATAAGGGATCTACATGGCCATGGCCCTATACATGGGTGGCTCATGGCAACCTAAGTCCCGATCATGGCCCTATACAAGGTTGGCTCATGACATCTTCCCCCCACCTATTCTATCGACGTCCTCGTCGACTTGCTGGCTTGAAATTCTTCAATCTTCCTTTGAAATCTCTGGAGGTCGTGCTCTCTCTCCTAACTGGTTTTTTCTAGTCCTAATCCCTCCCACTTCACTAAGTATTCCCGAACTAGTCTTCAAGATATCTTGGTTTCCCTGTCAGCTAAGATCTCTTCGACTCGACGCTCTGAGGGTGGCTTCATGGTGATGGTGGCTCTGGTTGGCTCCCTTCGACTAGCATCTGTAGGATCTGCATGGAAAGGTTTCAAGTTGCTCACATGAAATACTGGGTGCACCTTCATCCACTTTGGTGGGTCAATTTTGTAAGAAGCATTCCCCACCTTGGAAAGGACCCTTACTGGACCTTCATATTTGTGCACCAGTTTATGATCTCTCTTTCTCAGGAACCTGGTTTGTTCAGGAACTAGTCGGACAAGAACCAAATCACCAACTCAAAATTATTGAGCTCTATGACCCTTGTCTGCCCATTTCTTCATCCGTTTTGATGCTTTCTCCAAGTAGGCTTGTGCAATCTCTGTGTTTTGTTTCCACTCTTTGCTGAGATTGAAGGCTCTCGAATTCTTTCCTCCATATTGTTCCAAGAAAGTGTGGGATAGCCTTGGTAATTATTCGGTGACCACCTCAAATGGGCTCTTGTTGGTGGAAGAGCTTTTGTTGGAGTTAAAGCAGAGTTGAGCCACGTCCAATAATGAAGGCCAGTCTTTCTGATTGGCTTGAACAAAATGCCTCAAGTATTCCTCTAATAATCCGTTGAACCGTTCCGTCTAACCATCGGTTTGAGGGTGATAGCTTGAGGAGATGTTGAGCTGGGACCCCAATATCTTGAAAAGTTCTCTCCAAAAGGACCCCATAAATCTCGGATCTTGATCACTGATAATGTTTTGAGGGAGGCCCTAGTATTTGACCACATGTTTGAACAATAGTCAAGCTGTGTCTTCCACAGTGCAATACTTATAAGCGGGAATGAATGTGGCATACTTAAAGAACCGATCAATTACTACCAAAATAGCTCCAAGGTCACCAACCTTGGGTAGGCTCGAAATGAAATCGAGGGAGATGCTTTCCCACGGTCTGGTGGGTACTGGTAGTGGTTCAAGCATGCCTGCAGGTTTTCTCCTTTCAACTTTGTCTTGTTGGCAAATGAGGCAAGTCTTTGTGTAGTCCATCACATCTTGTCGCATGTGAGGCCAATAGTATCCTTGTTTCAATAACGCCAAAGTGCGTTGCCAACCTAGGTGTCCCACCCATGGTGTGTCATAACATTCCCTCATTAGCATCTGTCACAGACCTTCTGCTCTTGGCACAAATACTCGAGGTCCCTTGGTCCATAAGCCCTATTTTCTTGCCAGAAGTACTTGGACTTCCCTTCATCCACTAGCTTCAGGATGGTACAAGCTTGTAGGTCCTTCCCTAAGTGATCTCTAATCAACTTGTGAATGTCTGTAGTGGCTCTACTAGCCGCCATTGGGGCAATTCTTCTAAGGGCCGCTAGATCTACTCGCCTGCTCAATGCATCAGCCACTTGATTGGTTTTTCCCGTGGTGTGCTCAAAACAAAAGTTGAATTTCGCTAAAAATTCCTGCCACCTAGCTTGTTTTACCGTAAGCCTTGGTTGGGTGAGAAAATGGCTAACGACCGTATTGTCTGTCTTCACGACAAAGTGTGAACCCAACAAGTAATGTCGCCAAGCCCTCAAGCAGTGGACCACCACCAAGAGTTCTTTTTCTTGGGCCGTATATTTCCTTTCAACTTCACTTAGCTTCCTACTTTCAAATGCTACCGGGTGATGTTATTGCAAAAGCACTCCTCCAATAGCAAAATTGGATGCATCCGTCTGAACTTCAAAGGGCTTTTCAATATCAGAGAGAGCTAAGATGAGATCCTTCATAATAGCATCCTTCAATCCCTCGAAGGCCTCTTGGCACTCACTCATCCAACACCATTTACGTTCCTTCTTCAATAGTTCCATGAGGGCCGTGATCTTGCGAGAGTACCCTTCCACAAACCTTCTATAGTAGTTGGCTAGTCCCAAAAATGAGCGGAGTTCACTAACGTTCTTCGGTGTTGTCCACTCCTTGATGGCTCTAACCTTTTCCATGTCCATTCGAATGTGGCCACGTTCGACAATATGACCGAGAAAATGGATTTGGGTCTGAGCAAATGCACACTTCTCTCTTTTTATGTATAACTGGTGGTCATGTAATCTTTGAAGTACCTGGCACAGGTACTCTTGATGCTCTTCCAAGGTGGAGCTATATACCACTACATCATCTAAATAGATGACTATAAATTTGTCTAGGTAGTCATGGAACACCTGATTCATCAATGTACAAAATGTGGCAAGAGCATTGGTCAGTCCAAAAGGCATAACAAGAAATTCAAATGCACCATACCATGTCACACAAGTGGTCTTTAGCTCATCTCCCTCAATGATTCTGACCTGATGGTAGCCAGATCTCAAGTCCAATTTAGAGAAGTACTTGGCCCGGCTCAGTTGATCAAACAGGTCTGCTATAAGGGGAATGGGATATTTGTTTCTTACGGTGATTTTGTTCAGGGCCCTGTAGTCCACACATAATCGCAAACTTCTATCGTGCTTCTTTTGAAATAGCACTGGCGCTCCGAAAGGAGCCTTTGATGATCTGATGAACCCGACTTGTAGCAACTCATCTAACTGCTTTCTTAGTTCGGCCAACTCTGGCGGGGCCATGCGGTAGGGTGCTCTAGCAGGGGGTTTCACTCCTGAGAGGAGCTTAATTTCATGGTCCACTGCTCATCGAGGGGGTAAAACTTTAGGCAACATCTCTGGCATCACCTCTTCGAATTCTTCCAACACTTTTCCCACCCCATCAGGTATTGGTTCTACTTCTGATCCTTCTTTGTAAATCGGCACCGCCACAAAGGAGGGTTTTCCTCTCTTTACCCCTTTCTTGAACTGCAAAGCTGAAATCATTTTCTTCCCACTCTTTGGTAAGATGTTAGCTGGCACCACACATGGGTGTTCCCCTAAGAACAACAAGCAGCTAGCGGTAGGGATAGGGATGACCTGAGCCAACATCATGAAGTCTAATCCGAGGACAACATCAAAGTCATCCATGAGGGAAACTGTAAAGTCTACCTTCCCTTCCCATGGCCCTAATCGGGTTGTGACACTTTTGGAGCTTCCACTGATCGTAAAGGCTGGCGAATTGACTGCCTTCATTCGTCCACAATCTTTACTAATCTGAAGACCACACCTTTTTGCTTCTTTTAGTGTGATGAAAGTGTCGGTTGCACCCGTATCCACCATGGCCTTGGTGGCTTTCTCATTGATCGTCAAGTTCACGTACATCAAGCCTCTACTTTGCTCTTTTTTTATAGTGTTCAATTGGGTGCGGAGGGCATTGAGAAACCTTATTGAACCCATCATGGCTGGCTCCTCTTCAGCTTCTTCAACGCTCTCTGGCACTTTTACAGACTCTTGGGATGAGGTTCTTAAGGCATTAAGGGCTCTCCGGTGCGGGCATTCAGTCACTCGATGTAGCCCCTTGCAAAGAAAGCAAGCTAGCGATTGCCTAGGCTTGAAAATCCCTGGGTTGCTTGTCTTGGGCTGGGTGCTATCTCGACCAAAGAACCTCCTGTCTGATCCCCCACTGAAGGGTCGATCCAACCTAGTCATCTTTCCCTCACTCCCAAAGTTAAAGCTACTGCCAGTTGATGGAGGATTTTTCCATTTTGAGGAGCCATCATTGTAAACGTGAAGACGTTCAGCTGCAGCCATAGCCGTGGCCACATCTTGCACTTTCTGCCTTTATAGTTCTGTCCTCACCTAAGGCTTGAGGCCCTCAAGAAAATAGAACATCTTGTCTTTTTCGGACATGTCCCGAATATCCAGCATCAGGGTAAAAAAGTTCCTTATGAACTCTCACACCGTTCCAGTTTGCACCAACTCTCGAGTCTCCTTCGAGCCATATACTCCACATTCTTTAGAAAAAACTGGTTTTTCAATTCTCGCTTCAGATCCATCCAAGTCTTAATCAGGCACTCGTCATCGACAAACTTGGAGTGCCACCACAGCTTGGCATCCCCTGCGAGGTACATTGACTCCATTGTCACCTTGTCTTCCTCTGAACTCGTGTGTACAGCTCGAAAGTATTGTTCCATGTCAAACAGGAAATTTTCAAGTTCCTTAGCATCCCTTGCCCCCTCATAGCATCGAGGTTCTGGCATGTTGGGCCTTTGTCCCCTGTCCATCGAGCTCGAACCCGATCTAGCCACAGCCATTTGTAGGATGCTCACCTGGGCTCTGAGCTCCTCAAACTCCTATTGGAGAATGTTCAAGGCATCTCTAGCCTCTTCGCTCACATTGTGGAGAGTATCGGACAACTCCCATTGGGTTGTCTCGATCTCCCTCACTCGGTCTTTCATCACCATATGAGTTTTTATTACTGCCGCCGTGACCTCAAGTTCCTCAATTCTCTGTTGATGATCCGATCCACCACTTGTGGCCATCTCATCCATTTTTCTAGCACTTCTCAACCGTGCTCTGATACCACGTGTCACGAACTAAGCTTTCTCTCAATAAGCAATAGACCGTGCGGCACTTGAATGGGCACTCCCAACCAAGTCAGCCTTCAATAGATCGATATCTGAACAAATAACCATAAACCATGGTTAGCCACAAGCATTCACAATAAGGCACAACATATCGAGATCAATCTCAAGCACACACACAAGAAGGCATATTCGCATCGAGAAAAAGAAAAACATATCGAGACAACAATCGGGACATTCAATCGGGGTGAGTTTTATTATTAACGGGAATCATACATCAGGACCTCCCACCGTCACCAGGGCCAGGGGGCAGCCCTTGGTGGGTGGCCTAAGCTCGCATAGCAACTGGTGAGACAGCCCAACACTACGCTGTCGGCTCACCCCCCTAAAGAGCTTTAGAGATTTTAGAGCTATACTACCAGTAACCATTACAATGTTTGAAATGGGGACACTTTTCCTAGCACAAGGGATCTACCCGACCATGGCCCTATACATGGGTGGCTCATGGCAACCTAAGTCCCGATCATGGCCCTATACAAGGTTGGCTCATGACACCTAGGATGTGTTGATGGTGTTCAAGGGAACTACCTGCACAAAAGGCCAGCATGTGCTGAGACCAAGGGCCAACATGTCTCGATGGTTATCAAGGCTTGTGCATGTGTCATAGTTTGCATGCTAGTCCAAGCCTAGGGGTTTTTTCCGAGTCAAGGAGTAGCTCCGGTTCTAAGGAGATAGGGTTTGACAACTAGGGGGCCAAGCCTTGAGGTTTACTAGAGGCCCAAGTCATGGGGTACTAGCTCATAATTGTGGTATTGGCATTAATAAAGACTCAAGAGGCTCAAGCACAGTATTCAGGTTTGACAAAATTAAGCTAGCACTAGGTGCAAGCACTAGCGAGTGCTCATATGAATTTACAAGCCATAAAAATGGCATTGGCATCATAGAAATATGAACATGTGCCTAAATCCACCTACTGCTTGGTTGTAGGGGTGCATGGCAGATGGCTTGAGCCCAGGATGCCCTTGCGTGGCGCATGGCCTAACATTTACCAATGGTGTTTGAGGGAACTACCTGTACAAAAGGCCAGCATGTGTTAATAATGGTCAAAGCATATGCCATGACTAAGGGCCAACACATCTTGATGGTGGTCGAAACATGTGCATGTGTCATGATCCGTATGCTAGTCCAGGCCTAGGGGTTTTCTCTGAGTCAATGAACAATTTTGGTTCTAGTGGGACAAGGTTTGAAAACCAGAAGGACCAAGCCTTGAGGCTTACTAGAGGCTCATGTCAAAAGGAAGTAGCCTAAAATAGTAGTATGGGCAATGATCAAATCACCAGAGGCTTAGGCACGGTGTTTAAGTTTGACATATTTGAGCCAAGCCCAGGTGTGGGCACTAGTGAGCATTTATATGAAATTACAAGCCATAAAAACACCATTGTCTTAGCAAAAATATGAAAATGTGCTTAAACTCACCTACTGCCTGGTCATGGTGAACATGGTGTATAGCCTAGGCCCAAGATACCTTCACGTGGTGTGCAGCCTAGCATGTGCTAATGTTGTTCGAGGGAACTGACCACGTAAAGGGCCTACATGTGTCAATGGTGGTCAAAGCATATGCCAAGACCAAGGGCCAACATGCCCTGATGGTGGATGAGGCATATGCATGTATCACGATCCATAAACTAGTCCAAGCTTGAACGTTCTCTCTAAGTCAATGAGCAATTCCAGTTCTAGCAGAACAGGCCGACAGCCAAGAAAACTAGGCCTTGAGGCTTACTACAAGCCCAGGTCATAGGGAACAAGCCTAGAACAGTGGTATAACCCATGATCAAGATTCCAAAGGCTTAGACATGATGTTTAGGTTTGGTAAAATTTAGCTAGTTCTAGGTGCGGGTGCTAGTGAGCGATGCATGGATGCACGGTCAAACCCAGGTGCGGGCACTAATGACCGAGGTGTAGGCATATGATTAGACCTAGGTGTGAGCATGCTTGAACACAATCTTAGAAGGATTAGATTTGTGGACTTCTAGAAGGCCAAATATGCAGCATAATCTTTGACAAGCTAGAATTATGATGAGCACTTGAGTTTTATAGGCTAACTTAGGCACATGGAGTCAATTCCCTGTCTAAGGCCACACAGAGTTCAACTTAAGATCGGAGCCCATGACATATGCATTAACCATCATTTTATGCCAATGGTGATCAAAGGGCTAATAAGTGCCTTAGGTGGGAGGGTTATAGTACACATGCTACACCAAGTGTCAGCATCCCCCAAAGAGGTGTCCAAGGCAACAAGCCACACTAAAAGCCTATTTGTGCCGACAGTGGTCAAGGTAAGCACTCGTTCAAACATTGCTAGCATTTTGTGATGGTGTCCAAGGCAAGAACAAGACGGCATTTGCCAATGGTGTTGGGTGCATTTGCCCATGCAATAATCGAGGGCTAGATGCAATTGATTACATTTGAGGCAACAACCCACACCAGGGGCTAGCATGTGCCGATAAAGATCAAGGCAAGTGCCTGCACCGAGGGTGAGCCCATCCTTCTAACAAACACCAAGGGCATTTGGCTATCATTTACTCAGATACTTGAGGGAGGGATGTCATCACCGATCTGAATCAATTGCAATGGGGAACTCCATTCATCTCCAACCCTAGAGGGGTTTGGTGTAAAAAAAATAAAGTGAGACAACTTCAATAAATGTGAGGGATGAAGGATAAATCGAAGCAACAAAGGGCTAAATCTCAGTGGATCATGGCAGCATCATGGTAGCAAGGCCACACAACCACTTACAATACCCTATCGCATATTTAAGTCTTTTGTAAAGGATTATTCTCGCTCGATGGGAATTGAGCTCTAAGAAGGTTCGCGTAGCTTGTCCACCATAAGGGCTGCACCTATGACACATGCCTTTGGGGCCCATGGGCCCCTACTATGAGTCAACAATTTAGTGGTAGGTGCATGCATCACTTCTAGCCTGGATTCTGACTTAGAGGCATTCAGTCATAATCTAATGTATGGTAGCTTTGCACCACTGGCTTTTTAACCAAGAGCGTTGACCAATTGTGCGAATCAATATTCTTCTCATACTAAGTTAAATTACTATTACAACACTACCATTAGTAAGGTAAAACTAACTTATCTCAAAATGGTCTAAACCCAACTCACATTCCCTATTAGTGGGTGAACAATCCAACCCTTGGTGAATTCTACTTCACAATGATAGGAAAAGTCGACATCAAAGGATCAAAAAGCAAAATCGCTATGAACACTTGGTTGCCAAAGCTAGTTATCCCTGTGGTAACTTTTTTGACACCTTTAGCTTTAAATTTTGAAGGTCTAAACGATTGATAGGCCACACTTTCATAGTTTGTATTCCTACTGAAAATTAGAGTCAAATAAGATTTAACCCTTTATTCCACATAAGATTTATGTTCTCGTTAAGCTTATCTTAGGACACTTGTGTTATCTTTTAATAGATATGCCTCCCTAGCCAAACTCTTCACCTAACAATGTCTTTCACTCAGATCAACTGACCAAGGCTGGCTTAAGGTCTAAAAAAAGGGTCGTGCCCTACCTCTGATTCCTAGAATGAGTAAACTAACATTAAAAGTAGTGGTATTTTAATTTTGCCTGATGGCTCTTACATATCCTACACCTCTCAAGTCATTTCACAAAGTCAGACTAGAGTTCAACTCAATAAGATCTTTTTTCCTTGCTGATTTTGCCAAGTCTATTCCCTTAGCTGTGGTTTCATTGCTTAGTAGATAAGGATAGTGGAAATCTCATTAATCCATTCATGCATGTCACTAATTAGAGGATGAGGCATTTGGCTACCTTAAAAGAGTCATAGTTACTCCCGCTATTTACCCACACTTAGTAGAATTTCTTTACTTTGACATTCAAAACACTTGGCAGAAATCATATTACGTGAGCATCCATTGGACCCTTTCTTCAGCTTAGTCATTTCCAGGGTGGGCAAGCCATTCAACAGAAAAGATAACTATTCTTAAGGCCCCCACTGATGTCTCTGGACTCATTAACATTATCGTCAGTCATCGCATCTCAGTTCAAGAATTTTAACCCAATTCCCTTTCGAAGTTTGTACTAGATGTATTGTCAGATGGGCTTCCCCTATCCCTTAGGATTGACTAACCCATGTGCAAGCATTGTTCACATGGAACCTTTCCCCATTTTAGCCTTCAAAGTTTTCATTTGAATATTTGCTACTACCACTAAGATCTGTACTGATAGCTTCTTTGCCCTAGCTCATGCCATAAGTTTTATAGTGACCACCATGCCCTTCTACTTATTAGGGCCTGGCCCTTACCCTGATGGCCAGGAATGGGTCATGTGATTAAGTGCCATCCATTTTCGAGGCTAGTTGATTCGGCAAGTGAGTTGTTACACACTACTTAGTGGATTTTAACTTCTATGACCACCGTCCTACTATCTTAATCAACCAATACCCTTTATGGGTTCTTAGTTAATGTGCAATTAGGCACCATAACCTGACTTTCAGTTCATCTTGCATTACCTATTTGCTTATAAAAAATGGCCTACTTAGAGCTCTCGATTCCATGGCATGGCCCAACGAAGCAACCACACCATTTTGCCTATTTAAAGTTTAAAAATAGGTCAAGGGCATTACACCCTCAATGTCTCTAACCATTGGCTTTCCCTAATAGAACTCGCTAAAGGCTCCAATTATCCTGAACAAAACTTTGAAGGGAACTAGCAACTAGATAGTTCGATTAGTCTTTCACCCCTATACCCAAATCAGATGAATGATTTGCCTGTTAGTATTACTACGGGCCTCCACCAGAGTTTTTTTGGCTTCGCCCTGCTTAGACATAGTTCACCATCTTTTGGGCCTTGACAGGCATGCTCGTATTCAAACCCTTCTTAAAAGATCAAGGTCAATCCCAGGTGCACCCATGATAGATCCCGCTATTCAGCTTCCATGCACCTTATAGGTTTCCTAACCCATTGACTTGCACACATGTTAGACTCTTTAGTCTGTGTTTCAAGATGGGTCAGATGGAAAGCTTGAAGGCATGATTGGAGCATGCAAGTGCTAATGCATGTTGAGATAGCACATACTGCATTCCATGATCATGGTGATGCTGTCTCCACGAGCATATCAAAATCCTGGGCTTAGGCTTCTACCATAACCCATGTCAGTCCATGCCTTGAGTTGATCAAAAAACTAGCTCTCACCATTCCACATCCAATCGAGGTGTATCATCGACCCCATCTACTTCCCTTTCGATAATTTCAAGCACTCTTTGACTTTTTTTTCAAAGTCCTTTTCATTTTTCCCTTATAGTACTTGTTTGCTATCAGTCTCTTACTCGTATTCAGCCTTGGATGAAATTTATAGCTCGATTGGGGCTGCATTCCCAAACAAACTGACTCGTAAATAGTGCCTCATGGTGTGACAATATCCAAGCATAATAGGGGCTCTCACCCTTTCCTGCACCTCTTTTTAGGAGACTTAGGCTCAGTTTGTCACTGAGGATACTTCTCCAAACTATAATTTAGACATCTGGGGAGTCTAATTCTCAAGCTAGGCTCTTTCTGGTTCACTCACTATTACTAGGGGAATCTTGGTAAGTTTCTTTTCCTACACTTATTGATATGCTTAAACTAATAGGGTAATCCCACCTGACCTAAAGTCACAATGGGAGTATCAATCAAGTGATGTAAGGGGCACAATGGGGTTCGGATGGATAACGAGCGCACATCACCGGAGATGAGGCATGCAGTGAGCTTTACCACCGACATCGCGGTGCTATCATTGCTAAGGACTCACTTTTGGGCCAACCATGATCGACGAGATCATGGAATGCCATCTTTCACCCCTCACTCAAAGCCCGATAGGTGGGGGGTTAAAAGATGATGATGCAAGATACCCAAGCAGGCTTGCCCTTGGCCTAATGGCTTAGGGCACAACTTGTATTCAAAGACTTGATGGTTCATGAGATTCTGTAATTCACACCAAGCAAAATAAATAGTTCCCATTGTTAAATATTGTTGCTTTAGTTTACAAAAAGAAAATAGCATTTAGCCCTTACATTTCATTTCGTTTCAAAGTTGGTCCATCAACTCGTTCAAACTTCTTCCATCATAAAAGTATAAGTTCTTTTCACAAATTACCAAGCAAAATAGTTTGTTACCATTGGGATATACAATATTATTGTTTTTATTTACCAAAAAACACATTTCTCCCATTCATTATGTTTGGTTTCAAAGTTGGTCTACCAACTGGTTCAAACTTCCTCAATCATAAATGTATAAGTATTTTTCTCAAAGTACCAAGCAAAATAGATAGTTCTCATTTGCATACACAATATTGTTGCTTTTGTTTAGCAAAAAAAGCATTTCTCCCATTCATTTTCTTTGGTTTCAAAATTGGTCATTCAATTCATTCAAACTTTATCCATCATAAAATTATAAGTTCTTTTCATAAAATACCTAGCAAAGTAGTTTGTAACCATTGGGGTACATAATATTGTTGCTTTTGTTTGCCAAAAAAAGCATTTCTCCCATTCATTTTACTTGGTTCTAGAATTCATCTCTCAACTCGTTCAAATTTCCTCTGTCCTAAAAGTATAGGTTCTTTTGATGAAGTACCAAGCAAAATAGTTTGTTACCTTTAGGATCCATGATATTATTGCTTCGTTTACCCAAAAAGTATTTGTCCCATACATTTTGCTTGGTTTCAAAGTTGGTCCTACAACTTGTACAAACTTTCTCCATTGTAAAAGTTTATTCTCACAAAGTACCAAGAAAAGTAGTTTGTTACCATTGGAATACATGATATTGTTGCTTTTGATTACCAAGAAAAGCATTTAACCTTTTAATTTTGTTCAATTTCAAATTGTTCCTTCAACTCATTCAAACTTCCTCCATCATAAAAGTATAAGATTTTTCACACAGTACCAAGCAAAATAGATAGTCACCATTGGGATACAAGATATAAAAAATCATTTCTCCCTATATTTTCTTTGGTTCAAAAGTTGGTCCTTCAACTTATTCAAACTTCCTCCAATGTAAAAGTATAAGTTCTTTTCACATAGTACCAAGCAAAATAGATAGTTTCCATCAGGATACATGATATTGTTGCTTTTATTTGACAAAAAAAGCATTTCTGCCTTTTATTCTATTTGCTTTCAAAGTTCATCCTTTAACTCATTCAAACTTCCTCTATCAAAAAAGTATAAGTTCTTTTCACAAGGTATCAAGGAAAATAGTTTGTTACCATTGGGACACATGATATTGTTGCTTTCATTCAAAAAATTTTTTTTTCTTTCTTTCATTTTATTTTGCTTCAAAATTGGTCTTTTAACTCATTTAAACTTTTTGCATCATAAAAGTCTAAGTTAATTTCAAAAAGTACCAAGCAAAATTATTTTTGTTACGACTGGGATAAATGATATTGTTACTTTCGTTTGCCAAAAAGAAAAAACATTTCTCCCATTCATTTTGTTTGGCTTCAAAATTGATTCTGCAATGCTTTCAAACTTCCTCCATTATAAGAGTGCAAGTTTTTTCACAAACTACAAAGCAAAATATATAGTTCCTGCTAGAATACAAGATATTATTGCTTTCATTTTCCTAAAGAAGCATTTCTTCCATTCATTTGCATACATGATATTGTTGCTTTTGTTTGCCAAAAAAAGCATTTCACCCATCATTTTGTTTGATTTCAAAGTTTATCCTTCAACTTGTTCAAAACTTCATCCCATCATAAAAGTAATAAGATCTTTTCACAAAGTACCAAGTAAAATAGTTTGCTACCATTAGGACACATGATACTATTGCTTTTGTTTACCAAAGAATGCCCTTCTCCCATTCATGTTGTTTCATTTCAAAATTGGTATTTCAATTCGTTCAAACTTCCTCTATCGTAAACTATAAGTTCTTTTCACAAAGTATCAAGAAAAATGCATAGTTCCCATTGGGATATATGATATTATTACTTTTGTTTACCAAAAAAAAGTATTTCCCCCTTTCAATTTGTTTAGGTTCATAGTTGGTCATTCAACTCATTCAAACTTCCTCCACTGTAATGGTATAGGTTCTTTTATAAAGTAGCAAACAAAATGATTTATTGCCATGGTGATAAACAATATTGTTGCTTTTGTTTACCAAAAGAAGCTTTTCTCCCATTCATTTTGTTTGGTTTCAAAATTGGTCCTTAAAATCATTCAAACGTCCTCTATCATAAAAGTATAGGTTCTTTTCATAAAGCACCAAGCAAAATAGTTTGTACCATTGCCATATATGATATTCTACTTTTGTTTACCAAAAAAAGCATTTCTCCATTCATTTTTTTTTTGTTTCAAAGTTGGTCCTTTAAGTCATTCAAACTTCATCCATCATAAAAGTATAAGTTCTTTTCACATGGTATGAAGCAAAATAGATAGTGTCCTTTAGGATACAAGATGTTGTTGCTTTTGTTTACCCAAAAAGTATTTCTCCCTTTCATTTTGTTTGGTTTTAAAGTTGGTCCTTCATTTTATTCAACCTTCCTCCATCATAAAATATAAGTTATTTTGACAAAGTAAAAAGCAAAATAGATTGTTCCCATTGGGATAAAAGATATCATTGCCTTCATTTACCAAAATAAGCATTCGGCCCTTTCTTTTTGTTTTGTTTCAAAGTTGGTCCTTCAACTCATTCATACTTCCTCCACCATAAAATATAAGTTCTTTTCATAAATTACCGAGCAAAATAGATAGTTCCCATTAGAATACAAGATATTGTTGCCTTTTTTTACCAAAAAAATCATTTCTCCCTTTCATTCTATTTGGTTTCAAAGTTGGTCCTTCAACTCTTTTAAACTTCCTTCATTGTAAAAGAATAAGTTCTTTTCACAAAGTACCAAACAAAATAGTTTGTTACTATTGGGATACATGATATTTTTGCTTTTGTTTGCCGAAAAGTGCATTTCTCCTTTCATTTTGTTTAGTTTCAAAGTTGGTCCTTCAACTTGTTCAAACTTCCTCCATCGTAAAAGTATAAGTTCTTTTCACAAAGTATAAAGCACAATAGATAGTTATCATTGGGATACAAGATATTGTTACTTTTGTTTACCCAAGAAAGTATTTCTCCATTTCATTTTGTTTGGTCTCAAAGTTGGTCCTTTAACTCATTCAAACTTTTTTAATCATAAAAGTATAAGTTCTTTCTACAAAATATCAAGCAAAATAGATAGTTCCTGATGGAATACAAGATATTATTGCCTTTGTTTACCACAAAAAGCATTTCTCCTATTCATTTTGTTTGATTTCAAAGTATATGTTCTTTTCACAAAGTTTACATTCATTTCAAAGTATACATCCTTAAACTCGTTCAGACTTCATTGTAAAAGTATACACAAAGTACCAAGCAAAATAGTCTGTTACCATTGAAATACACGATATTGGAGCTTTTGTTTACCAAAAGAAGTATTTCTCCCACTCTTTTTGTTTGGTTTCAAAATTGGTCATTCACTTTATTAAACTTCCTTTATTGTAAAAGTATATGTTCTTTGGACAAAATATCAAGCAAAATAGATAGTTCCCATTGGGATACAAGATATTGTTGTTTTCGTTTTCCATAAAAAACATTTAACTCTGTCATTTTATTTGGTCTCAAAGTTCATCCTTTAACTTTTTCAAACTTTCTACATTGTAATTGTATAAGTTTTTTTCACAAAGTACCAAATAAAATAGAGTTGGAATACAAGTTATTGTTGCTTTTGGTTACCAAAAAATATTTTCTCCCTTTCATTTTGTTTGGTTTCAAAGTTGATCCTTCAACTTGTTCAAACTTCCTATATCGTAAAGGTATAAGTTCTTTTCACAAAGTACTAAGCAAATTAGTTTGTTACCATTGGGGTACGCAATATTTTTGCTTTTGTTTACCAAAAAAACAATTTTACCTTTTCATTTTTTTTGGTTTCAAAGTTGGTCCTTTAACTCATTTAAACTTCCTCCATCTTAAAAGTATATGTTCATTTCACAAAGTATAAAATATATATATATATAGTTTCTATTGGGATACAATATATCATTGCTTTGGTTTACCAAAAAAAACATTTCTCCCTTTCATTTTATTTGGTTTCATAGTTGGTCCACTTGTTCAAACTTTCTTCATCGTAAAAGTATAGGTTCTTTTGAAAAAGTGCTAAGCAAAATAGTTTGCTACCTTTTGGATACATGATATTATTACTTTTGTTTACCAAAAAAACTATCTCCCTTTCATTTTGTTTGATTTCCAAGTTAGTCCTACAACTCGTTCAAAATTCCTCGATCGTAAAAGAATAGGTTTTTTTCACAAAGTACCATGAAAAATAGTTTGTTACCATTGGGATACATGGTATTATTGCTTTTGTTTACCAAAAAAAAAACATTTCTCCCATTCATTTAGTTTGGTTGTAAATTTGGTCTTTCACTCATTCAGACTCCCTTGATTGTAAAACCATAAGTCTTTTCACAAAGTACTTTTGTTTGGTTTTAAAGTTAATCCTTCAACTCGTTCAAACTTCCTCCACTGTAAAAGTATAAGTTCTTTTCACAAAGTACCAAGAAAAATAGTCTTTGACTGTTGCAATACATGATATTTTTGCTTTTTTTACCAAACAAAAGTATTTCTCCCTTTCATTCTATTTGGTTTCAAAGTTGGTCCTTTAACTTGTTCAAATTTCATCCATCATATAAGTATAAGTTCATTTCAAAAAGATCAAGCAAAATAGATAGTTTCCATTAGGATATAAGATATTGTTGTTTTTGTTTACCAAAAAAAGCATTTTTCCCTTTCAGTTTGTTTGGTTTCAAATTTGGTCCTTCATCTCATTCAACCTTGCTCCATCGTAAAATATAAGTTCTTTTGATAAAGTACCAAGCAAAGTGGATAGTTCCTATTGGAATACAAGATATTGTTGCTTTTGTTTACCAAAAAAAGCCTTATACCCTTTCATTATGTTTGGTTTCAAAGTTGATCCTTCAACTCGTTCAAACTTCCTACATCGTAAAATATAAGTTTTATTCACAAAGCACCAAGTAAAATAGATATTCCCTATTAGGATACAAGATATTGTTGCTTTTGTTTACAAATAAGGCATTTCTCCTTTTTTTTTTGTTTGCTTTCAAAGTTGGTCTTTCAACTCGTTCAAACTTCCTTCATCATAAAGGTACAAGTTATTTTCATAAATTACCAACCAAAATAGATAGCTCTTATTGGGATACAAGAAATTGTTGCTTTTGTTTGCCAAAAAAATCATTTCTCCCTTTCATTTTATATGGTTTCAAAGTTGGGCTTTTAACTCATTCAAATTTCTTCCATCGTAAATGTATATATTCTTTTCATAATAATGTCAAGCAAAATAGATAGTTCCTATTGGGATACAAGATATTGCTGCTTTGGTTTACCAAAAAAATGCATTTTTCCCTTTCATTTTGTTTGGTTTCAAAGTTGGTCCTTCAACGTATTCAAACTTCCTTCATCATAAAAGTATAAGTTTTTTTCCAAAACTATCAAGCAAAATATATAGCTCCCCCTGGGATACAAGATATTGTTGCTTTCATTTTCCAAAAGAAGCAATTCTCCCATTCATTGGGATATATGACATTGTTGCTTTTGTTTGCCATAAAACGTATTTCACCCATTTGTTCGATTTCAAAGTTGGTCCTTTAACTCATTCAAATTTCCTCTATCGTAAAAGTATAAGATCTTTTCACAAAGTAACAAGCAAAATAGTTTGTTACCATTGGGAGACAAATATTGTTGCTTTTGTTTACCAAAAAAAGCATTTCTCCCTTTCATTTTGTTTGGTTTCAAAGTTGGTCATTTAACTCATTCAAACTTCCTCGATCATATAAGTTCTTTTCACAAAGTATCAAGCAAAATGCATAGTTCCTATAAGGATACATGATATTGTTGCTTTGTTTACCAAAAAAGGTATTTCTCCCTTTTATTTTGTTTGGTTTCAAAGTTAGCCCTTCAACTTGTTCAAACTTCCTTCACCGTAAAAGTATAGGTTCTTTTCACAAAATACCAAGCAAAATAATTTGTTATAATAGGGATAAATGATATTGTTGCTTTTGTTTACCAAAAGAAGCTTTTATTCATTTTGTTTGGTTTCAAAGTAGGTCCTTCAACTCATTCAAACTTCCTCTGTTGTAAAAATGTAAATCCTTTTCACAAAGTACCAAGTAGTATAATTTGTTACCATTAGGATACATAATATTCTTGCTTTTGTTTACCAAAAAAAGCATTTGTGCCTTTCATTTTATTTGGTTTCAAAGTTGGTCCTTTAACTTATTCAAACTTCATCTATCGTAAAAATATAAGTTCTTTTCACAAAATATCAAGAAAAATAGATAGTTCTTGTTAGGAGACAAGATATTGTTGCTTTTATTTACCAAAAAAAGCATTTCTTCCTTTCATTTTGTTTGGTTTCAAAGTTAGTCTTTCAACTCGTTCAAACTTCCTCAATCATAAAAGTATAATTTCTTTGCACAAAGTATCAAGCAAAATAGATAGTTCCTATTGGGATACAATAAATTGTTGCTTTTGTTTACAAAAAAAAAAAGCATTTCTCCCTTTCATTCTATTTGGTTTTAAAGTTGGTCCTTTAACTAATTTAAACTTTATCCATTGTAAAAGTGTACATTCTTTTCATAAAGTACCAAGCAAAATAGTTCTTTACTATTGGGATACATGATATTGATGTTTTCTTTTACCAAAAAAAGTTTTTCTCCCTTTCATTTTGTTTTGTTTCAAAGTTGGTCATCAACTTGTTCAAACTTCCTTGATCATAAAATTATAGGTTGTTTGCACAAAGTTAAAAAGCTAGATAGTTTGTTACTGGTTGCTCTTTTTTTTTAGGCTGCAAGTGCACAGGTTGCAACCAAGTAATAAAATGTGAGTAAGGTTGTCGATCCTACACAGATTATGTTAGGGTGCAAAACCAAGTACCAAATGAAGTTCTTTCTTACTTTATATTTAGATAGATAAAATGGTCAATTGGTTGAAAGCAAAAATGAAAGAATGGAAATTATAAATGTATAGGCCAAAAGCCAAGCTAACCAACTACCATTTGGTAGCTTAAAGGGTAGGCCTATTATACTAGAAAATAAAAGAAAGTTGAAAGCTTGAATGTTGGCTGAAAGTAAAAGAGAGCATAAAAGAACAAATTTGAATCTTGAAAGCTTGCAAAAGAAAGTTGGGCATGCAAAGTGAGAAAAAGAGATTTGAGTGAAAATAAACTTGTATTAAAAGCAATAGCTTTGGAAAATAAAACAATAGAGAGTCTGTCACCTTAGCCAAGAGTAAAAGAAATAACAAAAGATCTAGACTATTCTATCACCTTAGTCAATTTACAATGAAAACTAAGTGAAACCATAAAAGGAAAAGACAAGAGAAAAAGGGAAAAGAGTGGGTTGTGGAATCCTCTCTATTTACAAGTGAGATGCATGGCCTATTTATTGAAAGATGAATTTGGACACACTTGACTTTGGCAAGTAATCAATTACATTTCCACTAATTTAGGGATTATCCATGAATTTGATTGATCCTAATCTTGCTCTTACCTTTATTACCATTACCACTCATAATTTACTATCTAAGAAGGGATTTCGGTTAACCATCAACAAATCAACATTTAAGACCTAATTTCCTTGATTTGCGTAAATCATGGGATTCTCCAATAATTCACTCTTTGCATTTAAACCACTGTTTCCCATAATTTACAATCTAAAAGAGCATTCTATCAATTATTAAAATCCATGATTTGTGTGGCAATTGTTTTCACAAAGTGCCAAGCAAAATAAATAGTTCTCATTAGGATACTAGATATTGTTGCTTTCATTTACCAAAAAAAAGCATTTATCCTTTACATTTTGCTTGGTTTCAAAGTTGGTCCTTCAACTAGTTCAAACTTCCTCCATCATAAATGTATAAGTTCTTTTCACAAATTACCATGTGAAATAGTTTGTTACCATTGGGATGCACGATTTATTGCTTTTGGTTACCAAAAAAAGCATTTTCTCCCATTCATTTTGTTTTGTTTCAAAGTTGGTCCTCTAACTGGTTCAAACTTCTTTCTTCTTAAAAGTATAAGTTTTTTTTTTCACAAAATACCAAGCAAAATATATAGGTCCCATTCGGATACACGATATTGTTGCTTTTGTTTACCATGAAAAGCATTTCTCCTATTCATTTTGTTTGGTTCCAAAGTTAGTCTTTCAACTCTTTCAAACTTCCTCCATTGTAAAAATATAAGTTCTTTAGACAAAGTACCAACCAAATAAGTTTGTAACCATTGGGATACATGATATTGTTGCTTTTGTTTGCCAAAAAAAAAGCATTTCTCCTATTCATTTTGTTTGGTTTCAAAGTTGACCTTCAACTCAGAGCAAATTTTCACACTTAGATCAGTATTCCCGATGTGTTCCAATGGTCTAGATTGTCTACTTCCAAAGTTGTGATTTTTAAAGCTCTTGAATCAAGTAAAAAGACCATTTTGCCACTAATATAAAGTTTTCAATCTTTAGGCTATTTTTTTGGAAATCAATACTCTTGTGTTCATTTTTGTGATTTTAAAGCACCAAAAATCATAAAATAATATGAAACTAAAATCTAAAAAGTTTCATGAAAATTCAATCTCGAAAGGTCAAATTAGGAAATTACCTCTAATGAGTATTTTAGTAACTACATACCTTTCAAGGTGCTACCAAGCTTTTGAATGCATAAAAAATCATCAAATATTTTAAAAGCATGATCTGAAAAGTTTCACGAAAAATCGACTTCATGAAAGATAAATTACGAAAATACCCTTAAGGTGTATTTTGCTAATTTCACATCTTTCAAGGTGCAATCAGGGTTTTCAAAATTCTAAAAATCATCAAATAATATCAAACAATGATCTAGACCATTTTGTGAAATTTTGACCTTGGGAAAGTAAAATGATAAAAATACCCCTAAGTTATTTTTATAATTTAACACCTCTTAAGGTGTGATCTAGGTTTTTAATACATCAAAAATCCTAAAAAAAAATCAATTATGATCTACAAATTTTCACAAAAATTTGACTTTGAGAAGGCTAAATTATAAAAATATCCCTAAAATGTATTTTGGTAATTTTACCATCTCAAAGTGCAATCAAAGTTTTTGGGGCTTTAAAATTACTAAATTCAATCTTAATCCATATTGGTTCCAATTTGATTATCACAAATTCATCCAAGGGTCTAAAATTTACCTTTATTTTTGTTTCAAGGAGCAAACTTTCACCTTTAGATCAAGATTCCCAATGTGATCAATGGTCCAAATAATTTACTGCCAAAGATGTAATTTTGAAAGCTCTTAGATCAAATGAAAAGATTATTTTACCTCTAATACAAAGTTTTTCTTCTTTAGGCCATTTTCCTAGAAATCAATGCTCTCATGATCTAAAGCATTTCACAAAAATCTAGCCTTAGGAAGGTCAAATTATAAAAATACCTTTTAGGGTATTTTTATAATTTCACACCTCCAAGGTGTGATCTGGGTTTCCAATGCATAAGAAATTCTCAAAAAATATGTAATTATGATCTGTAAATTTTCACTACAATTCGTTTTTGAAAAGGTCAAAATACAAAAATACTCTTAAAATGAATTTTGGTAATTTTACGCTTCTCGAAGTGCAATCAAGGTTTCTAGTGCTTTAAAATTACAAATTTCAATTTTAATCGACATTGGTTCCAATTTGAATATCACAAATTCATCCAAATCCAAAATTCACCCTTGTTTTTGTTTCAAGGATCAAACTTTCACCCTTGGATCAAATTTCCAATGTGACCCAATGGTCTAGATTGTTTACTGTCAAATATGTACTTTTCAAAATTCTTAGATCACATGAAAAGATCATTTCACCCTTAATACAAAGTTTTCAGTCTTTAAGCTATTTTCTTTGAAATTAAAGTTCTCGTGTTCACTTTTATGATTTTAAAGTACAAAAAATATGAAATAATATGAGACTAAAATCTAGAAGGTTTCATGAAAATTTGACTATAGGAAAGTCAAATTATGAAATTACCAATAAAAAGTATTTTGGTAATTTTGCACCTTTCGTGTGCTATTATGGTTTTGAATGCACAAAAAATTATGAAATATTTTAAAAATATAATCTGAAAAGTTTCACAAAAAATTGACCTTGGGAAGGTCAAATTACAAAATTACCTTTAAGGGTTAATTTCACACCACCCAAAGTGTGATCTCAATTTTTAATGCATCAAAAATCCTAAAAAAAAATTCAACTATGATATTAAAATTTTCACAAAAATTTAACTTTAAAAAGGTTAAATTACGAAAATACTCCTAATGGTATTTTGAAAATTTTACGTTTTTCAAAATGCAATTAAGGTTTTTAATGCTTTAAAATGATAAATTACTATCACAAATTCATCTAAGGGTCCAAAATTCACCCTTGTTTTTGTTTCACGTAGCAAACTTACACCCTTGGATCAAGATTCCCAATGTGATCCAACAGTCCATATTGTTTACTACCAAAGATGTGATTTTGATAACTCTTGAATCAAGCAAAAAGATCATTTTGCCTAAAATATAAAGTTTTCGGTGTTTAGGCCATTTTCTTGGAAGTTGATACTTTTGTGTTCATTTTTTTATGATTTTAAAGCACTAAAAATCATAAAATAATATGAAACTAAATCTGAAAAGTTTTGTAAAAATCTAACATTGGGAAGGTCAAATTACAAATTACCTCTAATAAGTATTTTGATAATTTCACACATTTCAAGGTGCTACCATGATTTTAAATGCATCAAAAGTCATCAATATTTTAAAAGCATGACCTAGAAAGTTCATGAAAAATCGATTTTGAGAAGGTCAAATGATCAAATTACCTTTAAAGGGTATTTGCTAATTTCACATCTTCCAAGGCATGATTAATGTTTTCAAAATTCTAAAAGTCATCAAATAATATCAAACCATGATCTAGAGCATTTTCCAAAATTTCAACCTTGGAAAGGTAAAATGACAAAATTACCCCTAAAGGTATTTTTGTAATTTCACACCTTCTAATGAGTGATTTGGGTTTTTTATGAATCAAAAATCCTAAAAAAAATTCAATTATGATCTATAAATTTTCATGAAAATTTAACTCCAAAAAAGTCAAATTACAAAAATACTGCTAAAAGATATTTTGGTAATTTTATCTTTCTTGAAGTGCGATTAAGGTTTTTAAAGCTTTAAAATTACAAAATTCAATCTTAATCTACATTGGTTCCAATTTGATTGTCACAAATTCATCCAAAGCTCCAAAATTCACCCTTGTTTTTATTTCAATGAGCAAACTTTCACCTTTAGATCAAGATTCCCAATGTGATCAATGGTCTAGATTGTTACTGCCTAAGATGTAATTTTGAAAGATTTTGGATCAGATGAAAAACCATTTGGCCCATAAAACAAAGTTTTCGTTCTTTAGGCCATTTTTTTTTAAAATTGATGCTCTTATGTTCATTTTTGTGATTTTAAACCATTAAAAATATGAAACAATATGAAAATAAAATCTTAAAAGCTTCATGAAAATTAGATATCAAAAAGGTCAAATTACGAAATTATCCTATTTTGGTAATTTCACACTGCCCAAGGTGCTGTCATGGTTTTGAATACTCCAAAAATCATCAAATATTTTAAAAGCATGATCTAAAAAATTTTGCAAAAGACTAACCTCGAAAAAGTCCAATTATGAAATTATCCTTCAAGGATATTTTGGTAATTTCATACCTTCTAAGGTGCGATTAAGGTTTTCAAAATTTTAAAAATTATCAAATAATATCAAACCTTGATTTGGAACATTTCACAAAATTTCAATCTTGAGAAAGTCAAATTATGAAAATACCCCTAAAGGTATTTTTGTAATTTCACATATCTCAATGTGTGATTTGGGTTTTTATTGCATAAAAATTTTAAAAAATATGCAATTATGATTTGAAATTTTTCATATTTAAAAATTTTCATGAAAAGTCGACTCCGAGAAAGTCAAATTACGAAAATACTCCTAAAAGATAGTTTAGTAATTTTACACTTCTCGAAATGCAATCGAGTTTTTCAATGCCTTAAAATCACAAACTTCAATCTTAATCCACATTAGTTCCAATTTCATTCTCACAAATTCATCTAAGGGTCCAAAATTCACTTTTGTTTTTGTTTCAAAGAACAAACTTTCACCATTGGATCAAGATTCCCAGTATGATCTAACGGTCCAAATTATTTACTACTAAATAAGTGATTTTAAAAGCTTTTGGACCAAATGAAAATATTATTTTGCCCTTAATACATAGTTTTCAATCTTTAGGCCATTTTTTTCAAAATCGATGCTTTCATATTCATTTTTGTGACTTTAAAGCACCAAAAATCATAAAATAATATGAAACTAAAATCTAAAAAGTTTCGTGAAAATCCGACCTGAGAAATGTCAAATTATGAAATTACCCTTGAAGGTTATTTTGATAATTTACACATCCCAAGGTGCAATGATTGTTTTGAATGCTCCAAATATCATCAAATATTTTAAAAGCATGATTTAGAAAGTTTTGTGAAAATTCAACCTTGGAAAAGTCAAATCACAAAATTATCCTTATAATGTATTTTAGTAATTTCACACATTCTAAGACGTGATCAAGGTTTTCAAATCATAATCTAGAGCATTTCGTGAAATTCTAACCTTACAAAGGTTAACTTACAAAAACACCCCAAGGGTATTTTTGTAATTTTACATTTTTTCAAGGTATGATCTAGGTTTTTAATGTATAAAAAATCCTTAAAAAAATTCAATTATAATCTGAAAATTTTTACAAAAAATTGACTTTGAGAAGGCCAAATTATGAAAATATCTCTAAATGATATTTTGGTAATTTTACCTTTCTCAAAGTGCAATCAAAGTTTTTAGTGCTTCAAAATCACAAATTTCAATCTTAATATACATTTGTTCCAATATGATTATCACAATTTCATCTAGGGGGTCCAAAATTCACATTTGTTTTTGTTTTAAAGAATAAATTTTCATTCTTGTATCAAGATTCCTAACGTAATCCAATGGTCCAAATTATTTACTGCCAAATAAGTGATTTTTAAAGCTCTTAAATCATGTAAAAAGATCATTTTATCCCTATTACAAAGTTTTCAATTTTTAGAGTATTTTCTTGGAAATCGATACTCCTGTGTTCATTTTTGTGATAGAAGCTACAAAAAAATCATAAAATAATATGAAATTAAAATATAAAAAATTTCATGAAAATTCGACATCGAAAATATCAAATTACGAAATTATCCCTAAAAAATATTTTGGTAATTTCATACATCCCGAAAGTGCAGCCATAGTTTTGAATTTACAAAAAATTATCAAATATTTTAAAAGTATGATATGAAAAGTTTCACGAAAAATCGATCTTGGGAAGCTTAAATTACGAAATTACTTTTAAGAGGTATTTTGATAATTTCACACATTTTAAGGTGCAATCAAAGTTTTTAAAATTCTAAAAATCATCAAATAATAGTAAACTATTCTTTAGAGCATTTTGTGAAATTTCAACCTTAAGAAAGTTAAATTATGAAAATATCTTTAAAGGTATTTTTGTAATTTCACACCTTCGATGGTGTGATCTAGGTTTTTAATGCATCAAAAATCCTAAAAAAATTCAATTATGATTAGAAAATTTTAACAAAAATTTGGCTTCGAGAAGATTAAATTATGAAAATATCATCAAAGTGTATTTTGGTAATTTTACTTATTCGAAATGCAATAAAGTTTTTAATACTTTAAAATCATAAACTTCAATTTTAATCAACATTGGTTCCAATTTTATTGTCACAAATTCATCCAAGGATCCAAAATTCACCTTTATTTTTGTTTGAAATAGCAAACTTTTACCTTTTGATCAAAATTTTCAATGTGATCCAACGTTCAAAATTGTTTATTACCAAAGATATGATTTTTAAAACTTTTGCATCTAAGTAAAAATATTATTTTTACCTCAAATACAAAGTTTTCAATCTTTAAATCATTTTATTGAAAAACGAAGCTCTTGTGTTAATTTTTGTAATTTTAAAACACAAAAAAATTATAAAATAATATAAAATTAAAATTTAAAAATTATGTGAAAATTTAATCTCCTAAAAGTCAAATTATAAAATATTTTATTTTTGTAATTTTATACTTTTGAAAATGCTTCATAATTTTGAATACTCTAAAAATCATTAAATATTTTAAAAATATAATATGAAAAATTTTCAAAAAAAATCGATTTCGAAAATATTAACTTACGAAATTACGTTTAAAAATAGAATGATCATTACGGCTTTTGAGTCAATTGCAATTGGTTGGCGATATTTAGACGATAGGCTTACATCTCTGGTGATCTAAGTTCAGGTAACTCGCTCTTCCATAACCACTCATGCTCGCCGCTGTCTTAACTTCTCTCATTCCTTTATCTTCTTCCTTGAACTCAAACCAAAATCCTTCCAAAACCCTAAGAGGAAATCCCTCTTTTAACAAAAATTTTGAATTCTCTATCTCGGAAAACCCCAATAATGGCCCCATTAAGATGCCTACAGCTCCGTGGATGAAGGCTCCTCTCCTTCTCCAACCCCGTGAAGTGTTAAACCCTTCAAAACCCACCACCAAAAAGTGCTCAAACAGAAATGCTAAGGCACCTGACAAGGCATTGTTTGCTAAGGAAAGTGGGGTTAGAGGGAAGAAAGTGATGAAAAAGATCATTAGAAACGTGGAAAAGCTACAAAGAAATGCTGTTTTGGAAGATACCCAGATTGGGATTTGTGAAGAATTCGAGCTGGGGAATTGGTTGGAGGAGATTGGAAGAGATGGAGAAGCGAAGAAATATGATGCAAAAATGCCTTGGTTGAGAGAAGAAGAGAAAGTTATGTTTAGGAGGATGAAAAAGGAGAAAGTTTTGACTCAGGCTGAGATTAGTCTTGATGAGGATTTGCTTGAGAGATTGAGAAGGAAGGCTATGAGAATGAGGAAATGGGTTAAGGTGATGAAAGCTGGTGTAACTCAGGCTGTTGTTGATGAGATAAGGTTGGCTTGGGGGAAGAATGAGCTTGTAATGGTGAAATTTGGCGTCCCTTTGTGTAGAAATATGGATAGAGCAAGAGAAATTGTTGAGGTTTGTTTTCTGTTGATTTCTTTTGCGTTTTTGTTTTCTTGAGGATTCTTCTTTTTATTGATAGTTTTTTGTTTTATGTTAGAAGTTTCAAGGCTGTTTATTGTTGGTCATATATCTTTTATAATTTGAAAAGGTTACAATATGTTTAGAACCAAATGAAAATAGGATTCATTACAATTCAATTCTAGAAAAGAATACTTGATAGGAATATTCATGTATTAAGGAAGAGGATTATTGCATGAAAGGGTATTTTAAGGTAACATTTTCTCTCTTCATATGCAAATAATAATAATTTTTATGTGTTTTTTAATGATTAGTCGATTATAAATAATCATTTAAGATTATTGTTTGTTATGTTTCAAACATAGATAAATCGGCACATTTTGGATATAACCATATCAAACTTTCTGATGGTTAAATCTTTTCATAACAGATGAAGACTGGGGGCTTGGTTGTATGGAGCAAGAAAGATATTCTGGTTGTATACAGAGGTTGGACTTGGATACATGGGCTGACTTCAAAATTTTCTCTAATGGAGTATTCATCATGTTTTGCCAGTGGTCAAGAAATATCTTCATCTAGAGTCAGTCACCTTACTTCAGGCAATACTATTAATATGTCTCAAGAAAAATCTAATCTACGTGCTTTGGGGAGAAGTTTGTATAGAGAAGACAGAGAAAAGGAGTCTACGCCAACCAGCATCTCTATCAAAGGAGATGAAAATAACCGAACAGTTGTTGGGTCATTGTATGAGAGAGAAACTGATAGATTATTGGATGGTTTAGGACCTCGCTTTATTGACTGGTGGATGCGAGAGCCACTACCAGTTGATGCAGACTTGCTTCCAGAAGTGGTTCCTGGATTTAGGCCTCCATTAAGGCTTTCTCCTCCAAACACTAGATCAAAATTGAATGAAGCAGAGTTGACATATTTGAGAAAGCTTGCTCATCCTTTACCTTTTCATTTTGCTCTCGGTACCACCTTGTCTATTGTAAACTTATTGGCTAGAATTTACACATGCACCTCAGTGTTGGCATGGGCATTTGTGCATTGTGGTAGACATATGGCATATGCATGTATTATTCCTACCATTAAGTAACTACCATAGACAATAAGGGAAGGGAAAATAATCTAGTCTATCTGGAAAAACATTTGCCTCTGTAATTACTGAGAAGTTATTTTGAGGGTAAATCTGCAATTCCACATTATACATTAGTACTAATTCATTGACAACACTCTTGATGTTTTAAATTTTGTATAACAAATGATGTGCTGGGCTATGCTCTGCTGCTTTGTGTTTCACTAATGTTTGCACTTTTCAAAATTCTTGATTCTGGTTTCTTCTTCTTGCTGAAGGGAGGAATAGGAACCTTGAAGGCTTGGCTGCTATCTTGAAATTATGGGAAAAAAGTCTCATAGCAAAGATTGCTATAAAATGGGGGGATTCAAAATATTGACAATGAGCAAATGGCATATGATCTCAAGGTAAGTCTATAATTCTTTTGACCTGTTACAATCATGGTCTCTGAAGTTTGCTCTATTTATTAAAAACATGGGCAAATCTGTGTTTATATGGTCAACAAACTTGATTTGTGCCATCACTAAGTTGCATCAGGGTGGTTTAAGTGTCATGTCTTTAGAGAACAATATGATGGACCTCTTTGTTAGCCTGACTTGAAATTCTTTTGGTTTAAGGATAAAAATTTTCTGATCAATCCCATGCTTGAATCCATGATATTATTGGGTACAGTGGCTCTGATAGCATTGCTATTATGATTTGATCATAAAAAACCCTGTGTAGGTGAATTTAGGTCTTTATTGAAACTAAGGCTTTTGGAAGGTTCACTGGTAGCCTTCCATGCCTTGAAATCTGGTATAGCCCTATCGGCATGACATGCATGCACATCTATGCTTGCCATTTATGATTATGAACAGCTAAATATATTAAATTTATGATGACTAATACATCTGATTATGCAGAATCTCACAGGAGGAATTTTGTTATTACGCAATAAGTTCCTAATAATATTTTATAGGGGTAAGGATTTCCTTCCTCAAGGTGTTGCTAATTTGGTAGTTGAGAGAGAAATGGCACTCAGAAGATGCCAACTTAATGAAGAAGGTGCTAGAGTGAAAGTGGCTGAAACCTTTCAGGTTGATGATGAACCTTTGGCTAAGAGTAGCACTGTAGGAACTTTATCAGATTTTCATGATATCCAGGCGAAATTTGGAGACCTGGAAAAAGAAAATAATGAATTTGAACTTCAATTGGAAGCTCAAAAGGAAAACTTAGAGAGGGAATTGAGGAACCAAGAACGCAAGCTATCAATTGTAAGATCCCTTCCTCTTTGTTTTTTTTTTTAACTTGTTCTGAATCATTAAACCTCCTACACCATTTTCACCTGTTTAAACTTGTCGCTTTCATGCTTAACATCATATTGTTTCATTTGGGAGTGCTGTTTGCTGACACAATCTTATTTGACTTTGCAGCTTAACATAAAGATAGAGAAGTCAGCTAAAAAGCTAGCAAAGTTGAATTCTTCGTGGCAACCTGCTGAGCTGGATGTGGATCTTGAAATAATTGCTGAGGAGGAGAGAGAATGCTTGCGGAAGATAGGACTGAAACTCCATAGTTGCTTGGTACTTGGTAAGGGAAAGACTGCTCTTCTAGTTGCCAATTGAATCTTTTTTGCTTTCAAATCTATTGATTTGAAAATTTTTGATAGCTTTTATGCTGATATTTCCACCATCTAAATTCACCGATCTTGCCCAGATATCAGTTTCTCTCTCTCTTGATTTATCTTTTGTTTAAATATGTTCAGGTCGGCGTGGGGTCTTTAATGGCGTCATAGAAGGAGTACATCAACATTGGAAGCACAGAGAAGTCGTCAAGATAATCACAATGCAGAGAGTGTTTGTACGAGTCATCCATACTGCAAAATTGCTTGTAGCAGAGAGTGGTGGGATTTTGGTTTCAATTGAGAAGCTAAACGATGGCCATGCTATAATCATATACCGAGGAAAAAATTATCGACGCCCTTTGAAGCTAATGACTGACAATCTTCTAACTAAGAGGGAAGCATTACAAAGGTCTATCGAATTGCAGAAAATTGGAGTAAGCTCTTTTTATTTTTTTCTTCTCTCTCACAAGTTTACTGTTCTTACCATTCTACAGAAATTTTCTATTTAATCTCTTTGTCCACTGTTCGTTTCTAGGCTGAAACATGATCTCTTTCTGTTTTTTTTTTGGGTATCAGTCATTGAAGTTTTTTGCTTACCAACGACGACAGGCAATCTTAGATTCGAAACTCAAACTGGTAAGGATAAAGTTTTTTATTCTCATCAGTGATACACCTACATCTTAAAATAGCTTGTGAAACCTTGTAAACTCCAGTAAAGCAAAGCTTACCCATATTTTCTTATTTACCTTTTAAACTGATGTACTGAAACTTTAGGCCGAGCTAAAGAAAAGAAGAGTTGGTACTCTGCAAGGGTGGCAAGCTGCTGACTAACGGATGTTCTATGAATTGTGATGTCCACTGGAAGTTTCTACTGTAATCAATCATCAATATTATTTGACGATGGCTCTTGGTATCTCGCAAATTGAAAATTTTGAATTATGTAATATTCCATTTTTGGGTCTTGATTCAAGTTTATTATGTATGCAGGCAAAAATGGAGAAAGACTCCTAGATGAGATGGTTGTACATGCTTGTGTGCATCACTATAGTAACAGTGTAGCAAGTTAGCCAAGCTCTTGACTGCCCCTCCTGGGGAAATTCAGACAAGATTTCTTTCTACTTCTTGTAAGTGTTGATTCAGACATTTTAAGCTTGAGATGGTACACAGAAAAAACAGTTGCAAACACTTATTCAGGTGATGATATAACACGATATCCTGAATCCAAGGCAGGACTGGTCAGCCCTGATTATGCCACGTGTTCCTCAATGGTGTTACACCTTATTCCCATATAGTCGTGCAGCCAATTGATTTTTCTTACTTGGTTGAAGTCACTAATTAGTCAATATCTGGTGCAACTTATGGACCAGCAGGGGTTGGTGTGCAGGTTTCTATCTGCATGGTTCATGTTGAAATGCTACAGTTGAGAGGACAGTATCTCAGTATCCATTCTGGCACTCAAGTACATTTGTTCCACTTCCAATCATGGTAGCCACTGAATAATCGTGATATAACACCAGATCCACAAACTGAGCTGAATCTGACAGTGGACTATTTGAGAAGCTTTTGGCATCTCTTAGATGGCATGCTTTGGGTGCAGGAGTAGATTTTCAACATTTAGTGGCATTAAGTAGTGAGCTAGAACAATGAACAACATTCCTATTTAGAGAAGCAATTTCAGGAATGACACTTCAACTTTCATCTAGGACAAGAATTGCACTCCTACTTGGAGAAGCACATGTGAAGAAAATTGATATCCCATCTTTATGCTGTAACAGTTAGCTTCAGTTGCACATTTCTCGTATATTTCTAACTAGTTCAAAGTTAACCTGTTGACAATCTTGCTATCATTTGTTGCCTGCGAAAAACACAATGCCACTAAATGGCAATGGTTAATAATTATTTGGATTAAGTATAACTAATTATGATGTAAGGGATACTTCATTGCCTTGTAGACAGAATAATCAGAGTGTAATTTTCCCGGATTCTTTGGTCCTCTGCTTACCCGCTATGTAAAGATTAATTTATGATTTAGTTAGGTTCATTTGATTGGTATATGGTTCTGATGCTTTAATTATTCATGCAATATTACTATTATTATTGTTGACTCTGGCATGACTGTTATTACGCTTAACAATTCTAATCCATTCAACATATTGGAGACTGTTTGCATCACAGGATTTTCACCTTCTGGCGTCATTTATTGTTATTATGAAATGAGAAAAAGGGAGAGGGATGGAAATTGAAGGAATAGGTTGATGAACTATGAACTTCGAAGTTGCAGATGATTCCTGTAGGAAGATAAAGTGGCTTCTCAATCTGCCATTTGGTTGTTATGATATTGGTTTAGTCAGTCTAGTTTGATAGCTACAAAAAAGTTATCACAAGAAGAAACTTGGTTTGCATGAGTGTTTCTGAATTCATTTACTAAGAATAGCTGTTTTATTATAGTAGGAATGTGGCATTTCTGCCATAGATGTAGGCAATGGCTCTAACATATAAGGTGCATTTCCATGAGAAGATGGTCCTTGTATTGGTTCTTCATAATTGATATGGTAGTTTGCAACCACTCTATTTCCCCTTTGGCTGGAAGTCTTGTCTTTTACTTATACAGCTTGCTTTAAATCTTCTTGATAAGTTCGTCGATACATTTCTGTTTAGGATCCTTCTAGCAGCTCAAGTATCAGTAAGAAGCTTGCATGCCTTACTTTTCCATATTTTGATTACTTGCTCATAAGATTCTCATTATGTTTTGTCATTAATTGTTTCAAATGGCAAGCAGAAGTGCTTCTGGAGAAAGGATATATGGAAGTGGGGGTTTTTGTTGATTGTAAGCATTGAATTTTGTCTTTGTATTTCACTGTCTTGATAGCCCAGCAAAGCACACGTGTCATGCTCGGCCCAGCCCGGTTGCTTCACAGCGTGTCTTGCCAAGCACAAACCACACCTTGCCGAGCCATATCATGCCATTAACTGCCCGGCCTATATGACACCTTAACCTGTATAGGTTGCTTGTAAATCTACTTGATAAGATAGTCGATACTCACACCGTTTAAGATCTTTCATGCATACCTTATTTTTCCATATTTTGATTTATGTTTCTCAGTAATTGTTTCAAATAGTAAGCATGAGTGTTTATATATGGAAGTTGGGGTTTTCGTTGATTGTTGGCATTGTTAGTATTGAAATTTCGTCTGTTTTATGGCAATTTGATTTAAAACTGTCTTTGATAGGTGTCGCTTTTACTTAGTAAAGGTTCTTTTATTGGCCTCCAACCCAAATACGATCAGCTTATTTAATAATCCATTTTCCAAGGGATGGGACTTCCATGATATGGATTTTGACCGGTGTCTTACTATCAATTATTAAAAAGCATAAGACTTGCATAGCTAACTCGGACCATATGTTTCTAGCTGGGAGTGCGATTAAAATCAGTACCTGCAGGCTGAAAAAAGGAAAGAAAAAAGAAAATGAGAAAAACTAAACTTTAAAGAGCCGCATAATATCTTTGGTGATACCTTCCATTTGAATAAAACTAACAGCTTGTTTTGCGCCTTGTTATCAATATATAGTAGTAAACATGCTCCATTAGTTTTCTTGAAATGCTTCTTGATTAATGCTTATTGCTGTTAAGAATTTTGTCTCAAATAGGAATATTGACTCAAAGCAGTTCCCGAAGGCAAGTTTGTTCCAAGGGTTTGAACTGTGCATAGGGATTCTCTCTAATTTTAATTAATCCCCGAAGTTTGAAATTTATTAGATTCTTGAAATATATCCAAATTCAACTTGCAAATAGCAGAACATATATTGGAGACTGTAGCCAGATATTTGACAGCCATGAATTTAGTACTGAATATGATTTAAGAAGTTCACTAGCTGGGTCTGATTACACATACTTTTTTTCATACACTAGATGAACTATATTCATTGTCATCCATGTGAGTTGATCGTGCGAGCAAAGATGTTGCTTGCGAGTTTTCAGGTGATCTTGGAGGAGAAAACAGGAAAGGTGTTGGTGGAATTGACAGATTCAATTCTTCCTTGTAACATCTCTTTGCCTTCCTAATTGATGGTCGATCCGATAGATTACTTTGAATGCACCCAAACTCACTATGATCATCTTTCTCGTTAGTTCTTCATTTTCAATTGTCATTTCTTTAAGTTTCAAATTTGCTTCTTTCAGTCGCTTGTAAATCCATAAAGAAAAATTCGCTTTACTAGTAGGATTATGAATATTTTCTTTTTCTCCAACCATTTCAAGGACTATCATCTCATAGCTATAAACATCGGATGCGAGAGATTACTCTGAAACTTTGGCAAAATACCTCCAGAGCAATATATCCAATAGTTCCTCTAGCATTTATGGTAGAAATAGTACTATCCTTCCACTCAAATAATTTTGCAAGATCGAAACCGAATTTTTGTGGCAAAATCTCTCATCTAGGGGGTATTGTGTGGCTTTATGTCAAAGTGTAAAATCCTAGTGTTACAACCTTGATGTAAGTATTCTAATCCTCTAGCAATGCCGATTGCGATGTCATACAATGTTTTCACCCCTAGTTGACGGGATTTATCCGGAGATGTTCAATGGCAAATGAATTTATCCAACCAGCCATTGGGCATGAATTCGTAGATTAGATCTCTTATTGAGATCTCATAGCTGAAACCGACGAATGCCACTATATTGGCTTGGGAGGTTCTGCTAATGCTAGCTACTTCATTAACAATTTCCTTTCCACTTACCTTGGATTCACTGCGGACTTTTACTGCAACCAATCGGCCATCAGGTAATTTACCTTTATAAAGAAAACTCCAACGCAGATTATTAATGTATTTCTTGTTCTGTTGGCAATCATACCAGAAAGGGAATCATTTTCACTCCATAGAAACCCAAAGCCATTAACAAGGGTCACACGCAGAGTTGCTGAACTTGGGTTGTTTTCCAAAACCTGGAAAATTGAAGTAAATGCTGGAAGAATAACACTGCTACGACATGATCTCAACGTATCCTTTGCTGCAGTTGAGAGGTTGTAAAAGGCAGATGTGGCCACGAAGTAGCCCATGATGTCAGTTCCATTCTTGGTGCAATTGAACTGATGATTTGAAAGTCCTATCAACTGATTTGCATTCGTTGGACAATCATAATAAAGTGTTATGTTCTTGGTACTCGGAGCTGTGTGGAAAGGGCTAAGATTCGAAAAGGTGTTGACGAGGTGCCGGGGACAAAACACATTATAAGAACTATCCATTGGAGCAACATTGAAAGATCGAAGGGACAAATTGAATACAAGAACTAGGTAATTTTGTGAACTAACTGTAATCGTGGGATTACCACCCTCACAGCATAACTCACATCCCTGTTCGCCACAATACTCTGGCCTACCCCGTTGCCGAAGAGGATAACCGAGCTTTTGGATGATTCCACAATGAAATAGTTTGTTGTATTCTAGGGATTTTCTTATCGTCGCTGCTGAACAAACACACCAAACTTGTATAGACAAAAAGATTGTGAGTAGCCTAGCAAGGGGAAGGATCCTGAAACCTTGAGACATATTTGCAGCAAATTAAAGGCAAAAATAAATATAAAAGTTTGAAATAATTTTTGAAATATTAATTAATTAGTATTAATTTATTTTGAATAAACTTGTTTGAATTAAAACAATTATTTTATGATTAAACAAAATGTCAGAATGATTTAAAGTATATAATTATTCTAATAGTTTTAACCATTTGAAATGATTCGATAAATAAATTTATTTTTTAAATATCTTACTTATTAGATTTTAAAATATTATGAAATTAGTATTATTTTAATCGAAATAAGCTTGTATGAATAAAATAATTATTTTATGACAAAAGAAAAAGTTATAATGATTTGAAATAAATAATCATTCATATAATCTTAAATATTTGAATAGGTTTGGTAATTACATTTATTTTTTAATTTTGTTTGGTTATCAAGTATTAGAACATTATTAAATTTGCATTGTTTTATTTCAAACAATAGAGTATAGATAGAACTAATTATTTGATGACAAAATAAAAAGTTATAATAATTTGAAATAGATAATTATTCAAATAGTCAAAACTATTTGAATTGGTTTGTCAAGTAGATTTACTTTTTAAATCTCTTATTGATTAATTTTTCAAATATTAATAAATTAATATTATTTTATTTCGAATAAACTTATATTAACAAAAATAATTATTTTATGATAAAACAAAAAATAATAATGATTATGCAAATAGTTATAATTATTTGAACCGGTTTTGTAAATAGAATTATTTTCTTAATCTCTTACTTATAAAATTTTCAAATATTAATAAATTAATTTTATTCTAATCCGAATAAGCTTGTATAAGTTGAAATAATTGTTTTATGACAAAACAAAAAGTTATAAATATTTGAAATAAATAATTATTCATATAGTCTTAATTGTTTGAACTAGTTCGGTAAACGAATTTATTTTTTAAATCTCATAATTATTAATTTTCAGAATATTACTAAATTATTATTATTTTATTTTGAATAAACTTATATGAATAGAAATAATTATTTTATGATAGAACAAAGGTTATAACAATTTGAAATAGATAATTGTTCAAATAGTTATAACTATTTGAACTGGTTCAGCAAATAATTTTTTTTAAATCTCTTATTAATTCTTAAAATATTAATAAAGTAGTATTATTTTATTTTGAAAAAGCTTGTATGCTAAAAAATAATTGTTTTATGACAAAACAAAAGGTAATAACAATTTAAAATAGATAGTTGTTTAAATGGTTATGATTATTTGAACTGATTGGATAAATTAATTTATTTTTTAAATCTTTTGCTTATTAATTTTGAAAATATTAATAAAGTAGTATTATTTTAGTTTTGATAAGCTTTTATAAAATAAAACAATTATTTTATGACAAAACAAATGGTCATAAGGATTTTAAATCAATAATTGATGAAATAGTTATAACTATTTGAACTTGTTCTGTAAACAGATTTATTTTCTCAAATCTCATGTTTATTAATTTTTTGAATGTCAATAAATTAGTATTATTTTATTCCAAATAACTTTGTACGAACTGAAATAATTATTATATGACTAAATAAAAGTTAAAATGATTTAAAATAGATAATTACTCTAATAATCTTAACTATTTAAATTGGTTCGACAAACCATTTATTTTCTAAATCTCTTATTAATTTTTAGAATATTATTCAATTAGTATTATTTTTATCCAAATAAGCTTGATGATAAAAAACAATTGTTTTATGAGAAAAGAAAGATCATAACTATTTGATATTGATATTTGTTCAAATAGTCATAACTATTTGAAGTGGTTTGAAAAAACAACTTTAGTTTTTAAATCTCTTGCTTATTAATTTTTGAAATAAAGTAGAATTATTTTATTTCATATAAGTTTTTATGAATTGAAACAATTATTTCATGACAAAACAAAAGGTCATAACACTTTAAATAAATAATTGTTCAAATAGTCAAATCTATTTTAACTTATTTAGTAAACAAATTTATTTTTTTAAAATATCTTGCTCATTAATTTTTTGAATGTTAATAAATTAGTACTATTTTACTTTGAATAAGCTTGTATGGACTGAAATAATTATTTTATGACAAAACAAAAGGTTAAAACGATTTGAAATAGATAATTATTCTAATAGTCTTAACTATTTGAACTGGTTCGATAAACACATTTAGTTTTTAAATCTCTTACCTACTAATTTTTGGAATATTATTAAATTAGTATTATTTTAATATGAATAAACTTGTATAAAAAGAAAAAATTATTTGATGACAAAACAAAGATCATAAAGATTTGAGATAGATAATTGTTCAAATAGTCATAACTATTTGAACTGTTTTGATAAATAAATTTCATTTTTAAATCTTTTATTAATTATCAAATATTAATAGATCAATATTATTTTATTTTAAATAATTTTGCATGAAATAATTGTTTTACAATAAAATAAAATGTCATTACGATTTGAAATCGATAATAGTTCAAATGGACATGACTATTTGAACTTATTCGGTAAACAAATTTATTTTTTAAATCCCAAACTTATTAATTTTAGAATATTAATAAATTAGTATTATTTTATTTTGAATAAATTGTATGAATAGAAATAATTATTTTATGGACAAAACAAAAGATTATAACGATTTAAAATATATAATTATTGAAATAGTCATAAGTATTTGAACTTACTCGGTAAATAGATATATTTTTTCAAAATCTTTTACTTATTAATTTTTGAAATTTTAATAAATTAATATTATTTTATTTCAAAAAAGCTTTTGTGAGTAGAAACAATTGGTTTATGACAAAACAAAAGGTCATAACGATTTGTAATAGATAATTCTTTAAAATAATCATACTATTTGAACTGTTTTTGTAAATATATTTCGTTATTAAATCTCTTATTAATTATCAAAATATTATAGAACAATATTATTTATTCTAAATAATTTTTCATAAATAGAAACAATTGTTTTACGATGAAACGAAATGTTATTACGATTTGAAATAGATAATAATTCAAATAGACATGACTATTTGACTTGTTCGGTAAACAGATTTATTTTTTAAATCTCAAACTTATTAATTTTTAGGATACTAATAAATTACTATTATTTTATTTTGAATAAAATTGTATGAATAGAAATAATTATTTTATGACAAAACAAATAGTCATAACAATTTGAAATAAATAATTGTTCAAATAGTCATAACTTTTTGAACTTATTCGTTAAACAAATTTATTTTTTAAATCTTTTACTTATTAATTTTTGAAAATTTAATAAATTAATATTATTTTATTTCAAAAAAGCTTTTATGAACCGAAACAATTGGTTTATGACAAAACAAAATGTCATAATGTTTTGAAATAGATAATTATTCAGATAGTCATAACTATCTAAACTTTTTTTGTTAAACATACTCTTTTTTTTTTAATTCTCTTACTCATTTTTTTTGAAATATTAATAAATTAATATTATATTACTTCAAATAAGCTTATATGAACTGAAACAAATATTTTATTATAAAAAAATATCATAATGATTTGAAATAGCTAATTATTCAAATAGTCATGATTATTTAAACCTGTTCGATAATTATATTTATTTTTTAAATATTTGATTTATTAATTGTCAAAGTATTTTAAATTAATTTTATTTTAATATGAATAAACTTATATGAATATAAATAATTATTTTATGATAAAACAAAAAGTCATAACAAGTTGAAATAAATAATT